>JAZDUA010000015.1:4697500-5297500 GCA_038098605.1 Gryllus longicercus | reverse complement strand
GAGCTTAGTTAGGAAGGAGAGGAGAGAAACAGTGGTGGCGTGGAAGCAGCGCAAAAGAGGGCGACAAGTAATAACAAGAATGAAGGTGTGGACGAGCAAGTTTTTTGATGGGGTTTGAGTGATAGCACACAAGGGAGCAAAACGAAATAATAGTACTAAAGAAATAAAGAAGTAAACAACGACGTATACTGTGACAAAAGGAAAGTAAGTCTGAAGAAGTCGTGAACTCGTTACGAAGCAACGTAGTGCGGAAATGCGGTAAATTGCAAAAGAAATAATAAATGAGACTAGAAAATTATTTGTCCCTTCTCGTGAATAATAACTCTACGTTACTAACTACACTTGCAAAGTGTGAAAGAGGAGAGACAGTGGACTTAATACAACACAGAAAATATTGAAAGAAGATCAAGGTTCAATGCTAAGACATAAATAATTACTTGAATTGGTGGAGACCAAAATGTATGCACAAGTCAATGGAAAAGTGTGAGATCTAAAGACGCTGCTTCCGAAGCAGTAAAACGTAAATTCTAGAAAAATTAATAGCAATCATTTACGAT
Organism: Gryllus longicercus; assembly: GCA_038098605.1. NCBI lineage: Eukaryota > Metazoa > Arthropoda > Insecta > Orthoptera > Gryllidae > Gryllus > Gryllus longicercus. The sequence continues at coordinate 5,296,943 of JAZDUA010000015.1, read as the reverse complement.
TCCTTTGTAAGAGTAAAGATGCATACAGTCAATTATTCTACAATATTTGTAGGCTAAAATAAAATTAAAGAATTAATATTTTATGTCTATCACAACAAGCAAAGAAAACGATTTTAGTGCCTAACATGATTTTTTTTCTAACACGCAAAAATGTCCCTAAAGAAAGTTGGTTTAAAATTATGAACACTCTCAAATAAACTTTTCCTCAACAGCAGAGTAATTTAGCTTGTTTTCTAAATTCGAAGCTTTTTAATGAATTGAATGAAGGCAGAAAAGTTCATTAGATTTTTTGTTCTTTTAACTCCTTGAATAGACACAGGAGACAAACGAGACAAACTTTCAATCAAAGCCTCTCAAACCAACTGTGCATTTTATCACTGTATGGGAGAACCACGTTCTCCTGTATTTGTAACCAACGTAGCCGGGAAAATGCTATACAACAGTTTCTTAGCAGGTTTTATGCAAACGATGAAGTTTTCAGATTCAATGCCTGCTAGATGGTTGATTTTTGCTAATTTCAGATAAAAATCTGAAAGTCGAATCTGAATCTGAAATCTGAACTGTCGAGTGGATCATCGAAGACAACGTCATGTCTCACTAATGGAGAAAGACCTGTCAAACGTCTTCACGTTCAGAAAATACACTCTGAGTTACAAGATTCTCAAAACACATTTAAATACTAATTTCATATCACAGAATTAAAACTCATATTGTCTGATATATTAGCTTTCATATACAATCAATTATTTATATCCAGTTACTTTATTTGCCTTGGAGAATAAAAACAAAATAAATAATAGTAATAAAATAAATAATATTAATAAAATAAAATAAATAATAATAATAATAATAATAATAATAATAAGAAGAAGAAGAAGAAGAAGAAGAAGAAGAAGAAGAAGAAGCAACAACTTTAACATTTGCATGTTTTAATTCAATTTATTTAAGCCCTCCGTTGGAAGTTGCAAAATGGTGAGAGATATGTTTCTTCCATGAAGTAACAGCAAATTGTTTTTGAGAAGTTTGGTCATTATGAATGCAAATCATATTTTTACGTTATGTATACATTTCTAAAGAAATCACTCCAAACTTCTAAACAAAAAGTTTGGAATTTTTAACTCTGCGTTTCTTTTAAATCGAAGAAATGTCAATTAGAGGATAATAAATTGTCATTCAACATTTTTTCCTGATACATTTCTGAAAAGAAAAATATAGTTTCCAAATGTTTCAAAATCCTTAATCGTATTAATAGATATTTTCCTTCTGAGAGAAACTTATGAAAACGCAAAGACGAAAATAAAATATAAATAATTTTTACAGATAATCAGACAGAGAAACTTGCAATGGAAACATACTTAAATAAAAAAGCTACTACACAATAAATTAATAATTAAATTGCAATGTAAAATAGTATTTTTAGATAAAAAGTTACAAAGTGTAAAAAATAATCAGAACATTATCTATAAATACATACTGTAATACCAGCGGGGGAGGGCGCCAGGTTCAGCTCCTGAAATATGACTGGATGGAAGTGTTGGGAGGTCATGAATTATAGCACAGAGTCATTTATAACAAATAATAGTTTATTCCTGGCACCATGAGCTGCCAGGGAAGTTACAGGTCGCAAAGGGCGACGCAAGTTTCTTACTAACTCTACTCTGTGAGCGCATTTTCCCTAATTACTAATAGGCTAATTCCCTTAAGGCTAACATATTAGGCTTAATCTCTAATGAAACATGCAATTCACCATTTATGATCTGCAGGGCCTGAGCGCGGCCACTATCAATTTCTCGCCGTAAAATTGTCCTGCGAGGCAGCTCCACCTCGTAGCTTTCACCGTTGGCTGTGCTGTCTCCACGAGCGGGCCGGGCGGCAGCCTCGGAGGCAGGGGCGGCGAGCGGTCCCAGGTCAACGACCTTCCGCGACGCGTCGCTCCCCAGCTGACAGCGGGGGCGGGGGCGGTCCCTTCTCAGCTGGTAGCAGGCACCCTCAGGTTGCCGACTCGAGCTGGCTCAGTCGGTCGAGGGGCCACGGGCGCTGGCGTAATACGATGTGGGCTATCAATGGGCCCGGCGTAAACGCGGCAAAGGCCGACGGGCCGATGCGGAAATAGCGCGGGATCCAGTGATCTCCCGCCCGAGTTTCCTCCGCGAAAAAGTCCACTAGTCGCGTTCGAACTAAATAGACCCTGGGAAAGTCTTTCCCAAGTCGCGTCCCGATCGTAAGTAAAGTAAGTTAAGAAGCAAGTGAGTAAGTAACCAAGGAACCAAGTAACCCGTTTTCCTCTGTGCATCACGTTTTTTTAAGAACTCCCTTTCCCCTTCCCAAAATGTTTCTAACTCTGTAAGTTTACCCCTTCCCTCATAGCGAAGCTTCCCATTGGCTGAGGGTAACTGCGTTTCAGAATTCTACTCTACCAATCATGTGGCAATTTTCTTGTACTTTTCCATAGATCGCTTCTGTCTAACGCCGGCGTCTCTTCTCTCGCTCGCATCCCTTTGTCAAAGGTTCCAGAAGCTTTTCGCAGCTGTCTGGACACGTGTTCATGCAGGAGCGCATTTACAAGGGTCCTAAACGGTCGGCATGGGCTAATCGGCAGCCTGCTGTGTTTAATTTGTAAATAGCCCCTGTGGGGATTCGGGTGCCTTACTCAAGACGCGTGCCAAACGGGTGCGGGGGCGGGCATTGTTCGAAAGGGGGGTCGGTTGACGGCTGAGAAAGGTCTCGTTCACGACGCGTTGTAAATGTGTCTTCCTCTTAATCGACACCCGTGCAAACCCCTTCGGGATTCCGCGTTCCTCCCCGGGTGGCGGCGGAGAAAGGGGGCGCGAGGGTGTGTATTGTCCGAGAGGGTTTCGGCCAGGGGGCCAGTATGTTTTTTTATGAGGGGGGCAATAAACGGGTCCGCCTCTGAAAGGAGCCGGAATGCGGTCGGGACAAGCCCTGCTGCGTGTCAAAAGAGCCTTCGCTCAAAGGCAGTGTCTCTCGACCCACTTCTGCCGCGACGGAGGCTATCATGAGATGTAAAAATTATGTTATTATTGGCGACGCCACAATAAAATTATTCTAATTAATTGGTGACGCCACAATACAAACACGGTGTTTGATGAATGGGTAAGTTGTATGACGTGTATCACGTCCACTATTGTATTATATTAAGGAAGTTGAACTTATGACAATATTTCACACCTTATTTAACCAGAGCTTGAACTGTTTCATCATTTAGCCAGTAAAAATTCAAATATCTTTAAGCATAAAAATAAAATATCTCAAGCACAACGCTTGCATCGCACAGAGCTGTAGAAAAGTTAAAGCAGAAAAGACCAACTATATATGCACTAGAAAATCATAAACCTCACAAATGTTGCTTCACGTCGTTCAGTTCTTATTCTCTATGTTTAATAAAATGAAAGGCTTACAAATTTTGTAATAATATAATAATTATTCACTGTGAACACAAAGTTAAACATGTTTCTGGAAATGTAATTGAAATATTTTATGTTTACCTAGATATGTACACGTACGTATGTTAAAGTTGCATTCAGCAAGATATTTTGCCATCAACTTTAAATTAAACATCTACTCGTAGTTTAGTGAAATTGTATTTGTTGAGTGTCGTAAAAATATATAATCTTGGTATCTTAAAAATTAATACCTGGTTGTGTAAAAACAAGAAAACGTTATCCTAATACAAAAAAATTAATATTTGATTGTTTAAAAAGGGGAAGTATAATACAACAGTTTTTAAGACAATCAATCAAGAGAGTAAATATTTAAACAAATACTTGATTTTTTAAAAGATGAATTTGTGAGTCAATTGCTCGTTATCGAGCTCACATGTGAAGGCACCTTCTAACATAAAAACCTACCTTCGCTTCACTAACTGTAACCTCAGGTTGATTCTAGATGACGACAACTTTCGAAAGATTGATTGCAAATTGAGCCCCAAACAAAGCAAGAACTACTATAGTTGGTCTCGAAAATTAAATTAAAAAATGACGGTTTATGTGCGTTTTTTCTAATAATTATGTGATATTGATATAAGTTTGTTTTTTTATAAAAAAATCTGTTAACAAGAGCAAATGACACATCTAGGGCTCACTAACTTTGGTTTAAATAAAAAAATCACCAAATTTAGTTGAGAAGAAAACTCAAACTTCTTTCTAAACAAAAACACTAAGGGATTAAAATATAAAGATTGAGAGTCTTTATGACTAAATAGCACTAATTACCAAATATTCAACTTATTTACATTCGGGGTTTAGTTTATTTCGCACTCAGCATGGGAGTAACAAAAGAGCTAAAACCCCCAAATACTAAAGATCATAAAACTCAATCCTCCCCAGACGTCGCGGACACAAAGTTTTGAGAATTTAGGATGCACTGTTAGCAAAATAGTAACGGGAAAAGAGTAGATCTTACAAAGAGAGAAAACTTTTTAAGTCTTTTTTAAATTGAAAATGAATTAAATTGAAAGGGAAATTTTTAGGTAACTAATTTAAGTAGTGACTCATTTAAGGTGGTAAAAACTTCTATTAGATGAACAAAGGTTTTAGTTATTTTGCTGACGAACGCTTCATTTCTGTACAGCAATTTCTTTGATACATCTTCTTCTTTCAAGTTCCGAAGCTTGTGATTAAAGCCAGTCCCTGCGATGAGGATATTTCAGAGAATTGGGCTGAGATAAATTCTACTTTTTCCGAGTGCAAATGAGAAAATACAAACGAAAATTTAATTTATGAGATTTTGGTGCACATTACGACAATCGTATCAGTGCTTACGACACAAACGATGACATGAGAAAGCAAGGCTCTAAGGAAAAGGTTGCGCGTCTTTAAATCTTTGCTATTCACGAGTTGAATTATAGATAAACAATATTTTTCCTTTCTCGTATAGGTATGTATACACGGAGTAATGTACGTGGCATAAGGAATGTCATTTAATGTTGCGGAAAATCGATTTCGAGATTTCAACGCAATTTTTTTTCAAAACATCCGTCCGTCAGTAAACTTCACCTAAATCATACGTAGACGTTATCCAAAATCGATATTCTGTTTGTGTTCTGTTCCTTTGGCTTGACTCCAGACGCTGCAATTTTGAAATTATTTCTTTAAAATTTGGGGGTACTTTACACGAAGCCCACCGGACATTCGCAAAATTAAATTAAAAATGGCTGCAAACCTTTTCTTTAAATTTTTGGAGAGAATAGAGTAAAACACAAAGATGGTATACGTCTGTTTTTCTCTTTTAACACTGAATTTTCGAAAATTTCAAAAGTTTGATTTTTTTGGTATCTTACAACAACTACCAAATTAAAAATACATATTTTTCATTCATGCAAATTTTTTCGCCGTATTTATTTCTTTCATTAAGGTCAGGTACATTTTTTGAGTATTAAAGTAGTTTTCGCATAATATTGCGGGCAGTTTGTAATCAGTTGCGGGCAGTTATCAATTAATCACATAAAAGAGATTTTCTCAAAAACGACCGACTTTTTTCTTTACACTTTCGGTAGGGATAGCACTAAGTGTACTCTATAAGGGTACATAAACACCATACTGCTGTTTTCCTTTTCTTCATTCAAAAATTACAAAAACGTAATGTTTTTGCTTGTCTCTCTCGTCAGTAATATCTTTCTTAGCGGCAATTTGTTCACATTATTGTAGTTATGAGTATATGTGCTTTAAGTAGTGTCACACCAAGTTTATCGAAAACTCAGCAGTTTTATGTGAAAATGAGCTCAAAATTCCGCATTTTCAGAAACGCTCAAACGCCATTTTCTAAAAAACTGCTCCATTTTCCCAACCATGTCGTGTGGATAGTGCTAGATGCACTCTTTATGAAGACACCAAGTTCATTGTGCTGTATTCTTTTGTATTTTCAAAAATTGCACAAATGTATTTTTATGAATCTCTCACGCCATTAATATACACAATTTATAAATATTATTGCATTTATTAGTTAATATGCTTTAAATGACTTCTAATGAATTTTTTTGAAATCTCAAATATTTCAAAAATAATTTGAATAAAATAATTTCAAGAATAATATTGTTTCAAATTTCACATTTATAGTAACATTTAAACGCTATTTTCTTAAAAGATGGTTCTAAATTATTCAAAGAAAATGGTTATTCAGGACGAGTAATATAATTAAAGTAATATTTCAGTTCTACAATTAGGAAACCGAAAAACTGAGAAAATGTCAAAAAAAATGTAATTTCGGTGGCGATAGATGACATCTGGCAAGAGGATGGGGCAAGACCAAAAACCTAGCCCAGACAAAAAAGAAAAAAAAGAAAAAAAAAAAAAAGAAAGACGAGAAAGTTTGCGCCATTCTGTAGCACTAGTGTGTAATACAATACATCATGTTATTGCAGTATTAATAAAGACTGTAGTAAAACATGTGATGATTGTGTTTTTTTTGTTCGATGGTATTTATATGTTATTCTTCAGCAGTGTGCGTGCTACGTTTTGGAACATTTCGTGTGATTCTCTTCAGCATCATTGTCGGTGCCGCAGGACACTAGGTAGTATTACTTTTTTTTATGATATTTAGAAACAATAAAGTACGTGTATGACAGTGTTTGCAGTAGACATTACTAAAAACATATGTTATATTTGAGTTAAAAAAATATTTAACTTTGCACACGGCTTTAGATCTTAGAATCTTGCTTCCATTTTCTGCCGCAATCACTGCCCGGAGCGGGCGCAATACGTGCCATTATTCTCGCCCACGCGCCGTACTCAAACTTCCGCAGGGTTAAAAACCATTCTCCGCGCGCCCTTTGCCCTCTCCGTGCCGATGCCTTTCTGTTTAGCGTTTTAATGCGAACGCCCGACCAAACGACCGCTGGCGAACTTCCGTTCGCTCGTTCCCTTCGTAACTCGCAATCGTTACCCAAGTTGGAATGAAAGAAGTCCGCCATTTTTCTTACCGTCGGAGGAGCTGCGGTAGTGAACGTGGGAGGGGCATCAAGAAAGAGATCCCAAATCTTGTCACGTCGCCGTAATTCTTGTCGGTCTCTAGGGCTTCGAGATCTTTCAAACGATTTAAATCTTTGATTCTTTGGTCACAAAGTTTTCCGCAATGAAATAAAATTTATGCAGGTAGATTATGAAAGAGCTTTATCTTCGTTTTTCAGCTGAACCACTGACGGTAAAATAGAACACCTTTTTGTGTTCAAAATGTAATTGTGCTACACCAGTAATTTTTTATCTCTTTGAAAGTGAAAATATAGCTATTGCAGAGCATTACAATAATTTATTAAATTCCAATATACTACAAATCAGCCATAGCAATTTACAAAACAATCTTAAGACCGCTAATGATATATGTGAGGAATTCGGATCAACTCTGTCAAAACTAACATTCACAAACTACAAGTTCTGAAAAATAAATTCTTACGAATAGTTGCTCATGCCCCTTGGTATATAACCAACAACCAACTCCATAATGAATTTAACCTGGAATCTATAGAACAACATCAAATATCTGGCCTTCAACTTTTATTTTAACCTACCTCAAATAGCAGTCATGTCACCCTTCAAAATGGCCAAAACTGCTATGTTCCAAACAAGAATAAAAAACAAATATCCGTACCACATTTTGCTAAAAAATTGCAGATTTAGATCCTGACTGAGGATTCCTTAACGGGAATTCCTCCCCTTGTACGTAAGTTTACATTTAAGTATAGTAAGTAAGTCTTCTAATACATATGTATAGTTATATTTACTGAACTATGTACTTTTGCAAATATAAAAAATATTTAAAAAATAATAAAGAAAGATGCAAGTAGTAGTGCATTACATTAAAAAAGTACTGAAAAATAAAATAAAATCAGAATGTTTTATTGAAATTTGAACCGATTACATTAAAATTAATAATCTTAAACACCATGATTTATATACAATTGATCGTTGTCCCCTTTCCGGTGGATTAAGTATGAAAAACGCCGGGCATTTTGCTTTTTTCCAATAAAATCCTGAGTCGCGTATCTATGGAATGAATCTGGTATGTGGTATTACTTACGAATATTGCGAACAGTACAGCGCGAAAGTTGTTCCCAAAGTCGAAGGCATCAGGTATGCATTTCCATAATGTAACTAAAAGGCCAAGGTGAGCTAGGCAAACCCGCACAACGCTTCTGCGTCGAGGGCTGCCAGCTGCCACGATCAGGCGCCACGCCGGAGCACATCGCAGCGAGCGCCATCGAGCGGTACAGGCGGTCAGCCTACATAAATCGTCAATCATGGACCAACCCGCGCAAACAACTCGATTTGCACGCCAGGGTCCAGCGGCACGCCGCGCTAGCAGCGGGGCGGCGAAAATCACGGAACAAAAGTGCCGGCGCCCCCGCCCTCCCTCTCTTTGCGCCGCGCCGCGCCGGCCAGTGTGTTCGTGATCGAGCGCGCGCGCGTTGTCGGCCGGCCGGAGAGTAATTGCACCCGCGATAACAGATTGTTCGCCGGTCCACTATCTATATTAGTTTATAGAGGAGCCCAAAAATGGCCCCGCATTGTGTATTTGGTGAGCAAATATTTGGCCTGTCCGCGGAGCGCCGTCGGTGGCAGGGGCGGCTGTGGTTGGGGCCGTGAATGGCGAAGGGGTGGGGAAGAGGCTCCAAGAGACAAAACCGGGCGATTCGTCACTGCATGCTGACTTCACCTCACCCACTTTCCATTTCTCTTTCGACGACCGACGGTTTGGGTCAACACTGTCTCGCTGCTTCGGTAGCATATTGGACCAACGCGGACAGACATCCGCATACGAAAGATCTGCAGCAGTATCGATCCTGCAGATGTATGCTCAGTAAAAAGGCAAAACTTTCTAGTATTCAGAGACGAACTCTTGAAAACTGTGCAATTTTTGGATTCTCCGAATAATTAGACAACTAAAAGATATTAAGGAACGGACACCAAATATTTTTGACGTATTGTACTTTGCTATATATGAGAGAATCCAAATGTTCAATGTAACTTGAGCCTTACCTTAAGAAAAAGTAAAAATATTTCAAAACGTGATTTAACCTAAAGGAAAATGACCGTTCATTTTCCCGATAGCCCGAACATAGCATATTTTTTTTATCTCAAAATTCTCTTTCAAAACAAACCAATGGAAATCCAATGCTCAATTCTTACACAAATATAACATAACATCTAGCACCTACGATTATTAGGAAGTGCCTGATTTCCATGCAACGAACCAATCCCCGGCTTTCGTCTGCGGCACAACAGCCGCCGTAATCTGCCGTCTCGTAGCTTCAGGGCTCTGTGTCCAGGCGCGAGTATTACTGCACAGCGGAACCGCGCGTGGGCACGCGAGTCGATACCGCAAAAGCGAGCTCGAATTGCCGCTCGGTCGCGTCTCGCCCGCGGCGAAAACCGTTCTGGAGCGCGACCGTCCGCCCTCTCAGTGAACCCACGCGTCCAGATCCGACTCAGACTTCGGCTCTGGCCCCGCGCGCGAGACCCACCGATCGTTTCGCCGCATTGGATGCCGATATTTCGCCCCTCGTAGCGGGGCTGCTGCCGAAGCAATGGCGGGGCGGGGGAGATCAAAGGCGGACCGCGCTTCGATCCGGGCGGAGCGGTCGACCGACCAGCCACAACGCGGCCTTCCGTGGGGGAGAGTTTTCAATGCCCTTTCCAACTGAAGTTATCGGATCGTACACTTTCTAATCTTCATATCGGCGAGCTCCGTTACACGGCTATCCTGTCGGTTCATGCGCTATCCAATTCATGAGTTCAATAATTCGGAAAGGTCGTACATGCTTCGTGAGTCGTTCTCTCCGTCTGTGACCTGAACCTTCCCTACAGCGAGAGTTGAAAATCATTATTCATGTAAAAGTAACAGGATCACCTTATCCCTTCCCTTACATTTCTCCAACTTCTGGACAGCAGTGTAGAGCTCTGCCATATTATAAGCTTTTTTAAGAGAATCTGGATATTTTAACAGATTTTTACATTGAAACATTTCATGACATTTATTATATAATGTAAATAATTAGAAAATTGATCTCTCCTTAAAAAGAAATGGATTTATTTGTAATGAATTTTTAGTTCTTTTAAATCTAGAATTATATGACATACGAAAAATTACAAAACACGTTACCCAAAACGACGAAAAGAGAAAGAAAATACTCTAATTGCATCAGCAAAAAATAAAAACGGAAAGAAACAGCTTTCCATTGCTTTTTTTTCATTCTACTTTTCTCTGCTAGAGCTGCGTGTCAATCGTTCGCGTGACGTCTTAAATAACGGAGACGGACTTTTCCGGCGAAGCCCCGGGGGCCTGTCTAGTGTGAATTCGGAAGGTGACGCCGACGGCAAAGGGAGACGGCGGTGCGCTGTCGCCGGTAATGGACGCGCCATGTAGTGATGGTTATGTAAAGCACATGCATTCATAATGCGAGCGGGGACCGGAGCCGATGCGATTGACAGGTTGCGAGGCCGGAGCGGCGGCGGCTCCGACAGACAGGTTCACAAATTAACGCGGGCACCTGGCTATTGTATCCGCTCAGGTTACCGGCAATTACCACTCTCCCGAGAGAAGGCTTTCGCTTTATTGTTAGTACATCTTGAGAATGAACAAATAATTTAATTTAGTCCACAGTGTAGAGGCACTGACGATGCTTGCTAAAGGTGCACGGTATTTCAAGGCTTCTTATAAAGCTACAAATTATTTCCACAGCGAAATTAAGATCATCTTATGTACAATGGTGACATTACTGTGAATTTCAAAGAAAAAATCTGTCTCCGTCGAATTATCAGTCAATGTATGGATGAAATTCAAGTTAAAATTAAACTCCTAGTTCAAGTCAACAACGAAGAAATATTTATTAAAGTAGCTGCATAAACATTTTAACTGTGGTAGCCGGAATTATGTGAATATCTCAATAAAATACTCGTAAAATGCTGATTCAACTATTTGGCACTATCTTTCGACACTAGACAAGAGCGCGTAAATATCTGATATTACTCGAAACAAATTTCATGTAGTATTGATTGATTAATAGTTTCACATTATACCCGTTTCATTTGTTCGTGAACATTTTATATGTTTGCCAACTTCTAATACCAACACAAACAGTGAATAGCGCAAGGGGAATGTCAAAATGTACGACGAGTCGACTATTCTTTTTTTATTTGATTGTACATTTATTAACTGGTCCTATTCTTGCTGACAAAATTAATGATAGCTCTCTTCAGAATACTTTTAAAATATTTCGAAGAAAATACTAAAAATATGGAAATTGTTCAAATACAAAGATGATTAAAATAATTTGTTAATTAAATAAACAGTTAACATACGTAAATATGTAAATGGAAGACTTCTGTACCATTATAAAATGCGATAAAACACATTTTCTAAATGACTTTGGGAATTTATTTGTAAAGACAATAAATCAAATGAATTATTTATGCAAAGAAAATTATCCAAATGATTATTATTCCGTGTGCTTTACCTTCCAAGAACTAATTTCAACAGTTAATGGATATTCTATTGACATTCACCCTAACAGAAAATAGAATTAGTTTAAATGTGATCAATAACTTACTGATGAAATCAGGTCTAAGACGAGAAAGCTCAAAAGATGAGAATTCTAAATTAATTTGCAGACGTTTGAGAAGCAGATATGTATTACATTAAATTTAATAATTCAGAACACTTTACAAACAATGAACTAGTGACATATGGCAGCAAGAGATATCACTGCCTATCTAATGAGCAACAGATTACAATATTAATAAAAACTTCTTTCTTTCTTTGCGATGACATTACACCTACTTAGAGTATTGGTGTGACCTCCGGGTACTTGCAGTCTGTTTGGTAGTTCAAAACAAAGTTATTCACGTATTATTACTTCCAAAATTTTGAAACAACTTCTGAAATAAATAGCACTAGACAATTTAAAAGTTCTAGCACATGTACGTGTACGACTGTTCTAAATTTTACCCATCTTATTTGTTTTATTTGCTTTATTTCAATATGAAAATGAAACTTCTTGAAACTATGACTGGTCTATCAGTTGGTATTTGAACCAGTCACTTACTTGACAAAAACCTGAAACCCTTGGAATTGTCTCCCTCGTAGGGACTGCTCATTATTTCTTAAATACACACTCGGCACTACACATTTGTTACGAAAATCAGTTTCTAGTGCGAGCTAGCGTTGTGAATTATTCTCAACCGTCACGAAAAATAGTTCGTCTTTTTGAACATCTTGTCGAAAACATATACTTTATTTGTTAACAGCTTCCTTAATTTTTCACCACACGATTTGATTGAAAATTAAATGCCTTGTTACTTTTACCAAACAACAATCGTCGGCTTACATTTATCTACTGATTAATCATAAGTATTTCTTAATTAGATGATTGTTTTCTTACAATTCGGTATTACGAAATGTATTGAAAGACACACAGCAGATATCTGACTACTTTGGTATTTGGCTCTACAAATAGCGACCTAATAAAGTTAAGAACTAATTTTGGGCTGAGAAATACGGATGATTTATGCTGATGATACTCAGATTGACATGAAATTTTACCACCTTATTCAGTACCTTTCAAAACGCCTACTTACAATTTTTAAGTGCTATGAAGCATTGCAAGTAGTGTTTCAGCAATAATTAGTATTGAGACTGTTAATGATTTTTCGTAATACTGTCCGCTTACATATCTGACATAACGCAACCTCATAGAGGAAAGGAAAAGCAATTTTATTGGACGCCGGCTGTTAAAAAATACACGGCCGCCGGCCGTTAAAGAGCAGAGTAATCTTCGAAATAGTATTTATTAAAGTTATAAAAGAGAAATAACATAAGTAGCATAAACACAACCTAAAGAACACCTACAAGAGTAATTCTCAACTGTGTATACAGTGAACACATTCATTTTTTTTGGTTTTGTGCAATTCAGTAACTAGCACTTCGTTGCTTGTGGTTTCTATATAAATATTAAATGACACAAATTCGTCTCATCTTGACATGGGACCAGGGGACCAATGAGACAAGGGGAGAAATGGAACAAGGGGACGAAAGGGGACATGGGGGAAATGGGACAAGGGGATCCCTTAAAAGTACCAAAAATTACAATAACTTTTTTAATATCCATTTGCTTCCAGTAAAAAATTTCTAATATGTTCTTACGATTAAATCTTGGTCATCTTGTAAATGTAGATTGAAGCAAGAATCGTATAAATTTGAAATGGAAGATGGCGTTGCACCCCTACGTATTAAAAGCAAAGGCGATTCTTATGTATATTATTTTTTCTTATAAGAAGATGGTATTACGAAAAGTATTAAACGTCACACGACCGATACGGTTGGTTATAAACCTCGGCTGTCGCCTCGGTTTACAAACTTCAACCGCGTCTGTTATTAGGTGTCTATCGGCCTAATGACGTTAATAATTATTACTGCCTGTCGAAGTGCGGAAATCGCCTGGCGCGTGCGGTCCTACAGCCGTTATTCTTGAGACGTGCCGCCCCTATCAGCCTGTCCCTTGGGAGTCCATTGCCTCGGAGGGTAGGCGGGGTGACAAAAACGATGTTTACATAACAAGTTCGGACAGTCGAAAAGGTCGACCACATGCTTGAATAATCAGATTATAATTATTCCAATATGGATCTCTGAAAATGGTACCTCTATATACGATAAATAAATAAATAAATACATTTAAATAAACATATACATTTAAATAAATAAGCCTACTTATATTTCAATTTTCGATCCAAACAGAATTTCACATCAATCGAGTCCAATAAAAATGTAAAAACATATAATGTAACATACTATGTCATCAAGTGTAAGTTTCTTTTTCAGTTTAGCATTGGTTTGCGAAATTCTTACAATTGACTTCCGGAGAATTATAAAAAAATCGTATCTCTCTGCAGTTCAAACTAAAAGAGTTCAATCGATGTGGTCTTTGCCGTGATTTGTGAAAGAACGAACGCGTTAGAAGTCTGACCCCGGTGGATAAAAATCTCGAGGAAGTTCCTGGCGCTGCCGAAGCAATGCTTTTCTCGCTGCGAGAGGCGCGGGGGTCACGAAAGGTTTTGACGCAAAATGCCTCTGAAACACTACTTCTACAACTCCAGAGCACTTCAAAATTTGGGCATGTGGGTTTTGCATGGTGGTCTACCAACTGGCGAAATTGTATGAGAATTTGAGTGTCCAGCACGTTGAGTGTTGGGTGACATAATTAATATTTATTTCGGAGCTCGTCCGAAACGTACATGGCATGTATCCCAACAAAGTAATATTGCTTCAGCGGCGCTACATTTCACAGCCACGGGGACCTTCATGTTTAGGAATGCATTTTAGTGCCATCGTTGTGAGCTGCACTAGAGGTGTGTGTAAGGAAGTCTATTACTGAGTTATTAGCCGCATCTGCATATCGAGCAACATACATTTTACGCACTTTATCCAGTCTTTCTTGACAAATTTGGAATTCCCGACAATCTAACGTACATTGACAACACAACTGTATCTACTTTAATTGTTTGATAATTTTGCCAGCAATACATAATCAAATCCTTATTCAAATATCTATGAATAAGAGAGGAAAACAAATAACAGACCTTTGTATATCTTTCCATTCCTAAACTGAAATATAGCCGACCTTTAAAATCATTTTGGGCATTTAAGGAAATGTACATCATTGAAGGCAAATCACGCAAAATAAACGTACCAATAAAATAATTTTGTATCGTTACCTATTTGAGAGATCAAATTTATTTTTCAACGTTATGCGTTATAGAAGGACATTTCAAATACTTTTAGATTAGAAGGTTTATTACACAAAGAGGTTCGTCATCTTAAAATAGAAACAACAGTGTTCTCATGGCAGTGAAATCACAAGCTATTCTTCTCCCATAACGGGAATGAATGAACACAATTCAATTTACTATTCTCAAACACGAGCGACGCAGCTACCTTGACGTTGTGCGACGCAGGCGCCGTGCATTCGAGAGCGTGCGCTGCACTCGCGGCCGTGCACGGCGTGCCACGAGGGCCGTCTTGTTTCCCTCCACTCGCCGCCCCTCCCCCTCGCACCGGATGCGCCCCGGCTTCGCCGTTCCGTGAGGCCTGCGGACGGCAGGCAGTAAGAAACAGCCCGCGCCCTAGGAATATTGCGATGAATATGCATGCGTCCCCGCAGAGTACGGCGAGGGGCTGGGGGAGAGGAGGCCAGAAGTAAGGATTACTAACATTGGCCAGACCGCGCTAGCCCCAAGATAAGCGTCAAGGAAGGCCGCGTATTAGCGGCGCAGAGAAGAATTTACGGCCTACGAGCCGCTCGACGCCGCGCCTCCCCTCGCTCCGCTCGTTTTCTTCCCCTCTCTCTCCTGCCGCCGCTACCGCCGTCGCCGCCGCAATTCTGCCGCGAGCAGAAATGTGGAAACTGTTGTTGCTGCACCTTAGGCTAATATTTATTCCCGTGGCATAAAGTATACAAATGTTCAAGCAAACAGTTGCGAGAATGTTAAGTACGTATGTCTTTACGGGACACGTATTATGAACATTATTTGAATTACACTTGAAACACTCACAGTACTAGTCATTTGTCTACGAAGCTCAGTTATCTCGATTATTTTAATATTCTTGTCTCAGTTTGGTATATATTTAAATTACAATGAATGAAGTTACAACATTGACAATAATACTTCCTATTGCGCAATCTGATTTTTTTCTGAATTCCAAGAGAATTATTCAACCATAGCGCAAGTCCATTATCCAGCCGCATGAATGGGCTTAAATGATTAATTCTGCTGAAACTTGGCAGACATAATTCTAGATTATTTAACATTAGACTTCTATCAATCCCCTCCCGGCAACAAACATTTTGATTTTTAACTCGTTACATTTGATTAATAGCCCTGTTCTGCAATTTTCCTCCATCAATAGTGTAAATGAAATACGGCATCTCTCAGGGTGCAATAAATTTCACAATAACCCAGATACAACGGTACCCCCTCTCCCGTGGACGTGTCAAGGCAGCGGCGTAGGAGCAACGCAAACATCGTTGGAACGCTTCGCGCACGCGAGAGAGGCTTTTAGAAGGTTTGCGGAGTAACCCAGGACGACTCTTCGCCGCTCATGCTTCCTCCTGCCGCCACGGGCGCCCTTCGATGAAGGAGACAGCGAAAGCGATTTACTGCTCACGTCCGCCCCGGCGTCGTCCTGCTTGACGAGCTATCTCCAATTTCACACGCCGCCTTCACCTCGAGGTCACCCCGACACTCGACTCCATCGTCGTAGGCCTCCCATCCTCATACACTATCGTTTCCACACACCCGCAGACGAACCACTTCACCAACTTTGAAAACGTAGCGAAGAGGTTATGCACGAAACGTTTTTGAGATTTATCATTAAAAATTGAGACGTAGGTTTTAAGAGCTTTTTTCTTATCTGTCATAGCGCATGTGATGCCCCTACAAACCAATTCTTTGTATTTTTTTCTACAAACCACCAATGTATTTTTTTTACTTCACCAAGAAATATTTTTTAACATTGACTGTTCACAGACATTATTTTACGAACGTCTGAATCTGACTGCCGTTACAACCCAATTACAAGTGGGTTCTGCGAGCGCTTCATTCACACCCTGGTAAAAAGAACGCCTTAGCCACCTTCATTTCCGTTTCTTAAACGCCGTCGCCCCTCTTTCCCCTACTACGCAAGAAATTAGGAAACTTCACAGCCGCCCTCCCTCACTCCTCGTCCTTTCCACTCCACCCAGCGGTAGCCTTCGTTGACAACGCTGCTGTCGTTACTTACCGGCCTGGAACCGCCCCCTCTGCCCGTCTCGTTTTCGTCCCGCCCACCACCACCAGGCCGGATTTGGGCGGCACGGCGCTCTAGCGCCAACGCCGCCGCGCGGCCGCCTCGCCGGCCTTCAGCGCTGAACGTGCTCGGCGCCGGATAATCATGAATGATAGATGAATCATTATCGCGTCGGCGGCCCCGCGCTGGGCGTAACGAGGCGCCCCTTCGCCAGCCAGTCCGCTCACCCTCCTTCCCGCACTGAGCATTAGTGCCAAACCCAGTGCGCGAGCACTTGCCCTGTACCTGGCGCCAACGCCGCGCGGGAGGCTCTGCTAAAGGCCTCCTATTAAAGTTACGCGCGATGCCGACGACTGCCGCGCCGCCCACATGAAATTTGCGTGGAACAGAGGATGCAAATTTGCGCGCTGAATATCATAATCTACCAGGGCTGCACGTCACGTAGAAGATATGGGTTACACTTCAGTGCGACGCGTCTGATGAATAATATGAATGGCAACACGAAGTGTCATGAAAGTAGCACTGGTGAGAATAGCTTGCGAATAGGGCATGGAATTTAACTATACGGAATACTAATGCCTGATGAACATTTTTTGCGTAAATCCCATTAACAGTCGCTTTTTTTTAACTTTTACGCATATACTTTACAAATTATAGTTTTATATAGTTTTCAAACTAAAGAAATGAAATGTTATGTGAGAGTCCGCTAGATGAGCCTGTTTCTCAACTATAACTTCAAGAATAGTGTTGGTGTTTTAACTGATTAAAATAAAAGCGCCGAGAATTACTACAGAGCGAATACGAGCAGTTTTTGAAGAAATATATAGACACGACAAACACGAAGCAGATTGTAGTAGGAAGACAGGAAGAGGATATGAACACCTACTCCTGAAAAACTCTAGGAAATGGAGCGACTAGAATTGGAGCTCCAAGACGCACAGACAAAACACACTAAAACGTGAGAGAGATTTATAATGCTTATTCACTAAAATGAACAAGGATACTACGGTTTTCAGAGGTGAAAAAGACTGCACTGCGATTCTCGCAAATTTAATTTGTTTACAATAAGTTATAAAAAGAAAATTACAAAATGAATAGCAAAAGACTAAAAGCAAACTAGGATCTCGCCAGTTCCACACAAGTCTGTAAGAAAGCTTACTTTCCATTCTCTTTCACTTTATTCTTCATAATGAATAATCTCGTTGGACGATATAATTATATCTGATTATATAACTCACAAACAACTTCTTTGTACAAATATTCAGTCGAGCGCTTTATAGAAAAACAATAAACAGTCTCCGCAGCTTGTCAGAATATCTACTTTACATTTTCCTAGAAACTCGTTTGAGCCAATAACAATGAGTTATTACATGGTAAGAAATTTAAGAGCTACAACGCCGTTCTTTCACTTGACTAACAATACATGTCGGCGCGGAAGGCGGACGCAGAAAAGGACAGCGCGCGGCCGGGCTGCAGGTGCGGCAGGAGGCGAGTATTTACGCCGGCTCGCACGACAGCCCCCAATTATTCAGGCGAGGCAGCGGGGGATAGAAGGCGCGTGGGCGGCCGGAGCGGGGGCGGGGGCGGGGGTGGGGCGATCGGTGCGATGCGACGTGACTACCCTGCGCACCCTCCACACAGAGGCGAGGGCCCTGGCAGCGGGCGCGAGCTTAGAGAATAGAGCACAGGATCGGCTGCACATCGCTCCTAAAGCCTCTTCCCCCGTGATGTACTCAATGAACCGCACATGAGTCACTTCACACAGCAACTATCCAGCACTCTCCGTACTCCATCGAACAGGGACAATATTGCACTTAATAAATAAGCATCCAGACAGCCATTTATTTCGTGAGTTGAAATAAGTTTTTGCACGAGTTGATGATATGCATGATTCTAATATGATTTATCAATCGAAACGTAATAAATTAGAAAATTCAACTCATTGCACTATTCGGTGTAACTAAACCTGGAATTAAGCAATCGTTTTTGGAAGCGGTTTAGACTGATTTTGATACTACAATACATTAAAGAAGCGGAGTTCGATATCGAGAGGTAAGATTGCAAAACGTGTCACAATTTCATGTATCTCTTTAACCTTCTAAGATTCAAAGAATGTAGCATCCCGCCAAAACACACATTATGCCCTTTTAATTCGAGATATTAGGCCATTTAATATTTTTCTAAATAATTCATAAATACATTTTACATCAGTCACACTACTATAATTGTTCAATCAATAACTAAAAATAAATCGCAACAAATCAACATTTGAATAAATTTTAATTTTAAGATGAAACTGAATCAAAAGTGAATAAAAATTCTACTCCCTATAAAATACTATTTCATAGAAATCTCTCACAGAACTTTCGATCTGATTTTAGACTGCAAACTGATTAAGTTCCCTGATCTGTTGAAGTTGTTCTTTCGCAAGAGCGTTCGTGCATTTAATTTAGATTCATTCCTCTTTCGATGTCTAACGCAAAAAATGGAAGTACAGTCTTTGAAATGTTTCTTGATATATAACAGATTCAAATTGTTGAATATAATTGCAACCGTTCAGCAGTTTTGTGATCACCGGACCTGCTGGGTCGATCAGTAAACGATGAATTGGATTCAACGTCATATACTAATTCAATAAATTATTTCAGTTAATTGGCAAGCTAGTCATTACGAACCTAATAAGTACCAAGATTGTTAGTTGGAACGAAATACTCTATACTTCAAATGCTTTGATCGATTGAAAGAAACTAAAACAAAACAATGATATTTCATTTTATTTTGTCCATCAAAACAGATTTGCAAAACCAAATATTTTATTAACTTACTTCTTGCCTCAAGCAATAGCTAATAAACTGAAACAAATTTAGTATATAAGAATAATTACAGCACTCAAACGTTACGAGCATGCTACACTTATTCAAAATATAATCTTAATTGTTCGTTCTTTATTTGCAGCTACATTGAACGTTAATCAGAAAATGTAATGAATGCATCTCATTATTCGTACAATTCCTAGAATTTTAACACAACATATCATAGTATCCTATACACCGGAGAAAATTTGTTTTTGGGGATAATGATTTTCTGTCACACATTCACATTTTTTATAATCAACGGCACATAACATTCAAAAGGAAGCCAATATATGTTTTCTTTAAAAACTAACACACAATGTTAGGGACTAACTCCTTGGATAACCTTTTATGATAAATTTTCATAATGCAGAAATTTCTAAGCGAGAATAAATTGCTGTCAATTGCACAATATTTCCCAAATATCAGAATAACATGAATCATAAAGTGAATGAATTACCGCGAATATTTGCGGTTCACATCAAAGCGACTTCTTAGAGCTGTGTCCTTATCGAGTTTTCACAATGGAAGCATTGCTCAGAACTGAAGTTTAATATTGTATCTCTGTCTACTCGCAAAAGAATGTTCACAATAAATCACTCATTTTGAATTGACAAATTATTATAGCGTATCTTCATCGGCATCAATTGTTTTTAAGCGTGACGACTTGACATCGGGAGAAAAATCCTGATTGATTGCGATGCAAGTCCAGTCGACAACTGCCATTCACTTCACTTCAAATACATTTTGATAAATGTTTCTAGTTATATTGCAGCAAATGCAGATATTTGATGTATACTTTTCATCTTATATTGAATATAACAAAGACTGATATTTTTAATTATGAAACCGTGACAATGACAAAGAAACAAACGCAGAACAGACAGTAGTGAGGTAGGACTGACGACGAGAAGTCAAGGACGTTGCAGCATTATTTTACATACAGAGCAGATAAAATAAATTGCGTTCTTTTGTTTTTATTCTGTCTGCTGGCTGCGGATATTTTCATGGTAGTGTTCCTCAATTACAGGTTAATAGGATTTTACTAACAATAAATCCGACGAAAACGTTAAGGATTAGAAGAAAATATGGCATCGAATTGTGATGATAATTTCAGTGAGAATATGATACTTGTTATCCCAAAACATGTTCAATCGTGTTTTGACAAAGACAAGAAATCCCATGTTCGTTGAAGATTTTTTACCGGGAGATCGACGTAGCAGCGCGGCCCGCTTTCCGACCGGATTTCGAAGTGGCAGGAAGGAAGGGAGCAAGGCAGAGAGGTGAAAGCACCGCGACGGCAGAAAGGAAAGAGGATGCTCCGGGCGCACGCGACCGGCTGCTCGCTCTCATCTCACCCACTCGGCGCCGCCGCGCGCCGGCTCGTAATGGATGTGGCGCAGACAAACGGCGTCTTCGAGAGCGCCGCCCTTCGCATCCGCTACATCAGCCGCCGTCCTGTCCTCGCCCGGCTCCGCGGCGCACGGGCTGGGTGTGGCACATGCGGTGGCGGCGGTTGCACATGAGGCGGGGATCGCACGAACAATGGCCACAACGGTGACAGACGTAGTTAGAAAGGACAAGGTGAGTAGTTATGGTAAAAACAATGGAGTTGTTTAGAGTTAGTTATGGAATAGTTATGGAGGTGGTGATCACAATGGCGGCTGATGCAACGTCTTTGTTGGGCACAGGGATAACGTCATTAGAATGGAGGGCCCTGTTTCTAGCGGTAATAGTAGTTATGAAAATGGTGGAAGTGTGTTGATAGTCACGTTGGAGTTTTTTGAAATGGTGGTAGTGGTAGTTTTGGAAGTGTCGCGAAACTACAACAAATTACCACAAATTTAATACTGAGGTAAAAGTAGTCGAAATGGCATTAATGTCAGCAAGTTTTTTGATAACAGAATTCATATTACTGCAGCTGTAGAAACCTCGAATTCGATGTCAATAATTATTACTGGTTATTACTTGCGAAAATTGATGATTGTTGTGATGTTTGGGACGACTGTTTTTGGGGTAGGTGGTAACGGTAGCTCTGCCGATGGCGATTCGGATAACTGAGTTGAGGCCACGAAGGCCAGAAGAGTGTGATATGTCCGTCTGTCAGCCAACACGGGAATCCCATTTCGCGAGAAAAGGAGGGCGGAGAGGGTCCCAGGGAGGACGGATTTGCTCCATTACTTGTGGAATTTTCTATTTGACTCACGATCGCTTCAATTTCACAACCGCTCCCTCGATCGCAAAAAGTATTTCCGGACAATAAAACGTTTAATTCCAGACTCAAACAGCTAAAATGTATTACATGTACTCTCCATAAAATTGATTAAAATTGATTAGAAATGTTTCATTAATACTGTGTTTAGGAAATTATCCCAGCGAAACATCTAAGTATAAAATCATTAGGGGAGACCACGGCTGGTTGGCCCAAGAGGATAGGGGGCATCAAGGTCCCTACACAACGTAGGAGCTTCATGGAGCCCTACCTTCACGATTTAACCACTCACGAACATGTCCTTCACCACATAACCAAATACATACATATGTTTCAGTACGATCAGTGAAACGATAGGGAAACATTGATCCTAAATATGACTCAGAATTTGAAGAGTAATATTTTCCACTGGTAGTCCACTGGTTGTCTGCTGTAATATTGGCAAGAAATGTGCTTTTGTATCTCAACTGAAACATTCAATTAAGCTCTTGATTTTTGATCGTTTTTACTTTTTACGGTATAGAGAAAATTACGCGGAAAATTGACTTCGAGATGTTAATGGAAATAGGCGTTTTGGAATCCCGCAATACCGATACAGTGTGGTTTATTTCAAAACGTCAAACGATTTCTCTGACTGTTCATCTGACGGGTGCAAACGAAAGTGCCTAAAAATTCATAGGAATGATGAAAATTTTTTCACATATCAATAAGGACTGGTTTGATGTACTTCGAATTTGAAAAATAATTTTTAAAGTTTGGGGAGTATATGAAGGGCATTTTCCACATTTCTTTTCATTTCTTGTAAAAAGAGAGTGAAAAACACGAGTAAAGGTGACATCATTCTAATTCTCTACCCACAATGACCAATCACGTGAACCAATTTTATTTCATTACTCATCAATGGTCGTGATTCTACAATGGCTACTTTTCACTGTTATCTCTTCAAAAAAGATTTTAGATGAAGTTTCTGGAAGTCTCGAAAGTTTTCTGTGAAAATGACCTGAAAATTGCGTTTAAACATTTTCTCAAAAACAGCTCCAAATCTTCCCCTGAATTGTCTTCATATTTTTAATGAAAATTTGCCAAAAATGACCAGTTTTTAATTTGTTAATTTTTATTAATTTATTTCCAAACTCCGATTTTGTTCGAGTAGTGGCCTTGCAAAATCTTGGAAAATTTTTTGGTACTCGACTAAATAATGGCTATTCGATACTCCATCGCGTAAACATGTTTCAAATAAAAATGTTACATTACTGTAATGATACTATTATACTTTGTTTTCGCTATATTTTTATGTACAAAATAATTAAAAAAAGAAATGGTCGTATAAATCCTCGCAATAAGAAGGCAAGAACGTCACGTTCGGCAAGTTTGAAGTCAGTGAGACATTTTCAAACCTTATTTTTCGAAGTTTGTACTTAAAGTGGCTACTATTGATGCAGTGGCCTGCATCATTGTCTTTCTTGCCTACAAAAAAGTTACAGTTTTCTTTAATGGCAATCTGGAAAAAATTTAATAAGGTAACTTACGCAATGTTAAAAGACAAGCTTTTTTATTTATTAAAAAGAAGTAACTACTCTTCTGTAGTTGTCAATAACACAATTGTTTGCACGTTTTTGTGTTAATAGAACATTGAAAAATTTTAATAATCTTTATTGAAAACAATAATTGAAATTTGAAATTGATTTATTGACCTGTATCTACCCTCTCCACTAATAGCTGACTGACGCGTCCCTCTAAATGTTCGACATATTCAGAATAAAAATAACACCATAAAACAGCCTGCACAAATGTATTTTTCATTGACTCTATCAAACTCCTCAAAACTAAACCAAAGTTGTGTAAAAAATAAAACAAAACTGACAGCTCGTGCCAATCAGCCCCGATCTTCCAGCTTTCACCCACTGTAAATTAGAAAATATAATTGTATGAAGGCAATTATTTATCTCGAATAATGTTTGGTGGAAAAACCGGGAAAATAATTTCGTTTTTAGTAGACACCATAAACAATTCTTTCTACTATCATGATACCAGTACACACATTCACACCACCACACATGTTGGACTCAAGACAAGTCTGGAACTTTAGAGCTTATCTCAAGGGAGTCGCTCTCTCGCTGGGATCGATGTGTACGTACGCACTGATTTCACGTTCTAAATAGCATAAGAGGAACATCGCCACCTATTGGTATATATCACGTGAAATATACAATTACGTGAAATGTATCAAAGTAAGCACGACAAGTATCAAGCTGGCCTGGAGAGCCGATGTCCGAGAGTCTGAAGAGTCATAGCTGCCTCGAAGAGTCGCGGTTTCGAATCCCGCCTCGGACATGGATGTTTGTGTATGTTTGTTTTGGCCTTACGTATTCTTCCTACAGTTTCCCCTTTAGAAAAAAACTCTCACAGCGGTTACTATATGACCAAGTTGTTAAGCGACCTAAAAAAAGTCGAATAAATAAGAACAGTTTACTTAGGCTTTCTTTCAATGATCCAAAATTTCAATCATACCAAACACAATGTCAAAGTAGTCAAAACGCCAGGAGAGAATAACCAAGTTCAAATGTCCATCAGAAATCCTAAAAGTAGCCAAACCACCAATGTACAAAAAGAGTATCAGCTGTGAACGTAAGATTTTCGACACTAGCTTGTCAGCTAAGTCGAATTCAGTCGCTGACTGGAGGATAATTCTAGAGGCCGGCTGTTCTGATCGGTTGTTTTCCGTGGTTCCTCCGATCAAAACCAGGTGAATGCCGAAGCATCCTAAGAAACGGGCCATGAACCGCGGGCGATCTTTCCTTCCTTTTCCTTGTCTTATCACCACCCCTTAATACACGTTTACTATAACATGCACTTCACTATTACACCTGCCGGAAATCCGGTCGGGAGCTTAGAGCTTGTGCCGGTTGGGGCGGCGCACTGCTAGTGGGAGATACCTGGTTGGGGAAAACCTCGCTAGCCGACGGTACGTCGGCGCCGGATCTCGCCATCCAGCGAGGTAAGATCACCGCCACCTCCCGAGGGGGAAATGCACTAGACTTACGGGACTAATGACCTGAGTAGTTGACGCGCCCGGAATCACTAACAACCAGCCAACCAACTCCTAAAGCTAATCTGTCTTCTGAGGCGTCGGCTAACTAGATATACGATAGACGATCCGCATAGTCGGCGCCGCTGCCAGCCCAGTCTAGCTTCACGCCTCGGTGCTGATTAGAGCGTGAACCGCCACGACAATTCTGTTGCTGCAATATAGAGCGCGCGCCGACGTGGCCGCACGTCTGAACTCAAACTTTCGCCATGCATTACAGCATTACGAGACTAATGTAATTAGTAGTTTACGTACCCCCAAAAATATCCTCTCACTAACTCAGTAAAAAGACAACAAATAATCAAGGAATTACACAAACTAGAACACAGTCCAAACACAGTCAGATGTTTCAAAGCAACTTGAATGTTCTTGGGATCGGCACTCAGTACACGTGCAGCAAAGCAATACAACACTGTCCCATCGCGCCCCCACCCCGCCGTCCAATCTGGTCGCTGCAGCCGCCCCCTTCGCCCCGATATCTGCCGCTGTCAGCGCCCGCCGCAGCGCCGCCGCAGTCGCCGCCGCTGATAAATTACAATACTTAATTTGAACGACGATTATAATGCCGCATGATGGATGCACGCGCTCGCGGTCGGAGCGAGTTCGGCTGGGGAGCCACCGAATGAAGCGGCGGGGGGAGAGGCAGATGGAGTGGGCGTGGCAACCAGAACGCGGTCTGTGGTTTTAGACCATAAAAGAAACAAAATGAAGTGAAGAACAACACGAGAAGGAAGAAGTTAACTGAGAATGATGGGGACTAAATAAAACAATGTGCAAGGGAATGAAACAGAAAACGTCGGGGGAAAGAGAAAAAGGTATTGGGAATAATAGAGGAAAATGACATGAAGTGAACGAGCAGGTGATAAACGGACGGTTTCAAAAACTCCTCAGACCAAGGCGAACGGACAGGGTCAACAGGCGGAACACGAAACCCGAGAGGGACGGGCAGAGAGGCGGTCTTCGTTTGCGGTGGCACGGCACTCTCAAGGGCATGACCCGAGACGACGCCAGGTGGATTCGAGAGGGAGGAACGGAAGACCCGAAGCTCACCGATGCAAAGCAGGCAGACTAGGGAATAGGAGTAGGCTGGGGTGCAAGAGGACGGGGGTAGAATGGCAGGCAAATAGCGGGAAGAGGGGGCGAAGGCAGCGCTCAGTCAATCGATGCCTCCCGGGAAAGGCGGGGAGGTCGCGGTCGCCGCTGTGTTCGCTGCCCGCCAAGTGAATCAAGGCACAATGTAAGGAGTGCGAGCGCACCCCTTTTGTTGCCGACGCCGACAATGCGCCCTATAGGCTGACGCTTTTAGCGGAATCCTTCGCAGACAGTGGGTGACTAAGTCTTGTGAAGACAAAATATCGTAAACTCGAGAACAGACACTCAAAATGTATTTGAAAAGATGGCTGGTATGAGTCCAATATCGTAGTCCTAGTAGAAGATATCTCAGTGTATTTTATTAACTTTAAGTTCAGATCGTAAAAAGTGTTTGATACATATTTTAATTTTTTTTTTACAAATTTCTTTTTGAAAGCATACTTTGACCTAAGGAAGGAAGGTCTAAATACATTGACCATTAGCTGCAATGCAGGTACAACTAAAAAAACGTGACATACCTTCAGTCTGCAGCAACGTGTACATCGCAAAACTTTATTTTTTGAGTAAATGGGTGGTAATTACACTCCATAAACGATATTACGTGCCATGTTAAGAGCATTTTAAGGAAAAACTAATACATTTATTTCATTAAGTTTTATATTTTCACGCTGAGAAAGAGCCTTCGTAATAAAACAATAAATTGAAATAGTCAATTTGTGAGTATGCAGTTTGCTAGTACGTATTAAAATTTGATTTTCGTACTAGATTTGTTTTTAATATTCCCTAACCAGTACCAATCCCAGAAAAACATCGCATTTCTTCGCGACGTTGGATTTCTGATTGATGTTGCCGGACACGTCAACTCTCATGGCCATTAGTCCCGTTAGTGTAGTGAATGATTTATCGCTGTTGGTGGAGGTAATCCTCGTTGGGTGATGTTATCCGACGCCAATGTAAGCGTCGTCTTGCGGATCTTTCCCACAGGTATAACATCCCAGCGGGGCACCCCCCCCAGCCCCCCCCTCCAAGCTAGGCAAGCTCCAAGCTTTCGACAGATCTCTTGCCATGAGTGGCAATGTAGTACATTACGAGTAAACGTGAATAAGGTGAGAGAGTAGTACAACGAAGAGGAAGGATAGATCACGCGCGGTTCGCGTCCCGTTTGTTAGGATACTGCTCATTCGCCTGTTTCAGATTTGTGATTGACGCATACTCATTAATGATTTACAAACATTAACGCTCTTGTAATAGAGAGCGATACATATTAAATAAAACATACCGACATTTATGTATCATTTACTTCAGAAACAACGTCTTCTTGAGCAGCTTATCAAAGCCCGTGAACGTACTTTGCGGACTTTGAAAATCACCCCCTTCTTCCCACGGTTTCCGCACGGCACTTCATTGGTCGGGTAGCTAGCGAAGCTCTTCGACCCTTTCATCCGAAGCGTGATTGCGAGACTCGCGCTTATCTGCATTCATTGCACTTCTTCGAAAGGGAACAAAGAGTCGGCGACGGCGGCGGAAGCTGAGGGCGGGCGGACGGGAGAGGCGGAGGCCCCCAGCAAAGACAGTGGCCGTGGACGAAGAGACGTCACGGGGTAAACAATTCAGCAATTCACGCGCAATTAGACACAAGTAGAATGCATCACTATTTGTTCTCAAAGACACGGACATATTGATGTGGAAACCTCTGGATAATCAATAGCAGAAGCACGATTTTGAGCAATGATTTGACCTTTTTAAAAGCGTTCATTACATTTACGGAAATGTATCGCATGGGTATGTGAATATAATTTCATTCGATGTGTTTTCGGTTGATTATAAAGGATAATATTGCAGTATGTGTGAATCTGTTAGCATGTTTTTGTTATTTAAGGTCGCATTAACATCTAGGTCATTAGCGACCAGTATTGCACTTGACGCTACGGTAACTGTAATATGCCATGATACGGTGATGATAGGGGTGAAAGGACGAGCACAAATACAATTATGCCCGAGGCGGGAGTCGAACCCGTCATCCTTCGGTCCGAGTTCGCTACGACACTACTGTCTTAACGATCTCGGAAATCCGGACCGGCAAAAGGAAATTTGTTGTCCAAATTCTGCTAAACAAGTGATACAAATAACGTAAGTGAATCTTACACAAGGCTCACATTACATCGAATCAATTTTCAACTGTAAAAATGTGCCAAGCCGTCTATGATATACATTGCTAACTCTGTAAATAAACACAGTAAAACTATTCTCAAGAATTAATTCATTATTTGTAAGAGCAAGAAAATAAGGTCAGAAAATCGGTATTTTCATTCTTACTGAATTATCATTATTTCTACAGTATTTCAACATCTATTTGCCAAGATGAATTTCGATATACTTTTACACGACTTTTCCTCCGCCAACTACTGTAATTAATAAAACTTCACTTGAGTTGCATTCATGAAAAGAATTTCGTCGACAATAAATGTCTTCAAGCATTCATCAACTTTATTCAATTAATTGCTGAGCTAACAATAAGATGCAATATATTGTATAATTAAACAATATTTCCAGGGATCCTGCAATATTTTTATCACACCATCATAGTAGTTCATAAAATGTTAAATTGACATTATATTAATTATATAATATATTATAAATATACTGTCAGAATTTTTAATTTTCGGAATTTTAAAACATTTCAATAAATTTAATGTACGCTTCAAAATCGATAATGAAGTTTTAGAAAAAGCTAATGAATGTACACGAAAGTGTTTTAAATTATATTTTATTGTAATTCTTAATACATTTTTTAGAATTGTAATAGAAAAGGTACTAACTTTATATTCGTATTCATTTTCGTAACTTTGTGTTAAATATACCTCTACTATTAGGCCATATTTTGGACAAGCTTTGAGGCCCGTGAGGGCCCTGGAAGGAAGAGAAGAATGGGCGCGCGCCGACGGTTACGAAACGCAGCAGCCGCCGCCGCCGCCGGAAAGCGGTGGCCGCTGGGTCGCTTAACGCAGCTACGCAACAGCAAAATGCGACGGCCGCATCCCTACGGCCTCCCTCCGACCGTAGTTCAGAGCTCGGAGTTCCACCACTGTGTATCAACTACCGCGAGTTCGAGTTGGAGGACGCGGTGCGTGACAGAACGGAGCAAACGGCACGGCAAGTCGCACAAGTTCCGTTTGATCCTGCAGCGGATTACGACACACTGGGGAGCTCGTGACCGGCCCCTATTGGATGGAAGCTAATCCGACTAATAGGTTCAAAACTAGTCGAATCAGTTCCTAGAAATCAATTACATGGGGCTGTTATGAAATTTAATTCATTCTACTTATCTTATAAAGTAATTTTCTTCTTTATATAATTAATTTTTGTTTCTTATACTTAAGTATTATATATTAAAACATATTGGAGATGTATTAAAAGCGTTACACTTAACTTATAAACAAAATAGCAGCTAATTCGTAGAGTAATTATAATTCTTATACATTGAACTGGCAGAATTGGCTTCCGCTGCACAAAAGCTTCGAACCCCGTCAAAGTACCCGAAGGATGCAGATTCTAATCCCGCATAACTGTTTTTTAGCAAATAATATGATGGTAGCATGTTGACTCCTCACACTTCCATCAAAATTAACCGCTCATAATCCCCCTACGTTGTTGGATACAGCAGAAGGCGAAGGCAAACAATACAACAATGAAAGCTTTTACGGCCGGCGTCAATGTGGAAATTGCTTACCTACTGATCGGCTCCTGACTAATGGTCAGGGACATTAGTCAGCCAGGAGCATGCACATTAGTCAGCCACGAGAATGGACATTAGTCAATGGAATTAGTAAGTCCAAGTACATTAATCAGCCAGGAGTCAACCAGGAGGCATTCACGATCACTTCCCCATCGTCGCTGAGGATCTTCTGCAGATACAGACGAAACGTCCCGTACAACTGTTAATCGAACTGGACCACTGCCCATCAGCACGGTAAGCAATTTCAACATAAATGTAAATTTGTACAAAAACAGTAAGCCATTTCTAAGCTCAGAAAATAGTATGGCCTTCAAGCTTATAGCAAAATAGTATGGCCTGTGAAAATTCAATCTAATTTGAAAGATGGATATTGAAAATGAAACAGTTTTTTGCAGGTTTTCATTGCTCAGGGTCACACATACATTATATTTTACGTAGATATATTTAAATTTAGATAACGAAACATATTGTACCATTTAGTTTACAAACAATCTTTATAAATACAGAAAACATGTTTAAAAAATGACAGTCTTCAATGGGAAGGCCATTTTTAAATTTTCTTTACTTTCAATATAAAATAACATTTTTAAAATTTGCAAATTGCAGTTTTGTACTACCCAAATATTTTACGTCAAATTAAATTAAAATTGGAGGTCATATGTGTAAAATTTCATTAAGATCTGAATGGAACTGTAGAATTGTATAAAAAGCAACTTTTTACAAAAGAGATAAAATAATAATTTTTAAATAAGTACCTTAAGTTATATCCGAAAGACACCTTGCCGTTCTGGAAAAACCGCATGGAAATCGATTCAGCTGTTCTAGCGATTATCCAGACAAATGACAAAAATCGTAAAACCGATTGAAATGTTTTTTCAATAACTAAATGAGCATACAAGATTATTAAAAGTCAGTTATTTAAAAATAAGTGACAAACAATACAATTTTAGTGACCTACATTACGAGTGACAAATATTTATTCACTACCTCGATTGCTTTTCTTCAGTAGTTCGTGATTTATGGTTGTGGAAGTGAGAATGGTAGGAGCGTTAGTGGTGACGTAAGTAGACATGGTAGTGGTGCTGATGGGCGGTAAGCGCTGGGTGGTAATGCAGGCAAGGCAATGTTGTAGGTGGTGGCAGAATGGTAAGTTGAGGTAAGCGGGTTGCAGCAGCGGGGCTGCGGGGCTGGGGCGAAGGAGGGAGTGATGGAGACGTCAGGAGCAGCGCAAGAAGACGCCGCCGCCGCCGCCGAAAAGCTCCTGAGTGCTCTTTTCGAGCTGTCAATTTGCATCTTCCCAACTTTGTCAAGGCTTGTTCACAATGTGTGGTGCCTCTGATCAGACGAGATACAAAGTTTCTGCAAAGTTTCCTTAATCCATCAGGAGGTCCCCCTCTTTCCGATCTAATATTGAAAGTTTGGATGCGAAACATCAAAGACAGTAAATAGTCCCGAACCCTAAAGGCAACGACCTTTCATTATTCTAGGAAATAAACATAGGCATAATTTTTCTATTGAAAATGCTCGATGTTCATACTAGTTCTTGGCCATACACGTACTCACGCCAGTCCAACAAATTTAAGGGGAGGAATGGAAGAAGAACGAAATATTTTGCATTCATGAGGTGAAGCTTTGACATTTATCGTAAAAAATATACAAGAATGTTATGCGTTCCCATTTTTAATATTTTGCAGCCTTCCTTTATAAATGAGTAGAATTTCCTTTGTGATGTTACTTTAGTACTTGAAAAATATTGGAAATATCCGATTGACGTGTTTTCATACAAGATAACTCACTAATCATTCCAAATTTACGTTTTTAACGAAACTTAAATATAACTAATTTATTGTTGTGTCTGGATATCGAGTTACGAACGTAAACTTAACTTCTGACGATTGACACGAACTTATTGTTTAAAAAAACACACGAACGATAATTTAAAGAATCGCAAGGTTTACTCTTAATTCTCTAGAATTATACGAACACATTATACCTTCGATTTCCTTGCAATATCGTCAATTTTCTGTTTACTTTCTCGCTCTGACTTACGAAATCCTCGATCCAAAGTAATATTATCGGAAACAAGTCATCCAAGTAATATTCTTCGGAAACCTCGAGCATGTAGTTTAATTTTTTTAAGAAACAAATTTTAGGAAACCCCCGATTTAAATGGATGTATAGTTTTCCAAGTACGATATATTTTATAAGATGTCAAAGACACCAATGTTTATTTGAAAGGCTTCATAGTACTGACTTCTTAAACGTTTTTTCCATTTTTGAAATCACAAAGTTCTCTTGATTTCAACCATTATCTTATATATATATATATATATATATATATATATATATATATATATATATATATATATATATATATATATATATATATATATATATATATATATATATATAAAGCAAATCGTTTAGAGATGAGTAAGACGTTTATTTTCACGTACCACTCTTTATTGCTATAATCTATTGTATCATTTTGAATTCCAGGGGTTCTTTTTCCTTTACCAAACCTTTTCTACTCCTCTGATTCATTTTCCTAGGCATCATTCAACTGGAAGAAGCAGGTTTTCCTAAGTATTTTCCCACGCAAAAGCTCTAAGAGCAAGTAGGTAACGAACAAAAAATAAATTGGATTTCCAGACATCACTGTAATAGGATACGTATCTTCCGCCGATTCATTAATTTCCTCCTACCCCTCAAAAACACCCTTAGGCCAGTTAGTCATCTCATCAATCTCTCACCTTGTGCGACCTTGCTAGAATTAATGGTCGTGTCTACAAACACGTCATTTGGATCCTTAATGTAATTGTTCCAAACAGGTGGGCAAAAATAAATGCGTCAAAGGACACTGCAGAATATTCTCCTTCGCTGCGCAGCCCCGTCCCCCTCCTCTGGAAAGAATTCCGCTCGTTGGGCATCTTGCGCGGTCCGCGCTGATCCGTCTTCCTCGGCGCTGCGCTCGCATCGGAGCGCAGCAGACGGAGCGGAGGGGCCGCACCTCCCCTCCCGTCCTCTCACCCTTCTCCGCGCCGCGCCACGCCGCGCGCTCCGATCGCTATTCGCGCGCGTAAATGCGCGTCGTTAGCATTGAGTGAGGGGATGTTTAGTCTGGC
Source organism: Gryllus longicercus (assembly GCA_038098605.1). Classification (NCBI taxonomy): domain Eukaryota; kingdom Metazoa; phylum Arthropoda; class Insecta; order Orthoptera; family Gryllidae; genus Gryllus; species Gryllus longicercus. Next base: position 5,264,047 of record JAZDUA010000015.1, on the reverse strand, counting down.
AGCGCGGCGTGTAATCCCGCGGCGGCTGCGCCTCCAGGGAGTGTGCGGCGAAATCGTCTCGAGCGCCCACTGGCGAAGGACCCGGCGCGGCGGCTGGCTGGGGGGAAGGACGCACTCGGCGGAACGTTTATCAGACGCGACAGAGGGGGGGGGGGGGGGGAAGAGAGAAGAAAAGGAAGGAGGAAAGAGAGAGATAGAGAGGACGGAAGGAAGAAGGGCGGAAGAAAGGCAGGAACTTTAGAAGCAATCTTTTTTAAAGCGCACAATTGACGTTGGTGAATCATTCCCTTATCTATACATGACATTACTGAATATTTTTGTCAGCCCATTTTTCTAGGTTTAAAAAAGGTGCTACCAAATGACTGCATACACATGTGAAAGTATGTCCGACACTTATGTTTCACAATTTAACGACGTTGTAAAATTACAATTTCACCATGGAAGTTAATAACAAAATTCAAATTCGGTTCTAAACTTGCTAAACTTTTGTTCTAATTATAGAGGCGGACATGTGTGTTGAATGGCTTAAATCTCTCCAAAACGACACGGCCATCGCACCAGGACTCTGATTGAGCGATACCTCTGATTTACGAGGGCGTGGTTCCTTTCCAAGGGGGCCGGACTGCCGGCGCGCCTCGGGCGCCACAAGCTACAGCCGCGCCGCTGCGAGGACCGCAATTCGTATCCGCGCCGGAGGGGCTTTTCTTTGCTCGGCGCGCGCGGCCGATAATCGGATGTTCCCCGGCCGCACTCGCAGAATGGAGGAAGATTGATCACGGGCGACGGCTCGGGGAGGCAGGGGCGGCACGGACTGGCCAGAGGGACGCGGGCGAGGCGCACGCGGCAGCAAAACCGTGCGGTCGCCCAGACAGCGTCGGCGGTGACGCGAGCGCTGGAGGCAGGGAGCTGGGAAGGCGATCACGAGTATCCCGGCGGGGGCGCCGTCGCCGGAAACGCCGCAATTGTGAATCAGCGACTGCACAATTGACATGACGGACGAAGAAGCGTTGCTAAGAACTGTGCGTACTAAATGACACTGAGGAAGAATATTTATAGACTATGAAAACGATTATCGATAGACCGCATGAAATAAAATTGTGGTGTAATATTTCACTTTTAAGATGAAACGGATGTCAGGTGCAAGTCAGATCCAAACGGAGCCTTTTGGATACAGACACTTAACCCGTATGCCAAATCTGACTACCAGGGACCAGACCAAGCACTACATTTCCACAGTTTACATTTACAAAATGACTTGTTATTCCCTGTCAAATTTGATTTTTTAATACTTCGACGGAACCCTTTTAGGGTTTTTTACCCTACAAAGAATGTGCAATTCAATGGAATCGCAAATAAAAACTGGCCCATATGTATTTATAGCGTACAAAATATTGTTTGTGAGAGAACAAAAGAAAGTATGCCGAGGCTCACATACACATGTCAGGCAAAGTGGCCGAACCCTGGCGAGGAGAGCGAGAGTCGAGGTATCCTCAGTTTCCGGGTATTCATTCAGTCAGTACCCCGCCCTGGTGGCGTCGCCGGCAGTGATCGCTGTAATTACAGTGTCCACAGAGCTGTCGAAAGTGGCGAAACCCTCGAAGACGCGAAGTTCGCGGGGCCATGGCGGCTGTTGGTGGACCGGCTCCGCGACCGCGGTGCCGCCGCCGCCAGCGAGCCCCCGACTCCGGGAAGGCGTGGCCTTGACCCCCACGCGCGCGGGCTGCCGGAGGCGGCGGAAGGCCCGCCCGCGCCGCGGCCGCGGCCGCTGCCGCTGCCACCCCCACCGTATCGACCGCCCCCGGAGCGAGGGAGAGCGCTTCGCGGCCGTGGAAGCGCGGGCGTGGGCGAGGGGCGCGGGGCGCGGGCGCCTGTCAGGCGGTGGAGACGCGGTCCTGGTGATGTACGGGGAATCGCAAGCCGCGAAAGGCTGCTGGTGGTTGCTGCTAGAGCAGGAACAGGAGGCGGCAAGAGATTGTGACACTGATGGGATGTCGGAATGTACACGAGCGCACAAAGGGATAGCTTTCATACAATGCAATGGACGACGCAGGGTAAAAGCAGGCTCGGCTTTGGTAGCACTGGCCTGGCGAGACAGTGAGGGTGATTGAGATTCGGTGGGCGGGAGATACGATAATGACAGGGAGCAACTGCTGCTGGACAAATACAAAAGCTTCTAGGAATAATAATAAAGATAACTAACAATTTCACATAAAAAACATTTAATCCGAAGTTGCCATGTTACAACAAGACCTCTGAAATATAAATTTCTTGCTAATATATTTTATACATAGAATACATTAAACTGAATGTATTACATACGAAAGAAAAACTACCCCTTGCAGTCAGATGCCAACCAATATCACAAGAAAGGATATATCTGAGTACGGTTGGAGTAGGTCCATACGCATAAACATCCACAAATTTTCTTCAAAGAATGAAGGAAATTCAACACGAAAATGGCGTAACAGGGGCTTTAATAAGAATGAGGTATGTATACATAGATATTAAGAAGGGCAATCCAGAGCTTCACGGAAAACGTTGGCCAACAACGAGGAACCCCACGTTAAAGGCGTCTGAGCTGAAGGCGTTTGAACCGCCAACGAGCTGGTGCGGTGGCGCTCGAGGCGGCGGCGCAGCGTGCGGGGAAAGGACGAGGAAAAGACGTCACACAGCGCCGGGTGGAGGCGGGCGCTTGCGGATGGGGTCTGGAGGAGGACGAGGGGGCTGCGGCAGGCTACGCGAGAGCAACGGCAACCAACGCCCACCCCCCGTCGTTTTGTTTGGCTGGGCCCTTCAAGCAGCGGTGGAAGCCTTTCCGGAAGCATCGTCGGGATTCGTCACAACGCCCCCCTCCCTCCCCGCCAGACCTCGCCACGCCCGCCCTCCCTCCTTTGCTCACCGCTGCCGGCGCTGGCGGAGGCGGGGGCTCGATGGCTCTCCACAGTCGCGCGGTCCAGGGCCTCGTAATTAACGACGCCCTCGTTGTGGGAAGTCAATTACGCAAATGGAGAATGCGTCTGTTATTTATTTGCGCGCGGCCCGGCAGAGGGTAACGTCAATTGAAGCGTTTGCTGGCGGGAGGTAGCGGGGAAGGGAGAACTGCCCCCGACTCCCTTCGAATCTAATTCTACCTCCCCTCGGCAGGTAACAACAACACAACACGCAGGAACGTGCACCGGGTCAATTGGATTCCCACGCCGGTAACACGTCTGCAAGAGAGAAACTCGAATTAGATCTACTGGAGAACTCAATTCCTCCTTTCCGCTCTGCGACGTGAGGAGGACTCGTGCGTTCCAAGTTGCCAGAGTTCTTTCATAGTGGTCAGTTTTGGTCTCTCGTCTCTAGAAAACGCATCCTGGGTTATCCCCGTCAGATTCCACCACTAGTCATTCAATTTTGACTTTCATCATTTCTGCATTTAAGATAGAGGCAAATGTTTAATCCAATAAATAGAAAAATATATACGAATGAAATTATTCAATCATAAGGTTTAAGTACATTTTTAATTTTCCAATAAGAAATAGTCTCTACTAACTTAACGTTTTTGTTGCACACACATATCAAGCAAATAGACCGTAAATAGTAAATAATAATTCGAAATAAAATGACAACTTGTTTTCTTTAAACATTTTTACAGTGAAGGACGTACTGTAACATAGGAAATATTAACATAGAATTAATTAACGAAGCTTATTTATTTATTTGCTTTAAAACCTCCATGTGACGCATCAAATATTCATCACGCAATGGAACATAATTACGATGCTTTATCAATTAATATTTTAGTTCCCTGGACGTTTGGCAAAAAGTTTAATGAAAAATTAATTTTCTCCATTTAAATGGAGCGTATTTGCTTCCATAAAAACAGCGGAAACTAATACACGATTGCGATAAAAATACACTGCCCTTTTTCTTAAGCTGGTTACATTACACGGAGTAAACAAAGCGGTGTACCAGGTATGCTAATTTACTGTAGTTTCCCATTTTACCAGAAACCAGCAAAGATTACAAGTGCAAGAAAACGTTACAAATGCTTTATTATTCTATTGAAAATCACTTAACGATTATAATCCAAATTGACTAATTGTTTTTATAGACAAGGAAATATTTAGTAGGAGTACATTCCTAATAAATTACTCATCTTTTACTTTTACTTTTTATTTTAAAAAGTATTCATTTCAATGTGCTTGAAATAATTCTAGTTCAATATCTGTCCCATGTGTATTCAGGAAATTTCAACAATTGGGATTTGGAGACAAATATAGCAATAAAAATAGTGTTGAAGAAACTCACTTTAAAGTTAAAAGTTGCAGCAACTCACATAAAAGAAGCGGTTATTATGTATTTTTGTTGACAATGCATCCAATCTTCTTTTTCTTTATTCTCTTGCAACTTTTTGTTCCTTCTTTGCAATGTTACCTTCTTCGATGAGAGATCTCGCTCGTTGCGCTTTATCAATTCAAATGTCATCCACATCTTGCAATTCCTTTACTGTTTTGTCTTTTAACTCAATACTTATTCTCTGAAATTCTTTAGTTATTTAACACTTGCGATTATTATGACAAAAATCCACCGCAAACACCCAATTTAAGTGAATTAATGCATAATATCGACTCGTTGGAATTTTGAGTTCCGACTAGTAAACACTTCACTTGGCAGATCTAAATTGACTAAATCATAAGCTCTACAACTATTTACACTGCTTTCTAGTTAGAAGATTATTTTACTTCTTTTGAACTTTAACTACAGGTACTCCCTTACTATCAATGTAGGAGGCTCGGAACCAGCCTTCATTGTATCAGGAAATGAATTTGCAAGTTGTTAATATTAGATACATTTGGATATCTGTTTCCTCCAATTTTTCTGGTAGACGTATGATAAAATTGATTCATGGCAATCAAATCACATGCCGCTACAAGTAGAGGAACACTGACAGTGTTCTCGAAAAACACAGCAGAATTTTAACAATACCGCCCAAATATACATGGTAGTGCATGCAGTTTAAAGAATGCAACGGTTGTATCATTCTCAAAGGAAGTTGATATTAAGGTATATTTGAAAACCTCAGCCTTGAAAATTAATTCGTTCCTGCATTTTGGGCGCAGCTATAAACATAGACGCCGATTTGGCAGTTGATCTCACAACAATGATATAAAAAAGTACACTACAATGAGAGTTTGATCACATGCGATATATTTTATTTATAAACGTCTTTTGTTTAAAATAAGTCTAAAAAGTAAAAAATGTCAAAATGTTCAGATTATTGCTTTGTTACTTCCCTACAAAATTATTAAACATTTAAAGACAACACCAACGTTCTATATATCAACTACCGTTGTATTTGCATAGATTTAGGAAACCAAAGATTCACACAGTCCTCAAGATCAAATATTGTTTCGACTTATTTTCCAATATAAACAATAAAATAATAAAATGAATGAAAATTATAATAATCTACAATTACGACTATTATATAATTGCATTTACAATTCCATGAATGAAACATTCATTATTTATGAATTACAATAATTATGAGATTGGAATATCGCGCGTGGCACACTGAATTAACATCAAATTCCCTATTCTGCCATTTTACTAACTTACTATAAGCTTCTAATGTATCACTTTCATCATCATTTTGTCCTGGGCAGTCTATTGCGCTTCACATTTCCTTAAAAAAGTACGGTAATTGGGAATTTGCGACATCTCACGACACATCTTCGACTGATTATTCGAGTACTTCTGGGAGAGTCTATTGCTACGGACAGTAATCCTGTGTATGCTTACATCACGGGAGTTGTCGGTATTCTCCCTCCGGTTTGCAGGATTTGCCCAAGGTACCGCCGCCCCGCCCCCATTCCGAACAAACTAAGCATCTGACAGGAGTCCCGTCACGTGTGTAGAGTAGTTGAAGCAACTGTAAATGTTTGTAAGGGGGAAAATAGGACAGTAAGTATAAGCAAATATCGCGCGCGCCCCTTGCGTCGTTTGTTAGAGTACTGTTACGCCTTGTAGAGAAACCACGGGAAACTACCGATCACAGTAGCTGGCCGCTAAATTCTTCTTCGGACAGCGACTGAACTCTATCAAAACAGTGTCGAAAATCTTACTACTGTCGGAACTCGAATCATAGTATCTCACGGTCAGAAGCACTGCGGAGACATTGTTGTCCTGTGCCACCTCAGTCGGCACATTGAGGATACTGACGCCTCAGTTCGATTCTTAAGTGTTCCAATAATTTTATTTCGAAGAAGCCACACGTTTTTCAGCTATTAAGGGCCCACCGAAGTGCAAGCCTTCGGATGATACATTGAAGTACGACAAAGATTTTGCCCAGAGTGAAGAAGCGTTTACGCTTTTGACTTACTTTTCAGACTCTCCGTATGCGCAAACTTCAATGTTACTCTAATATGGTGACTGGAAACGGTATTACACTAGAAATAAAGTGTTGTCACCTAACTAGTCACGTGATAGTTAATCATATTTTAGATGAAACTCTACAAAATATTTAAGAGACGAAATAATTTCTCGCGAGTATGGGTTTCTTCTAAGTCCTGGTTTGGACATAGTTGTCAAGAATCTCACTGTTAAAACAGTATCTCTCAAGTCTGGGCATGTTTTCACTATGACACAGTCTTGAAGGTATTTGATTTACTTATCCCATGTAACGTTCAAGTAATAATTCTGACTGATATTTCACAATCGCAGGGGCAGAATATGCAGCAAAGACGCGTTTAACACTTGAGGGTGGGGCGGGTTGCGTAGAGCTTCTGTTCAGGGGCGTTTGAATCAGCATAAACGCATAAAATCCTTATCAACGCGCGTCTGTGTGCGACAGAATTACGCACATTGAAATTCCACTATGCCTATATTCTTTGCGCAAGGGCATTAAATCGACAAAGTTTTATCGCAATCGAATGAACATAGGCAGTGCACAAAAAAAAATAGATTTTTATATATTACGTTATCTGTACATACAATAAATATATTTATTTCATAATATAATAATTGTGTTATAATGCAGTGCATTATCATGCAGATCAGTGACTGACAAGGAGCTCTATTCAAACACACGAACCAAGAGGATGTTGCATTACGAGAAGTTAGCAACAAAATCTGAAGCCACCGTTGAGAACTACTTCCATTTAGAATGAAACGTTCTGCAGAAACTATTTTTTTTATTTTGCACGCTACTTGTCACATTTTGCACGCTACTGGTCACATGACTGCCTCGAAGCTATTAAGGCAACGCTCTGCAAAACTCTTCATAAACGTACTGCAAATTACGAGTTTATAACACCACACGAATTTCCTTTTATAATAACTAAGATTGAAAACTTAAAAAAAAAAACTTTGAAAACAATGCAAAAGTATTTTCTACAATTCAGATGTTTCCTTTAAACTATCATTGATTTAATTTGATTACAATTGTCCCTCGCGTCCTCAACAATGGCTGCTCTCATATTCACAAACGTTCAACGTCTGCTGTGTAAATGTTTGTAACGCGGAAATCTACTTTCGGCAAACAGCGAGGTCGACGTTTACTGCTCGCGGTCGGAAGCAGAAGTGGCGGCAGACGCACAGGGGGTAGGATGCGAGCGCATTTCTTATGAGCGAGCGCGGGCGCTTCGATCCGTCCGGGACGGGAGAGCGGGCGGGCGGTGCGCTCCCACCAGCCCGTGGGCCCGTGTTCGTTACTTATTCAGCCCAGATGCCCACGGGAGCGCGGGTGAGAGGGCGAGTGGGCGGGCGAGTTGCCTGCGGCTACACCGCGGCCCGTGTACCCCTGGGCCGGCGCTGCCTCCAACTGCTGGTGCAAAACGTCTCCCTTTGCAACGCGAACGTTGGTTCGTTCCGCGTACCGAGCGTACTGCTATGTATAAAGCGTACCCAGGCCTTCGAGCGTGGAAAGAAATTCAAAGTCGATTAGGGAAACCTCCCTATTTCGGCAGAGCGGATCACATGTACAAAATTCAGTCCAGAATTCAGAAAATGGACGCTGGGAAATATTCATTCCCTAATCGATCTATTAGGGACTGGAACGGTTTGCCTGTGACAATAGTCGATCCCTTTCCTCAAAGCCTGAGCAAATATAAAAATAAATTAGTTTCCTGAATATTGATATGTGAATTATAAATATCTTTAATGTTATTCAGAGTAAGTAACTATGTCTAGTATGTAATTAAGTATTATTATTGTTATTAATTATTATTATTATTATTATTATTATTATTATTATTATTATTATTATTACTATTATTATTTAAAGTGCAGTGGCGTTGTGAAACTGAGGGAAACGAGTGTTTAAGAAAGACATTACAGCTCAGTGACCCGCAGAGCGGTGAAGTGAAGAGTGGTGAGGTGGAGTACTATGAAAGATTGCACAGTGAAATGTTCACGTTGATTTGTAAAGTTTGTAAAGTTGTTAAGTTCTGTAATGTTAAGTTAGTGTATTCTGCCACCAACGTAATTGGAGAAATAGTAATAAATATAATCTAATCTAATAACATGGGAGATGGTAACACGCAGCTTGAAGAACACGTTCGATTCTGAACACATGAAAGATTAAGCCGTGCTAACAAACAAAAGCTCTCTATGCAACAATTATGCAATCAATGTGCTGAAAATATTAATTGGTTAAGAAACTAAAATATTATCATTTTGTTAATCTAGTGAAAAGAAATTTAGTTGTCTTCCTTTTTAATATTAAGAAGACATTTTATATAAATAAATTTTAAAAACTCTCGTATTAAGTCGATTTATTCCATTTCAATAGAGTGTAAATTTGTACAAGCTTCACTTTATATTATATCTAGTTTCTAGTACGCCTTAACTATTAACTATCTAATTTATACTCACAGAATTTGCATGAGATCAGATTATACATCAGATTACAAATTTTCGAACTAATATTTTTCTCTAGTAAAAGCAATTTAATTTAATGTACTAAAACGTGAGGAAAATAATTTATTATTATTTAAATATTTTGTAACATAATTTCAGTTTCAGATCCTCTTTTGTCAGTTTGCACATAACTATGTACACCCACACTGAAATTATGTCTACAATTGTTATTTTAACACCGGGACAGTTTTTCCAAGTACCAGGCGGGGTACAAGTTGACCCAAAGACACACTAAGTAATTGTATGAAAAAACGAAAACATTGTGTTGTCTTACTTTCTGTGATTATTGTTAAAGAATCGTAGAATTAATCCTTTTAGAAGACAAAAATCTGAATATTGTATTTAAATAGTTTTCCTGTCTGGCACAGAGTTCCTTGTTCCTGTTAATTCTTAGTGTGACGTGGTTGTTGTTTTCTCTCGAGCTGTCAGCAAAGTTGGTCGTCATTCTTAAGGGTCCAGTCTCAGAATTGACCGCAGGTTATTTTCATTCAGTGGCATACGTAATGGAGTGATTTGGGGGATATCTTCCCAAAACATTTCGAACTATATTTGTAAACAATGCAACATGCGTTTCTCGGATGTTTACTAATCACAATATTAGACAGGGAAATAAAAGAATTTTCTGTATGGTGTATCCCCATACTACCCTTCCCTGCTCTGACCCACCGTGGCCGTTACCTTTTCCGCCTCATTCTCCCGACTCTGGTCCAGTTCTGTCCTGTCACTTGTCACCTCCCCCACCTGGATTACCTACCCTTTCCCTCTCGTTCTGCAATGTTTGCCATCATTCGTTGCTACGGGCAGCTATAAAAGATGCATTGTTGCATACCCACGGCAGACGCCCAGTAACAGTTTATGCCTCAAATTTTTTTAGAAGGAAATTTTGAAAGATTTCAGAATTACTAATTTATTTTTGTGATTTTAAACACTGATTTCATAAATTTGAAAAAAACTGAAAGATGGTGCGCACATTAAAATTTTGATTTAATCGGTAGGACAAGGAGACAGTAGTTTTACAAAACCTCAGGTAAACAGTAATTTTTCTCATTTCTTGAAGTTCAAGAGCACAAAATTTCACACAATCGGAATAAAACCATAGACTTGCAAATGAAAAGAAAAAACCATCATTGTTATTTACTGAAAAAAAAATATCAGAAAACGAAACCTAAATTATACCCGACCAAATACTCTATCACATCGAAATAGTTTTCTCCTATTAGCTCCTACATTAGCTCGGACAGACCGGCACACGGACACACCGGCTCTCTCTCAAACGGACCGGCTCTCGGACGGACCGACTGTTGGACGGAAGACCTTAAAGTAGTCACTAGAAACACTAGGACTTTAAAAAAAGCCACCACCAGTCTCCAAACATCTCTTGTACTCAGTATTGTCAATTTGTTGTCAGATATCGCTCAGATATTGTTCAGATATCATTCAGATGTCGTTGTCAGATATTGTTATGTTTGTAAAATATCTAACACAACATTCATCATAAATGCTGCGATCCCTACAGATGATACTTGTAGCAAAAGCTGCCGAGAAGAGGACATATAAACCAGTCACTATTAAAATGAAGAACATGTATGGATTATGCGCATTGTAAATGCTTCCAGTGATGTTAGCATATGGATTGGTCACAAAAATGGCAAGAGACCGCAAAGAAATTAAAACTAACTGAAAAGAATTTATAAATCATTCAGAAAGCTGTATTATTGGGAACAGCTAATCTAGTTCGTAAATTCTAATGCCTGAATTAACGCCATCAAAAAATAATCATGTTATAATAATAATAATACAAAATTGTTAATGTTGTAGAGTCATGTGATCAAAACCAAGGAGGTAAATTCAAGAGTTTGAAAATCTCAATCTGCTTCACGTGGAACGTAAAGTCGTAACAACAGTATCAAGTGGGGCTTTGGGAATTTTTCCGCCAAAAATCCGTTAGAGTTTGTCCAAATTCTGAAGTAATTAAAGATTAGGAAGAGCTGGACACAACATTGCTGGGAACAGTCCAAATATTTTAGAGCCACAGATTCACCAGATCTGCTTCTGAAGAGGCTGGTTGCAATTTGAAGTAGAATCTACTCGTATACGTAGCCCAGAATTCAATGAGAATAAGGATTGGACTCGAGATCAATCAAGTTATTAACAGCTACGAAAAAGAATTATTTCGAAAATGAATACGCTAACTATTGAAGTATCTTCTTCCAAAACATTTCTTTAAAAAAGGTCCATTTATGATTGGGGAGATTAGCATAATTAAAAATAACTAACCTTTTATGCGTTACTGTAGTAGCTAAGAATTGTCTGAGTTAATCTGTTAAATAGATAAAACTGAAGTAAACATCATGTGTTGACGAAGTAGACAATTTTTTTCTTCATGAATTGAGTTTAAATCATGTTATCAACAGGATTTTCAAGCTATTTTCGTTCTATGATACGAAAGTTGTTTGACTGTTAAACCAAAATTTTTCAATACAATTATAATATATCCCTGGAGTCCACTACAAATAGAAAATAAAAGAAATTTATTATAGTGAGTTTAAAAGTGTAATTTCGTGATAAACAAGAAAGAGATATATCCTCAATTTTCCTAATTAACAGCCGACAGTATTCTACATTTATTTAATTTTGAGGTAAATCGGATAAACTAAGCACAACGTTGAAAACACAAACAAAAGAAATATATCTACGAAATTTTGGTTTTCCTATACATAATGTAATGAAAATGGGTGCATGTTGAAACAAAATAAAATACAAGAAGCACATAATATATTATTCAATACTACAAAAAAATGTGTAGATTGTTTAACCAACCCTCCCCCCATTAGAGGCAAGAAGAGAGGTCAGAAATGTCGCTTGCTTTACTCCAGTAAAAGAGATTTCCCAGCATATGTTCATCGGCAGAAAGTTATCAGCTTCTATTTTTCTAATGTTTAAGACATTTGTGATATTTATTCTAAACTACCCTGAAAGACATGTATGAAATTTTAGAATTACTATCTTATAAGAAATAGAATAAAAATGAAATGTTAATAAGAATTAAGGTGGTCTCTCAAATTGACAAGACATTGGGTTTTCTAGTTACAATTTCATAACTTCAATTCTTGGCAACAAGTGAATGAAAATATATAGTGGAAGCTTACGGAACACAAATCAAGTGCAAGAAAATTTAATACTTAAAAATACACACGATTCAAGATGAGGGCAGAAAGTCGTTGAGAATTACTGGAAATCACCACACTGTTAATTTAATAAACAGAATAGTAGTTTTGGGTAAAATTGTGTTATCAAGCAACTACACTATAGTGTTTAATATCATGCAGTATCCAGTTCCTAATTTCCTCCCAAATGAAACAATATTAACAGAATCCTTTAAAATGACATATGTACAAAAAGTAATTATTTCAATTAAACACACAAAAACTTCGAAGACTACATTTTTACTTGAGTTAATGATTCATCCTTTAAAAATTCCACAGCTTCCTTTCCAAGAATAAACAATAAATAACCCTCTTGTGCGATTGGGTTTGTTAACGTGAAAACACAAATGGAATGGAGTAAATTGGAAAAACGCAAGTGACACGCTTTGTCTAACGTCACTTCGTTCTCACGATGTTATGTCGTCGTGACGTGAACGCCATCATGTAGAAAATGCCGCTATCAAAACGGACTATTACCACTTGTTCGCGTGCTACACACTCCTGCCCCGTAGTGACCGAACACGAAACTACCAGCGCTTCCTTCAGTTCCTGCGTGAGCGCTGCATGCAAGGGGCGCCGCTGCTCCACGGCGAACGGTACTGGAACTACCAATGCGGTATTTCCACAAACTGCCGCTGGAGGTCCTATGTACCGTAACTCCGTTGCGGCGTTCCGTGGAACTAACTCGACCTCCTTGATTCCACCAATGACCGCTGGAGGCCCTTGACGTTTGTTATCATCCCTTGTAAAGCCTTCAACGACATCTAGGTTTCACCCTTCGAACTAGCGCTGGATTACACAGCTTCCGCGCTATCGCACATTGCGATAGGTCGTTGTGACCCCAGATCCTGTTCATATGGATCGTGTACTTAATTGTACTTGAACATATGACCGATCTTTAGAGTACTTTTTAACTGTGTTAGATATGATGCGCGCGTGGTAAAAACAGAGTTCCTTTGTATAAATGACTTTGCAAATATGAATTAGCACATTTATTAGGAATAGAAATCAAAGTATACGTCAGAGTGTTGTTTATCAATCTAATGAATTATGCATATTCACTTTTATTAAATACGAATAGAAGGGAACGAATTAACTCTTAACTACAGAAAAATACTATGTAAACTAGTTTGTAACACATTAAAACTCTATTTTGAATAAATAAATATTTAACGATAATTTGCTAGTTGTCTTCTAGTTGTAAAAAGCAATGCTTTCCAACAGGTTAACCAATTACGAAAAGCCAAGGATCATTCTCAATGCACATTTATTGCCAATCGTGTGAGGAGGGCAAAATTACCTTCCGAGCATAATTGGTCTTCAAACACTGACATTAACGACAAATGAAGGCAAATTCGAATAAAACCTCAGATGGATGTGAAATGCGAACGTTCCATTGTGCGAGACATGCATTCTTTATTAGGCCTACGTATTTTGAAATCGCCCTGACACCGGATGAAGTGGTGAGACGGGAGCGTCTATGACGCTCCCGTCTCACCACTTCATCGGGAGACGGGAGCACATATGGAGAGGAAACTTTCTCATTAATAAAGGAAAAGAAAAGCTTTAAAGAAACATGTTATTTGCAGTATTTTGCTTGAAATATGTTAGCTGGTTTCTTGAAGGAACCGGCCTTTTTTCTTTATTCATGAACAAGTATTCAGGGACGATCATTTCTTTTCCATTATTAATGAGAAAGTTTCCTTGTCATATGTTTTTCCGTCTTGTCCACGCAGCTAACATTTTCCACCAACTTCCTGATGGAATGGAAAGATTTATTCTTTCAGGATTACCTATTCAATGAAGTTGACATCACTAATTCCATAGAACAGAAGGAAGTTCACTCCATACAAAAGTAAATTAATATTCACTTTAAAGGTTAAATCAATGATTGAGCAGAAGATTCGCAACACTAACAAGATGTAAAGGGTGAATGGTACAAAATGGGTTCAAAATTAATTAAAATCTAAATAGTATTAAGACGCGGAGAGAAAACTTTGTACCCCTATTCACGCATATTGGCAACCTGGAGTAACGTGAGATTTGGTATAGTTAAAGTGTATATGAAAAAGAAGTGCGGAAAGCTAAAATGTATGAGATATTTCCATTTTGCCATTAAATGTTCATGGCAAAATTGAAATGTCACTTATCCCCCTACACACAATGGTACAATAGTAGTAAAGCAATGTCCTGGCATACCCATTTTGGAAAAAAACGTCACTTTACCTACTTTACCTGCGCACTCGCATATGTTTCATATATTAAATTAAATATATAGTTTGCAAATGCAGCCAGCAACACAGCAGTTTGCACAGCAGCACCGTACAGTCGTTCACAACTGGAACACGGTGTGTTTTAACCTTAAAACCAGATTTTCGTGTCCCGTAGTGCCACAAGTTTTATTTTCTACCCCCTAATCTACAAAGTGAGATATTTTAGACGTTTTGACGTGTACGTGAAAAGCATAGTGTTAACAGTATATTTAAATTCCGGAGGGTTTTGCTATGTTGGCAGTTGAGATCAAGAGACCAATTTCCAGCAAATTTACCACCCATACAGGAGAGAGAATCTAAATGATCGCGCGTCACTGCTGATAATTCGAAATTACGTGCTAAAATAATACCAAAAAAAGTTATGTTAAAACTGAGGTTGCTCAAAATACTTCGTTTAAAAATACTTTAAATTACTATTTAAGAATTGAATATACATTTAAAAATTACAGTATTTCAGTATCCCTTACGTGTGAAAATTAACGATTTTTTCGCACTGGCTCAACTAGTAACCTTAAAACAATGAAAACGAGTTTTCAAAAAAACGTCATTTGCAAAAGACAATAATTATTCATTTCTTTCTAATGATTCTTTCTAATCAGTAATATTAAAAGTGTATAGATACCTATTGAAGGAAGTTGAAAAAGAGAAAACTATTACAACAAATGATATGGAAGATCACTGAGCGTATTTTTGAAACATTATTAAAGCCCACTTTTTTTCCAGCCACCACAGATTTTTTCGTGCAGACTAGAAGAAATAAAGCAAGACCAGTAACGATTGAATTATCTGTGTCTAAA
The DNA here is from genome assembly GCA_038098605.1 of Gryllus longicercus. Classification (NCBI taxonomy): domain Eukaryota; kingdom Metazoa; phylum Arthropoda; class Insecta; order Orthoptera; family Gryllidae; genus Gryllus; species Gryllus longicercus. Next base: position 5,248,867 of record JAZDUA010000015.1, on the reverse strand, counting down.
ACAGTGACATTCCAGCTTAGGCTCTTAGCAGGATCACCTTTACGGTTCCCATATCGAATACAATGTAATTATCTAATACAATAAAATTATCCCGAAGTCATGCGAACTATAAAAATCAGAATAATTCTCCTTGTCCACGTTTATCGTAAAGTCAACTTCCCGAGCAATACTAGTAGAAAGAAAAGTGTTCGCCCTTCAGAGGCGGCTCCGCCTGCCTATCTTACCTGTACCAGCTGATTCCGATTGCGATAATGCCAACTACCGCCGCAGCGCAGCAACCCGCCACAATCGCTGAAACAGGAAACAGCCACGTCACTTCCGACTTTTTTCACAAAACAACGCGACAAGCGTTTTTCGAGGGAACTCAATGACAGGAATATCAACATTTTACGTCCGCTCGCCAGGAGCCTCATGCTCATACAGAAAACAGAACATTGGAAGCTCAAGTTTCCCCTCGAAAACTCGCTTTGCACAAAACACTGCATTCAAGAAAAATATTCTCAGCATTAGAAATGAAGCATTTTTCTACAAATATATCTTATTTCACTTATTAGGTTGCTGAGATGTTATATTAACATAAATGTACTCTCTTTGCTGAACAATGAAAATATACTCAAGTACAATTGATAGCTGGAAATCATTTAATAATTTTAAATCACATTTTTAATTACAAAATAGATCCATCAACGCTAGTAGTGTAGAAAATAGTTGCAGTAGAAAAAAGTGGATGTTCAAATTCGGTTTCTTGCAGTTAATGGAAGGAAAAACATCCGGTAACTCTCAGAATTAAATATTGATCTTTGAATATTGAAATTGTCAACTTCATTATTTTCACATACATTATAACTCCTGCAAACGGTAAAAACGGCAGTTTTTCTATTGCGCTCAGGAACCGTCAGCTACTTATTATCAGTAACTCGAGAAAATTGAACACGTAGTAGTGGTAGTGGCTTGAAAATGAGTTATTTTCGTAACACTCTGAAACATACACCTGTTCAGAGCACCCATGAATCGATAGGGGAAATGGGTCTTCATAGTCCAAATGGGCCTACTGCCACACGTTTGCCTCGCGGGCAGTTTAACAAAACAATAACAGTCAGTATTGTTATTTAATGACGAAAATAATTAAGCCAACATGCCTTCAAAATTTTTCGTCACTTACAAATGCAGATGTGCGAAAGGTCGCACCAAAATTAAAGTAAAATATCAGCAAACAATGATTTGTTAGACCAGTTGATTTCAGATCAATTTCCACGTCAGTACGCATTGTTCAACGTTCTCGCACGCAAGAGTACTGACGGAGTAAATATGAGTAATAGGAACCACAGGCGTGCGCAGTCTAAAACAAGAGGGGCAACTACGTCCTCAGCCTCCTTTTCTATTGAACTTTTTTAATTACAAATGGCATGTATTACTAGTAAATAAATAAAACATACTGGATGGCGAATGGAATTATAACTTTAATTATACAATGAACAGATCCAATTTATTTATTTTAAACTATTTACATAGCTGTCTGATGACTAGCAAAGGTTCTTCCCCAATGTACACTGACAACTGGTACCTTTAATTAATGAGGGGGGGGGGTGAATGCAAAAATAGAAAAAGAATAGAGATATGTTCAGTACCGGTGTAGGTCTACCTTCTGTCTTCATGCGAAGTACCTACAAAAATTAAAATATAGGTTTCAAATTCCAGAGGTTCGCGACATCCCCTAGCTCGCTAGGAATATTAATTCTGGAGAAAATCGACAGAACGGTCTAGCTGCTCGCGCTGTTTGCAGACGGGCAGATACGTACTGCCGTCATTGAATTTTCCAGTTTCAAGGACCCACAAAACAAAGATTCTGGCTACACCACGTGTTAGAGGAGAGGAATTAAGCAACTGGATTAATCCACTTTTTCGTTACCAGGGATCTTTAATAAGAGTTTCTCTGCCGAAAATTCATCGTTATCACACGCAGCAGAAAAATGCATTATACATCACCTCAACTATATCAGACGTGCGCTAGAGCTTTAACAATAATGTAAATGTCACGCAAAACTGAGGAAGGGACTGCCTTTCGTGCAGCCCCTTGAGTTCCAATATATCATACACAAGTAAACAGCGGGAGAAGAGATATCAACAAGGGCCATACTTCGCTGCAAGCAGTAGGTGCTGACAATCCCAAGGAGGGAAATGGAATCGCAGCAGAACACGTCGGAAGCTTTTCGCAAGTTACACTCGCGACAGCAGTGGGCTATATTGGTCATGTAATTGAATGAAATACTATTTCGCATATTTTGTTTTAATATCAAAGAGCAATTAAATATATCGACTTCTAAGGAAGAAGAGAAAGCCATGCTGCAGCCCATTCCCAAAAACCGCCATTGCCAATGTATAACAATTTCCAGAATTGTTAGGTTAAGAAAGGGGAAACATTAGGAGATTTAAGAGAATGAAATGTTTTATTTCCTGAGGCTCAGTCCTCATTTCAAAATTTTCACTTCCATCGTCTGTGCACAAACATATGAGAGAAATTGATAATGGTTTAGTGCATTTCAAAATCATTAACATTTTGGGAATAGCTGAATGTGTCGTTTATTACATTTTATGGTCTTCTTGTTCAAAAAATATTTTTATTTATTTATAGCTCTTTACCTGGGATTATCTTAACTATGAAACAAAACAGCAATCAAACATGAAAAGGCAAACTGAGACCTACTATAATTGTTGGATACCTGAATTCTCAATGCCAGTAATTGTGTCAATTTGAAATACAATATTCAAAATGAAGATGAAGTAAATCTTTTAAAGTTCCTAACAGATTACCTTATTTTCAAATCGCGTTCGTATTACTCATGGGCTCTTTCACAACGCGATAGCTTTGTTATTGCCTTTATTTATGCCCTCTTGCACTTCATATCTCGAGTCTCTAGGTATATAGCCAGAAAGTCTAAAGATAGCGGGTAAAATACAACAATAATCTAAAGTGAAGTTTAAATAGATTAGTGTCCAAAAGTCATTTACACAGGACATTTCACAAAAAAGTACACAAATCCATTACCAATTCTCTTAAAATGAGCCTTATTTTAAGACTTCTGTTGCAATGTTTACGGACTTTTATGTTGCCTTACCTCCCTCAGACTCAAACAGTGGCTTTCCGTACACTATAGTGAACATCGGTATATGGACCTGGCAGAGATCAGCTGCGTATTTTACAATTTAGAGCAGAGCTACGCCATCTCAAATCCAGGATTCATTGACAAAAAAAAAAAAAAGAAAAGAAGTTTCCCTCGACCCCTCCACTTGCTTGCGTTTGTGCGTTTTTTTCTGAATATCCTTTGTATTAGGTCTAAGAAAAGTAGGTCCAGAAGTTAATGTCAGTACACTAATTGTCGTTAATGGGAATGTTTCTGAGATATCTACTCATTAATAATTATAATTTCCGAATAATAAATTTTACATTTAAATTTAAGGGGAAATGTTACGTTATTTGACAATGTTGATTATCATTTTAGAATGTATAGAAAGCATGGACGAAATTGTACTTCCGCACGATATTTCAATAGTTTCTGCGGAAATATGGCAAATAAGAAGCAAAGAAAAAATTGTTCAAATATTTATTTTTCGTTCCCTTTTTCTAGTTCTTAGACTTACATAAATGTTGTAAACAAAAGTATCAGTCATAGATTATTAAATGTATGTACTAATTAGAAAAAAATAAATTAGACCTCTTTCTTTAGACGTAATTAGCCATTATACTCGATTTCCTAAGACTTCTTAGTCACAACCTTGTAAATGATGTAAACAGTTTTTGGAAGGATTCAATATGCTGACGAGGGAGTTTGATGTATCATTTTTTGCAAGGGAAATCTATTTGGCCATTCATAACATGGTATTTTGACAATGAGGCTATTAATACAATGAAACTATTGTGTTAATATATTGAGATGAACCATGTTTTATTCATGACTTAAATTTTAATAAATGACTGTAGTGGTAATGAAATATGTGTTCGTTTAAATTAATGTATGAAAGGAACAATAAGGTTTTAGCGATTTGAAAAACTTGGTTGTTTGATATAATGACGATCGCCGAAAAGATAATTGGACAGTAAACGATTACATAAAAAGGTTTTATTGGCAGAACCAGGGAGAGATCGTAGAGACGTCGTCGAGTTCAGTCGTGGAGATAGATATGGTAGAAAGTTGCCATAAGGGATGGTCACGCAATGCCAATTTCTAGTGTGGGCACAACTCCACAATTCATGTTCTATCGGGGCTCTTAATATTTTCGCTTTTATCCTCGCACCCCCATCCCCGCCACTCCACATGTACGACAACGGGCCGATATCTGGGTCCAGCCAGAACCCAGTTTGCCCTCTCGGCAACCTTCCCATTCAATGTCTGGGTTGGCCACTGACAGGTCCTGATTGTTTAGTGATTCCGGACATATCAACTACCAGGGTTATTGGTCCCGCAAATGTAGTGTACGTTTACCGCGGAAGGTGGCGGTGAATTTTTCCTTCTGGATGGTGAGATCCGACGCCACCCTACCGTCGGCTAAAGGGGTGTTCCCAACCAGGTATCTCCCACCAGCGGGGCTAGCTCTTAGCTTCTGACGGGACTCTCGGCATGTGTGGTAGTGTAGTGTAGTGCATGTTAGTGTAAGTGTGTGTGTGTAAGGGGTGAGGCTAGGACAAGGAAGAGGAAGATGAGATTGCGCGCGGACCGTCACCCGTTTATTAGAGTAGTGCTCCGGCATTCACTTGATGATCGGAGAAACCACGGAAAACCACCGTTCAAAGCAGAAGGCCGACAGAATTATCCTCCAGACCTCCTACCTGACAAGCTAGTGTCGAAAATACTGCCACCGACGGGACTCAAACCTAGGTCCTCCCGTTCAGAGGAACTGCAGTGACATCAGTTGACGCTCTGGGCCATCCCTCCCGGTGAATGAGTAACCAATTCAGCAGTGATAAATTGGAGAAATGTCGTTGAACGGATCAAAAAGTGATTACAGATTCTTGGGAGAAAGACGTCGTGATCGAAAACGTCGTTTAAGAGCTTATCTAAGCTGGGAGGGTGAGATAAATTAGAGATCAAGGCAGCTCAAGTGGTAGTCCTACAGACATAGCAAGTGAGTGACTTAGATATGAGATGTCTATTTGCACACTCCGCTCATTCCGCAGCTCGTATCCATAAATTCGTGGCTATCCGGGAGAGGCTGCGTCGGTGGCTGAGAGGCCGGCGTTTCGCCTGACATGTCGCATGCTTCCTCGGACCAGTGACTCACTCGTCGCAATATAAATTGGTGTAATTAAGTGTAAATAAGTGTTGTAATGAAAAGTAGTACGTAACATTTATTAAAATAGTGAAGAAGTAATGAGTAGTCGTTCCAAAACAAGCTTCTGCTTCATACAATGTGAGTATATGATTTGGTTACTGTTATAAATATTTGTTTGAAGGGTTTATTTTCGTGTCCCACGGGCTCATTGACACGCAACCTGGCAATGACGCTCCCCTCCACTTGCTACTATCAATCACCTACTTCATTTAATGGGAGTCCAGCCAATATAGGTAGAAATTAGGAGAAATAGAAAGAAGGTAAGGCGAGATAGAACTTAGTAATTCAATTCTAACAACGAAAGAAAAGAAACCTGATTCATTGATAATCCACAGTTCGCACGGAATATTACGGAATGTTGATGTTTCATTTTTATTGACCTAGATAAGAATTACTGGAAATGTATAAAGTGGCACCTGCCTAAGTAACGTAGTTAAAGAAGATTCAATCGCAGATAGTTATTGAAATTCTCAATCTTCTAAAAATAAAAAAATAAATTAAAATACACTGAATAACACTTCAATGATCACAATGAACACATCATTATGATTATTTATTAATTAGTACTGGCGAAAGAAAGAGAACCGGCGGGAACTCAACCGAGGTGTTACATGACTAAAAATCAACCTGCTGAGCTACACCTTCGACATGGAGTAAAACGGCTTTTAAGATTTACTAACAGATAGAAGTTGGTAACAAAGAATTTAATGTACACAAATGTGATTCTTTCTAAATAACTACTGCCTAAATATTTAAAAACAATGCTTGTCTTAGCGACCGTAGCTTCTTCAAGACTAATAACAAGAGTATTATAAATGTCGAAGAATTGACAACGACGAGATACAATAATAATTACTGGATTGTAGCAATTATTCTTATAGCTGTTAGAAATATTAGTTCTTACACATTATCTCAACGATCAAATAGATTTGTGGACTACTAAGCCCTTATCACGAAGGTGCTTTAAAAAGCTCATATCCTAATTCACTAAATGAATATCAATAATTTGAAAATAGCACAAATATCATCATTATTATATGGTTCATTTCGAGTTTCATCAAAATTATAATTTTTACTGAAGTGTTGAACAAGAGCAGCAATGTGACATACGACCCATACAGTGTTTTCCCTTTCAGTACCACTTTATAACATACGCACTGCTAATGTTTATTCTGTGTTTGTGTGAAGCATGTAAAGCGCTAGCGAGCGCGAGAAGAGTGAGGAAGGCGCGGGCGAGGAGGCGCGTACCGATGAAGTAGAGGTCGGAGTTGTCCGGGGGCAGGAGAACGGGCTTCTGCTGCACGGCGCTGCTGCGTTGGGGCTTGGAGGCCTGCGGCACCAGCACTTCGGCGGCGGGGCCCTCGGCCTCCTCCTCGTCCTCGTCCTCGAACGGGTTGGCGACGGCTGCGGGGCGCACCTGCCCCGCGCCGGCCGCGCCCGCGCCCCCGCCGCCGCGCAGCTCGGCCACGGGCGGGGCAGCCATGTCCGCCTGCGGGGCCGCCGCCGCCGCCGCCTGCACCGCCGCCCGCGCCGCCGCCTCCGCCTCGGCTTCGACGCTCGACGCCGCCTCCTGGCTCGCCTTCTTCTTCGTGTCGGGCGGCGGCGCCTCTTGCTGGGCCGGCGGGGGCGCCGACGCCACTGCCGCCTGCTGCTGCTGCTGCTGCTGCTGCTGCGGCGGCGGCGGCTGCTGCGCCTGACGGAAGTTCAGCCGCAGGCGCCACGCCTCCTCGTCGGCGTCGCGCGCGGCCGGGGGCGCCGCGGGGGGAGGCGGCGCCTGCTCCAGAGCCCCCTGCACGGTGTCGGGGCGCGACCGCGGCGGCGCCTCTTCCGGAGAGGGCACGCGGAAGCCGAAATCGCCCGCTCGATACGCGCCGCCCCCGCCATCGAGCTCTGAAACATAGACGACCCCGTCCGTCACTCGTTTGCACAAAGTGCACAAGCAAACAAACGTAAACATGCACAAACGCTGCATTCACTCAATGTATCAATCTACGAATTAAAATTCACTAGCCGGAAAATGTTTGAACATTTAGTTGGCAAACTGCATACGGTACAAAGGCCCTCAATTTGTCCATTAGTAATTTTCGGCCATTTTGTATTCCGTCTTATATATCCACATTCTTTGCTTGACTTTTAAACCGTTGAGTCTCATCTCTAATACTTTGACACCACTCCTGTCAGGCGCATTCCTCATTCCTATCTCCGAACGATGAATTTCTCATTTCTATGGCAACTTCCTAAGAAATAGTTGTCTCAAATAATAAACCAGCCAACTTATATTTTTTTCTGCGAAGGATTTGTAAAATGTATATAGCTTTTGCTTGAAGACTCGATTATTCTAATGTTTGCAATTACAGCAAATTAGATGTTGCTTTGTAATTACAATAAAACACTTCATATTTAAAGAATTAACAGAAAGTCGTTTCGTAAAGTTTCACAGCGAACTATTTAAGTCAAGATTTCTTAGTCAATAACAAGAATAATTTAATTCCATACCTCAAAAAATGCCATCAACGAAAACTCAAATCTATGACTCATAACCCAATTATATATAATACGCCTTGACGTCGCTATGATTATTTTTGACTCGCATTCGTTTCAATACGCAGCAGCACAGCAGAAATGATGAAATACGGACCTCAGATTTATGGAGCTATCCCTTCAAAATGTATATGCGTTTGTTATGGCTCCCCAGGGCTTATTTGATATTTCAATGATAGGTTGAAGGACAAAGTTCACCCAAATGGAAAACTACATGAATAGCAGACAAACAAAGGAATCACAGCGGGCACACACTCTTTACAAAGTACTATAATAACAAACGTTTTCTAGTGTATTGTGTGTTTTCCAAGTATAATATGCATTAATCACGCGACCGTCATCATAAACTGATAAATTACAAAATGGTTCTTCTTCCCTCTGTGTCCTTGTGTAAATTAAGTCAATTACTTATTATCCCATCACATTCTAAGTGTTTTGTTGAATACAAATTAATCCCGTTTAATCTTTTTTTCTGACAGTTAAATCTCTCGATGACCGAAGTAATTACTGATTTTCGTATTGCACATAAAAACTGGAGGAAAAAGTGAGGTTTTTGAAAATACTTCGAAAACATGACACGTCTCTGATATAATAGAATTTAGTAAATCATTCAACATTAACATAAGTCACGCAAACTCGTGCAGCAGCAACTTAATAAAATGCGTTAAATTGCTAGTGTTTTTTAACAATGTCTTTGAGTCTTGTTGTGTTTTGGAAGCAAATACAATTACAAAATTTAATGTCCTTACAATTAAAATGTTTCCCAATGAAAAATGCATGAGTTAGATTAATTCGTTTAAGATTCATTCGTTTAAAATTGACACGGCATCTAATAACTGTAAATCTTCAGAAACAATATATGAAAACCTTTGCTGTGTTGAGATAAGACATCAGCCATTCAATCACAATTACACATGGGTACAATCCAATTTTTCCTTCATTTTTTATTAGTAAAACCGTTCGAAATAATAACTTTGTTTCAGTTTTCGAAAAATATTTAGCTTGTCGAAAACTTTTTTACTGTCCGATATTTCCCCCCATTGTGCAACTTCATACACATCACCAACAGGAGTATTTCAGTGTATTTTATAAAATTATTTTACTTTCATTGTCTTTCTTTTTCAATGAACGTCTAACATGTGATTATTTCTCTGATGTATTATGTAAGTATAAGAATTAACAACGGTTTTGAATTTTGAAAAAGCCAAAGTCATTCAATCAATGACGAGATAGACGACCAAACCAACCAGATTTTCGTATGAAACTAGTGTGAACAGTTCAGACTTCGTAATCAATGGTGTGAACTTCGGAGGCGACGGAAATTGTGATCAGAAGTTGTGGCAAGCAATGGCAAAGTTCAAATGAGTTTAGAAACATGAAAACTTTCAAACAGGGGATTTTGTTCATGCTTCATACACATTTGGTTCCTAAATCAACATTCAATATTTGTGTATAACTAGGTATTACATGTTACAATTCACTATTAATTTCATTAGAACATAATAATAAGCTTTCTCTCTACATGCCCAGAATTAATTACATTCACTGTTGCAATTATTTATAACTTTGGCCATTTAAGAAACATAAAGACGACATAAAGAAAGGAGAAAATAAGATCTGGGAATAAAGATAGGAATAAGCCGATATTATCATATCATAGCAGCAAACACTGAAACAAGAAATAAAAACATAACGGCTAAAGGAGAAAGGAGGATAAAATATAACAAATAAAAATTTTCGTAGCAACTTCGTAACTTTTCAAGAAATCTTGGTATAAAAAAATGGAGTGTAGATGAAAACTGAAGTGTACACAAGAACATTATTAATGCCAGACCATTTGCATGAGCTCTGACGTTCATACATTAACAATATTTTGAGGCAATGCGGTCTTGATGGTAAAAAGTGTTTGTGATTTATTTGCAGTTTGAAAATTATTTCGATTTTAATTTTAGGCAACCACCATGAAAAATATTTTTTAGTTTACTTTCATTCCTAAACTGTAAACGAGGGAAGTATTAATATTGAACTTCATTTTCTCCACAAAATTAATTATACTGTATGTTTATCGTGTGTTAAATATACAATTGAATAATAAACAAACCAAATTTGGGTTATTTAAGGCGAATTTTGAAAATTACACGAAACGCTCGCTACGTAATCGGATACTAATTTATATTTCCTATTCATTTCCAACTCCTAGTACTTTCATTCGAATTAAACATTTGTTTCGAATGGAATCATTTAAAAATGATTCATTCTGTCTCAGTTTTGGGATGTTGTTTAAACCCTAAAAATTCAAATAACGGGTTTTAAGAAATTCATATTTCATTCGTTCCCTTTTTGTGTGGAAAACAATGCTTCTGTAATTTTCTTCTTCAAAAATCTACGCAGATGAGTTGCCGTGCCTTCTTTGTACGGCAGGATAGAGAACAAGTATATGTGGAGGTACTTTGCCACTAAATTTTATCTTTATATATTATAAACAAATATTTAATACAACATAATATTATTTCAATATACTTATTTCAAAATTATCTTTGAGGAACAAATTTTAATAAGGTAAACATTTTTATCTTTAATATTTTAGTTGTAGTTTGAAATAAATATGTACAAGGCCCGGTAATAAGAATTTTCTGCAAAAATTTCGCCGTTTTTCGCGCAGCATTACATTACTTTTTCTCCACTGCATAGCGAAAAAGTAAAAATTGTAGTTTTTCAAAAACAACTAGTGTTTTCGCAATCCAACAAAAAACGTTTAATCCTATGAACGTGTTCTTTTTTGGTTTTGTAGATTTCTTTCTGTCTTCAATGCTTATCTTACAACTTATTTAATACAGTATAGATCGGAAGACATACGTGTTTTTCGTAGAGCCCTTGTGGAAATTCGCTAATTCGAAAAAAATCTTGGTATTTAAAAACAATTTCTACTATGTTTTGAGTTATGTAGCATCAAATAGTTGAAGTAATGTTTTTTATTTATGTTTTTCTACATGAAAGGTGAAAAGATTTGGGAAAGAAGGCAAGAGAGTGTAATCGGTAGGCATTAGGAAAAATATAAGCAATGTATTTTCACACATGAAAATTTCACATGAAAATTTGAAAAGATCTCTTATAGTTGCAATGTCAGCATAATATTTCAGAAATAATATTGAAGGCAGTTTTAGATTGCAAAATGCGTTCAACTACTATCATCCTGACATTTTCAAATCATTTGTCAGAATGGTCTACCATTGCCAAAAAAATAAAAATGGTTTTGATGATGGTGGAATTGAAAATAAATGTAAACGATGTCAAACATTTCTATTCTTCTTACAGAGAAAATACGAAAATAAAGGAATCAGCTCATAGTTTTTACAGCTGGGTTTAATATTTTGTGATCGTTTTTTGACTGAAAACAGTACTTTGAGAGTCCCAGGTGTCAAACTTCACCTAAGACAGTTTTCAAAAACTATTTCCTTTCATACAATTTTCGCGTTAAAGGAACCATTTTCTTTAAGGGGCTTTGTAATAATGTCATCACAAGAATTAGTTTATTTCTTAATTGTTGCTCTATCAAAATTTGGTTAAAACACCTAAAGCCTCCAACCAATATTTACAATGTAAAACCTGGTAATGATACAGACATTTAAAACGTGCCATTGCCTGAACTTGTAAGCCATTTGTGGTATTTGACCCCAGATAAGGTGCTTTCGCTTTTTTATGAAAGTGATATACAAATCAAATTGAAAACGGCTGCAAAAATGTTTATATTTTTATGAAAATGGTGGTGATGATGACTTAAGCAATCTCTCTGAGCTTGAGAAAGATAACGTACATTAGAGTAAGGAAGTTGACGCCAAAATCGCTTTGAAAGAAGCTCAGGGTGGTTTGGTCTAAAAAGTACATTACTTCATAAGACCTCCGACATTAAAGTTGTTCAAAAGCTTCAACATTTCAACGCATCTACATTCCGATCCGTACGTTTTGATTACGACAGATTTCTTGAAGGACGGGATTGTTTCTGTAATGTCAACGACACAGCCGAAGGAGGAATCAAATTAATTCATGACTATAATGCGCGTGACTATAATGCGCAATAGTGAGCGTAAAAAAAGATAAAAAGCAGAAACCGGATGTGTTTTGCAGAATGTCGGACACAATTAACATCCTCTCAAAATCTCTATTTCAGGCGATGGTAGCGAAATACTGACAAATCTGACCAATTTGCCCAACCCTTCCTTTGCATTATTGTAACACATTCATCATACAATCTGTTTTTAAAATACCCTTTCTATTTGCTGTTTATGAAAATATTTTTTTGTAATATTTAGTTTAGTATTTTAAAATTATTATTTATTAATTACGATAAATCATTGAACGGTGTGTCAATATTTTCTTCGCCCTCTTGATCTACCCGATTGTTTTCACCCATCTGTTGGAAATATACGAGTACAATTAAAAGCATATTACTTGAACTATCTAAAACTATTAAACTTCAAAAAGTAGATTTTTTAAAAATAACAAATAAACGTGAATTTCCATTTTGGTACACTAAAATCCCACATATCTTCACATCTCTACGTTCATCAAACCAGTTGTTGGGAAGAAAATTGACGATGGAATCATTCTCTACAAAACCAAACAATTAAACAAATTTCTAGGATGGAGCTTTCTCATTTTATTGCCAAAACCGCTCTATTTGTTTTTGTTTCTTTCTTTAGGACTGATAAGGCCGGTCTTAACAAACAATCTGCAACTTTGGGAATATTTTTACATCAGTTGACACACAACAAAGTTTGGGTTACCATCAGAAAATTTCGGAAATAGATTTATTTCTACCACCCTAATGTGGAAAATAGTAAGGAGAACCGAAAAAATACATAAAAACAAGGGGTTGAAATGCAAAATTTTCTTTGTTTTGGACTTCTAAAATCATAATTGGAATATTGTAACGATTTGGCTAAAATGTAATAATTAAAATACTAATTATTCCAATTGTTTCACTAATATCTGTAATATGTATAATAGGTGTTCATGAACTGCGGTGTAACCTCAGTATTCATAAAAAGTCTTTCGGTAAAATTTCACCTATTGTACCCAAGGGATGGTATTGGTGATTGATGAGGTAGTCTGTAGGACCGACCGAAGGGCCGATCTCATTGATTCCGCATCCTTAGGTTAGGGAAGATTATTGCCATTTTTGGGCACTTTTCAACTACACTTACAACTCATTTCCCCACGCACGGTTCCACCTACGTTTTAACCTCCAAGAATTGTGTATGGTGAAGAACAGAGACAGGGGGCCGGCATAATTCCAATTATCCCAACTGTATCTCCGCGAGGAGAATGTTGAAAATTAAATACAAGTTCATAATGTAATAATCATACTATGCCCGTCTTTGTCTATAATTAATGATACAACAACCCAAAATTAATTGCATGTTGAAAATTAACTTATGCTTGAACTTTGTTCCATTGCCTCAGCTCCCTTATTAAGGTGTAAGTGGTAATTGTTATGATTTTCGCATTTGTTTCTCGTCCGCAAATGCGTGTATTTCCTCGCCATATCTACCTATCTTATATATCGAAACGACATAACAAAATAAAATTGTTCCTGAATGTGTACCAAACCTCAAAACGAAGTTTACCACCGAAATCACACTCTTGGATAATTAGACCGAATCCTGTACAGTTCCTCAACACTTTGCACAGGTTAGAACATGTAAAAAGGAAGAAAAGAAAAAGAATGGCAGAAAGGGAGGGGCGGTAGAAAGAAGAAGAAGAAGAAGAAGAAGAAGAAGAAGAAGAAGAGTAAACGCAGAGAAAAAAAGAAAAAAAGAGGGCAAGGAGAAGCCGAGGAAGGGCGCGGACCTGGGCTCTGCGCTCGCGGCTCCTCGTAGAAGCGGGGGTCCTCGGGGCTGACGGCGAAGGGCGCGGGCTGCCCGTCGGCGGCCTGGCCCGCGGGCTCGCGGTAGCTGAAGGCTGGCTGGCGGCGGGGTGCGTACTGCGGGGCGGGTCCCACGGCGTCGGGGGCCGGCGCCAGGCGCAGGCGCGCCAACGACGACGCCTCGCGCGGGTACTCGCGCCGGCCCGCCGCCGCCGCCGCAGCCTCCGCCTCCGCTTCCGCCTCCGCCGCCGCCTCCGCCGCCGCCGCGGCCGCCGCGAGCTGCTCCCGCGTCACGAACAGCTCCGGCTTCTCGCGCAGGATCACCGACAGCTCCTCCAGCGGGTAGTCGTCCGGCGTCCCCACTGCGAACAAGAGGCGCGCCAGGAGCGCGTTACAAACGCGTACACCGCTTCAAAGCGCGCGGCGACCATCGGGCGGAACAAGGTAAAGGTCGCGCCTGAGAGGGAATCGTAAAGGGGAGCGCCATCGGCGCGCGTCTGCAGTGACCTGCGCAGCCGCCGCTGGCCGCACATTCCTGCACTATCCCATTCCTCAGAGACACTTTCCGGAAACAGTATAATAGGGAGAGGATTTTACTGTCATTGGCCTAAGAATGGGAATGGTCTCTTTCCTTCTATATTTTCCCTTCGTTTCACGAAGAATTTATTCAGCAAAATGGTCCCCTTTGACAGAGATACAAATTTGCTCCCTCTTTACTAAAGGGATTAATGTGTTTCATAAACTTGCGAGAACACAAAACCCGAAATGAACTAATCTTATGATGATTCCTTAATATGGAAAAATAAAGGGGGAGAAAGAAACAAAAATGAAAATATATTTTTCATCGTTATTCTATATATAATTTCCCATTAACAATAGTTTTCTATCGGTCTTTTAAGATACCAGCGAAAACAGTAGTTACAAATATACAGTAAAAATAATTCAGTACGTAAATAACATGTGTATATCTTCATATATACTTTTAGATTAAGTCCTACTACGACCCGATTTATGTGACTCCACAAGTACTAGCTTTCAGCTTCATGAGGAATTTATTGCAGCTTTTCCTTCCATCCGTTTCTCACTTTCCGCCGAGAAATTAAACGTTTAGAAGAACAAAATGGCAGGGTTACAACATTGCAGGATGATAGATTCTAACCTCGAAGCGGATAGCGAAAAATAGATTACGTCATCCGCTCTAGTAACACCCTTAAGCAGATGTACGGAACTGGGTGTGTTGGGAAATTGATGAAGTTGCATTTGTTGCAGTTAATACACAAATTACAATTATCGTCTATAGACGCTTCTACAACTGATGTTGATATATAAGCCATGTTAAAAACCGGTTTATGTTCTTCCCTAAATAAATGTGAAATAAAATAAAAGGTAATATACTCATCATACTCTCATTATTGTACCAATTATTTGAACCCCGTGATAATACTGGATTACGAAATAGTTTCATAAGATGTCTTATTACAATATTATAGTACACAAATACGAAACGAAATATTAGGGCGAGTTTGTCAATCAGACGTGTTTGGTATAACGGATCCACTTTTTAAAAAAGTTCTAGAATTTCCGTTTTAATTCGCCTATTTATCCTGCAAAGGGGTACAGAGTTAATGTTAGTTGTTTCAATATAGTGCACCTGATACATTGGTTTGTTTATGTTTTAGCTTTAAATCTAGGATTCCTTAAACCTAAGTTGTTTAATGCTGTGGTTATGATTCCTAATACACATGTAATATTTACACTTTACACTTTGTTTGCTTGCACTTTCTTACTATCACTTTCACCACTCTTCTTCTCCGGGCGGCCCTATCGCAACATTCCACATTCACGCCTCTCGCGTCACTGCCGTGTCACCATAGCTTGTGTCTTTCTTCTTTACCGACAGAGGTATTTTCCGCTT
Source organism: Gryllus longicercus (assembly GCA_038098605.1). Lineage (NCBI taxonomy): Eukaryota > Metazoa > Arthropoda > Insecta > Orthoptera > Gryllidae > Gryllus > Gryllus longicercus. The sequence continues at coordinate 5,233,217 of JAZDUA010000015.1, read as the reverse complement.
CACCGCAATAACGTTGCTGTCATACATTAATAGAAGACTTGTGCTATTACAACATTTTTGAACCCCAATACGCTCAAAGAACGCACTATGATGTTTATTCATTAACGAATTTCCCATTTACGAATAATCTTTAGTTGAACAATTTCAATAATGTAAATAAAATGGACTCTTCTTGTTGCTGAAGTATTTTAGTTTAAAGGGCTCAACTGGTATTGTGTTGGAACTAAGGTCACATTGTTCCTGATGTAGTTCAACCATAAATAGGTAAAGGTATTACCAATTTTACAGTGACAACTAATTTAAGGAAATTATATGAAGAGTACTCGGAAAGAGGATTAGAAATAAACCTTAACAATGCAGAGTATATGATTGTAGCAGGTAGTGATGAAGGTCAGAAACTGGATCATGGTTCAAAAGTAAAACCCAGTCAAAATTTCACATCCTAGGAACAGAAATAAATGAAAATGAAGTCAGTACGTAAGACATTAACAACAGAATTGCTAAAGAAAACTGTATAAGACTGTCGTAGAGATTTTTGCCCTCTATAGGTCTGAGATTCGGGAAGTAACAAAAAAGATCGAAAAAAATGTCAGAAATGGAAATAAACTTCTACTGCCGAAGTTGTGGGCTGACTTTAATGGATAAACTTAAGAACAAAGAAATTAAACGTAAAGCGGAAGTAAGTTTTAATATAATTAACACCATAGACGTGAAAAGACTAAAATGGTACAACAAAGAATTAATAAAGATCGTTGTTCGAAAATATTGTGAAAACGGCAACCGTTAACCCATCGAAGAACAGGAGACCTAGACTTACATAAAGAGAAGGAATAGAAGAGGCAATAGAGAAAGTAGTGAATAATGAAGAAGACGCCGATAGAGAGAAATGGAGACTGGGATGCGAGATACACCTAGGGTGTAATTCAACTCGCCATTCTCTACTACTGCTACTACTAAAACTAATTTTAGTATAGTTCAAAGTTTCCTAAGCCTGACGGTATATATCCACAACTTTATTCCCAAATGACATCCGTCCTAAGCAGCACGAAGCAAAATATTGAAACAGCTATTTACAAATCGTGTACTATTGTTAAATGGTGCAATTACGGAGCTGAAAGAGCTGTATACTGACGCTAGTAAGGTGTGACAAGCCGTGTAATAAAGAGCTGCAAAGAAAGCTGCTATGTAATAAAAGTATTCCATGCCGAGTATGAGGGTAATAAAAACGTGAGCTAAAACTGTTTAACTGTGAGCGCCTAAAAACTACACCGCACTTGAATGAATGTGTAGAAAGCGTCATTGACGAAGTAAATCCTGTAACAGTGATGCAATATTTTATTGACTAATAAGATAGACTAAAAACGCATGTAGATATGTATGTTCAGATGGTATAAAAAATCTCCCAAGAAACGTTGGGCCAGTCAGAGAACAACACGGGTAACATTGTGAATTTCCAGCAAATTTCCAGCAAATACTTCCTGCCGCAAACAGTCGTTTTAACCTTCCCCATTAAATAAATTCAATATTGACGTCACACGAAGTAAATGTATTTTTGTATGACAGTATATATGGAAAAGAACAGCAGAGAAATAAAAAATGAAAGTGAGATAAAATGAACCACCATAAAAATAAATTCTATATTTATACTTCATTGAAATCAAACCTTTGTTCTATTTTGATACTGTACGATGTCCTCCTTTTTACACCACAGAACATCAAAGTGACCCATACGAACTTCGATAATTGAATGCAGATATACTTCGAGTTAGAGTTGAAATATCCGAGTAAGAAAAAGGTTCGAAACTCTCAGTAAATCACATACTAATAAAATTGTTCTACACTATTGTCCTTGCGTGTCAAGAAATACATTTTAATATTAATCATCTATTTGAACAACGGGAAGTTTTATCATTTTCACATCAAGATGAGTTAATTGTAAAATTGACTGTCATGCAAATAGAACATTTTCGGAAGTCTTTCAGACTCATACCCTCATTTTAAGTTCATGTCGTCTCTCCGAACTGTATAATGAGAGGAAGAGACAAGGACAAGGAAATAGTTCTCTAAAATTTCTTTTGCGGCAGCAGTTCACGTCTCATCTAAAACAAGGCTTGATATTGCGAAGAGACATCGCGACGTGCGCTTACTCTACGGGGCGTCGAGCGGGTAGTGGCGCAATAGAATGGAGCCTTCCTCGTCGGCTGTGAACGAGAAACGCACCTACAGCGCTAAATTGGAGTAATCCTAGGAAATGAGCAGTTGGAAATGGTAGATTTTTTTGTTCTTCTCATACTCTATCCAGAAATGACTGCCTTCCTATATGTAATACTTTTCCACAGCACACGCATGGGGTAAGTTTTGGATAAGACTAGACCTACTCGCACGCACTGCTGAATCTTTGGATAAAAATCAAATTAACAGTTGGCGGTACATGGGGGATGGGGGATTCAGACTTTCTTGAGTAAAATGTTTATAATTATTTTGTTTTTCATTCAAAATTTTTGTTGTTAATTTTATTCAAACATGACCTTTCAGTGAATAGACTATACTTCAAACCTTTGAGTCTTGAGTACATACTCATCTGTTCACAATTCTATTGGGTTTCCAAAGGGCATCATTTTAGAGATGTGTTTGTTATGAATTTTTTTTGAGAGATATAGCCCAGAAATAGATGAATTCTCAATTGATTGATTGATTAGTTTCTAGGCGAGTAAACTGATAAGACCATTATTCCCGTAAGTGTAGCGCATGCGTTTTCCTCGGGAGGTGGTGGTGATCTCCCCCCCTAGATGGTGAGAATCGGTGCCGACCTACCGTCGACTGGGGGTTTTTCCTCAACCAAGTATCTCCCACCAGCGGGGCACCACCCCAGCCAGCACAAGCTCTAAGATCCCGAATGCACTCGTGGCATGTGTGATAGTGTAGTGAATAGAAGTCTAAGTGCGTGTAAGTAAGGGGTGAAGAAAGGGGAAAGAAAGAGGAAGTAAAGATCGCGCGTAAAGCGTGGCCCGTTTGTTAGAGTACTGTTCCGGCATTCGCCCAATGTTGATCGGAGAAATAACGGAAAACAACCGATCAGAGCAGCAGGCCGCTAGAATTATCCTCCAGACAGCAATAGAACTTGACCTAGCTCGCTAGCTGGTGTCCAAAATACTGCAACCGTCGGGACTCAAACCTAGGACTTCCTGGTCAGAGGAACTGCAGTGACAGCAGTTGATACCTTGGGCCACCTCATCCGGGATTGGTTCTCAAAAACTTTTTTCTTAATAAAATGTTTTCTTAATAAAAATAAAATGGTTTTTTGAGAGCCATCTTTCAAGTGAAACTCACACCTGGCATTGTTTTGTTGTTCTTCTTCTTCTTTGGTCCTGTCTTCCATATACGGAAGTTAGGTGACTCATAACGGGTTTTCTTGGGATAAATTATTCACGGTGGTTTCCCGTTGCCTTCTCTGATATGATGATGATGATGATGATGAAAGGGGTGAAAGGACGAACACAATACAACAATGCCCGTGGCGGGACTCGAACCCGCGATCTTTCGGTGCGAGATCGCTACGGCACTACTGCCTTAGCGATCTCGGCCACAGGATCGGCTCTGTTTTGTTGTTAACTATATAAAAATCTGTGCACTCCACTTAAAAATACTTTCCATCAGGGGCGCGGCAATCTGCCAATTAGATACACGGATGGCTGACGGGTTGCATTCCCTGATGCGAACACACGAACATTCATTGTATTATCGATATATCTTATTATCACAACAAATGTGTAACCGAACATCAATGTGATATCATAATAAATATGTTGAGTCATCAACCATTTACCTTTCAAAAACAATTTAAATCGATTGTTTTTTAAACCAAAATTGTTTGTATTTTGTAAAATGAATTAATTGTAATTATAACTGTGCGCCGTCCGTTAAAACAATCATAACGAATGATTGAAACGAATGATTTGTAGATAGAGGTTGTGTATTCGTATTCGTATTCTAAGAAACGACATGTCTCGTTTATTTGATTTTTTTAAAAGAAGGGGGTATTAGGAAAAGTGGATGCAGGGCAATAACATAAACAGACTCAATTGATTTTAAATTTCCCCTATTGTCCCGGTTTACAAACTTCAATCGCGTCTGTTATTTTATATTTACCGCAATAACGACGTTAATTACTATTTCAATTAATTTTCCGTTGTTGCAAATATCTTCAAAAGCGATCTAACAAAGTCGACCCTTCAGAAACGACGCTTTAATACAACAGCAAATTAATACAACGCAGCTTAATATAATAATCTCTACATCTGTGAATTACTTCTCTGAAAATGTAAATCTGCAAATGGTTTTTGAGAAAATCTTGTATTGAAGGAAAACTACTGATATTTAAAAAATATATTAACGGATTAACGGAAGACCTAACAATAGAGAAAAATGTATACTTGAAGGATAAATATCTAATTACAATTTTGTAATTTTGTAGTTCTAAAAACGCCCAAAAATTTCAAAATTTCAAATTTTTTGAAAATTTAGAGTTAAGCCTGAAACTCGGACATTTGCCACCTTTATAAGTGTATTTTACTCCATTTTTACAGGAAATTTAAAGAAAAAATTTGGAGCCGTTTTAGACAATTTTGAAAATATCCCAGGAGCTTTATGTAAAGTATCCCCAAATTTTAGAGAAAGATTTTACAGAAAGATTTTGAAAATCTCAAATTTCCGACTTCAGCAATACGGACAGGGGTTTCTTCATTTTGGAAAAAGCACTACGGGTGGTTTAGGCGCTAGTAGAGTTCACAAATGGACGGACGAACGGATGGTCAGACGGACGGACGTCACAAACCGTAAAAGTAGTCTCAGCCCCGAAAATACAGTGCTTCTACACAAATTCACTCTCTGACCACTCCTCCTTTACGCATGTTCGATCTGGTGTCATTCAGCCACATCCCACATAAATAAAATCCTAGTATTCCAAAATAGAATACTCTGCATCGCAACCAAAGCCCAATCGGTTGTCAGAAACGCAACCCTCTTTCCGATATCAACTTAAAACCATTAAGAACACATAATTCACACATCCCACAATTTCTTCTTCCACCTAACTAATATAACCGGATCATCCTTTTACGGCCTCGGTATAGATAACCCTCCATTCTTGAGAATAAAAACAGATATTCCCTTCATTCATTCTTAAACTGCTTTTCCACCTTTGAATAGAAATAAATAACAACGGCATGTAATATCATCTCCCAGTGACTTCTGGCGGTGCTCGAGGAGTTCCCCCATTCTTAATTTTTAAGCTTAGAATAAGTCACCAATTATCAGTAGAGCTGAAAGGCTGAACGATGTAAATTCGGACAAAAATAAATGAATTGACATTAACAAAAGGAGCGTCAATTATGACTCGGCGTTTGGTGACAGTTTCCCTCATCCAATAAACAGAGGCAAGGGAACTCGACCAAGAGGGAAGCGAAGACTCTCCAACGCAGGCGGGCGGAAACTCGAGCGGTCAAAACGCGTCCGATTGCGTTCCAAAATCCGCAGGTAATAAAACGTTGCCAATTCGCTGCCGCGACGCTCGCCCGCTGCGCAGGTCTGAACGTGCTCAGAAGGCAACACGTGAAGCGAAATTTCCACTGCAGCCATTCCGCGTATGCTGCGGGTCTTCCGCGCCGTTCTGTGAAAGCCTTTATTCGTTCTCGCACAGAATCTGCAATCTCTTGATATTAATACAAGGATGGCTGGAGGGTTGCATCTAAAAGTGTGTAGTGAAAACACAGGCGAAGATTTTTCACTTATACTCTACTGCAGGTATGTCACGGGCACGGGTCAAGGTCGCGGGCAAGGTTCCAGCTCGCGGACACTGTGTCCAGAGAAATTGGCGCGAGAGTTAAAAGTAATTGTTCTACAATGCTAGGGAAACGCGGTACGCCTCTGGACATCTGGCCCATAACAGTCTTTGGGAAACGTTATTCGACAGTTATTGCCACAAATGAAGCTATATTAACTCCCATAGTCACTTCAAGGCAAAGAAATGATCCATTAAAACATTAAAATGAAATAAAACATTTGTCCGATTTCAAATTCACATTTTAAGAGCAAAATGTTTAAAAAATGAATCAAAAGTCCCAATCTTGATTTTGTTATCCTATTTACTTAAGAATGATAGAAAAGCACGAACTTTCTACGTTCACGTTAGAAGGTTTAACAGACACAAATTCTTGTCTGTTCAAAGCGCTGTCCGTCCGTAAGCGATAATAGTTCATTAACAAAAGCTGATAACTTTATTTCACATTGTTGCAAAATACAATAAAAAACTGAATGATTAGCCCTACTTTACAATACAAACACAAAACAAAAGCAATGAAAAAATTAACCATTCAAACGTATTACTACGTATTACTTAGCAAAGATGTTTATACAAGGAAGAATTTAGTAAGAAAATAAACATCTAATCGTAGTAAAGAATATATACTAATATAAGTAGTAAATAATTTAAATACAATACAATTCTCGGTTATTTGATGGAAGAAAATCTTGCAAACATATTTTCGTATGACGCCACTATTCACCGCTTCGCGCCGCTTCAGCTTGCACTTGTCGGGATTTTAATGGGAAATGAGTGCGGAGACAGAGAAAGTTGCCGTAGGAGCGCCGGGCTTCCTAGGCGGGCCAGTACCTCGTACGGGCGCGTTTTGACGTGCCTGCTCTACTGGAAAATGAAAAAAAGAGCACCATGAAAAAAATAACTGAGAAATGGGAAATTTGTACGGGGCACTGCGAGAGAGATTTAACATTCGATGATCAAGCTTCAGCCCTACAGGGAAATCAGGAATCGCGTTATCAGGTGTGGAATGTCTTAAGTTTCGCAGCAGGTGCTCGTCTTGAGACACAATATTAGCCAGTTTGCAGAGGCAACCGGACCTCCACCTGGGACTGCAACATTATTAGACAACGTGTATATGCACTGTTTGTGCAATCGACGGGGTTTGAGCGAGCGCGTAAAGGGGGTCTGCCGAAGGCTGGGTAGTCATACCGCATAATTGCCCAACACGTGGAGTGACAGACCTTCATAGTGAATCGATATTGTTGCTGTTGGTCAGAAGAAGGTTCACGTGCCCGTGCGCCAGGGGGTCAGACTGCTACGATGCACAGATGCACACCAGGAGCGTCGCATCTTACGAAGTGGTGAATCGGACCACACCGCAACTTCGCGACAAATTAGGGCCACGTTTCTCTAGAGGTGCCAGCGAGGACCATTAGCAACCGCCTCCATGAAGCCCAGCTACAAACGTGCGTGCCGTTAAGGCGCCTTCCGCTAACGCCCCAACATCATGCAGTCCCCTCCCCCCTTTTGTGGTGTGTAATAAGCGCTTATGGAAGGACGAATGGCGACTTGTCTTCAATTACGAACGTTGCTTCTGCCTTAGTGCAAATGACGCTCGTATGCGTGAGTGATGTGCTGATGAGCGCAAACGTCTGAAGTGTACAAGAAAAAAGCACACAAGGCCAACGCGTGGCAAGTCATATCTTACGATTGCCTTTCTCGTCTGATGATAGTAGATATAACAATGAACAGCGCACTGTACATTCAAAACACCCTGCAACTCGTGCTACCGTTCATATACCAACAATGTCATTTCCATTTTTTTTTTCATTTATTTTCTTCTTGTTCGGCCATGTGGCCTTTCAAGGGCTTGGATAAATAGATTTTTCATTATTAGGAATACGCATCCTTGGCATTTTGAGCTTGACATCACTGCTCCGTTTTTAAGGTGTTGGATTGGGATTGGAATGATTTATTGTTTATTTAGAATTTACATGTTTTAATGTTAGGTTGGATGTTTGAATTGGTTTTATCATGTGCTTATGGGGGGCGAAACTTATCTTTTGGGAATTTGGATTTGATTCGGCAGGGGTGCACAGCATTTCGTCCTAGGTTAAAGTTATTTGTTAAGTGAGAAATGTTGAGTGAAGTATAAAAGCATTTCGAAATTGTAGAGATGTGATCTTTGATTAGATCCATACGTAGCTCCCCATGTATCTGGGAATTTGGTATAAACCAAGGTGCTTGTATGATTTTCCTAAGGCATTTGTTTTGTACCGTCTAAAGTTTCTCTATTGATGAGGGTGCTGCATTTCCCCAGACAGGGCAAGCGTATGTTAGAGTGGGTAAAATGATCGATTTAAATATCATGAGCTGGCATTCGATTTTTAATGAGGATTTTCTATTTAATAACGGATATAGTTTTGACATTTTCCCCTGAGCTTTATTTACTAATGCAAGGATGTGGGGTTTCCATGTTAATCTTTTATCGAAGTGTACACCAAGATATTTAATTGGGCCTATATTCCATTGAATCGGGCTGCAATTGATTTTTAAGGTAGGGGGCGTTTTTGGTCTGCGAAGTGTGAATATTTTCGCTTGGCATTTTTCTGGATTAATTTTTATTCTCCACTGATTTGTCCACGATATTAGTTCTTCCAGATTATTTTGTATCCGATTTTGGGCTATGAGAATATCTTCATGAGCAGTGAATAATGCTGTGTCATCAGCGAAAAGAGCTAATTTGGTGTCTGTCATTCGTGGAATATCTGAAGTGTAAACATTGAATAATGTCGGAGAGAGTACAGAGCCTTGAGGTAAACCTGCTGATATGTTTCGAGGGGTTGATAATGTTTCATTGACTTTTACCATGAAATTTCTGTTAGTAAGAAAGCTATGGATTATTTTTTGGATGTAATCAGGGACTCCCAAATTACGTAATTTATACATTAGTCCTGTATTCCAGATCCTGTCATACGCCTGTGCAATGTCTAAGAAGACTGCTACAGTATGTTTCTTTTGATGAAAGCTCTCTGCAATATTCTCCGTTAGTCTCAGTAATTGGTGCGTACATGAATGGTTAGGTCTAAAGCCGAATTGTTCATCGGGGATTGCTTTTATTTCTGTGAGGTATTTATTTAGTCTACTGAGTAACAATCTTTCAAAAATTTTTGATATTGTAGGGAGCAAGCTGATTGGTCTATAGTTTTCTCTCAATCTAGGATCTTTTCCTGGTTTGCGGAAAGGTAGGATGATGGCGGTTTTCCATGCATTTGGGAAGTGATTTAGGCGTAAGATTGCATTAAATATTGCCATGAGAGCGGCAATAGTGTTTTTGTTTAATTCCTTTATCATTTTGTTATTTACTCCATCAATCCCTGGGGCTTTTCTTGTTTTTAAACGGCTGATAACTTTTGAGACTTCTGATGGAGAGATAAACTAATTTTCGTTGTTACTGAAACCTGGGGCTCATTTATATAATCCTCGATGTTTTTATTGTGAGTTGGCATTGTTATTGGATGAGGTCGGAAGACTTTCTCTAAGTGATCAGCTAAAATTTCAGTTTTTTCTTCATCTGAATAGGCTTTTGAATTGTTGGTTTTTAGAGGGGGTATTTCAGTTTTTTCTCCCGTGATACGTTTAACTGTTGAACAGAGATGAGCTGAATTTGCGTCTATTTGCTTTAATGATTGCTGAAATTTGGAATACCTGAATTTGTCTAGCTGTTATTTTTCTATTCGTGATAGTTTGTTTAGTTTAGATCTGATATCGTGTCTACGTGTTTCTTGCCAGTATCTTCTTATATTTCGCTTGGATTTAATTAAATTTAATAATCGTATTGGAATGGACTTATTATAGCAAGCACGTTTTCTGCATTTTACAGTCGAAGCTTGATTTAATGATTCTTTAATTGCTGTATTAAAGTTTTCGATTTCGATTTCTAGATCTGAAATAGATTTAATACTTTTGGGGTATAAGTAGTTTTCTTGCATTAGGTATGAAAATTTGGGCCAGTTTACAATTGCTGTTACAGTCGTTTTTGAATTTGTTTCTTCTACTGGTTTGAAAAATGTTATTAGTACTGGGTTGTGATCTGATTGAAGGTCGTCTAATACGTTTTGGAATATGGGGAAATCTAAGCTTTTTGTTAGTAGTATATCTAAAATATCTGGAACTATATTTGAATTGTATGGAAAATGAGTCGCCGCTGTGGGAGCTAATATACAGATTTTATTATTTAGAGCCAAATTAAAAAGTCTTTGTCCCTGGGCTGTAGTGGTTCGACAACCCCAAACTGTATGTTTACTATTTAGGTCTCCCATCAATATTAGTCGGGGATATCTGTTAAAAATTTCCTTGTAAACGTAACATGGAAAAGTTTTATTTGGTGGTTTGTATGCAGCTATGATTACTATTTCGGTATTATTTACAAATATTTTTATTCCGACTGTTTCTAAGTTTGGCGAGGATGTTGTATGAACCTGTCCGTGCTTAATAGACATTGATTTCAGAATTGCTACACCACCTGACGCAGTTTGTGATATTCTGTCGTTTCTATACATTTTGTAGCCGGGAATAATTAATCTTTCTCCCGGCGAGAGGTGGGTTTCCGTGATAGCTGCTATTTTAATTTGTTTACTCTTTATGAAATATATGAATTCATTTTCCTGACGCTTAATGCCATTTGCATTCCAGTTAATAAGTTTTAATTCTCCGCAATTACTTCCCATGGTTTAGTTTTTCTAAGACTTTATGGATTATAGTTTGAATTTGGGGGATAATAGCATTTAGTACTTGAGTTGTAAAATTAGAGATTAGGTTTGATAAGTCTTGAGGTTGAAATTGTAATCGCGGTGCTGCTAGAGGTTGTTTCGGGAGTGGAGGAAATTGAGTGGGGTTTCTTGGGGGCGGGTGGTTCGTTATCTGTTCTTTGCGAACTGGAGCAGTATGCCCTCCTTGAGTTTTAGAGATAATTTTAAATTTTTGAGATAATTCTAAAGCCTTTTTGTATTCTGGGCAGCCTTTATAATTAGAAGTATGATTTTTATTGCAGTTTACGCATTCTGGAGCTGTGTTTTTAGATTTTCTGCACTCTGAATAATGGTGATTTCCGGTGTATTTCACACACCTGGGATTTAGCCCACAATTAGCCTGTGAATGCCCAAACCTTTGACATCGTTTGCATTGAATTACATTTGAAGCAATACGTTTTTGAACTTTTACTACACTGTAAAATAATCTAACTAGGTTGAATATTCTTCTGCCTTGGTAATTGTCCTCCAAATCTATTGCACAAACCGGTATTGGGTTCCTATCTTTTTTATAAAGTCTACAAACTTTCAGGATTGGATAATTTAATTCTTTTAGTTCTTTAAGAATTTCATTTTCAGAATAATTAGTGGGCAAATGTTATATCACTACATGCAAATTATTTTTTGATGGGTCTTTAAATGAGTGAAATTTAATCTTTTTGTTTTCACAAAACTTACGATATTTCCTGAAGTCTTCTATTGTTGTAAACATCACCTTAACTGAGCCTTTTTCTGGTTTGGTTGTGAAGTCTGCTGAAGTGATGTTTTGGATGCTTTCTATCACTTGTGAATAATTTTGCTCGTGGGTAAAAATTGGAGGGATTCTTATGTTTGACACTGTTTCACTTTCTTCCTCGTTGTCTTGGAGGTCCGCTAACGGATCGAAGCGTGACGACACCTCGACGCCATATTCAGTAACTTCACTTTCACTTGAAAATGTCTTTCGTTTGAGTTTTTTTTTCACTAGTGATTATGCTTAATGGTTTTCCAACCATTTCACTTCTTTCTTTACGGTGAGAATGTTGTTGTTGCACCTCCATAACCTGGTTTGATTGTTGTTGATCTGTGGAAATTAATATTTCCGGCTCTTGCCTTCGGTCGTGTAATTGAGGAGCAGAGGCTGGTATATTTTCGGGAGTTCGGGAGGAAGTGGGGTTTTGGGAGTAGGAATTTTGATTAACCAATTGTTGGTAATGGAATACCTGTTGTTGAAGGAAGTAAATATATTGTTGCGATTCTTCATATGTTAGTTGTTTTACTTTCTCCTGTGGAAGTGAAGAAATTTCTTGGTGTTCGATACTGCCACCGCCGTTTGGGCTTTCATTAATCACTTCCATTGACTGAACAATTAACCCTGAGGTTTCAAGTAGCCCCCCGGAGGGAGCACTATTCACACTCATTTTGTCAAATAAGTCGTTGGACTAGATAAGCAATTATTAATCTAAGTTCTGAATTCACTGGAGCACGACGGCCCGCACGGGTTAACACTGACACTGACACAAAACTAACACTCGAGTATGGTAGATCTGCCGCAAGCGGCAGTAGCGGCTGTTAGCCGCGCCCGGCGACAGGCTGTCGACCGTCCGCTGGGGTGTGGCGTTGATAACTCGACTGCTGTATGTCATTTCCAGCACGTCCTTTGCAGCCCATGCCCCCCCCCCACGTGCTCTCCAAGGTGTACGTCACCTACCTTGGCCAGCACGATCCGCGATCTGACCCCCATTGAGCATGTTTGGAAGTGGATGAAACATCATATTGCACGCTCTTGAGCCAAGAGATATGTCCCATTTGCGGCACCAGGTCAAAATTGATTGGCAGGGCATTCCGCAAGAGTACAATCGTCACTTATACGACAGTCTCCATGGAAGAACTGCAGCGTGCAATGCTGCGAAAGGAGGGGACCAACTCTAACATTTCGCACGCCTTGCCTAATGTAGTCATGTACGAGAATGGCTCCGTTGGTGTAATCGTTTGTTGTATTCGTATACGCCTTCGACAAAGTGTCAATAAAATTTCCCTCTGCAGGGACAATGGTGTTCTTCTGCCTGAATTCATGGATTTTTTTTTCCATTTTCCTGTAGTGTAGATCCTCAATATTTCCCTATGTTTGTCATTGGTAAATCGAGGTCAACACAATTTCTAAAAAAATCCGCGTCACGAAGAGACGAGAAAATTAAATGAGAAATTTACAACGCACGAGGGGTATTTAACGTGAATATTTCCCGACTGAAAGTGTATCTAACAGAGTTTCAGAATGGGTTAAATATTTATTATGAGAAAAAGGCTAATATTACAGACATAAATACTTAGATTTATTGTATTACATGATAAGACTATTTGTCGTTCACAACGTATTGACCCTAGTATTGGGGCCTTCTTCAGGTACAATTTCAGTATGGCAGCACAAAGTTCATTTCGTATAATCGTATATAGTAAATATTTGGGCTGCCATACTGAGATTGTGTATGAAGAAGACCCCAATACTAGAGTCAAAATATTGTGAACGACAAAGAGTTTGATCAAGTAATAGAATAAATACAAATTTGTAAGTTTGTAATATTGGGCTTTATTTCAATTCATCCCAGACAAATATGTTTTAAAATATTCATTATATTAATAAAGAAAACTCTTTCTGTGCACACCGCATCTGATGATAGGAAAGTAGAGAAAAATGTAAGAAAACTGCTCTATTTTTTACAAATACACAGAGCCCTGATTGATATATGCCAGGTGTATTGTTAAACGTTATTGGTGTTATTGTCAAATGGAATAGCCACCGTAAATTGGTATCCGACTATCAAAGAGAGAGAGAGAGAGAGGATCTGGAGTGAGAAGATCTTAAGTTGGGACAATAATGACTCAAAAATCAGTACAATAAATTGAAATGTCTGGGAGTGATTCTCCCCTGACCAGCACCACCTACGTTTTATAGTTTAAGAAATTATATTTGTGCATTTATATCTTGTTTTCTTTCTCCGAAAAAATTACGGAATCTTTCTTCTCTCTAGCGAGTACATATTCATTAGTGATCTTGAAAAAATGTAATTACTGAATCTTGATTCTCTCTAGCGAGTATATATTCATTACCAATCTTGAAAGACAACAGATTTGACAGAGTTATATGTTACTCATTTCTATATTCTACAACCAACGCATTATAAATAAAAATGGCAAACATTTTTGCTTTTATTTACTTAAAACAAATTATACATTCCTTGGTAGGAAAAATACGCCATATAGATCCAATATTGCAAAAAGGATCGCCGCCTCAATGTGAGGTTCTAGGAGTCTTGCACGGCAATCGGTTTAACACGTAGACTTTCGCAATATTTCCAGGAAGAAATGGAGGGCGAGGGTGCTCCGAGGTACCATAAAACGCTAAGGCGCTGAGCGAAACGACAGGCTCCCGGGAGAGAATACGGCTATACGCTGCTGAGAATGGTGTAGCGGTGACGAAGGAAGCTGTGACTGAGGTAGGGGGCCGCACGTGCCACCTGCAGACCAGAAACGCTGAGATGGTGGAGTGATTCCGTAGGTTGTGAGCTGCGTGATTCTGGCGTTTCAAATCTTACTAAAAAAGGCGGCATAATTATAACGATTTTTGTGATAAGCAACTTGAAAATACGTTAATGATTGTTATAACGGTCCGAATACATTCGCGGGTTTAGTAACGCTGCCGTAAGAATGCACGAAGAATGATTTAAAGCACAACGGCTTTAATTGAGGCAAGCTGAAAAGTTCTAAAAATAAAAGCAGCTAATGACTGTCACCTGAGTAGCTCAATAAGCGTGAAGATATCATGAGTCATGAGTACAATATTGAGGTGTGTGAAACGCAAACGTGTTGCAGTCGTGGCGATAGAGAAGGCGACGCCCAGAGAGATTGGAGAGGCGGCAAAGGCCAAAACTTTGGCGCTGCCCACCGTAGCAGTGGCGGTGGCCGAGCGTTGCCCGCTCCCGTTCTCAATTACTATAGCTTCCTCCCGCGAGTGTAACGAGAGACGTGCGTAGTGTGCCAACGGGGGCCAGCGCGCCGCGCGGGGCCGCAGCGGGTGTGAGGGGGAGGCTGGCGGGGCGGGGGCGCCCTGCGTGACCCCGCCGAGGGATATTGCGGAGGCCGCCGGGGCGGGGCGAGCGAGTCGAGAGCTTAAGCCCGAAGCCCGGCACGCCGCGCCCCGCCGCGCCGCGCCGGGGGAGGGAGAGCGAAAGGGGTGGAGAGCGAGATCCCGGGTGACTTTCAGGGCAGTGTGCGTCGTAGCGCTGCCGCCGGGAGCAAATCGCCTTAAAAAGTCTGAACGATGCAATATTGTGTAAGGTAATAATCCCGCGCGCTCGAAACTTACGGTGCGAGGGCTTTAATCATGAATGCACTATCCACATGTTTAACTCACCTCACATCGAGAGATGAGCCCGCTTGAGTTTAGCTTACAGTTTGCATAGCAAGTGTCATAACAGCGGCCCTGACCGGAAGTCATAGGGTCTGAATCTACACGGTAGTAAATTTTCACATTCATTTGTTAAGTATTCACTTAAAATGTTTCCCCTGAGAGAAAAAACGTATCTTTTCTCAAAGATATTCCAATTCCGGGAACCGTATTAGTATAAATTTACGAAATTAAGGTTCCGAATTACAATTTTCTTGTTATTGCGGGAGCCGTAGTAAACAGAAAACAAGAACTTGGAAGTATTATTGCAATAATGCAACCAGTGGAACTCTCATAACAAAGAAATGCGTGACTTGTGTAAATCTGTAATGACGTTTGACCACGTCATTACAGGACACCAAAAAAGGATCAGTATCTTATGCTTATGAAGTATTTCCTAAAGTGATAAATATTATCGTGAGAAATCAGTTGCATTTTGTCTTTATGTTAGAATGTGAAACACCTTTGGTTTGGAAAGTAGAAGAGAGTGCTACGGAAAAACAGCACTGTAACGTCACACGTAACGAAAACATGTTTTGCGAATATCGCGTATATTTTTGCAACTGTAGTACCTGAGCGCCATACTTTAGAATATTGTTATGTAGAGGAAAGAAGCCATTAGTCAACCACGCATGTATCGGTGGAGCAGACGGCACCATTGTCGCGTAACTGATAACGCAATCGGAAGTGAATTTACCCTGGCGTGCGGCGTTCGCAGATTTGTAGCTCGGCAGAACATTCGTCGATCCGAACGGAAGTGGTTGCGCTGAAGCGAGCACGAATACACAATAGGAAGAAAAACCACTTCTAGCTGTAATACATTTGAAGATGATTCACAGCGTATCAGCTATGATGCATCAGCGTTCAACACTTCGAAATGAAGTCCAGAAATGACGTGAAGAGACTAGGTCAGCTTACACAGGGATGTGAACACTCGCGTACTACCTGTCAACCTTACTTTGGTATCGCATAGAACAAAGCCAATAGTTGATCACAATATAACACAACACGTGCGGAGACGTGCGTATGGCGCAATCCGAACTACATTTAATCTCGCGCATAACCGCGTAATCCGAAAGAGTTCGAAAAACAAACGAGTCCTCCACAAATAGTGAATAAGCACGTTTGAACCTCTACGATGTAAGCTGGCTGTAACGTAGGTTTTGCACATATGGTTTCCAAAGGCTAATAAATGTAAATTGTGTACTTGGTTACATCATTTTTGTATTTCATTGCCCATTTACCCAAGAAGCACCTACAAGACGTTTCAGTTCTCTACTGTGACTGTGTCCACGATACAGCCTACTTTACTGCCAATGTTCCACTCAAACGAATTGTGAACAATGTTATTCACATGTTGCTAGGCGATATTCATTACATTTAACATAGGAAATAATAGTATAAACCTGAAGCCCACAATGTGAAGCTTTAGTGCATTAGTACACGATTTGAGAACGAGCCACGTTGGGAGTGAGTTTTCAAATGTATACGAATACAGTAAAGCAACATTATAAACTTGCTGCATACAATATTTTTATATCAATATAATACTTTTATAAAAGAGTCAAAGTTAATTTCGGAAACAAATATATAAGTAAATTTTTATAGTTGGCAAGAAGGGCGTCGGCATTTTGACATCAAGCGTATTTGACAGCCGGCAGAGAGCATATGAATGAAACATTCATTCGCTGAAATTACACATTTTGGAACAAGCCGCATAGGCAGAAGAATATATGAAACCTTAAAACCCGAGCGGATTCCACGAGGAAGAATATATAAAGTTTAGAAATTGAATGGAAACAAAGAACGTTAAATAGCGTGAGGCAATTGTTCTCGCAATTCCTGAGTATTTTTGAATTTCAAAGGTAAGTTGTGAAGTAATTATGACGTGTACCATTACATATCTCTTTGTGTCATAAACGGTTAATACGTCGTAATAAGTGCCATAAATGATATTTTATGAACGAATATGGTCATTTACAATGCAGATGTACATGGAAAGTAATTATGTGCGGTTTTCCGTTTCCTTTTATTTATTTATTGTGCACAAAAGAACAATGTTTTGAAGATGTAACTGAGGTAACAGTAGGTCTATTATACAACATGATTATATTTTGCGTACAATGGATAAAATAGAGAATGCTGTTATAGTAATTTTACAGTAGGTTCTAGAATCAAAACAAACTATTTCGCATCTGACATGAAAATTCTGAGATCAGATAAAACCTTCTGATCAAGTGAATTCTTTAGTTCGAAAGTACTTCAAAGAAACAGAAGCCGAGCGCATACCGTCTTCGCCTTCAGCTCGAGAGCATATTGCCTGTAGGCTCGCAGGCGAAAGACGAAAGCAAGGCGCCAAACGACTTCGTTATGGCCATCACTCGGCACTCACGGAGGGCGGACGAATAACGACACAAGAAAGCGGTAACGACGGCGACACGTGTGCGCGCTCCCGGAAAAAGAGGCGAGCGGTGAACGGCGGACCTCGCACACTGACGTCACGCGACAAAGGGCGAGCGCGCCGGCGGTATGCGCGGATCGTTCCGTCGCGCGGCGGCCGGCCGCCGTTGCCCTGGCGACGCTGACCGAACGAACGCTCGCTCGTTCGCTCGCCCGCCCGCCAGCCCGCAGGCAATTTATTGAAGACGTTGTGTTTTTGACATAGACGTTAAGTGCTCAGTATTTAATTTTTGAAAGAAAAAGTACCACAACAAAAAAATTTCGTAATTTTCACATGGCAGGTACTCTAACATTCTTTCATACCAAAATTACCAAAAGCGTTGAGGCATGAAAAGGTGGGAATTCTACGATCTGGAAGTGTTGCTTACGGATAAAGGGGGAAGTTGCTTCCTGCTAGACAAGTAGAAAACCAGCAGATCCCTTCGTACATTATTTATTCTCTTTTCACTTTGGGTGTCGAACGGTGGTGAGGATTTTGGCATTGAGCAATGGGACCAGACTTGTAGTTCGGGAGGAACGAATAAATTAATTTCTCCTTCCACTCAAATAATTTCAAACCCGAGTTTTAAAATCATCATTTTCAAAAAATATCGCTTCTTTTTGGACGATGTATGATTAACATCGATGTTTTGCTGACGATGCCGCATCCATAATTACCAGCTTGTCTACTTGCTCTTGCATTCTCGCTTTTGTGCAAACCATCCCATCCCATCCGCTCAACCGATCGTGCGCCTGCTCATCCATCCACCAGCGCGCGTGCCCGTTTGTCAACATACTAGTCCGCCCGTTATTCCACCCACCCGACCGTCCAGGTACGCACTCACGTAACGCTTTAGCCGTCCGCCCTCTCATTTGCAATTCAGCCCCCTCCCCCTTCACCCCCTCACCCTGTCCCCTCGCCAAAGCCCTACTTGCTTTTAGTGCCCGTCAGTGCCCTCATCCTCTCGCACCTCGCTCACGATGCATATTCCTCGCCCTACTCATTACCTCGCAGTGAACGGCCACAACTAGCTCCTTGTGTGTCAACAGACTCCGTTCACTGCACTAATGCTACAAGGCAGTAATATTATTCGCAGCTGGAGCGCCAGCCGTATTTCGCGCAAGAACTTTGTGCGTTCGGCGAACTCTTTTCAGCAGCTTGATTAATCCTCCGGCATCTATGCGCGCGTTTCAATATTAGAAAACATCTCTCTTCTTTTGTAGATATTTTACTCTGATTGATTTCGGTTCCGCCGATTTTTCTTTCGTTTTAGCATCCCGCGGTCATATTTCTATTAAGAATGCCATTTACTGTGATCCCTGTGATAGAACTTTGGATACATTACCTACGCTCGGCACAAAGGAATTCTTTATCACTTCTATATTCTCACTACTCTGAATTCGAGGTATTTCATTTTACGCGTAACATTCAATGGTAAGTCTCATTTCCAGCATATAATTCCATCCTTCATTTTATCTCTACTAACAAAGTAATGCATTTTTCACTTTCGAACTTCAAATTAAAATAAGGAAATCAATACAAATGATTACGTACAAATGAACAATAGCAAAAACAATGTCGACAATCGGAACTATAATAAAAATATCAATAACAACTTGCGCTTTTCGTAGTTACGTGTTGCCTGATTTATGCAGATCTCTGCCTTTCATAGGCGCATGCAGCTTATGTGGTCATCTGAATATGTATCTCTCGTACATATTCCTTCCGATCTACCACGAGCATCCTGTCACATTTGTGGATGCTAGTCTTCGGGTTATCATTTCAGGCCGTTGACGCAATTCCCTCTTCCTCAACAATAGACATCAAATGGTACTCCAATTTTGCAAATTTGCAAATCTTGCAATTTTTTCTACTCGTTGCATCCACGTACATATTGTCTAGTTGACACATCCCCATTCGAAAAACAATATCCACTTTATCACACAAATAAAAACAATTCATCCGAAAGTGGTGTCGGAGTAAATCGTTTGTCCGTAACCTTCCAATTTTACTAAATCTTCAGTGTTGAATCACTGCACTGTCACGAACACTAATTATCACACTGCAAATGTTAAAACAGCACTTCACACAAGCATCCTCCTCCAGAGCAAACTTCTACTCTGGCCTCAAATAGAATAAGATTGCTGTTCGCTTTCCACAGACAAGTATCATGTGAAACATGGCATGAAACCAGGCTTCAGCGGATCCTCATTGACATTTCATTGAGAGACTCTTACTGTTTCTGGCATGAAGTAGCATCAAACGCTCTCGAGCGTTCTTTCAAGAAATATGGAAGTCTAAACATCAACTGGAATTCCTGAAGTCTGCGAAAATATTATTTCGCATTTCAGACACAGCGGCATATCGCATACCAAGCCGCGGGCCACGGCTTGAGCCCAGCTGTTTTAAACAGAAAGCAATTATCTCAGCCGCCTACCACGCGATTGTTTCAGAAGATGGGGATTTTCTGTGGTTTTATTGTCACGTTCTCCCTTTAAGACTCTACAAACAGTGATGTAATCGCCAAGGCATGCGCGTCAAATAAATTGCAGTTTCTCCCAAACATATAGGAACATCCCGTCCCCGGAACTCGTAGCAACAATTTCATTAGCTGTTCTCTTTTTAAATCGCCCCCCCCCCATCTCTTCGAATCGTTCTCTCCGCGCATCGCTCTGACGCTGTGCCTCCCTTCTCCCGCCCCGCCCCCTGGCGGCGCCCACGCGCGGCCGCTCGCAGATCGATGCGATGAGAGGGGGCGGGGCCGGGGGCGGGGGCGCCGCCCCACGCGACCGCCATATGCGCCGCATATTTCCGCGGACGCGCGACACGTAGGCCGTCGACGTGACCTATCCCTAGTACGCCAGGCATGCCGCGTTCCCAACTTTACGGAAATAACACCGTACCTTGTTGAATTACCTACAATGCGTGGAAACGTCTGCCGAGTCCGGTGGAAGGCTCTTCAAGGACTCGAAATAAAAGTGAAGTTAATTCATTTTCCACGATTTAGATCCTTTATCATCGTAAGAACGTTGGTTTTGAATTGAACAACAATTTTACATTCCGAACAAACGCACGGATTTTTATTATGTAATCGCATTTTTTCAAAAAAACGACTGAGGTTTTTCTTTCACACTGCTTCCCATTTTGAGAATAATAATTACTTGTGGAATTATAAATTCAAGGAATACTCTCTTTATTAAATCAACATTTTTACAAATACATTTCATTAATATACACAACATTTTTTAAACTCGACTTTTGGGAAACCTTCATTAAAGTGATGAATAGCATAATATTTCCCTAATACAAACTGAACAAAAATAAACTTTCGTTTTCACTTCAATTTACAGATAAAACTAGACTTATTTCTCGAAAAATAATTATTTTACTAAGATAAATGTGTGTGTAAGAAATTTCAAAGAGACAATAAAATAATCACTGACTCTGGTGTGAATGTCACTCCGGTGGGCACCAACTTTTATTACATGATTACAGAATTTAACATTCATTACAATCTTATTTTCAACAGAGTAATGTTGGAAACCATATGTGTTGTAGAATCAAATACATTCTGTAACGAATTATTAGGATGGCATATTGTTACTTCTCTATCTTCATAACATCGCACATAAACCCATTGGTCACGCGAGGTTGTGCAACTATTCAAAAACTATTAAATAGCATCATAAGGAGTTGATGATAGCTACTTAAAACATCTGGAATATTTTCCTTGCGCTGCCCACAGTGATAGAGCTCTAGATCTATTAAAACATTACTACTTTGAGAGGAAAAATATGACGTCCTTAAACCTCCAACAAACAACAAACTACACAACTACCGTAATATTCACAATCATCCATTTAGCGTCTTCAATGTTTTGAATGAATAGTTTATTTATTGAATATTTTCTTTGTTCATGTTATCTTTCATATACAATTACATTTCTGCTAAATATGTATAAAGATGATAAAATTGATAACGACCTGAGGGATTAACGCTTCTCTTAAACTTTCTTCATGAACCGAGATCCCAACGAAGTTTTACAAACAGAGCCTTGCTCCCTTCAAGGGTTAAGCCTTCGCAAAGGATTCAATTTCATCGTGTAAATATTGGAGCGCCAGCCCGCGAAATAGCCTACAACCCTTGTAACTAAATCTTTCTCCAAAAATAAATAAAAGGAACGTGATCACAGGTTCCTGCCCGAAACTTCGAGAAAACCTCTAAACGGAAAATATTTTTACAACGAAGAAAGTATATATGTAATATTACTAACAACTTCTGTGAAAATAGAGAACACATGGATCCGTCTCAATTTCTGATCGCATGAATAGCTCAATTATTAAATGGCCTGTTATTCAAATGTTCTTTCGGCAATATGTTTAGTTTGTAATAAATATCAAAATTAATAATAAAAAATATTACAATAATTTTACCAGCATGTTTCAGTGTTTTAATGCACCAGACGTTAGTAAGTGTGTATTTCCATCACATCACACAACTAATCTTTTAAATTCACTGTAAGTCCTTGGGTATAAATTACACGTCCAATTCGACGTATTCTGTATTTAGAGGCTACGCTCTGAATGAATGGCAGAGATGCCATCCGACCATGGTAGTAATTAATTCCAGCAGAAGCCATTAGTCACTGCGTGAAACACTGCAGAACGCCTTAATGAACAAACTGGTTCTTCTTTAGGAATAGTCCCCCAAGCTGTTACACACTATACTGTCCCTCAATTTTATTAATCTTATTCAGCGTCAAAGTGTATTAGCGAGAATTATAAATCTCCAACTCATTATATAAAACCGGAAATCATAAAAACTAATCTTTTTGACTTTTTATCATGAGTATTCTTTGTTTTAACGTAAATGTATTCACGTGAAGTATAAATATCTAAAGCATAACATTAAAACGGAAATCATTAAAAAATAAATTTTAAAACTGTTTATCATAATAATTTGTTTCTACTTACTATCGCTTTAGTCCATTTTAAATACTTATTCTATAAATAGTTCCGTGAAGATACCACACTTATTACTATTCTTTTCATTAATATATTAGCTTGAATTGGAATACTGCACGAGTACACTCAATGTCTTAGGTCCCCTAGTGGTCACAATAACCTAGAGGTATGCGTGTATTCGTTAACTGTGACAAGAGAATTAATTATTCCCGATTTACTTATAACATTTAATGCTTTATATAACTGAATTTATTTCATTTAGTAATAGCTTTGTATTAGGGACAAATAAGAAAATCAAAGATTCATAACAATACTTACAATAAAGATGCCAAAATGAGATTAAGACACTTAAGTAATAAATAAGAGTCACGTGATCAGCGGGACAGCTATTTATCTTCCCAATCATCTTTTAATGTTAATGTTCTCGATATGTTAAGAAATATTCAATTAAAATAATTATTGACAATATATTGTTTTAATTGACAATCAATCATCATTAAGATAATTATGTAACTTATTCACAACTAAAAAAAAACTAATATTAAAATAATTAACATTCAAATAATAATTTATTTTAAAATATTTTTATGGATTATTGATATTTCTAATGAAGATCATAATTCGTATAGCATCTTAATTTAAGTGCTAGTGCTCATGACATGCAATATTTTTTTTCTTAAGTTAATTGCGGTTCGAAGGACGTTCGAACGATAAACACCGAAAATACGATACCGGGCAGTCAAGAATCTAAAAATCCTGAACACTTGTCAGCGGGATGCTTGTTAGAAATGTTTTATTTACAAAGTATTTCACAAACAACCATTCCGTCAAACAATATCCCCGACAGACAAAAGCAACATTTCAAAGGAAACCCGAGAAAAGACCCAGACCTTGTCTATAGGCAGATCCGTGTCTGGGTAGCCTAGGTTCCAACTGCTCGTTCCGCCGCGCAACCTTCAGCCAGCTTCAGTGATCCGCCGGCGACGACTAGCTGAGCGGCGAGAGCCAGCGCCCTTCCCCGCTGCAAGTGAGCGCGAAGAGATTTGCGTCAGCAGCTAAGGAGGGCTGGCGAGTTGCGCAACTTCCCGCCCCCAACCCCCAAGTCCCGCTCCGTCGGAACGTCTGGGAGGTGCTGCATGCACTACCAACGCACCTTCGGGAATCGGGAGGAACCGTTACATAAATGATGTTACGAAATTATGATTACATAGGAACTTGCGTTGTTTGCCTTTGTCTTCGAAGGCAAAGGCGAAAACAACCATGTCTTGCGCGGGATGAGAACCCACAACCGTTGTGAAGCTCTGTTTCCGCCGCCGCCGCCAAAGAATAATGTAAAATCTGACGTTATTACTTTCAGAAAAAACA
The DNA here is from genome assembly GCA_038098605.1 of Gryllus longicercus. Classification (NCBI taxonomy): domain Eukaryota; kingdom Metazoa; phylum Arthropoda; class Insecta; order Orthoptera; family Gryllidae; genus Gryllus; species Gryllus longicercus. The sequence continues at coordinate 5,209,396 of JAZDUA010000015.1, read as the reverse complement.
TGCGCCATATGTCCTTTAAAAAATTGCAATTCTGCCATCCATTTACTTCATATCATCATCCATCCCTTTACCATCCCTATTTTTACCATATTCTTGGATCTTCTTTGTTACATAACTTTAATGACCCAGCCCTACACGTCGCACACGGCATCGCACACCTGCTGTTTAACGTAACACTAAAAGAAACACTGAAAGTGAGTCAGTTAGGTTAATGAGCGGCGTCGAATCATAAACTTCGGCATTAACTTCGGCACAAAAACACGGACTTCCTGAAACACATTTGTGAGACCAAGCGTAGATACGCACAGATTTGGATAGAGTTGATAGCTAGTTTCGGGACGGTGTTTCTCCGCCAAGTATCAAAGATTAGGTAATTCTCGCCGTATTTCAATGCGGCACACGGGTAAACTACAGTATTATAAAAGTAGATAATAATCAACTTTTGAAAAGAAACCATCTCTGCCACACAGCTTTGTACAACTGCACAGTAGGCTTCGATGATAAAGAGTAATCTACGACCGGCCGCAAACCGGTGAGAACCAAACGGCCGATACCTTTAATTTATGATTGTATACGATAGTATTAGGTAAATATTTTGCGTACACTTTTCCTGAAAAATTCGTGCTTTTTACGTTGTTATTATTACATTTTCGAGAAAAGCCTTATATGGTACTGTTTGCCACTATATAGTGAATATGGAAGTGTCATTTGGCTCGGGTAATTTAGGACCCCACGTAAAATAAAGCACATTGTCTTTGCCATCGAAATAAATGGCCACGCCCAGTATAGAACTCTTCTTCCCCGGCAAAGCGACAATTTTTTAGACGTGTCACTCCCCTTACGCACAGCAGTTATATGGACAAGGGGTTGTGCCATCCGTACTTCGTAACGGTCAGCTGCAAGTGGAGGCCTGGGTCGCGGTTAATGCGCTGCAGTTGCCGTGACGGCAGCGGCGGCTGCCAGTGACTGCTGTCGCGACGCAAGGCCGAGCGAGCGGCGCGGCGCGACGGAGCGGAGCGCGCCGGACGCAGTGCCCGCAACGCTCCATCTCGGACCTCGGAGTGTGGTCTGCGGAAGATAACCAGCTCTCCAGAGCACTACAGATAAAGTGCGTATCGGGTCTTTCCTCCTTCCCTTCAGAATGGCTCAAGAATTATTTGATATGGAAAGTAAACTATGAAAAGAAAACCGGGGTGGGGTAATTCATCACAAAAGTGAAACTATTCTTCACAAATTTCACAGATACAGCCCATCACGTTATTTCGTCGGACTGAGTTGTGTGTACGTCGAGTGGACTGTTGACCAGACAAGTGAGTGAGAGCCAAAAAGATATCGCTGCTGGTCGGCAACCCGAAATAAAATTTTGGATTTTTTTTCTCTAAATTAAAATTATTTTCGAAATTAAAATGATTGTACCTATCACATTTTTCTCTCGTGACAGTATGGAACAATTCTGACTATATCCGGTCAGGTATCATGAGCGATGGGTGAATGCGAACAAACATACACGATCCAAGGCAACGTCAATACTCTTTTCAGTAACGCCGACGGGAAAAAATATATGCGCTATCAGCTACAATTGCTTAATAAGAATGTAATTTATATTTCTTCTCCTTTTTTTATTTCATGAAAATGATAATTGGTGAAAACTGAAAAATGTGTCATCAAAAGGTAAAAAGAAACTGGTGTGTTAATTTTATCATTCAAAACCTCGAACTCGCAAAGTTCAACCACTTCAAAAACTGAATAAAGTCCGCCACAAAACATAGACATAATATCCACGTCCTCTTTAAGTAAGGATTCCGATTACTTCAACATACAATAATTTACTTTAGTACGAAGAAATCCTTGCCTTCAACCCTACTAAAATACGATTGATTCATATGGGACCCAGCAGATAAAATTAACCTTTATGAGGTTCGCTTTTTTAAAACATGTCAAATATCGTAAGTGCATATGAGAAGTAATGAGCTTTTAAACGCGTAAAAGCTTAGCATACGAATCGGCATATTTTAGTAGAACCATTTGGAAGATTATAAAATTTTACTAGAATTTATTTAAAAAATAGTTCAACCAATAAAATATTGAAAAAAATGTTTACTAGTTATTCCGCTTACGGGAAAAATTTTTTCAAGTATTTAAAAAGTATGAAAAACACAAACACCTTTTTTTTTCATTTATCTACTTCTTGTTTGGCCATGTGGCCTTTCAAGGGCTTGAATACAATATTTCATTATTAGGAATGAGAAGGCACATCATTATGTCCTAGGTTAAGTTTATTTGTTGAGTAAGAAATGCTGAGAGTAGTATAAAAAAATTCGAAATTATGGAGATACGATTTTTTTATTAAATCCATACATAGCTCCATACAGCTCTGAAAATTGGGTATAAATCATGGTGCTTGTATGCTTTTCCTAAGGCATTTGTTTTGTACCGTCTGAAGTTTTTCTATTGATGAGGATGCTGCGTTTCCCCCGACTGGCATATATCGGGGCATATGTAGGGCTGGCATATGTCGAGGTGGGTAAAATGATTGACATAAATATCATGAGCTGACATTCAATTTTTAATGAAGAGTTTCTACTTATTCATGAGTATAGTTTTGACATTTTCCCCTGGGCTTTATTTACCGCAGGGCAAGGATACGGGGTTTTCATGATAATGTTTTATCGAAAAGCAACCCAAGATATTAAATTGGGCCAGTACCCCATTGAATACACACTCCCTCACTGCAATTGACTTGTGAGGGAGAGTTTTTGGTCTACGAAGTGTAAATACTTTGGCTTGGCATTTTTCTGGATTAATTTTTATTCTCCATTAATCTGTCCACGATATTAGTTCTTCCAAATAATTTGTATTCGATCTTGGGCTATGAGAATATCTTCCTGAGCAGTGAATGTGTCGTCTGCGAAGAGAGCTAATTTGGTGTCTGGCATATGAGCAATTCCAGAATTAACTGCCACTTAGAGGGTCAAAAAAAAATATTTTTTTTCAAGTGGCACACCTCTGGAAAGCTATTTCCCGTGTTCAGGAGACCCTAAAAAACTAAGAAAAAATAGGGTGCCATTGAATCAAGCAGGGTGACACCTCCAAAAGTGGAAAAATTTAAAATTACCTTTTAAAATTTAAAAAAATAATTGAAATTGAGTTTGAAGTGTTCGATTTCAGTATGATATTGTTATTTAAGCTATAAAAATTTAAAGGGATCTTCGAAAAGTTAAAAAAAATTTTGGCGCCAGGCTATTTAGGCGCCAGAAATTATAAGTGCTACGTCTAAAAAATGATTAGTGGGTAAATTTTATTTGATGTTTCTAAATGGTGCTTGAATTTATTTCCATCTTTACACCTAAATATTTTAGAGCCCAAATTCTTCAGCGTCTGTATACTTCGGCGCCCAAACAGTATCGCTATAAACTAATTTCATTTGTCAAAAAATATTGATATAATTTTTTTTAAAGTTCGAGATATTAAATTTTGATCTCAATAAAATTTGTAAATAATTATTTAAAAAAATAAATGATTATAACATACTTTTTTCAACTTTTAATTTTTAATAGTTAAACAAAATTCAACTTTGTTGTTTTTAAACTATTCAGCATATAACAATAAAAGGATTATAATATGCTCAATAAAGAACAACAATTAATTAAGAATGATTCAGGTGAAATAAAGTTTCATTCATTCGCTTCAATATCCGACTGTTTGCGACACGATGCGGCGGCTGTCTGGGCTTTATTACAACCGGTCTTTCAAAAAATTCGTGAATTAAAACCCGGGTTACAAAAAATTCACTTCCAAAGTGACGGCCCAACTACCCAGTACAAAAACAAAAAAAAACTTTTTTCTGTTTAACTACTTCTGTAAAACTTCTGAATTGACTTCAAAAGAGGAAGCAGAAATTCCCTTTTCTGTGTCGGAAAGTGATTGGGTAGTTGTAATTTATGACAAAATGTGGTATCCTGGTCGTGTAGATGAAGTTTCTGGAAATACACTCACAGTATCGTTTTTATCTCGAAAAAGAAAACTGTTTTCATGGCCTGCAGTTCCAGACATACAGAAATTATTCGTGTCACAAATTCTGTGTAAAATCGATCCTCCTCAACATGTGTCATCAAAAAATACCGACAAAAATCTGCTTCGCATGACGGCTGAGCAAGTCAATTATGTTAATAACGCGGCAGAAAAATGCGTAATTTATGAATGAATTTAAATTCTTGTTTATGATTGATTGTCGATTATTATTTAGAATATCATAATCCGTTAATATATACTATAGATTATAATTTTGTTACAGGCTGAATAGTCTAAAAATAAAAATGCTGAATTAAAAGTTGAAAAAAGTATGTTACATTTATTTATTTTTTAAAATAATTATTTACAAATTTTATTGAGATCAAAATTTAATATCTCGAACTTTAAAAAAAATTATATCAATATTTTTTGACAAATGAAATTAGTTTATAGCGATACTGTTTGGGCGCCGAAGTATACAGACGCTGAAGAATTTGGGCTCTAAAATATTTAGGTGTAAAGATGGAAATAAATTCAAGCACCATTTAGAAACATCAAATAAAATTTACCCACTAATCATTTTTTAGACGTAGCACTTATAATTTCTGGCGCCTAAATAGTCTGGCGCCAAAATTTTTTTAACTTTTCGAAGATCCCTATAAATTTTTATAGCTTAAATAACAATATCATACTGAAATCGAACACTTCAAACTCAATTTCAATTATTTTTTTAAATTTTAAAAGGTAATTTTAAATTTTTCCACTTTTGGAGGTGTCACCCTGCTTGATTCAATGGCACCCTATTTTTTCTTAGTTTTTTAGGGTCTCCTGAACACGGGAAATAGCTTTCCAGAGGTGTGCCACTTGAAAAAAAATAATTTTTTTTTTGACCCTCTAAGTGGCAGTTAATTCTGGAATTGCTCATATGCGGGATATCTGAAGTGTAAATAGTGTTGGAGAGAGTACATAGCACTGCGGTAAGCCAGCTGATATGTTTCGAGGGATTGATAATGTTTCATTAACTTTTAACAATTTCTGTTTGTAAGAACCCTGTGGATTATTTTTTGGATGTTATCAGGGACTTCCTAACTATGTAATTTAGACATTAGTTCTTCGTGCTAGATCCTGTCATACGCCTGTGGAATGTCTAAGAACACTGTTACAGTGTGTTTCTTTTCATGAATGCTCTCTCTCTACAATATTTCCATTAGTCTCAGTAATTGGTGCGTGCATGAAACAAACACATCTGAAACTAGTTTTGACACGGTTCAATAGTTTTGAGAAGCTTGTGTCATACTTCATATTATTTATAAAAATAACTTAACATTACAATATAATAATATATTAGGTTCTAAATGAAGTTGATTTGAACAATGATTATAATACATTTGCACCATGTTCTTTCACATCGAATTTCCAGTTCAGAAACCAAAATATGAAATGAACGTTCTCTATTTAAATCATAATACGTGACATAATTTGGTATATATTTTATTGTATGTCTTTAAAAGCTTTCTAGTCAACGTAAAAAAGGAATGCAGTACAAACAAGAGGGGTTCGATGCTGACTACCCTCAACGGACTACATATAGAACGAAACGATCGCGTTACGAACGCCATCCTGCATATGAAACATCGGCCACTGAATAACATAAAAGTTGAGACCTTAAATATTCCAAACGAGCGCTGCGTGAGACGAAATGTTGATGACTATCGTGGAGTGTGCTGAGAAAGCAAAGAACGCAAAGGAAGGGTGTGTCGGGGGAAGTAACTACACCACAATTACTTACTTTGCTACTGCTGATAAAAGAACTAAAAATATAATTTAATTTTTTTACGTCTGATAGACATGACTGACGTATTTATTATTCATATATCTCACATCTGCCACACGATACACATTTCACATTCAATAGTTTAGAAATTAACACAAATATTACAGTATCGTTGTATATCAACATACGTTAAAAAACGTTAAGAACAAAGACGATGACACCATAACTTTACTAATGCTCTAAGAAAGAGTGTAGAGAATTAATAAACATAAAGAACCTTACATACGGTAAAATTTTTCGCACTTACTGCCATCCAGATGATACTCTATAGCATAAATGAGTATTTGGATTTAAAAAATAAGTAATATACATATAAGAATATAAACTAAATAAAACTATTATTATTGTTGTTGTTATTGTTATTATCAATTATTATTCGATTAGTTAACTAAATATGCTCATTAATTCCATGAAAATCATTGATTATCACTATATTTACGGCATACGTGCAATTAAAACTTAATCGTGCAATTAAAAATCCACAACAGCCAATCAGAACTGACAGAAATTGTTTAATTATGTATCTATAACACAGACGTTTCCAGACGGCCATGAAACATGAACAACAATGTACATCAAATATTACGTACATCAAAAACATATAATTAGTGAACGAAAGAAACAAAATTACTACCCAATATTTATTAATACTATTAGACAATCCTGTTAATATTTGTAGTACAATAATTTCATTTAGAAACTATTTCCCTACTGATACTTGGCATGAATCATCTAACCCAGAAGTCGTTTTATAGATATGTTAATTCACCTATTTGAACGTGACGGCACAGAGAGAGCAGTTGTTTTGGGAAAACTCCATATTTGTTTTGGAAAATCAAGTAAATTGTTTATACTTTAAAAATATCGAATTTCTCCTTTACACGCCACCTCTTAAACTAAACAAGCATGGCCATAAGCATGTTGGTTTGGCACTAGCTGACTAATGGAATAATATAAAATATTTAACATGAATAAATATTTTACGTATAAAACATTTGGTCCTAAAAAAATACAAATATTAACTAGCTATTAAATATTAACTAGCTGCTACAGAATTGCACAGACTTTCCCATATTAGTTTCCTATTTCCTTTGGTCTTGGATAGCGATCAGAATTTGCCACATATTGTGCCTCCTGCCATCTATCGCCGCCCAAAGTACATTTTTTGACATTTTCCTACTTTTTCGGTTTCTTAAGTGTAGAACGGAAATATTATTTTAAGATAATTAAAGAATAGTAAAATATCGTCTTAAATGGTGACTTTCTTTGAAAAAGTTGGATCAGTTTTTAAAAAACTGGCGTTTAAGCGCTACTGTAAATTCGAAATTTGAAGCTCGTATTCACAGAAAAGTTTTGAGTTTTAGAAAAAATTCATTTATAGTAATTTTAATTACATTAACTCACAAATACCAAAATGTTTACAAATTGGTGGAAATTTGCATATCCATGGCTTGAGACATCTTGAAAGACTGAGAAAATGGCGTTTAAGCGTTTCTGAAAATACGGGGTTTTGAGCTAGTTTTCCCGGACAAAATTATCATTATATTCATCATATTATCATCATCACATGCCAAGTTCTATTTTTCGCATGTTGATGTTATCTGCTTCTCTTTCCATCATTTTGGCGTGTTTCTTTTTTCTCTCTACTCGGACCACTTTGAGCCAGCTTTGATTAGAATGTTGTTTTATATTTTATCATCTGAACTAAAAGGATTGGATTAACAAACATCTCAAAATATTCACGAACATTCTCGAGGCGCCTTTCCAATTTTTACTTCGCAGACTCACGCATCGTGTTGGGCCTTCGATTGCGTCCTCGAGAGCGGATTACGGCGATTCAGTTACGCACGCATAAGACCGACGAGAATACACATGTGGATGGCTGCCTCGCTGTCGCCCGGAAAATCGCTCGGGAACCGTAACTGCAGCAGCTTTATTCGCAGAACACTGTAGGAGAATGTCCGGATTACTGCTTCTGCATTTCATACGTATGCACAAATGATTACATATTAATATATAACGTATTCTAAAATCGTCGACTAGGATAAAATTAGGAGGCCAGAAAATAGGTTTTCAAAAAACATAACCGCACGGAGTGAATCTTACGTCATTATTACATCAAATTACAGTCAAAATGTATTAAAGCGGAGGATCATAGTTAATTGTTAAGTAAATTCAAATGAAAATGATTAAAGTTTGAAGTGTGAATTGCACGTATATTTGCGTAACATACACACGGAGAGTGAACACAAGAAAGAATTCTGTTCAGGGATGCAACAACTATTATGACCTGCAACGATGATGACAATAATGATGAAGAAATGTTGCTCTAGAGATCCCAAAACCACGTTAGATTCTCATGTAATCGCGAATATTGATTGGAAGTTTGGTCACCTGCCTTGAAAATTCGTTCTTTCAACATGTCCGATAAACAGGTATCAGAGTCCGTGAGATCGGAAGAGCGCAGGGTACGAGAATGGGTTTACAGAGAAATTAGACCTCCAAAGGGTCTTTGCAGAAAGGCAAGTGATTTCCTTGCGGTGTATGCTGTGGTTCAATTTGCAACAACATTTTTTATGTACACGGGTAGGACACTAACATCTCATCTAATCGTAGCCGTCTTGTAACCGCATGCTAAACCCGTAAGCCTTACACGCTCAAGTTGAAAACCTTGCAAAGTGAAAACTTTTGATGGCTGGAAACACTTGCAGAAACATGCGTTGGGTCATTAAGCGATCTACGTGTGGCTAGAAAACAGGCAATCGATTACAACTGTGGGAAATATTCGCACGGGTTCAGCTGTTGAATTATATTTTTAACAGATACAAATAGTTCGAGAAAATTAGCGGTGTTTAACCATAACACGTTCTTTTTCTTTTCTAAAAGTATCGAATGATATTACTTTGTCGTACAGTGTTCCCAATAATAGATAACGTTTCAAATATATGTGTATAAATGAAGAATTATTTCTGATTGCCCATACCTCACTTTATATAAACTACTCTTTACCATTTAATGATTTCCCATTTAGTATTGCACTATTGTTGTAAAATGGAACGCCCAATGCTTACCTAAATGCAAAGACCGATTTTAAATGCATCTCTTTTATTCTTATTGATATCTAAAAAAAGGAAAAGAAATGCAGCTCATACCTAGTAAAATTTAATTCGAATATTTGAAATTAACACCATGACCGAAAAGCTCAGTTTAAAATACAATTGGATGTTATTAAACGGAGACTTTTATCAATTATGAAAGAAAATTAAATTTAATGTATACTCACAGTCAGTATATAGGAGTTGCTTGTTAAAAATTCTAAAATATTGCAAAAAATTGTTTTTCATTCCGACTCATGAAAGTTTTAACTACATCGCGTTATTATAACTATCTATTTGTCATAACCAGAAATTTCCAATAATTGAAATCGATTACACTTTATGAAACACATTAAGTGAAATAAAATGACATGCTATCAAAAGACTCATTATATGACTACATTTAAATTAATTTTCCAAATAATCTAACTCTCATTATTCCTTTACTGTATTATTTCCATGACAAAACGTCAAATGAAAATTACCATTAAATGAGGAAGAACAAAAGAGCCAACAATAAAGTAATAAATATTTGTCACAACAATTTTACATATCAATGTTTTTTCCGTTCTACAAATAAATTTTACGAATGAAACTCTTAATTGAAAATCAATTTAAGCTCTCAGGAAAATAATTTTTCACTCGCTTACAGCATTCCTAGAATATTATCTCACTATGTTAAGTCATATAATAAAGATAATACAGCATTGTCACTTATTAAAATAGTTAAATGACATTACATTTATTGGATACTAAAATTAATTGAATTCGTCTTCATAGAAGTTGACTTTATGCATATTCATTCACCTAATGTTTTTATTTGAAATGTCGACCTGTGCTGTTTAGTTGAAATGTCGGCTGAAATATGTGCCTTGCCGCATTTTACACTAAGTAAACACAAGGTTGTAAATAAAGTAGTTGGAACGTCATAAGATTGTTACTCCACACTATTCAGGGAATAGCTTGGTGGAAGTTGTGTCTCATAAATGGAACACTAAGAGGACTTATGTACATCTTCAGTGCGAGAGGTAGGCAAAATGTTCTCTACCCACGGGTGTGCGCACAGAAGAGCCAGGGCCTCACAAACATTTTTGAATTAGGGCCCTACGTAATAACACACATTCGTTCTGAAAATGTGACAATTCTTCATTTCTCCCTTTTTTAAGCTGACACATGGGGAACGGATAAATTATTTTGAGGAAGATGCTCTCCAAACCACCTGGAATCCTCTATAAAATCAATTTTCTTTAGTATGAGTAATTGGATCATTTAAGCTATAACTTCGATTTCCTTTCGGTAGGTTCTTTTTATTTACTAGTAAAATACGTCATATATAATTAAATATGTTTAATGGAAAAGGGACTCAGAGTGACCCAAAAAGAAAGTTCGTCCCCTTCGTGTTTACACCTATGTCTCTAAAACATTTACAAAGGAATTAGAACAGTGATTGTGGATCCAAATAGACAGCTCATCGCAAAAATGCCCAAGAATGTAGCCTACGGCAACGAAACATTGTCATATCGATCTGTAGCACTATGGATAAGTGCGTTCCGTGTCGTTCGCGTGGACTTGTTCCATGAAATGTCTATTTCTAATGGGCTGATAGACCTAGGTATTCTTTCTATAAAGCATCGATGGACATGTCTTACTACAGTAATTGTAATTTGACGTTATTCATTAATTTATTGTGAGACACCTTCTCAACCTAATAAAAATTACTTCGAATGATCCCACACACACACACACACACACACACACACACACACACACACATGTACTCTTTTAGCATGCGGTGAACATGAATTCTGTAGTAGGTTATCATTTGGGAAAATGCTGTAATAATATACGCTCATTTCGTCGGCATTGTGGTCAATTGTCGAAGTTTGGGTACGGACCTTATATTCCGAACTGAAGATACATTCTCCTGTTTCTGCGGCAGGTGTATTTCACCGAAAAGGAAGAACGTTCCAGATTCGTCAGTTTTTCCGATATTCTATCCATTGATCTTCGTCCCATCACCGCTATATCGAACTTTGCCTGTGATAATGAAGGAATGCAATAGAATTTTGCCGATGGTGTCGAAATTCTTCTCATACCATCGTTTCCACTATTTTATTTACAGCCCTCGTAAAATAAATAAGCACCACCGGATAAGGATCAACAGGTATTTCCATTACTATTTGAAAAGTGACTAATTGAAGGCTGAAGTTGTTTGATTTAGTTTTTGTAAGTTAAGTAAAAATTGTGAATGTTTCGACCTAAATATTACGGCGACTTGGGGCAGAGCACGAGAATTTAAAGCACACGTGTATTGTAGCTGGATATACGAGTACGGCGTGAAAAAGCTTCATACGAACATCAATTTCTAACAAACTTCCTTTCATTTTAAGCCTTTTGAATGAGTATCCAAAAGAAATTAGTCACTCATAGTCCACCTTCCAGCGGAAATATGAAGATGTATCATTCAACACATCTTTGTATACAGATGGAAAACTAAAGATTTTTTCCAAATCCTTCAGAAACATTCTAAGATAATTATTGAGAGGTGTTTTGCATGATTTTAAGCACAAAAAGAAGGAGTTTGGAGGAGTTTCAGGACATCAAGGCAAACAGGTGCTCATTCAATCGCTCTTGACACGAAAAACCGATTGACACTTATTTACTAATTTATTTGGCTATATTTGAAGAATAGAACAATAGTAGAAAAAACGTGTTTAAGGGGGTTCCAAGACAGCTATAGTAGAGAAACGCTGTCAAATACTACACCTCGTTTCCGGCATAAAGGCTCCCCTAGACTGGCGCGGAAGATCCACAGTGGGTGCGGTGCGGAAAGTTCCGCGCTAGACGCGGCGGCGGAATTCGCTGGTCCGTTGACACCGGAGTGGTTATTATTGGTCGGCATTTGGTGACAGTCATCCGATAAAGAAGATGCGCTGGCTTCTATTCACGCACGAGACAGAGAATGCCAAAACAGTTTGTACGTTTTCTGAGAACATGCGATACGGTGCTTTTACCTTCTTTTTCTACGATTTTCCCTCAAATTGTTAATATCTTCTTACAAAACGGGTCCATGATTTTGACCTAGAAAGAAAAAAGTTTGGAGAATTCGACACCTTGAAGGATACAAAGAACGAGAATCGCGTTTAATTTACTAGAATGACCAGTGACTGTTTTATGAAATTTTGAATTTGACGGAGGAGATTGATCTGAATCTGATAGAAAATGTGGTAATATATATATATATATATATGTATATATGTATATATATATGTATATATGTATATATATATTCTATTGAAACATTACTAAAATGTACAAGTAATTAAGAAAAAATCCAAGTTCAGTCTTGTCAGAATCACTGGCGAGATGAAAATATTCGATATCTGACAAGTCTTTGTCTTGGTTTACCCAGCAAAACTCGAGCGACAGCAGAAAAACCGCGTCCGACCGCGAAACAAAATCCGCCGCGGCCAATCCGCTGACGCGACGCTCGCCTCCCGCGCAGGTCTGAACGTGCTCGTAAGCCAACACGTGACGCGAAATTTCAGCGGACATTCCGCCTAGGGTGCGGATCTTCCGCGCCGGTGGGTGGGAGCCTTAACATGAAGCCTTAGGGCATTATTAATATGATTGACGATAGATAATCCTAATTACGTAATGGTATACGCAATTTTTAAAAAAAATATATAGAGATATTTTTTCGAGTAAATATTTGTGCCATTTTTTGATGAGCTAGGCAAGTATATTGTGCTTAAATTTCTTTTCATTACGGACTTGGGAAGGAAAAAAATGTAATAACATGAAAGAACCTACCGGATATGTACGCTCAGCTAGTTCTGTTAAAATTTTGTTTCTAGTAATATATTCAAATTTAGTCCGAACGTATATGATACCACCAACTTTTTCACCGAACTATATGAGATTCCATCAACATTTATCGGTCTCAGAGTTGCCGGACCCTGCAATTCTTCAAATGTCGGATCCTTTGGGATCCCTACAACGCAGGCCTCCAGGCAATTTGTTTGAGTTCAAGAGTTACTTCGCAATAAAGGCAGGTTTTGTTCCACAATCACGGCTATTCGCCGTATCGCATCGGCTCCTCTAAAACGCCAATAGGCGTCGTTATAATAGGTCGATCCTTCGTCAAAGGCAAAAGGCTTTGAAAAGCCCTCAGCGGCTCTGAAAGGAGTGAAGAGAATACATGGTAAAATTAAAGAGCTTCCTTTTATTTGGCACTATATATAGGGAAAGGCAAATATCGCTTCAATAAATGGGCGACGAGAAACAGTTCAGTGAACTCCAAACGAGCGCTCTTTCATTTTATCACGTATAAATATCTTAATGGACAGATGTTATTAAATTTTCTTTTTATTTCACAATCATTTTCATACATCCGAAGGGCCGCGGCTTCGAGTCCCGCCTTAGGCATGATTGTCCCTTGTCTCTCAAGTATGAGTAGTCGTGGGGGTCCTCGCGATTCCGCTGACCCCAGTTCAGAAATCCGCAAGTGTATTGGTGTCTAGTGTATGGTCGAATACGCGTCCCATCGGCTCGTAAAGAGTAACCGGCTGTCAACTGGATAAAAGTCTTAGAAAAAAATAAATTGATATAATGAAATTTACCAACTATATAAAAACTGTTAATAATAGTAAAAACCCAATAATACTAATCGTAATACCATGTACACTATAAAATTATGGATACATCAAAACATATACTACAGTCAACTCTGGTATTCATAATTAATTGGGGATGTGATCTGTTCAGATTCAGAAATGTTCGGATTATACGAAAAAATGTACTGCACATATTCATATACATCTGTAGGATTTCCAGGCACAATGCAACGTAGCGTAGCGACATGAGGAAGTGGCAATGTTGCGAACAATGTACATAACCGATCGCATGCGGTAGTGGTTCAAGAGTTGAAGCTCAGTTAGTGACGCTGCTCTTAACGGGTATTTTACGTAGTGCAGTAAACGTTTCATTTCAACAACTTGTGCTTCAATTATTAATTATTCAGTTCTACATTAATTATAAAATACATTCTTTACAGTACAAATAAGCATTTTATTTATTTTGTTTATTTTTCCTCCGAACCTAATTTTGTTCCGATTATCCAAACTTTCGGACTTGCGGGGTGCGGATTATCGGGGTGCTACTGTAGTTTACAGCTATTGACATGATGGACAATTTACAGATATCTATAAAAATCATCATAAATGAAGGAAATTTACTACAAAATAACAAATTAAAAAATTAAAGTAAGTATCATACTTAGAAAAAGTTACAAAAGCTATTAGGTTTTTGTGAAGTTAAGAATGTAACTGAGAAAGCGTAAACTATTAGAGGTTAAATTTTTCCAACTCTCTTGATTCATATTATGAATCGCCCCTAAATGTAAAACTTACTAATCGTTTACGTCTCACCGATAATATCTTCTGACGTCTGGAAGAGAGAGCACTAGAATAAATCTCTTCGGCCTGAGCAAACTTCCCTAATTTCCCATGCGAGTTGAGAAAATTCTCCCCGCCGATAACTCACTCTACCTCATGCGTAGAATAAATAACACGTTCTTTGCAGAAAATAACACTAAAAAAATACGCCATTACTAGACATGTCTGGATCCTATCCGAGTGACAATGGATATCTGTTTGGATTGATTTTCGATTACACGCATGTCACTAGTTTATTCCTTCATGAGAAAATTTTTGCAATTTTCGAAAATTTAAAGAGTTCAATGAAAATTATACTTGCGCCATTTATATTAACATACTTTGCTTGACCTGAGAAAAAAGTACGAAAAAATTGGAGCCTTTTTGACAGAATACTTTTTTCAATTTCCTTTCTATCCAAACAATTACGCGAGAACTCAGTTTTTTATTCACATGACCAATATAAAAACCTATTTCTTAGAACAGATTTCATTATGGAACAAATCCTTACATCAATATTGTTGTTTTGTAATGTTATTTCTTTTCAAATTTCGTCATTATAGAAATCATTGAAAATGGGACCTTCCTCATTTTTATGGGCATACTTCGCTCTATTAGAGAAAAAATAAAGAATAAATTGAATCTACTTTTGAGAAAAATTTCAAAATATTAATACGGCTTTTTGTAAAATACTCAAAATAAAAATATCTGTTTTAAATTCGCAAGGCCTTGTTTTGGCAAGAACGGTCGAGGAATGTGAATTTTGAAGAAAATCTAAATGGTTCAGACACTAGTGTTGGCCACGGACGGACGGTCGGACGGACGGTCGGACGGACGGACGGACGGACGGACAAACAGACGGACAGATAGACAAGTCAACCGCTTTGTCATAAGCAATTTTTTAATACCAATGACCTAACAAACGTAGATTCTGAGTACACAACGTGTCAGAGGTAGCAATTACGAAAATCGCTACTTTCCTCTGCAGCGTTAAATACTTTATTACTAATATATAGTTACTTTCTATGTATAGTTACAGACACGTAGTAGACAATAAAAATATAACATATTGACATTTCATATCATTGAAATCATAGGTTTCAAAGGTATCCTAAACTGATTTATATTCTTCTGAATGTGTTTATCCATCTATGTTTTATGTGTTTTTTAATTCATCATATCAATTGGAAATTCTGAGAAATGTCACCAACTATCCATGTAAAGAAATGTAAGAATAAGTTTGGTACGTGAAGTTCTTACCAAACTGCCGCTTCCTTCAAAAAGTTCGCTTCTAATACAATTATCCCGCGATTACACTAACTAAAAGAGGTGAAGATCGACCCCATGAAAAGAGTGCATAGTACTGACACTTATACCGTGATAATTGAGAAGTTGCCAATATCAAGATATTGAAACATTGAAGATACTTCCAATCATATACAGAATTATTTCACCTCAGAATAATAGCATTCATTATTATTGCAACACATGTTAAAAGTGACAAAGAATACCAGCGTTAAACATGTTGCTAAGCCACGAAATTTCCCATCGTTTTTGGACAATACATACTTTTGAAACGAGCCACTTGCAGTGGTCGCTTTCACTGGCTCCATCTTCAATGGACGAAATCGCGGGGGAAAGCGGGGGACAAGACGAATTCGGTTTTGTTGAATAATCTAGTTAATATCTCTGGTTACTTCCCCTTAAATTATTTTAACTCCGTGTTCCTATCTTAAGACAGCGCTATCTACTTTCCTCCGGTTTAGACTTAATACTCCAGCTCCACCCACCGTGGCACTTGCGAATCGCCTCACTCATTGCGTCGATGTAGCTTCTGGGTCACCCGCGCAGGCCAGGAAAGGAAAGAAGTTTGTAAGGTGGCACATTATGGTTAGAAGAGCACCTTTATGTCCCAATAAGAAAAATTCCTGCCCGAGGTGAGTTTCGACCTCGGCAATCTAGGTCACCTTTACTGTTTATACGAAAGTATAGGGCAGATGTTTTTATAATTCTCTTGCACCTTTTCCATCACATTCAAAATTGAATACTGACAATAAATACATTTCGAAGACTGCGGAATTACAAAATAATGGAGAGGCGGCCCATGCGTGTTCCGGAAGAGGAGGAAATAAGATAACTACACGAACTATTTCCAATACAAAAATACAACAAATCAGATTATATTCGCGTCGCTAAAACAAGGGTGCGTACTTTAAATCTTGATCAATCATTTTTCTCATAGCTATCAATAATAAATATACATTTTCCTCTCAAATATCAAAGCAATTATTTTATTTAGTAATTATATTCAAAACAATAAAATATGTGACTAGAATTTTCCCCGAGCAACTGTCAATCAAAGGATTAGGAATTATTATTACTGAATCTCTTTGTTTATTTCATAAACCAAACATTCTAACGTTCAATTCGACTGTGGTATAAAATGTCAATCGAAAAATTTACAATTTTGATATTTTACACATCTCGATATTTTACTGAAATAGAGTCAGTGCAAATAAAGAAGGAAAGAGATAGGCTGAAAGAGAATACCGACAAATTTAAATTGATCTTTATTGCTGTCCCATCATTTTACTTAAGTCTCTGGAGCAGAAGTAGTTGAAAAGAGATGAAATAATCTATATTATTACTAATTTCTGAGGCGCGCAGAAATTGAAGAAAAAAAATGGTGAAGTCTTCGGCCATGAGAAAGGGTTTATGATTTCCTTATAGACAGGAGCACAGGAAAAATTCAAAAACAAATAAACAGTTTCGATTTTGATTGGAAAATGCAAATATTTGATTATGTTATTCCGCTTATTCTCATGTTGCGCATATTTACTGAATTCTCGTTCTCAGTGCGTCACTGCTTACAACACAGCGACAGCAATGCTTCAAGGAAGAGACCGTCCGCCTAAACATATTTCCTATGTATTTCCAAAACACATTTCCTATATTGCGTTGTGCAACATCTATTTTTTTACAACCTTGATATTTAAAAAGAACTCTCGTACTATATGTACACTGCAATGTTATTACACTGAAGTGAGTGAGTACTACACTAAGTTATTGTACTGAAAGCTTTTGTTAAAATATTTTATTGCAATGTTATATAGAGTATTTAGCTCTTTCTCTTGAGCATGCTACTTTTCGGAAAACAATTTTATAAGGCTTTGTTCAGCATCAGATTTGCTGCTGCTGCTGCTTAGTTAATATTAAACACAATCACCAAGAACAAATGAAGATTGCTTATTTTAGTTCAAAATTCAGCGAATGTAGTATCACGCACACGTAAACAACGTAATTAAACAATGTAAATATACGTCCTTTCTTTGTGCAACGTTTATCGCTCTGTACACCTACATAAATTCTCAATGGTGTTTCACCTTTCTCGACGTGGCGACGCCCACTTTTCTTCTATTCCGTTTCTCTGCTCCTCCTCCACGGAGCACAATCTGGCAATTTCTCGGGTCATCTCCGCTGCTCATTAACGCAGCAGTTTGTATAGGAAAAACCGAAAGCTTAATGCGCAATTAATTGAGTGGGGTTGAGGGCCGCGGAGGGAATTTCTTGAACCGCCTCCGACGTCCGCCGCCTGGAAGCGACGGCTTTGGCCGGCGCGGCGCGGCGTCCTGGCGGCAACGACGAGGGGAAGGGGCCGACGGGCAAAGACGTCACAAGCAAAGTCCAGATGGAAGAGGAGGTGGTGGTGATGACCGAGACGTTGGAAATTAAGGAGTTGCAGAAGAAAGGGAAAATGAGAGAAAATACAGGAGACAGAGCAAGCTTCGATGGCGCCGGAAAGCAAGCAGTCTGCACGATGTCGAAGTTGGGACAGGACTAAATAACAAAAAGCTTCGATATCGTTGAAAAGAACGATGTCAAAATACAGTAGACGTTCTCATTGACATAAAGTAGCAAAAAGAAGGGACAAGCGAAAGGAAGAAGAGGAGGAAAGAACAAATGCAACGGCACAGGCAATCCATGCCAACAAACTGCGAAGAGAGTACGTAGTAGTCAGAAGTTGTGAACAAGTCCAAGGCGAAGACTAACGAACGAACTGTTCACGCAGAGCGTAACAGAAGCCAAACAGGCGGATGTGCAAAGAAGAAAAACAGAGAGGGGGATACAGGCGGCTGGCGTCTCGGAATTAAATGGCGGGATTACTTCACTTCTTGCAAGCAATCTGTTTCACACGCAATTAGATCGTCTCTCTGCCTTGCAAAGCTCGACAAGGAGTGATAAAGGGTCTCGCGAAGTAGTCAGAGATATTCCTGTTTCGCCTTCAAGGGCGCAGGGCAGAGGGTGCTTTCTTTCCGTTGCGCCGCCGCTTCAAAGAGGTAAACTTAATAGCATGTAACTTCATACCGTGATAATGGTGACCATTGTTTGAAAGAAAATTGTAGATTTAAATACGACAGGTTACTTACAAGTTGCAAAATTCCTATTACCTCAAAAGCAATATTTTAACACACACACACACACACACACACACACACACACACACACACACACACACACATACATAATATCATCGCATCGCATTGGTGACCTAAGTAATACCAGTTGCTTATTTCAACAATTTGAAATTATTCTTAATAACACTGATGTACGATAAAATCAATCAACAATTATTGTAAAAATGAACATGAGAAATTTTGTTTACAGTGTGCGTCTATGAATACAACACTAAGCATTGGCAAAATATGAAGTTTCATCATATTCGAAAAGCATGTGAACTCGGAGTTAACCTACATCAAGTACTTGTATATCATCCGGCCACTTTAAGAATTTCTTTACTAGGCAACATTTACTCTTTACTAGTCTGATCTCGTTCAGAGTGCAAGTTGCACGTAAGTGCTCGTGTCAATATTCACCTCTAGGGTGAGCACGCGAGCATTCCACCGAGAAAGAGGCTGCACGAGTATAATTTACAAAGTACAGGGACAGATCAGTTGTTATACGCAGAAAGATCGTATCAAGAATAATGCAACATAATTTGCAATCTTAAAAATAAACAAAAAAGATTAAAATACAGATTTCGTATTCACTTCACGTTTATTCTAGGATAATTCCTTCGGATAATTCCTTAGATCCCCTCAAAATATAATACTCGTACGCTAAGGTAACATAACGACTTCTGACCAATTATAAAAATAACCATCTTCATGAATCGTCGTAAGTGTACTACTGTTGGATAGCAAATTAGCTCTCACTCCTTCATCAAACAGAATTAAGGCGAAAAATAGAATTTCTCAGTTTATGATAAAACAGGAAAAGCGGGTGCACATGCAAAAGAGGTTACGCTGCCATATTTACCATCATCGTGTATAACTCTAAAATGATGTGGCCTATGCTTTTAAAACTGGGTGTTTGTGTCTCCATGACCCGATTTACACGGATTATACATTTACTTCCGAGTATCTCCTCCAGCGGGACACCGCCTCAGCTCTAAGTTCCTCGCAGGTCTTCTGACGTGTGTCGTAGAGTAGTACACATAATGTAGTATTACTAGTGCTGTACTAGTAGTGCATGTAAGTACTACTGTGTGTGTGCGTGTTTATAAGGGAGCAGGAGGAGAGAATGATGAGAAAGAACAGATCGCAATCAATGGCCCGTTAATTAAGGTGCTCCGGCCAATAAGGGGTCACTCATTGCCCACTCATCTGAGAACAAGGGCTGTCTGTGAATAAGATACGTCAGATAAGGAACACTAATTTTACGTGTGTACAATGAATTGGGACTAAATGTCGCGCTTCGTGTCAACTCTTCATTTTCGACTTCATTTGACAATGATTATATTAAACTTTCAAAACATTCCACCGTAATCACACAGATATTTTAATTTTTTTGTTTTATTTTTTTGCTTTACATGTGTAATAAAATACAAACGAAGTATCAACGTCTTCAAGATTGCATGTGAGCATTTTCAACTACCGCAATTTGAGGCGTCATTTTTACACATACTCCAAACTTTCCTCCTAAATATTCATATCAAGAAGTACCATTTATCTTAACTGTTAATCACTCACCCAGCCTTGCATGCGATGGGTTTTATTTTGCGTGATAAAATGACGATGAAAATGTAAAAAGTTTTCTACCATATGATTTCATGAGTAATCCGCAATGCAAGTGTATCCGGAGTGGAAAGTGGTTTACTTGCAACTGATTTCGGTCTAAAATTTTGTAAAATCATTTCTTAGAACATTTTCACAATATTGAATTGGGGGAGATAAGTAATTAATCAACAATGATCATTAATAAAACAATAAAATGATACGTTTTTGAATTTTGTGTCGTAGTGTCTCTGTTATTAAAGAAATAAATCGTACTTTTCCATGCAATTCCGTTCCTTGACTTCAAATTTGGATTGTTTGAATTTGACTTAAAATGTGGGCTAATTCATCAAAGGAGCTCATAAAAATGAAGTAGAAGATCAAAATACAAAAAGAATGGAGAAAACAGAATTTACTCAATCGGTAGATCTGTCACTTCTGTTCGAAGACGCACGTTAATTCAAAGTACTCGAATTTTGTTGGAGCATTTGGAATTGGAATTTGAACATAATTATTTTGACCCATACATTTATATAGTATTTGAGAGCGAGTCGCCGTCTGGGCGTCCGTCACTCACAGTCAGACCATTTTCCGTCCCCCAATCGAGACATATGAGGAGATATAATATGATAATGTTTTGAGAAATGTGTTTTGCGTGCTTTGCATTGGTTTAATTAAATTAACAAACGCCACCTAAATAGATCTGTGGGTGGCATAGATTAAACCCCAGTACCCAGACACAAATTTCGCTCCAAGACACTATAATTTTCTTCCCCGCAGGTGGCAACGCTGATTGTTGGCATCTCTATTATACGCGCACGTGTTCTTGAGCTCCGGAATTCCTACCCCCACTCCTTTGCCAACATTAGTTGAATTAAGGATAAATGACGGCAACGAGCGTTGTAGGCAAAATCTGATAACCAGAAATGTTCGCTTCCGTGTGATAGAAACTATTTTGCTTCGAAAACTCAACAACAACATTTGATGTAAAATTCCTTTTGTGAAAAAAACGAACTCCCTACTCCTCTCGCAACTAGGCAAGCGAGGGGTCAAGAAAATAATAGCGCAAATAATATATGTAAGTAAAGTAAAAGTGAATTGCGCGAAAGTGGTGTTGCTTTGAAGTTGTTCATGAGAAGTGTTTCATCCGTATTTTTAATAATAAATGCGGAAAAACAACGCACAGTATTATCTTGGAACTTATTAAATTTGAAGAACTTAAAGTAAATATGGAGATAATCAGAACTATGAGTAATGATAGAAAATGAAAGCACATCCTTACGTTTTTAACACATTTACGTTCTTAAGCGCACATATAACGATTTTCAAAGGAATGTGACCAACAACTTATTCTTATTAAACTTAATTAACTCCTTATTCACATTATTATATAAAATGTTCTAGATTCGCCTACAAAATTATTCACAGAGCAATTGCAGAAGTAGAAGCGAACACAAACCGGACTGAGTTTAATGTGAGGCAAATCATAAAAAATTAACGGACAAAAAATGTTATCCACGGAAGTAAATCCACGGAAGAATCATGTTGTAGAACGTTTTGTGACAAAATTTGCGGAACCAATTGAGAAAAATCTTACATTAGCATTAGAGAATTACGTTTAATAACATCTTCCAGGTGATCTTTTATGTGCATTTTTGTGCATATTAGCCAGAAAAAGGAAAAGTAGCTGTACTAAATTATTGCTACTTGCTTCATCCACACCTGCAAGTAGCTTTTTACAGTGATTTCAATTTTGAAATTGCAATATTACCAGGTCATATCCCATACGGAGGTAAGATGCAAAGCCATTGATTGTTGAGAATTTGTGAACGTGAGAATAATTACCAGGTACTAAAATATTTTCACGTTCTACGAATCACTGGTAAGTTCAATGTCAGATACTGAAATAACTTACTTGAACAAAGCTGTACATGATATTACTCATGAAAAGAGTACAAATCCATTACTTCATGAATGTGACAAAAATTACATGAAAATTAAATTTGATTCTATTTTTAAAATATATACTACGACAATTATTTTTAGTATGCAAGTAATTTGCTTGTGTCCGCCCCTTCGTCATTCACGGTTAAACCACTACCCACCCACCAATAGAGACATTTGAGGTGTCATTCGATGTGTCGGTCTCCGGTGCGGAACTGATGATTTGTTTGATGATACGTCTAAAAAATTCTAAGAAATTTCCAACAACCTGTTTTTGGATTTGAGTGCATTTGATCTAGCGGCGGCCGCGCGAAGCACTTGCCCCACCACGGGGCCGAGATCGCCTCGAAAGACGCCCCAACCAACTGCGATAACAGCGAAATTAGACACCAATGACGCGGTGAATGACAGGTCGCTATCGCTTTATTGCTAGGATTCCACTGTTTACAGTAAGCGGTTTAGGTCTTGGATCAGTTGGAAGAAAATGCTCGTCATGTTACCACCCCGCAAGATAATAGTCCTTTTATTGGATAAGTTTTTGTGTAGCATACACGATAGTGCGAATGGGATACTCCCCTTTTGTAGGATAATTTCGAACTCAAATTACATTCTAATATAAATCTATAATAATGGAACGATACGTTGTAAAATAGGAGCTTGAAAATGTAGATTTTTTTTACACTGCCGCCTAACTATACACTGAAAAAAATCCCTCCTTCTCACAACAAGTACTCCTCATAACTACTTTTCTGGGTTCGGATTAGGTTTTTCAACACCGTATCCTGGGGTGTGTAGCGGGCGTAGAACATTTTACAAGTTTCGTCTCACAATTTTTGTATATTTTTATTATTTAATTTTAATCCTAATGATTATTTTTAACGTACTTCTTATGAAAGTGAAAAAAACAGACAACTCAAGGTATAAAGTACTTTTTTATTTAGAACTAGTGGACCTGACAATGCTTCACTATTGCAATGTATTACACTTCGCACGCTTGGTCACGTGATTGCTATTCACGTTTATCGCTACACTTTGGAAAACTTTTAATAGATGTAAAACTTTCTTCGATTAAATGTTTGTTCTATTTCCTAGTTTGAACATGGCTGTCAAGTATCCTATTGTTAAAATGTTCTCCGTGAAGTTCGGGCATGTTTTCGCTATGACAGCGAAGACGCGCTTAATATTAGAGGGTAGAGCGGGTTACAAGAGCTTTTGTTTTGAATCAGCAGAAACGCATAAAATTATCGGCAACGTGCGTCTGTGTGTCACAAACACGCGCACATTCCCATTGTACTATGCCTGTATTGTACTTACTGCAAGCAATAAGTTGACAAAATTTTATTGCAACCGGACGAAAGGTAGGGCAGCGCATAAAATACGAACAAACTAACAAATATTGGTTTATGTATATTATATTTCCTTACTACATTTTTAATATTTGAAAATAATTTTAAAATATTTAAAGCGTCGGCGATGCCACATTGAGCTAATAATAATAGATATCTGAATACTAACAATTGCATTTGAAGTTGAGCCAATGGATTTCAGTGAGCGTCCGGTTTCAATTCGACATTACGACCGCAGATAGGCATCTCTCCGAATTTAATATTTCCGATTTTGAAATATAGAAATAAATCCTAGTGAAACAGAACTAAGACACGTATTTTTACCATACCACTTCCGCAAAAACGATTCTTCACAGTATAAAGTCAACTACTCCAAGCACACGAGAAACATTATGGATATTAGATCCGAAATTGTACAAAAATATTTTATTTTCAATTTAATTCAAAGTTATGAACGACTTATTTCTCGTGAGTGAGGAATACATATGCGAGTACTTTGCAGCTCTAGGCAAAACTATTTACAGTCCCAAATCGACAAATATCAGAGAAATAAATTAAACATTTCGGATTTCAATTTCTTTATGATTTGCGAAATACATTTCCAGAATCTTCTCTCTATACATAATACAATATGCTCAGGATGATGCCCACCAAATATTACAAAGTATTAATACTGCCCTAGGATTTTTATCTACTTTAAAATCAGTGTTTACCGATTATCTTCCCTATAAATAATACGGATACATAACGATTTTTAATAAGAAGTCATTGACAGAACTCTGTAAGTATGCTGGCGCTGGATACAAAATTATTCTTCAGTACAGCAGCAAATAGTATTAAGACGAAACAAACGAACTTTGCAGATTATGCCACAAGGGTTAGAACTCATATTATAATCCCACATAACTAGGAAGCGATTCTTAAAATCCTTGCATCCAAACGTTGTTCGCCTTAAAACCCGGTTTTCGTCTCCCAAAGGAACATGCGTTTTGGAGTTTTGAGACAACAGGGGGGTGTGGGGGAAACGAGTTCTAGAGACACGTGAGGCGGTTAGAGGAATTGTGGCGATCAGTTGGTAAAAAGTGGGAAGTGGGGAAAGGGGGGTCTGTGGGGTCTGAGATATGTTTCTTAAGCAGTATTCTATTATGTGAGATCTTTTTGAACCTTCTATTGCATTTTTGGAGATACGTGAGCAGCTCTTCTGGTAAATCTGGCTACTCCGTAGCATGGGTGTTCAACCACGAGAATTAACTCAAAATGTATGTAAAATTGAAGAAAAGGAGATGGAAAATACATTCCACGATAAAAATAAGATGATTACTTGATTTTCTGTGAAATTTAATCTCAACGCTTCGCAACATGATTACTCGCATACAATACTCGGCGTAAAGTGTTGTGACCCCCAGTTTAGAAGCTGGCCATTTGATGTTACGATCCATTACGAAGCTATTTTCACTTTTAAAACAATGATTTACACATGTAATAAAGTAAGAAATGTTCACATGGGTCCAGCTAGTGAATGACATATTTAAGTACACGAAATTCGACAAAATATTTCAATTACCAATTTTGGTGGTAACATTTTCCTGTAACGCATGTAAAATTTGCACTCTAATGAAGTGTTAGCATAAAAAAACTCATGTTTTTTAATTGAAATAAAAAGAAATATGAACAAAATGCAGCGGTTTGGAAGACAAGAAGCATCAGAGGCAACATTTTTAATGTCTTAGATATATTAGGAATAATATGCAGAGAAATAGCATTCATTGTTATAATGAATACACAATTTTTTATAGATTATTATGCCCAAAGCATACTGTATCAATGCACTTTTTTAATTCAATATTCATCTCGAGTATGACCGATATCCAGAAGTGTAATGAATTTATTCTCGAAATATTCTCATTAACAATTCTTCCGAAGTAAACAGCTTCCACCAAAGCATTAAATGTAAATCGAAGCCGGTAAAAACAGTTTCAATAGTAAAGGCGAAACCGAAACAATTATTCTTTAAGTTTCTTGATGGAATTTCTTTGACCGTTCGTCACTGGCATTAAGTTCATTTACACGTTGTTGTATTTTATAACCAATTATAACTAGACCATCCACTCTGCACCACCTACAAAATCGATCAAACGAAATTGTTGTCGGAAACAAAGGCAAATATATCGCCACTTTCCAAATTCTCTTATTTGACAAGAATTCATGACTTAGACATGTTTCCTTTTTCTTGAAAGGTGTTTGGATTAATAAGCTTTTTGCAGAAACTCAATTTGCAAACACAAATTCGAACTAGATAACATCAATTTTTGTGAAATAATAATAGATAGTGCTCGAATAGGAGACAAAATTGTATTGTACCCGAATGCAAAATTCGAGTCATGTCAAGTATTTGCTACCATCTCTTTAATTATATTTTCATGTCAGCAAACATTTGTTTAATTTTAGCTTGCGAAAATTTTCAAATAGATACTAGAATTGACTAATATTTTTTAAAGATTGGAAAGTTTTTAGCCGAATGCCAGCCGAAGCATTTATTCCGATGTGTCGATATTAACGTAAAAATAATATCAATCATGAGATATTGCATTTCCATGATTTATATTCCCAAGTGGAAAGTTATGTTGTCTCGGGGAAGAAACTCGTCAGGAGATTCAGATAAATGTATTAGCGTGTGTACACTGGTATTCAAATTTTCATTGGATTTTCAAAAACATGACAGAATAAAAGGTATTTTGATATTTTAATATCTTAAACGAAAGTAACACCTTATATTCCACCTCCTCGTCAAACGTAGTGAAGGATAATTTTAGCATAGACACGAGATTTCAACAACTTCACCCAGGCACGTCAAACCGCGCTCGCGCGAGCTACAAGCGCGACTGGGAAGCCCGGCACTCCTACGAGCGCGGGCGACTTCCTCTCTAAGCAACAAACATTTTCGTCGTGAGGCAGGATTAAGTTTGAATGTCGATTTTTTTTGGTTTCTTTCGTTTTTGTGTTTTGTTTGATAAAAGCATTCAGTTATTTGTTGTACACAACAAAAAGGTTAAATAAATTTTACAAGCCTCTATTACTTATGAATGCTTGCTTTCGGATGAACCCTCTTTTAACAGACAATAATTTTAGTATAACAGTCTCCTCCGAAGTAAGTTAATCCAATTATTGCACCCTTAAGTAAGCATGATTATAAAATAAAGATGCATTCGATATAGAGGGTATAATTTTTCTGCCAACTGACAATTTGATATCTGACTGATGTATTATTACATTTTGGCCAATCATTTCTTTGCTTTAGTAGAGAAAATGGGAATTAATTTAGTAACATGGGGGGCAATAATTGACAACTGACTTTTCCAATAGACAGTCATGGGTCAGGCATCCAGTGATGAAGCATGATTCAGGATGATTTTTTTCAGGAGCACGATTCAGGAATTCAGGAGCTTTTATTTTTAAATCTCGAGCCAGATACTCTGGACGTAGGGCCCGCGAACGCTAGTAAGCTAGTTTTAGTGGTTCATTCATTTCGGGAATGCAACATCTCAAGCAAAGCCCTGCTTTAGAGTGGTAGGAAACCAAATAAAACAGGGTTATTCTGTTTGTTACAAAGTGAATAATCACAAAGGAACGATGACACTAATATTTTATGAAAGCACTCGCTTTCGAGGCGAAATTAAATAGTATAAAACATAATGCCGTCATAACCGCATTCCGCAAACGCATTCCGTTTTGTGGGCAACTTCCGGGATGAAAAATTCCGGAAGCCCTTGTGGCGACAAGAGCGCTTTGCAACTCCCTCGTGGCGGTGCCCTGTCCTTTGAGTGACAGGCACTCCCGCTGCGCCGGTGGAGGCGGCGGCGGCGGCTGGCCCACCCCGGAAGAGACTGCGAAGGCAGCGGGGGCGTCGGCGGCGAGGTCAGCGACCAGACGGCCAATGGGGGGTGCGAAGCGCGCCCTCCACCTTTGTTCGGAGCGCGCGAGCTCCCGCCAATCCGATTGGCATTCGCGGACGGCGACACAAAGGGAATCGAACACGCCGACAGCGCTCTCGCGATGTCTATTGTCTGCTCGTCGCGATCATGTAAACGTCCGCAACATGTTATGGAGGATGCGGGAGGCGGAAAAAGTCGGAGATTTTCCCATGAGAGGGGCATTTAAATAATATTACACATTAAATATTAATATTGTCTCTGTAATGAGACCCATAACTATACTGACAATTAAGGTGCATGGTAGTCGTTGCGCTAGTATTTCAACAATATTGTGATAGCATTAAACGAGAACAATAAAAATAACAACCGAGAGAAACAAAATGTATCCTATACTTTGTTAGCTGTTGATATATCGTTGAGAACATCCTTTTTCTCCCTAAGTTAAATTCTATTTATTAGTAAAATTTTGTGAATGCGGTTGATTCGCTTTTATTTTCTAACGATTAGAAGTATCACAAAATTCGGAGATAAATACATGTATGAGTAATGTTTTCCTTGAGATTAATAAATTATTTATTCCCTAACAGCACATTTTGGAAAAAGTGGGCCCCCAATTTTACGAAAATATGATTTGATTAAAGACAACGAAACAATAAAAACTTGAGCAAAAACACTGCTTCAAAATCATATAATAGATAAAATTTAACGAATAACGACATCTTATTTGTAAAACGGTTGGGAGGAATAAAGCAACCACAAAAATATCCGGAACAACGCCACTTACACAACAATCACATCACATAAGCATCACGTCACGCACGTGAGCACACCGCCAGGTCAACACCAATCCGCCGGCACGTGGGCCACAATGTGTTGAAGGCGGTAATCGCCCCCGCGCACGCAAGGCGCGCCCCGAGTCCGCAGGCAGGGCCACTCACCGTAGTCGTAGAGGTCCGCCCGCGAGGGGCGGAGGAGCGCGAGGCCGAAGACGAGGAGCGCGAGCGCGCGCGGGAGCGGGGCGGGGGGCGCGGGCGCCATGGCCGGGCGGGCGCTAATGCGCTTCTCAACGTCGCCTTCGATCCCACGCCGCGCGTCGTCCGCGGTCGAGTCGAGTGTAGGCGCCGCGTACGCCGCACCGCCGCTGCCGACGTCGTCGGCCGCTCGCCGGGGCGGGCAGCGAGGCGCGGACGCGAGCACGCGCTGCCGCAGTCCACGTCGCCGCGCCGCTCCTCCCGCTGACGTCAGCTCGCACTTGTTGCTGCGCCGCGACTGAACGGGAACGACGCGCGCCGCCGCCGCCGTAAACGCCACCGTCGCCGCGACGCCGGCTCAGCCGCTTCCTCCACCGCTTCCCCCGTTAACTGCGCCACCGCCGTTACAGTTTCTGTCCCGTCCGTCGGCGAAATCTTCTCTTAACATCGTCAATGTCACGGTCCGCGGCCCTGTCCCCTCGCTTCGCAGCTGACACCAATATCCGTCCCGTCCAATAATCACCTATATCCCTCCCGTCAACACAGTCCCGTCTTTCCTATGTCAATCGTAGCAGGTGAGTCCACAATGCCGCTTTTTTCAACTTGGCGTTCCTTGCCTTCTACAGTCGTAACCATATGATAGTTGCCACTCAATAGGTATTCAAAGTATAACATTTTCCTTCACATAAATTGTTTTGCTTTTCTCATTCTAGCATTTACATTCCTCGACTGACACCGGATTTGCAACGATCTCCCATGGCAGTGATCCGGCATTATTCTACCATCACTAAGAAATCGCGTTTACAATATTTTTTATCATCAATTCTCAGCCAACATTTTTCGCCGATACAGTTCAAGTCATTTTCAACATTATTGCCTTAGAGCATTTAGTGCATTATAGCTCACACATTATTTCTTGTGTACCTTGCTAATTCAACATACATTATTTACACCCCCTTATTTCATGATTACATCTATTCACTCAGACCATTACTAGACTGGTTTTCATACGTCTATCCACGTGCACGCACGCGCACATTCACTGTCTCTTTCTCTGAGAATAGCTTTGGCAAAGAGTCTCTTGCTCACTTCAATGCCAACGTCACGCCCAAATCCGCAAAAACTCCGCCTCCTCAGTTATCCCTTCTTCCTACTCTCCCAAATCCATATCTTCCGTCACTTACGCAACAGCTGTTAATTCTCTCTTCTCCCATCTCTCAACCTAAAGCCACCTCCTCCTCATTCACTCTCAAACGGCGCCTCCCCCACAGCTGCCTCTACCCCCTCTCTCTCCACATTCAACCCCTTCTCCGCGTCGCCAACGTCATCGGCGAGGGCGGGGAAGGAGGGGGGGCGTGGCGGTGTGAGGCGGTTGCGCGTGAGAAGCCTGCGGGAACGTGCGGTGAGGCAGGACGGGCGCGCGGTGGGCCACAGACGCGCGTCGCCGCTACCGCCGCCGCCGCCGCCCCTGCGGTATCGATCCGTCCGTCCCGCCCCCTCCCGCCCGTTGCCGCCCATACGCCCATCCCGCCCGCTGGCCGCCCACGCGGTGTGCGCCGCGCGCCAGGCGGCTGGTCGCGGCTGGTCGCGCCGCGCCGCGCCGCGCCGCGCCGCGTCACGCCGTTGACGCCGACGGCGACGTTCGACGCGCAGGTCGCCCGCGGTCGAGACCACGCCCGCGCGCCCCCGCGTTCCTTCCCTCCTCTCGTGAAGACGCCTTACGACGTGTGAGGATATCCACGTAATCCGTCTGATTGACGTCCAAACTATCAACCTGAGCAGCGGTTTTTGGAGTACGAAAGCTGATTCAACTTATCATTCTCTTCGAAAAATTAACACGATTCTAGAAACATAAAATCTCTGAGGCGAAGAGAGTTGGAAGAAAAATATGGACAGCAAAATTCAATATGTTCAAATTAGAATCGATGATTAGTTAAATATGCTTAGCATGCCACTTGCCAACCACCTCAAATATCTGTTTCTTCCCAAGTTCCCCCAAATTCTATTGATTCTTCCCAGTTGCATCATCTATTTTATTTTAAGTTCACCATGACATCACATCCTTTTCAACGGATTCAACAGTAGTGATATTTCATACATTAACTGCAATTAATTTTCTGCTTGTACATGAATTGCTGATATTTCCATTTGCATTTTAACGGTCACGATTCTCAGGCACTTCCTTCCGTCCTA
The DNA here is from genome assembly GCA_038098605.1 of Gryllus longicercus. NCBI lineage: Eukaryota > Metazoa > Arthropoda > Insecta > Orthoptera > Gryllidae > Gryllus > Gryllus longicercus. The sequence goes on along the minus strand of JAZDUA010000015.1, from coordinate 5,178,582 downwards.
TCTAAAAGTGATATGAAATAAAACAAACCACGAAGCATTCACTGCTTGTAGAGCATAATGTATTCATTGCCATCTGAAATTAGGACATTTAAAAATGATAAGTGTTTTAAGAAACTGATTATATTAAAAATGCCGTTACACCACACCACTTACTTTTTACAAGAACAGAAATCGTTGCATTTCTTGTTAAGTATAGCTTATCACAACGTGTATGTAATAAAATACATATTTAGTATCTCAGTTAATAGAAATTTATTTGCAAAAGATCTTCCTTAAATTTGGCTGTGTGATTAGTTCACTCCACAATTGAAAGGTCAAGCGCAGCAGTGATCTAACCCTGCTTCATTAGAATTTGAGATATTGTACTTCAAAGTTGACGCGATCCAGTTTTTCACATTTTTCCTTTATATTCATTTTTTTAATCAGTACTTTCTCTGATCATTAGTATTCTTTCCCATGCAAGAAAAACTGTCATAAGATGAAATGAAACGGGAGGAATTAATTACATTATGTTGCTTGAAACATCGTAAAGTGGGTTAGACCAGTGTTATACACAACTCAAACATTGGTTACCAAAAACCATTTTTGATTTTAGAACAAAATAAAAATAATCCTTGAAATTTACAGATATGTAAATTTATTTGCTACTTTCAGAAATTAAATTTCAGAAATTAAAAAATATATGATGACATGTGTAGGAAATTATTGAAAATAAATGTTATAAACATTATTGTTTGAACATAAGCAGTTTGATGTAAGGCACGTACGTCATGACCATATTAGAATATATAAGAAATTAAATATTAAGAACAATATAAAAGTAATAACCACACTATTGTGATTATACGTAATCAGGTAGGTCAATCTTCGTGGTCATGACCTTCCTGATCAGTATCGGAAGAGAGACTTGACGAAATCATGGTATACAGCTGGTACATATTTAGCAAGTACATTGATGTCTTTCAATTTATTGGTCTTGGAGTTTGTATTTCACAGGCAAATTAATTTGTGTGAGGTCAAAAGTATATTCTCTCGTATTTTGCCCTTAGTGACGTTACTGAATAGTAACTCTCTTGTTCTGACAGTGAATGTTAAAAGAATGTCCATGGATGATCCTTAGTAACTGTCAAACATGACATTTTACTAAAATTCACTGCAACCTTATCTACTCCAGTGAATTTTATAATCCACATTTTTTCACTATTGGTTGTGCTGAAACAAAACTGTTTTCGACTCTCTTTCGACTTCTTGTACTGTCCTTTTCAATTTCATTTACTCCAAAGTTTCATTTAAATCACATTCCTCACACCGTCACCCATATTAGTTATTTGTGCACGTGACTTCATAGGCCAGTTCTTATTCGTCGAATTGGGTTAGACCACTGTTGCACTAGACCACAATTACTTTGAGAACAAAAACTGGCAGAGCATTAAACACTCGAATACTTATTATATTCAATATTTACTAGTTCGGCCACGTAGTTCATGGTTAATGAAAACAGACTGCACAGTTAACTCGATTTTAATATCAGAAAGGTTTAGACCACTGTTGCGCTCAGCCTTTCAATTCGTCTTTGTCTTTGACATTTTTAACATGGTTTATCTCTTTCCTATTAATTTATATTAATACTTGAGAAATACAAACACAATAAGAATTCACGCGGATAGTGCAAAAGCTATTCAATTTTTTTTTCGTTTACCATCTTACATCTTCACTTGTAGGATTTATGATTCAAGCAAGGCATTCGAATATAACTCTGAAAAAGAGATATCCTTCATGAAAACAATATAATTTCTTGGAATTGTAAAAAAGACCGGCAACCTTGATCTAAGCAATAATGTTTGCAAGTAAAATCAAATTCATCAAATCATTGTTTTGACTACTCAAGGACGAAAATCTCCTTAACTCTGCCGAACACTCTTTCCTTTTTTTCATATTAAACAACTGTTTTAATTTCTCACGGCGCTATCAATCTTACTTATTTAACCACGAGTAAAAACTGTTAACACGAAATAGCCACTAATTCATTCAATACTAATATTCATACTAATTCATTTCAAGTACGTATTTGTCATATTAAAGTCTACTGAAACACAGTGTGAAATATTTTAGGATATCAAAATATTCCATAGAAAACACTGCCAATTATTAGCATAACACCCTTCAAGAATACAATAGTTTGGCAATTTCTCCATTAAACTTCATGCCGGTCTTGTCCTTACCCAATTTACTCAATTGCCTGACAAAATCAACTTATCATGGTGAAGTTACTAAATTCACAATAATAAAACGACGAGCTCTCAAAAACAAATAATGTGCCTAATATTTTTGAGAATTCTAGAAAAATGCGCTTTTACTTATAAATTGTAATTTACACTGAACACTTCTGAAAATTATAAAAAAACAAAGAAGGAAATTATACAAACAACGCAGGCGCATATGATTTAAATAAAAAATGGAGCGAAATGTCTTATAAAATATCTTACTTCATTTACATATAAATATTTAAGAGGTCGGTGATGTACACAAATACCAGAGTAGGGAGATGGCTGTAGAAAAGAGGATCGACCGCATCGTGCAAGACGTTCGAGAGTAAACAAGGGGTCGATAGACCCGGTTCGTATAACGCAGCCTATGAGAAAGAAGCGAGAGCAACGCCGATAACGGCAGCAACAGGGATTATTCGGAGCAATGGCAAGTCAAGGTGATGACACACAGGCGGCAATTGCAACGCTCAAGTGCCTGAACGCCGAGAGATGGTGTGATTGGGAGAAAGATGGGCAGGCGTGGATTGAGGGAGAGAGCACTGAAGTGCGCTTGAATGATAGCAGCAAGAGTTATCAGAGCAGTCTGGGAAGGATGAGGGCGAGAGGACGGCACCGAAGAGGTGCCAACAAAATGTTTTTGTATATTCTGAAGGCTGAACATCATCACTGCTCTAGATCCCACGATTTCACTTACCAGAGTTACCAAGCTAGCAATTAGGCTTGAAGATATGAGGCTACACCTGCGATGAAACAATGATTATGCTGATGGAACGAATTAAATAGAAACGTGGAATGAGAGCTAAAAGAAGACAACAGAAATAGCCCCGATTAAAGCTGACGTCAATCCATTTTTTCCCCACGAAATGTCATATACTATCACGAATTCAGCATGCCCCATGAATTCTACATAAGCAGTATTTTACACTGGGTCCCCAAGACCTTGCCAGAAAAGGGAAGGGCGCTGGCCTCTACGAACGGGTTACCGGCGGTGGTGGGGGCCAGGGCATGGACAGGGAGCGCCTGATACCGAGAGAAAGTCGGCCTGCGATAAGATTCATTGGTTCCCACAGAATACTTAAACGAACGGCGCGGGCGGCGACGCGATGCCGCCGCTTTCCTCCTCCATATGGTAGCAGCGCGCAGGGGGGCTGGGCGGCGCGGCACCGCGCTTCCTTCGGCGCAGCATCGCGGGTGGGGCGTGGCGGGGCGGGGCGGCGCCGGGGGCCCCGGGACCGAAACGCGGCGTCCGATCGATCTGAGTGGAGTGCCTGGGGCAACGGCGGCGCCGCGACGCCGGCGTCGCGCCGTGCCGCGCCGCGCCGGTCCTCCCGAAATTCCTCCGAGGGCCCTTGCGCGGCCCAACTTTGCAAAGAGGGCGGGCGGCACGCCCACCTGGGAGTTTGGCGCGTACGATCTACATCCATAGCTTGTCGTTTCGGTGCACGTTGGCGTTGGCGAGCAGGTCACGTGGCTTACGAAAATAGCACACGTTAGCTTTTAATCGCTGTTATCGCTGTGGAGTTGAACACATCTTGACTCGAAAGTATAACAAAGTACGTTACTTAAGATAGATCGGATGCATTGAATTGAGAGTTTATTTAATAAAACGTGATAAATAAATACATTTAATGAAAAAACTTCACGAAACTGCTTCACAATCAACCTTGTAGGTTCGTCGTCTTACCAAGCACTTCAACTGCTGTTTCATTTGCTTTCTAATAAAATATAATTGTTACGTCCGTATATTGTGTCACATGTATTCGATGTATCTTCTGATTAAGGAGTTGAACTAATTATATTTTATTTTGTGCCATTTTCAGTATCTACGAAAAGATAGGCAGAGAAGGAAATGAATGATGCCGTCTTCTTCCTCCCCCTCAAGCACAACAGATCATACAAAACAACGTTGAAGAGGAAAACTACAATACTTTGCAATATTCCCGGGTGCCTTCTTGTCAATTCGAATCCAAAGACAGACACCATTCCGAACTGGGCACGCAGCAGAGGGATCCTTTGTTCGCTGCTGGGGTTGCGATGATAATGGATTCAGCTATGCTGCGTAGGCACAAAGGGGGAAGCTCTTCAGCCACAGGCGCCTGAGAACGACGCGCAACTATGGCTTCACCCTGAGCGAGCCGTCGTCGGTAGCAGATATGAAAAGCCTCATCATTCAATCCAGTTCTCTTTACAGGGCTAGTCGTAAACCTGCCCCCCAGCGAAGAGTCACATACGACACACTTTGTTATTGTATTTTGAACTAATGGCTTTGCGTGCATCCCTTTCTTACAATAATTGTCATTCATTTGTTACTTATTCAGAAGGCAGACTAAATAAAAGGAAAGAAGTGCACTCAGTTTGTCTTCAAGTACATATGAATATAAAAAAAGAAAAGGAAGCAAGAAATATTTTCATTTAAGACAATCTCAATTTTACCAGGAACAAAATATTCAACATACCAACTTGGTATTTTCGAAAAGGAAAATAAAGAATGCTTAGAAAGGAAAAATGAATATCAAATATTTTCTTAATACGTTTGTCGAAAATGCAATTATTTAATAAATATAGCGCAAAAACAGAAACTTATTTGAATATTAATGTTGTCACGTACTTAATCTATAAAATAATTTCCTCCATATTAGTAAATGTAACGTAAAGTTTGAACAACTATAATTTGAAAATTGAAGTTTGTTGTATACTATTACGTATGGTTTAGGATATGCTGACGTTTTTTCGTAATAAAAAAAACGAACTGATTGCTATAAAATCACGACAGACGGCATCTGGTGCTACAATTCAGTTGTATTCGCGGTGCACAATTTGGTAGCTTGAGAGAGTTGGGGATTGGAACGTTAATCATGGAAATTGAATTTACAAAAAATAGCAAACACCAGGTAAGCTTCCGTAAATTGATTTCGATTGGCGGCTCTCTTGGTTTTGTGAGATGGCTCGGTGACGTTCATTATAGTAACCAGATCTCTTTTTTTCATTTCCAATTTTATGATCAGTTTAAATGATAAGTGATTTATTTATATAGATACTGTAAAATTGACTCGACATCTTATTGTTTTGCCCTTTTCTTTCTTCATTAACTTTGAGCAGTTACAGAAAAAAATAATTTTTCATTCTTAAAAAAATCTAATTCGTCAAACTAAGGTTTCTTAAATCTATTATAGAAGTTGTTTTCACCCCTAAAAGAATTATTACCCTTTATCTTTATTAAAATGTATCTTACCCTTATCGCGTCAAGACGGGATCGTCCAGGATCAAAAGACCATTTGTTTAAAATTATTGATAAAATATAGAAAATGAAGGTTACAAGTTTTTTCTAGGCTTTCCTTACAATTCTCCAGTTAAAAAAATGTTTTGGTGAATGAGACCGCTCATTAGAGCAATTTGACAGGAGACATTCGTATAGAAAGCTATTAAAATGATACCAAAAACTGGCGCTGCATTTTGTTTTTAAGAAATAATAATTTTGTGTTACATTTTTCAATATTAATGCGAAAGTTCTTGTATTCACAATTAGATTTTGACGAGCTTATTATAAAATATAGAAAGCAAAGGAAAACCATGAGCAATTTAAGGGAACACTTTTCATCAATTAAAACATAAAGTTTACATTTGTTTTTCTTACTCTCTCGAACTGAGAAACTATCACGCTTTCATTAATAAAGCCACATTCATGGACGTATTGTGTTTTTGCCCAGCACTTAAATGAATATGACATGGTTCTTACATTCAAAAATGTAGTGTCGTAACAAGCATTAGCATAATAGCACTAGATTAGAAAAACTACAAGAATATATTAAATTCACACTCAAGACTGAGAACAGATCTACATTGAACAAATCTATATTAGCGATATACATTAAAAACTGTTTTAAAAATATTAAAAATTAATGTATTATAAATTATGATGTCTGATGTGATCTGAAAAATAAATAATAAATGTTTCTACCGACAAGAATAACGAATATAATGTTCAATGAACAAACTGTATTTTTGAACAATTAAAAAAATCCTTAAACAATTAATTTCTATTTACATGAGTTACGACCGTTAAGTTAATTTCACACTTCCACGAGTTCAATGTTCCTGGTACCTAACACAAGTAGAACTCGGCTTCGAATATTCATTATAATCTGAGCACAAGTCATACTTCGTTCCCTCCTCATATAGTTTCAATACGAGTAGTGTCTCTGTTATTCCTGTATTCTCAACGGAGAACTAAACACAGCGGAGACGCGCTAGTGCATAATTGGAATCTGAGCAATTAATGACGCCTTCAGTAAAAGAGAATTGGCGGAGCTGTTTGCCTTAAAAAACGACGTTCCTTGTTTCAACGTCAGCAAGGAAAAAGAGAGGAAACGGTGAAAGCAAAGGGGCGCAGGTAACGCCACAAGCGAGTCTGCGTCGTTCGTCTGACGCGGAAAACAGAAAGCAATTAGCCCCAGAACGACCGCCCGACGGCACCTTCCGCGCGTCCCGCCCAGACCACCTCTTGGCTGCCCGCCGCCGTCTCTACCTGAGGTCTCAGCCCCAGACACATTTCCATTTCCGTGCACCTCTTATTTGTTACAGACAAACCAACTTACACATCGCCACCAACACTCGATTTTCGATCAAACCTCTGAAATTTCGAAAATTGTAGAAGCTAAAAATTAGTTCGACTCCCTCCTACGACATTATTAAAGAATACTATTTTCTTAATTAAATCAGTTCTTCAGAACATGAACTCTGCTGTCAATCTGACAATAAAGACAAGTACATTTCTTTTACAATTATTAGTAGTTTTCACTTATTATTTAGTGAAATCATAACAATTAAAAAAGTAAGTTTTCTCAAAAACGAACTATTTTTAACAGTTTTTCCTCGAATGGAGAAAATGCTTTTAATAATACGGCTGATCTGATTTTTATTAAAACCTCTAAACTTTCCAAAATTACTATAGTTCAACAGTTTTCGGGGCGGTACAGTTGAAATAATTACGCAGTGCGATGGCGTGAAGGAAAAGAGCACTGATCGCTGCACCTACGCACTCAACTTCGAATTTGTAATGGTGTAAATTTTTTTTTGTGGTTTGGAAACACTCACAGCAGCATGTGTGCAACAATGAAGGAATCCAGTAGTGAAGTAAGCCGTCACTGGGCTATGACATATACGCAATCGAGTTTCTATGTGCAAACTTTTCTCACGGGTTCAACAAGAATTAAAATATGATATAACTGTTACAAATAATAAGAGACCGTATGCGCTGTTCGAGCACCACTAGTTAATAAAGGTGCGGAAACCTTGGATCATAGAAGCCAATTGGTTGCCTAAAAGTTAATTTTGTGGGTTTTTTCTTCTGATATTCGTTTTCACTTCAATATTTAAGATAGTAATTTTACGCGTCACGAAGATGATTCCGAGCAAGCGGAGAGTTAAAAACACCTTGGAACCCCATCGTATAAGCATGTTCACAGTAAATCATCCTGCCGCCAACCATAATAAATTACGATCCTATTCAATTGTTTTCAGAGCTTAGTTTTGCAAATACACGGAAGGTCGTCTTTGTCATCCGAAATTTTAATTACTCCAAAAACAGATTTCCTGCAGAGCTCTCGATTAAAAGGGCATATCATGCGCATTTCGACGCTTCATGGAATATTTTTTTTAGCTCTTAGAAGCGCGCTGCCCTTTTTTAAGGCATGTTCAAGGTAGATACAACTGAGCAACCTGCATTCTATTATCTGGCATAAAGGGGGGTCTGTGATACGGCAGAAGAATGACCCAGATAGGGCGGAGTCCATTTTGCAGGTTAGCTTCTTCACGCAATGGTTGCATCATGTTCAAGAAATTGTTTTACGAATACGCGTAGGTAAGCGTAACCGAATCGCTGTGACAAGATATTACATTATGAGTGAATTAGAAATGTCAACATAAGCACGACGAAATGTTAACAATATGGGTCAAATTGCAAAACGAAATGTGGATTACGGCAACATAATGTAGTCATCCACGTAAAGCAGTTTATACACTGCTATTTTTGTAAAAACATTAAAAAGCATACATGACAAAAAAACTCATGCATTAAATTGCTACAATCAAACAAAAACTGAATAATTACTTTCCCGTATACGTACGTGTACACGGAGTAATATACGTAGTATAGGAAAAGTAATGCTGCGGAAAATCGATTTCGACATTTCAAAGGAAATGCACGTTTTGGGGTCCCCTGATACCGAAAAAGTGTTTTTTTCTTCAAATCGTCAGTCTGTCCGTCCGTCTGGTGTGATCATTCTAGCGCCTAAACCACGCGCAGGATGGTTTCCAAAATTAAGAAACCACTGTTCATCTGGCTCGAGTCGAAACTTAGAGATTTTGAATCACATTTTTCAAAATTTGGGGGGTAATTTACATAAAGCGCTTCGGACATTTTCAAAATTTTCTCAAAAACGGCTCCAATTTTTTCATAAATTTCTTGTAAGAATAGAGAAACATACACTTATAAAGGTGGCTGAGGTACAATTTCCACGGTTAACTCTCAATTTTCGATAATTGAAAAAGTGTGCATATTTTTTGGTGTCATCCTTCAACTACAAAATTAAAGATAGAGATTTTTTCTTCAAATAAAATTGGTTCTCCATAGTGAGTTCTTTCGTTAAGATCATGTACATATTTTTTTGAAAATTTTAGTAGTTTTCGCGCAATATTGCGTGCAATATTTGCAATTTTTAAAAAAAGTTGATTTACTGTGGCTCTTCAATTCTTGTCAGTGCAAGTTTTGAGTATTTGGTTTCATCTGATGATGAGAAAAGCGATCAAAAGTCGGAGCAGGAGTTGAAACAGAAGGAATACTTTATTTTCAAGACTGGAGATGAGCATTTTTCTGATATGCCACAATCCTCAACAATGTGGCTAGTTAAACTGAATGTCTATGCGTAATTTGTGTGCGCAGTTAAAGTGAGACTCTCTTGATTGAAAGCAAAGGTCTACTGAACTACACCGAAAAGTATCATACTTCCGAAAATGGAATGTGAATGTTTTATATTTTAGAAAGCATAATTAATTTGATTATCGTCGTACTGCCATAGACCTTAAGGCATCGAGGACTTTCAGGATTTGGGATTGCATTGTTTAGTCGAAATGATCAGTTCATCTGATTACTTAACTATTTACTGGTCACTTAATGTCTGTACATCAGAAGTCATTCTGAGTACTTACGATAGCCTAAAAATGCGACTGACCTACCGAAATACAACGAACTCAACTGGACAATATATGGGGATCTAAAATGAACAGCTCATATTTCTTCCAAACCACATCAAACTGTTTTTGATGGCACATTCGTTTAAGGTATTCAATACAGACGGTGAATATAATCAGGGCTCTACCTCCTTTGTCCCTTGATACAGTATAGGCAGGAGTATTTAATGGACTCCAAACCTGAGCACTTGAACGCTATTGACACGTCGAGAAAGATGAACAACACAGAATGGACTGTTTCTGTCATTCTTCGCAGCACTGTAAACCTGTCTTGGCAATAAAGAGGGTACTAACGAGGAAAGCCTCGTAGCAAATATTTTGTCAGCATTTCGTGATCAAGGATGAAATATGACTGCTAAAATCTCCCTTTCCTCCACTATTTGTACTGAGAACCCTGAAAAGGTAGGAAAAGTAAGTGAAGTGCAAGTTAAGAGGTTTCATTAGAACCTGAAGAGGTGGAAGAGTGCTATCAAGAGAGGTAGAACAAGCACAATCACAATACATTTCTGTTCTAGTATTAAAAAAGTTGCCTTGGAAAGCTACAAAAGAAATAACTTGGTAAGCATATTTATTTCTTCATAGAATACTCTTGATCTCAGCCTCATATTAACACACACACACGCGTATATTATATAACCCAAATTATAACTTTCATACACATTGAAACGTTGATTTACAACAGTTTATATTTGAGTTTGATCTATCAAAAGTATTTAGACGATCTTGAAAATTAATTTCAATGGTTAAGATAATTTCAATGAAATTCTATTAATTACTTCTCTACACACACTCTGAGACTAACGAGAAGATGAAATGTTGAAAATATGACACATGGAGATGGGGAAAAACCAAACGAACCTCGTTTTCAGACCACTTGCATATTAACAGTAATTAGGGATGGCAATGCAACAAAAATAAGTTTATAAGTGTAACTGTAGATGTCAAAAATTATATCTTTGTGTTTACATTACGCTCCACTAAAACTGATTGCTTAAATTTAATTTGTTTGGCTTACTTCGGCTCGCTCACTTTAGCTCAGGCGTTTCTCACAAGAAATTCCTACTCATTTGGCCACTGGTTTATAAATTTAAATTGTGAAATATATTATGGTTGTTTTATCAATGCTCCGGAATGCCAATAGATAAAAGTAATTACATTAAAAGTTAATAATAATTCCGATCTGTACGTCGAGTTCTATCAAAACATTAAACCAAGCGCTATTGTTCGACCAATTCCATATAATCTGTTGAATTTATATTGAACAAACATTTACTCTCAGGGTGATTAAATTTTCTGTATACAAGGATGTGCTCGCTTCACGCCAAATAACAAATAATGGAATTTAAACAAGCTTACAGACTGTCCAAACCGTGAATGTTAATTCTGCGAAATTATGTTACATTTCGGATGTAAAAACTGTTTGATATACAATTATCATTAATCAAATTTATTTTTCAAAAGTTAGTACAAAATTATAACATCAGTTGATTGAAAAAAAATTGAATAACATTTAAGAAAAAGTCAAAATATAAATGATATATAAAACTGAAATTTCCATTAGATCAAAAAAAAAAATTACTTTCTCACCTTATGAATTCTTCGTAAGAAGAAAAAGTTATGTAATCGTGTGCTAGAAAACGCCGAAATTTCGCCAGAAAAAAACCTTATTGCCGGATCTTGGTAATGAAAAAGTGGATAAATCCCGTTGCTAAATGTAAAAACAAATCCTCTAACTCGTGGTGTAGCCAGAGTCCATTTTGGTTCTTGTTCTTGAATAGTGCGAAAGACGTTTAAGAGAATGGTCGAGATCGTATTTTCGTTGACATCCCCGATTTTTCGAAAATTAAATTAAAAGAAATACAATATTGAAGATAGAAATTTTTGTCCCAAACAAAGTATGATGTACCAAATAAGTTCTTTAAAAGAGGTCATGAATTAGTTTTTGAGAAAATGAGTGATTTTTACGAAATTTGGGCTTGTAATTATCGCATTTTTATTCTTTACACCCACTCCAAAGTTTTTGTTTACATTTCCACCACTTTTGTAATAAAAAACGGTAAAATATATAGTTTTTTTGTTTAAAGAAAGTCTGATGTAAAAAAATATGTCTTTTAAACAAGTCATGTGCAAATTTTTGAAAAAATTAGCTGATTTCCCTTAATTAGTGTCTGAAAGTTTTTTTATTCCTAAAGATATTTTCTGAAAATCTGGCCAAAGTATTTTCATTAAAGTTCCATCTCGTATTTAACAGCGTATGATAAGTAAATAAATAATTAAAACAAGTGGTGCCATAGAATGGCACAAACTTTCCCGCAGTAGTTATTTTTCTAATCTCTCTAGTGTGGACTAGAGAGATTTTCCTCTTCGCGGCTACCTTTTTTCATCCAAAAACAATTTTTCTTCGCATTTTCTCAGTTCCGTGATGCTAGAACTGAAACAATTATGTCTTGAGTAATATGGAAATGTAGAGGTCTTGCCCTCCCGAATGGCCGAGGTTTTTAAATGGCGTGTTCAGGTTCATCGTTTAAAAACAAGAGTGCGTCGTTTCGAGCCCCACTCGGGGATTATAATGTGATGAAAGTGTTGTAGAAAACTTTTCAGGATTCGACAAACGTTATTCAAAATTAGTTGAAGCATTTCTACTCACAAATACAATCAATCCATATACAAATAAACATGTCTGTATGTGCGTTTGCAAATTGTAACTTTTAAACTTTTTTCAACTTTCTATTGTAAAACGGATCAAATCAATTATTGAGTTTCAGTGCATCTGTATGAACTGATTTAAGTAAACTAATGAATCTATCGACGTGAAATTTAAATACATTATGAACACTAGTCATGTGACTAACTTAAATATCTCTAACGATTCCGAAATTATTACATTCTCGCCTTACGAATTCTTCGTAAGAAGAGAAAATTACGTAATCGTGCGCCAGAAAACCTCGAAATTTCGCCGAAAAAAAACGAATTGCCGGGTTCTGGTAACAAAAAAGTGGATAAATCCTAATTTCGAAAAAAAAAAATCTTCTAACTCGCAGGAATATCAATTTTTGATGAAGCGAGAACTCGTTTTGTTGGTTTTTCATACCGAAAAATCGTCTATTTTTTTCCGAAATTGATTTTCCCTGATTGATCTTAACGGACTCGAGACTTTCGGAGTTTTTACAGGATATTGTGATTGTTGAAGGGTTTTTTTACGTGTATCGGGCATTCACCTTTTTGTAGCTTTGTCCGAGATCAATGCATGAGGCGCCTCTATGGCGTAGTGCTATGAGCGCCGTAACGTAAACTCTGAGGATGTGAATTCCGAGTCTCGGAGCAGAAAAAGAAATTTTCAGCTTGAAAACAATTTTGAAGTTTATCTAGTAATGTAATGTTACGGATCATTTAGAAAATAATGCGAGAAAGTATGTGCTTTGGCAGCATCACTAGTTGATGTTATGTACAGTAAATTATTATAGAAGCAAACATAAAAGATCAGAGAAAATCAGAAAAACCGTACCAAACTTCTCGAGTCTTTTTTTTTCTTTTCATTCTTCCGTCCCTGTGACTTTGCCCGCACAAAAAAAATCAATGGCGTCGTCTCCCGGAAAGCTTGCCATATGTTGAAGCAACTTGTTGACTATGAGCCGGCGGCGGTGCCCACAGGTGCTTCGGGCCGCGCATAAATCCAGGGATGGGTTGCGCGTGTGTGACGGGGGCGGGCAGCAGCCAAGCCGCGGGCGGCCCGACGTCAGGGCGCAGGCGAATTTGCCGCCGGCGGCTCCCGGCGCAGCCTCCGCCCGCCACGCGGCCCTGCCGCCCCGAGCCGCAAGAAGAGGGACACAAGGGAGCGAGAGTGGGCGCACAGGAGAACGAGGTAGCAGGGCAGCTGGAAATGAGTAGAGTGCATAGTGGAAGCGACCGCAAAAAGCGGGAGAAGAGGTCTTTGAGGCTAGAATGAGGAGTCCGGCGGAGCTGTGCGTAGGCACGGAGAAGAAAGAGCACGTAGAGGGTGCTTAGGCGGGGCGGAAAGGATAATAGAGCGGGTTGGCAAGGGTACAGGAGGGGCAATGTGAGAAGATGAAAAAAAGTATTGAAGTTGTGAGAGTGAGAGGATAAGGAGGCGGGACGCGAGGAGGAGGGGCAACGTGTTCAGCGGGGCGCGGAAGGCATTAAAAGCAGTGTAGGTGCGTATGCACAGAGAAGCGATAGCGGGGATGAGAAACCACCGGAGCGAGGCGGGGCGGGGTAGGGTGGGGGGTGGAGCTGGGGGGGGGGCGGAGGCAAGGACGAGGCGGGCGCATGACTCGCGTATCGACCTCCCGCCGCCGCCGGAGCCGGCGCCGGCGCCGATTCACGTGTGTCGGAAGGTCAGAGGTTACGCTCCCGCGGCCCCAGGCGCGTGCGTGGCCGCGCCACGCGGAGGCGGCGCGGGGGCGGGCGGGCTTAAGAGGCGGGGGAGGGCAGCGCGTGCGACCGCCGCGTTGCGCGACAGCGCACGCGGGGGAAACGCCACAAGCCATGGGCGCACCGGTGGACAATTCATGAAAATCAAATGCGCATCTTTCATCTACAAGAATACGATCGAAAGTTGCCAAATGAAAATGGATTACGACTAGGAAAAGAAAAAAAAAATAGAATGAGACTGTTTTAGGCGATACAATTATGTGTTCATTTTTCGTTTATCTCTTTATTCGCATTCGCATTATAAAATACGCGTACCTTTACTTTAGGAAGGAGGAATTCATATGAAAATATTAATTACACATTGGTTGTAAACAGATGAAAAGAAACCAAACCAAAAGAATAATGACGGTGTGGTGAAAACAGAAGGAACGTCCTGGCCAAAAAGGTAATATGAAAAAAGGAAAACAAACAGAACACGCAAGCAACAAAAGATAAAGACAACAACTTTAGGTGAATGGAGGGCGGCGGCATGTGTTTCTGAATAGGGTAGCGAAAGTGATAAAGAAGTGGAAACGTTGCGCTGCAAGTGAGGTGAGGAGCGTTTGCGGGTGATCGCGGCAGAGGCGTCTGCAATGTTGACGCAGGGATGGGAGGAGCGGGAGGCAAGGAAATTGCGTGGGAGACGACGCGGGAGACTTGCGAGCAACCGGGGAGAGAGAGGGGAAGAAAGAGGCGGGAGAGAGAGAGAGTAGGGAAAGGAGAAGGAAAATGTGGTGCCTGCGGCAGCGGCGCCAGCAGGAGCAGCATATGGAGAGCCTTACACACGCAGAGGCGGGGACACTCGGTCTATGACAGAGGAAACAAGAGCAGCGACCCTTCATCGAGAAACGGGAGAGGGTCTGGAGATAGTCCAAAGTGAGTTAAATTCCAAATGTGGCTTCATGAAAAGTCGCCGATCATAAATGTAATAATTAGACGAATAGTTGATGGCCGAAATATTTAATCTTTATGGCAACTGTTACATTCAACAATAAGAATTTATCATCGATAAACCGGAGTGAATGGCAGAGTAATAACCAATATTCGTGACGGAGAGATTGATCTACATAATATACTGAATAATATATTAGTATTGTCTTTATATTTATTTCCCAAGTTCCAGTTGGGGACGTTGTTTCCCTGCCAAGTGGGCTGCTTGCCAGTCGTGACGACGGACACCACGCGAACGAAAAGCACTCAAAAAATGCATATACAGATATCTAGATAATACCTGTCTTTGTTATTCACAGTGCCACTTCTTAAGCAATAATTACCCGACATTTATTATTATAATGCATCGTATCAAATTCTTTTGCATAACAAATCATAATACTGTTTTCATTTCTGTACAAATCTTTAGATTAAAATGAGGAAATGCTCGAAATAACGAGAGTGTGGTAGAAAACAGCAGTATTTGCTGTCGATGTCCTTAAATTAGCCGTATTGCATTAATCATTAATAACCATTCTATAAACCTTAATAACAATCTTGAATGCGCAGTAGTTTACAATTTCTCTTCCTGAGAGATTGCTGTTGGACGAGGTGACGGTGGGAGGCGAGAGGCGGCACGGAGACTGCGGCTCGGCAGCTCTTGGCGGCGACAGCCCTCGCCGGAGAATAGCTCGGCAGGTGGTCCCGGCGGGCGCAGCGAAGCCGGATGCGGCGGGGGCGTTATATCACAGGCAGCCGTTTAGTGAGCAAGCGCGCCGTGCTCGATTGGAAAGGGTCGGGGGAGGCGTGAAGGTGAAGGGCGGGCGCTGAAGGTTTGAAGAGGCCCAGAAGACGAGGAAACAGAGTACAGTGGAGGCAACGACGAACGTAATGGTTTTGCAACTCACAATGGCATGACGAACAATTGCATTAATTGGTTGTTGTACTGATCCAGAGACAATCTAACCAGGAAGAACATGCGTCATTGAACTGGTTGCTGTGGTTTCTCATTAGTGGTTTGGTAATGTTTTCTTATTAATGTGTTTTCAGTTTCAATATGTTTAATTAAAAATGACTGTCTAAAGCAAATCAGGACTAAAAATGTAAAAACGAAAACATGATAAATATCATAAACGATAATGCAATGATTACAATGAAAATTAATAATGCATTCCGGATAACCATTACCTGCCAATATGGTTTTAGTTCATTTGTACCAAGAACATACAAATTGGTTTAGGAAAAATTTTTTTTTTTACAATGGCGTGTCGATATTGATTGAGACCTTCCTCAGTGCTTGTAAATTTACGTTCGATAAAATAAACCTTTGAATGAAATGAACGTCATGTTGTACTTGTTCATGTAAATTCGTCTTCAAAGACGTGGGCATACACCAGAATGTTCCCCTTGTAGACAATCCCTCTCTTCTTAACAATATTCAAAGCACGTGGCAAGATTTTGGTGTATACGGTCCTGTGTTTCCATTTTTCGTATCTTTGATCAAAGTATAAAGTTTTTAATGAAAAATATAAACTTTTGGTTGAGTGCCTATTTAACACAGGAGAAATTAGAAAATAAGATGATTCAGCCATCTATTATTTGTATTACTTAAACATTTAATTTCAATTTATTTGATATTTATAAAATTTGATAAATCAAATAACACGTAAAAAGAAAATTCGCCGGCACCTCCCTTGATATTAAAGAGATAATATTTTAAAACAGAAACAATACGGTTGATGGTATGAACTCTGAAGGGGGGGGGGGAAGATGCATCTGGAATAAAGGCACGCGGAGTAACACGCCAAATACACACATATTCATAACCTAAACATGAACGCCATTAAAACGAGTAGTTACAGTTGTCCTGCACGCCTTATTCAACGCCAATACATAATTCCTATTCTCACAAAACGCGCAATATGTTTTTAAAACAAGAAACAAGATTGCGTCAAACGGCGTCATTAGTTGTTAAATATTAATGCACTTCACGGAGCCCGCCGGTACGGCTCATTGTGCAGCGCTTATTTTCTTCTTCTAATTTGAAGTCCATTGGGTAACAATGTTTCATTCTCCATGTCGGCATACTGCCATGCGTTGTAATTTCATAATTCATCGAGAACAGACTGCGTTTGTACAGACACTCATTCTACGCAGCCTCAGTAGGGCTGATGTTTTAAACCGCAAGCAGAAAGGAAGTGCATCCGTGGCTCAACGGCAGCGTCCTGCCCGTCCCGCCCTCAACGCCACAGCCCCGCCGGGCAACAACGGCGTAACCTTCCCGGATCAGCGCGTAGTACGCGGGGAGGTCGGCCGCCCGGCCACTACGGCACGAGCCTCTCGTAAAGAGCCAATAGCCGTTTTATTGCGCAAATGATGCGGCGGCTGTTTCCCGCCCGGTCATTTGCACGCAGAGAGTACACCGCGCGGGAGCGGCAATCTGCCGACACGTGTTCGGGCGGCGTGCCGCGCGGTTTCCAAACGCTCTGCGTCCTTCTCGGCGCCGCAACCGCAGTCGAGTATGAAGGGCGCATTCAAAACGCCAGGGGCGAGCCGTGCCAATGGCCATCGTCGCAACTTAACGCTCCGCAATTCACATCACGCTTCTTTCCGGACAATGCCACTCGTTACCCCGAAAAGCACCCTTAATGATGGAAAATGCCGAGTGTTTTCTCAAACTACCTCGCGCAACCACATCCATACATTTTCCACTTCTAGAAAGATAATGCCATAAATCGTAATTGACCTGAAATGAGCTGAAAATTATTAAATATACTCATTTGTTTAGTCAACTGCACGCCTTATTCAACGGCATTCTACCTGATGTCGCCCCCTGCTTGTGTAGGGAATTATTAAATCTCCTTTAATGTAGTCATAGGATGATGATCAAGTATGAAGGCACTATCACAAATACATCCGTGCCCGAGGCGGGATTCGTACCCGCGATCCTTCGATTCGAGACCGCCACGTCACTACTGCCTTAGCGATCTCAGCCATCAGGATCAACATTTTAGAGGAATCTAAACATTGAGAAAAAAGTCGTCGAAAATCGAATGTCTAGATTGCATTAATTAAACGCAAAGTCCAACTCGAAAAATAATCACCTGAAAATGAAGGTTCTTTCTCGAACCCATAAATCTCGAACTTCTTGATTAGTCAGGGCAATGAAATAAAACAACACGACACTAATTAGAATACGGCTGTAACAAGTTTTCCAGCAGAGTATTTAAAATTTAAAAGAAACTAAGTGACATAGAAACTATTACAATTAGGTCGACAGCAAAAAGTTGTTTTTGTGGTATATTTAGCAGAAATCTAACAGAAGAACGTGAATTATGTAGCAAGTACTATCACTAATTCCGTGGGTAGATTACATGGTCATGTGGATTAAATCACACGACGTGTGTGTTATCGCTGTTATAAATAATCAAAAATGAACGAAAAAACTGAAGGGCTTGACACTAGATATTCTTATACCACATCAATTAATTCCGAGAAATGAGAAGATAAAAGGTTTCAATCAGACATTCCCCGTCACAGAGTAAAGAAGAAAGTCTCCGTAGTACAGCGTCATTTGCATCACTGCAAAACACTCACAAAAGCTAGTATTCTACATGGCGAGTGTTATAGTACAATCTGTTTACATTCTCGCATTTACTAAAGTAAGAAGAGAAATTATTGTAATCGTGCGGCGGAAAGGGGCGAATTTTCGTCACAAAAACCCTTATTGCCGGACACTGGTAACGAAAAAGTGGATAAATCCATTCGCTAAATGTAGAAAGCAAATTCTTCTAACACGTGGTGTAGCCAGAATCCATGTTTTCTGTGACTTTCATGCCGAAAAATCGATTGACGGCAAAGCGTCTGTCTTTCTGTCCGTCTGTGAACAACGCTAGCGCATAAACCGTTCAGTCGATTTTCTCCTAATGATTTTACAATTGATATTCTCCAATTATTCTACCTGATGTCGCTGACCCTGGAATTTGAAACCGATATTTCAATTTTTTTTTGGGGGGGGGGAGGAGGGTACTGGCACATTTTTTTTTTTTTAAGGCTCCAAATTATTTGAATTATTTTTTTTTGTTGAATAGTGCAAAGGACGTTTAAGAGAATTGTGAAGGTCTCATTGACCTCCCCTATTTTTCGAAAATTTGAAAAAAGAAAATAAACTTCAAATTCAGATATAATTTTGTCTCAAACAAAGTCAGTTGCACAAAAATAGCTCTTAAAAGAAGGTCGCGTACAATGTTTTCAAAAAAAACGAGTAGTTTTTGCGTATTTTGCGATTGGAATTTACAAAACAGATTCTCAAACACCGCTCCAAATTTTTTCTTTAAATTTTCTCCACATATGTAATAAGGGATGGTAAGAAATATGACACTAGTCTTATTTTCGGGTTTGCTCATTTTTTCGAAAATTGCAAAAACTTTTCAAAACTACAAAATACAACGATAAATATTTTGGCTTCAGACAGTCTGTTGTAGAAAATTAGCTCTTCAGAAAAGGTCACGTACAATTTTTTGAAGAAAAAAAACAGTCGTTTTGCGAAATTTCTGCTTGAAATTAATGACACAGATTTCACACCAACTACGGACCATCTTCCATTTATGGCAAAAATAGCGCTTCTAGGAAGAATTGATAAGAAAATATTGCCCATTGTTGGCAGCGCCCATCACTGAATGCGCGCTTAGTTGTCAGCGCTCATCGTCTGAGATGTGTTGGTATAGACAGAAATGCGGTATAATATTATTACATAACCGTTACTAAGGGGGGCGGGAAAGTATGTGTTGTTTTGGCACCACTAGTTTTAATGTGGCATATGGCTATCTAGAGCGGACTCTTCGTTCGAGGCTAAATAAAAGTAAAAGTGCAAAATCGAGCACATCGAGCAACTTTCAATATTACGTCCGAACGCTTCTCTAGAATGTTATTAGTTCACCTCCAAAATCACTTAAGGCGCCACGGTACACTACCAAGCGCCAATCCATGTCAACATACGGCGATGGTGGGTCGTCCCGTGCACGCCAGCCAGCAACGTATCCGGAGACAGACGCCGATGAAGAGGTTAAAGCTGTATCGGAGAAACGTGAAACGCCAACGAGTGCTCGGCCGATAGCAGGCAGCTGAGGCGGGGCTGGGCGGGGTGGCTCCGGCTCCTTTCAGAGCGGCAGTAAGGAATCTAACAGGCCTGGAGCGCTCGCTCGGGAACTCCCGAGAGGCCACTACAGCGCGGGCGCGGCTTCGAGGGCGGGGTTCTTTATCGCCTGCGGCAGAGGCGGCAGGGGCAGCGAAGGAGACGACGGGGGTGGAAACGGATTGGAGCTAGTAAGGAAATGCCATGACCGTAATGTAGAGTTTCAAGATGCCACATAGCGCATTGTGCAAAGAAGCATAAACGTTTCAGATACCCGATGTTAGTTTCAGCAAAACGGGTCATCTCGATTACACCATAAAATTTGTTAAGCCCGTGTTGAATGTCTGAGAATGCATTCAACGGTAGGTATGTGTTACTTTATTTAATCAAGTACATACGCACTCACGTGATTTATTTATCTTTGCATTATCAAAATTTGATATCGGTCATTTGAAACATGATTGATTTTTTTTGCACCATGCGATGTCACATCCCATAACGGTCATGGCATTTTCTTGTAACAAACAGGAGTATTTCCCACGGTAGAGGAGAAACCAAGGGCCGATACTTGTAGAGTTGTAGAAAAAGAAGTTGACAGTAATGGTGACGTAAACAATAACTGTGAAGGTGACGTAGAGCTATTAAAAGTTAGGTTCACATTACGAAAATTGCTATTTTCCCTCTCTGAGAGGAAGTGAATTACGACAAACTGCGATTTCCGAATTTAGTCACCCGAACGACTTCGTCTGAAAGATGTACAGAGGTTACCAACACCTCTTTAATTAGTATTGAAATTATCTCTTGAAGTCATTTTTTATGAACTGATCACAAAAAGACCTATACGTGGCGTATTGTAGAATATTAGTGTGCAGCGACAGACATCTTGCAGCGACTACTCCTTGCGTCCCAGACAATTCTTAGAGTGGAGAATGAAATTAAAGTACAAAGTGTAGTTTTTTTGTTTTTGTAGTTCTTTCTTTTGAAATAAATCTTGTACTAAAGCAGAAATGTGCCATGGACGCCAATGAAGTACTTATTTTAATTTTTGTAACATGTTGATGACTTCCAGTTTCTGTGTGCAGTGGTACATTTTACTCCAACCCCATAAAAATCAAATCGTTTCCAACAAAAAAAACTTAGAAAACTGAAAAGATTACAACACATGCAAAGCTCGACATAAATAGCATATCTAAAAGGATAAGTTTATGTGAATTTTTTCGCAATGTTAATAAACATTACATGTCCGTGAGGTCAAGAAAGACCCCAAACACTGTCTAAGGGTTAATATAGAATAAGATTTTTTATTTCATTTTTTATTTAAATAAAATAAAAATATTTAGAACAATATAATTAAATGAGAGAAAGAGAAAACTGAAGAAACTCCAAGAAACCTATCGACACTACAAATCACAAAGGTTCGGGATCTGATCCGGTGTCAGAAAATGGAAACATAACTAAATAGTTGAAGAAAAAGCCTTAGTCTTGAATTCGTGATCACGTTTCTCCAAGTTTCAAATTAAATTTCATTGCCACTGATCTCGAAAGTGAAACATTTCAGTAAGTCCCAAGCAAATTATTTTCATGAATCAAATATGTCGGTAGAAGTGACTTGATATCTCTTTTAACTGAAAACTAATAAATAAAACGTTCTGCAGGCCATCCATTATGTATGGAAGTCGCACAGCAGGCAGGCACGCCGTTAAAAATGCAAATCTCTTAGTATCAAAAGAAAATGTACACAAGCAAAAGTACTGAGATCGCTAAAGGGTTGAAATACATTTATGAAAAACTACAGACGCCATTCATCCTATTCAGACACTCTCAGAAATTCACAGCAGAAGACGGCCACACTTTACAGCATTCTAACTAAGCATAAGATACATGCGCTCTAATTTTCTTCCCCACACCTCAAGGGGCTTGTAAAAATTCCTTTACGACTGAAGGCAGCGAGAGGACCCAGCGGGTCCTCAGTGAGTGGAGCGTAGTGCTCTCAAAAGAGGTGGCGACAGAACAGAAGCCGTTGCGGCGCTCCCCGCCCAACCGGCTGCCGCAACACTTTGTCACATCCGCTGCCGTCGCTTCCACATCCATCGCGACCTCCAGCTTTTCTTCCGTCTCCTACTTCCACACGCGTGTCTCCATCTCCACGACATCTCCTCATTCACATTATCAACGTCACCGGTGTTTCCTCAAGCATTCCTTGCCTCGGCGTTCGCTTGCCCCTAGTATCGCCCACCATCACCGTTCCCACCACTGTCGTCACCGCTGCTGCCGCCGAAACCACCACTCCCCAACCCACGGCCTTTGGCACGCCTCTGTTGATTCTATTACGCGTGAAAGACGGGGCGTGGAAAATGCTATAAACCCTTACTCTGTAAATCAAATGAACACTAAGATGCCTACGGAAAGAGAATTAAGTTACCGCCCTTGATCAAAACGTCTGCTTTTTGCTCGAAAGCATTTGTTCGAGGAGTCGAAAGAACGTTCCTTCAAAATTTCAACGTTAAATGTATAATTATCTGCTTTATTTATAGAACACGGCTCTGGTTTTAGCATGTTGTTTGATTATGCAGTAAGAGTTTTAAGTTAGCGGAACTTTTTCATACAATTTCTTCACTTCAACGCCATACAACTCTTCTTCATTTAATTTGTTTCTCTAAGAGTTGTGGTTGGGAGACATGCACGGACTTGCCAAGAAAGTTATTTGCAGATGAGTCAGAAAGAGGGAAATGTATCAAAAACATATCTATTGAAAGTGACTGCTTTTGTACACTACAAACGATAACGACGTTACAGCAATATTGCAGAGAGAAATTTCCTCTACAGATGCTTGCTACGAATTACCGTGAAACTAATTTTTCAAGCTTTTACTATTCGCTACGTTTTCAAAGAAAATTAAAATTTTGTTCAAAGTCTAAAAACTTGTAAGAACCGGGAGTCGCTGTATACAGAAACCAACAAAATAATTTTTAACAATAAGATGACAAAATTGAAAATTTCGTTTTCAGTAAGCAAGGACGACATGACATTTCTTTTTGAAATGAATATCAATATAAATTATTATACATTAATTCTTCAAATTTATTTTTTGCATGAGATTAGAGCGAATCCAAATAATAATAATAATAATAATAATAATAATAATAATAATAATAATAATAATAATAATAATAATAATAATAATAATAATGCATTATATAAACTGATATGGCCTGCCTTTTGAAATAAAAATACTAACAATGTTCGTATGTCATCAGACGTGATTTTCCACGAAAAGGACTTACTCGGACGCCTCATCCTACACTCACTGAAGAAATCCCGAAGTTCAAAGTCAGTTCATTAGTTTTCTATAGGTTCCATTTAAGACTACTTTGAACATGTTTTCAATGTAATAAACATTTTTTAGCAACAGAGAGAATAAGGAAATTCACTTATTAATATTATTATTACGATTATTATTGAAAAACAAAACATATAAATCGATGAAAAATTCAGCATATCTAAAATATGCATTACTAAAATGTTTCTTAACAATTCCTCTTCGTACCAATATACAGGGGATGTCTGCGCCTGAAGACTAACCGGGACAACAGTATGATAAAACGTTCGATTTAAGATATACGTACTGGAAGACATCATCCAACTCCACTTTAAAAGTGGAGCTATAAAAATCTGCACTAGACAGTTACAGCAGCTGGATGCTAAAATAGATGGTGACGCAACCCCAGAACATACTTGTGTGATAAGAGTTATTTTTAACGAGGAACCAGCCCTCGACAGACGAATTTACTAGCAGACAGAGTGTACTCTTAATTCAGTGCTGATAGAAAGTACGTCACGCAACTTCTTTATTTTTGAGAACTACTTAATTAAAACATTCATATTTTTGGCAGTTTTTATTACTCCCTCTTTGAATCAGGGCCAACAATAATTTATCCATTCTCTCCCCTATACAAAATGTCTAGAATTACCACAGAAAAATATTTTTGTAATATAAGTCATTTATAACAATGCAATATCAGACATTTATAACAGATTTGTAATATAATAGCAGTAAATTCCAAATATTTTTATTGCCATCTTCTTCCTGAAAATATAATTTTTACAAAGATGGAGATAACTAAAAATAGTTTCCCAAGTGACTGTTGCTGAATTGAAAAGAAGAGAGGTACGAAAATGTCATGGCGGGAAATGTCATTTGAAGCACTGCCAAAAGCCTGGAAACTTTTCGTGAAGGCTCTGGGGTCAATTGCTCCTTCGTCCTCTAATTAAGAATTTGTTTAAATCCTGAATTTCCAAACGTTTTCGAATTACCGTCCGCTTTTGGAAAAAAAACTCAATTTCTCTCCTGTAAAATTTATTATCTAACAACATGATTGTAGCAAGAGCTAAATAAAAAATATTATTGAAAGTTCAAAAAGGAATCAATTTGTAGATAACAAATTAGCCTTAAGAAACGAATCTTGTGTTCTTTCCTTTCATGATAATCATTTTTTTAAGGGCCTACAACTCACAGTTTCCAACATAAGCTAGATGGTAAAGTGTGTTACAGCGAAATATGTGTATTAAGTTGCATGTGCGACTGTTTTCAGATATCTACCATAATTTGCAAAATTCTAATCTTTTTCGCCTTAAATCAAAGGCAGGACCGATGAGACCCTCCCTATCCAGCAAACACATGCAGCGTTTTGGGTCGATGATCCTCTAGACGAAATAATTTATTAAAAAACGTGTCAAAAAGGATAAACATTTTCACCCGCTTATTACAGCTTCGTTTTTACAAATAATTATGGAAATATTATTAATCAATACAGAAGTGAGTTCTTCAAATATTCATTCTTCTTCATATTTCATTCAGAAAATGGTTCTAAGCACTTCTTACAAAGTAGCAAATATTACACATTATTAAAATTAATCCAGATACATTTCCAGATTTAATGAATTCTAATTTCTCTCAAAATGTACCAATCGCGAAGAGAACCAAGCAACTTTACACTTACACAAATATAATATCTTGCCATTTTTTATCATTCTATAATAATTCAAGAAACTTGATCGAGTGCTCGAACCTCTCTCCGACGTGCGCCGCAACGTGATCGCAGGCGACGCTCCGCAAATCGCGTCCTGCCCTGGGTCCCAGCGCCTTTGCGCCGCAACCCGAGCAGCAGGCGGCGATGGGCGCTTCCGAGAGACGGCTGTTGGGAGGGGGGAGGGACGTCGATCGGGGGCGCCGGGCGATCGGGAGGAGAGCTGGCGGCTATGAATAGCAGCTCCGACGCCACGTGAGACCCTCGCAGGGGGCGGTGCCCCACCCGAGGTGCGTCTCGACCCAGGCTTCCCTTAACCCGCTGGCGCGCTGGGGGATGGGGTGCTGATGGGACGGCCAACTGGAAACGAACCGCTCACAGGCGACCCCGGGGGAAAGCGCCGCTCGACGAAAGAAACGTCTCGAAACCTGCCCGAGCAGCACTGCCGAAATTCTCAACGATATCGATGCACGCGCGAAAAGGTGTCACTTATATTCGTACCACGAATATTCCGAGACAATCTGATACATCCAGCACAATAGTGGCCTAAGTGAAGTCTGCCCCGAGAGCAAGAGTGACCTAACTGCACAGACTAGTTGACGTCAGTAAGACCATTGTGCTCTGGAGGCAAAAAGCAGTTACGCCATTATTAAACTCAATTCTTCGGTGTTAAGTGTAGATTTCTTCTCACACATGGTTATCGAAATAATCGAAATGCTCCTCATACAGTTCTAACATCTGGATTCTCTTCAGTCTTCAATTGTAAATAAAACGGTACAAAAAAAACTCAAAAATTAAGTTTCATAAAGCAGAACCATATTTTAGAAAATGACAATAATAACTTGGATGCATTGCTTTCTTTAGGGCAAGTAACACAAACCTTTTGAATTATCGAATAAAAAAGATTAGACAAAAAGAAAACTATGATAAGCGTTTACATTATTTTCTGAGAACAGTCGACCCCCCATATAACAAAATGTGCAAGTCGAGAAGGAATAACCAAGGATCGATGCTCGGCGCGAGACACGCGAACAGCCCTTGGCGGTGGCCATCGACCTCCGAATCCCCTGGGCTGATCAAAGAGATGGCTCTAGCACCCTCCACACGACAGGTTTAAATACGCGCAGTCCATGCTAACTCACCTATCTACTGCAGCTGACGGAGCGGCTCACGCTTGCATTCTATATTTTGCACTTAAACTCTTAGCGTTGACTGGCGCACTTGGAAACATAGGAAAGTGTTCGTATGGGCAAGCACAAACCAGATTTTGAGAAGGGAAACTTTACTCTATGTAACTAGATTTCCCATACATTCTGTTTCAAAATGTCAATCAGGAGTTCAGGTAGGAGTAAAGAAATACAAATTTTATAAATGAAAGAGGTGCTTTCCACAGACTGATAGACTGATGAGTGATTCCGGGCACATCAACTGCTAAGGACATTGGTTTTGTAAGTGTAGCGCATGCTTTTCCCCCGAAGCAGGTAGCAGTGATCTTCCCCCACTGAATCGTGGGATCCGGCGCCGACTTACCTATCGGCTAGCGCCGGACTCGAACTTAGGATCTTCAGGTCAGAGGCATTGGAGTGACATTAGTTGATGCCCAGAACCACCTCTCCCAGTCGGACTCATTTTATATATGCAATTCAAAATGACCGTTAATTTCGCAATATGCTCTTCCTGGCGCCGCTTTAACTGAATAACGCACGAATATAGCAATTTCATTCACAGACACTACCTTTCTAATCTGTGCATTGTGATTGGAATGCCCTTTTTTTCAGACTATTTCTTCAAGTTAAGATAAGTTTTATACCAGAGATGTTAAAGAATTATCTTTACAATGAGTACAACGAGTAGTGGCACATACGAAACGAAATGTCCTCTTTTTTTTTTTTTTCTTCTTCAGCTTTTTCCCTTTAAGGGGTCGCTGTTTTTCTGGTTTTGGCGAAAGTTTTACGGCCGGATGCCCTTCCTGACGCCAACCCACGTGGGGATGATATGATATATGAGGATGATAGGAGGTGAAAGGACGAACACAATACAACCATGCCCGAGGCGGGACTCGAACCCGCGACCCTTCGGTCCGAGATCGCTACGGCACTACTGCCTTAGCGATCTCGGCCACCCGGACCGGCAAATGTCCTCTAATAACATTTATTTTTTACTAAAAAGTAAGAATAGTGGGGTCATTTAGTAGGTGCTCCAAATGCCGATTACTTGATAAAATCGAAGATGAAATTAGCCAGATTCGTTACATACAAGTAAGTTGATTTAGAACTTAAAACGCTCAAAAGTATGAAACTACTGCTTTTACTCTAATGTTTTAAGTGCCACATCAGGTCAGATATGTAGGTTATATCACGGTGTACTGCCCTGTTTTTTTCGAGTTCCTATTTTTTAGAATTATTCATTATTTCAGAAAAATTACGATAACAAGATTTCTTCAAAAACTGCTCCAAATTTTGTTCATTAAACTTTTGGTAGGGATAGAGCTAAATGTACTCTACGAAATGACATAAACGTCATTTTGCACTATTCTTTTATTTTTTCGAAAATAACAAAAATGTAATTCTTTTGACTTGTCTCTTACGTCGTTAATATTTACATTAGCGGCAATTTCTGTATGCCCTTATCAGTACATGGTCCGCCACGCGCCGGCCGCCGCCCGTCATCGCTCTGTCCCGCCTCGCCCCGCGCGACCCGATCTTGTATTTACCAGAGATCTCTGAAAATATACATTGAATCAGGAACAGCGTCAATGAAAATAGAAATAGTCAGTGGAAATCGGGTAAAAAGGCAGAGATGTCTGATCATCAAACCAACGAATTCCTGAAGCAGACTCCTAACCACGCACAGACAATAAGCTAGCAAAGCGAGCAAAAGTGATTCTTGTTTGCTTAAATCTCTTATCTAGATTATAGAGATGCCGTTTACAGCATTTATTGAACATACTAACGTCAATCACGAATGGTTGCCAAAATAGTGAATTTAATTTTTGTAGTGTCAAAGAAGGTAAAGCTTGCTCCACGAAATGTTGCCTTGAATTATAAATATTGCACTAGTCACAGAATCCAGGTTTCACCAGTTCGTGAATTACTCACCCATATTCTTTATTTTCCAAATTGTAACTAAAAAACAGTAACTAAAATGTAAACTTTTTGTCCTATTCGTTTTCTTCCTCACACTGTGCAGACTACCACCTAAGATAAGGATGAAACACGCATTTTATGAAAACCTGAATAATGATATCAAAGGTTTATGAGGACAAGAGTGTATTCAGATACTAGCAAAATGTAATATGAAATGCAGATATATCGTTTCACTCCAAAAAATCCTTCTTCAAGTAAGGAGGATTATTTTTAACTCACTTGAAGTTAGAAACTACTGATGTTAAATGTTACATTTAATTTAGGAACATAGAAGCAAATCTGTGAGCTAAGTGAGTAAATTCATCTTCAATGTAAAACTTTCAAACTAGAAAGTATTCTAAAACAAAATTTCTATATCTTTATCATATGATAGTTTCTGGTCAATGAACTTATTTTTGTACTTCAGTATTTTAAACGACCTTTTTAGTTTCAAGAAATTTTTCATAAAATGAAATTTTATGGCACAGATTATGACACATTTGCCGTTTTGTGACACAAATAATGGCGACATCACATATTTAGCCAATCACAGCGAGTAAATCGTGGGGGGAGGGGTGCGGTAAAACAAAGAGCCGACCACCGTTCTTTTCGAACAGATGTCAAATACCCCTGAAGTCACTAAGTTCTTTCCAAAAATTAACTTTGATTCTCTTATAAATTTATAATGTTATACAAAAAAAATACATGCAACTCGTTTATAATGTTGCGTAATTGCATCCGTACAAATGTGAAAACTAGCTCCTAAAGTTGCTCGTCTTCAAAACATGTACTGACGCAATAAATATTAGCATTACAAACCAGTTGCACAATATACTACTATAAATTAAATGAATACTGAAAATACATTTTTTGCTAACGTAGAAAAAATTCTTTGTGCTATAGTCTTGAACTTCCGATCACATTATAACTCAAGCCACGAAAGTGCACTTTTTATTAATGTCTTAACACCAAAAATTAAGACTTGAAAAACAACACCCCTATTCTCAACTCTCGCTACTTCCGCCGGAAAAAAGGCAATATTCCACCACTCCGGGCAGCGTAGTCCGGCAATTGTGATCCCTGCCCGAGGCGCGGCTGCCGTGACGCGCCGTGGCACAGGGTGGAGTGGAGTGGAGTGGAAGCGCATTGCTCGTTAATGAACGCCTGTAACCTCGTTAGCGGGAGGGCCGCGTGGCCGGGCGCGGGCTCGTCACGCCTCGCGGCACGTGCATGGGGCCGCCCACGCGCCCAACAAACCGGCGCCCCATCTGATTACGGCGCCGGGATCGCCACCGGCCGGCGGCGCGGATCGGGTCGCGCGGGGCGAGGCGGGACAGAGCGATGACGGGCGGCGCGGGGCGGAACATGTACTGATAAGGGCATACAGAAATTGCCGCTAATGTAAATATTAACGACGTAAGAGACAAGTCAAAAGAATTACATTTTTGTTATTTTCGAAAAAATAAAAGAATAGTGCAAAATGACGTTTATGTC
Organism: Gryllus longicercus; assembly: GCA_038098605.1. Lineage (NCBI taxonomy): Eukaryota > Metazoa > Arthropoda > Insecta > Orthoptera > Gryllidae > Gryllus > Gryllus longicercus. Next base: position 5,148,926 of record JAZDUA010000015.1, on the reverse strand, counting down.
ATTTCGTAGAGTACATTTAGCTCTATCCCTACCAAAAGTTTAATGAACAAAATTTGGAGCAGTTTTTGAAGAAATCTTGTTATCGTAATTTTTCTGAAATAATGAATAATTCTAAAAATAGGAACTCGAAAAAACAGGGCAGTACACCGTGATATAACCTACATATCTGACCTGATGTGGCACTTAAAACATTAGAGTAAAAGCAGTAGTTTCATACTTTTGAGCGTTTTAAGTTCTAAATCAACTTACTTTTGTAACCAATTGTCATAGGAGATCAATGATGTTTTCTTACACCACTCAATTACAAAACAAAACTTGAGAACAAAATATATAAAGATTACGCAGACGAGGTTCGAGCCAAACGTGTTGATGTCAATTCCAGAACGGGTGACTTTTGGAATCTGTATGAAAAAAATGTGTTTGTTCCTACTGGTTGAACTAAAGATGCAGAAAATTTGTGTTAGACATTACATCTCTAAACGAAGTTAATAATGATTTTTAAAAAGATTCAAATTTTGGAGAAAAATCAAATGAATTTTCCAGCCATGACAAGAGTTCTAGTTCAGAAACATTCAGTGACTTAGAAAATTGAGTCATTATCTAAAATATACAGCAGGAATCTTAAACTAACAAAATAATAAAGCTAACTAGCTCTGATATACCATATTATAATGTTTTCAGAAGTTTCTCAACGCCCAGGTTTCTGAGGAAACGATTAATTCGTACATTTTTTTAAAAATTTGATAACAACACTTAGAGATAATATAAACACATCAAAATTCACCGTAGAAGGTTTCTTGATTCTTGTTAAAAAAGATTAACAAGAATGTTTTAGAAGCACTACAAAGAAATAATTTTGGCTGTATTATAATAATTCCCCCCACCGATAAAACAACGCCTCAAAAAAGAAGAAAATTACATCCTACATTTTTATACCAGGCAAGTAAAAACTTAAATAGGCCGCTTCCACACTTGTTATCATTACTAACAAGAGAAGATCGTAAATGTGCTCTATACACAACATCACACCTGCGCTTACGTCGTTCGCGCCCACACCTCGGCCTGTCCGCTTCGCAGTTGCATGGGAGCCTTGCAACGCCGATAAACAGCTGTCCGACATCACGCGCGCTGGCGTCGCAGACAAGCTCCTTGTTTCGTCACAAACCCTACCCCAACATCGGTGAACATTTAAGATAGACTGCAAAAGTGCACCTAGGTCAAATAACACACATCATCAAGTAATAATAGACTCCAGCACAGCACCAAACTACAATGTCCAACAAAAATTGTATTTCACCAACAGAAGACAATAACCTAATCAAACTAGTGGGTCTATAACAGTACACACTTTCTTGTACTATTTCTAAGTGCTTCGCTATATTTTACTACTATACGAACATGCAAAAGTGTTTTCAGCCAGCAAAAACGGGGAAGTAAGAGACAATTTAAAGAACAAATTTTGAGCGGTTTTTGATTATTTTTTTCAGAAATCGCTGAAATTCCAAATACAAATCACGCGAAATTTACTATTTTTTCCAAAAAATTTTACATTGCCATTTGTTTAAAGTGCTGATTTTTTTACTTTGTCCACGGCAAAACTATCTCCAATTTTGTAGTTTTGAAATGCTAAAGTTTGGCAATTTTTGAAATATAAAAGGGACTTGCACAATATTTTTTACCGTTTCATAATACATACAGGGAGAAATTTTAAACAAAAAAATTGGATAGGTTTTTGAGAAAAAATTGTTTAAAAAATTAAAATTGCCTACATTTTGCGTAAAATTATAAGAAAACTACTCATATTTTCAATAAATTGAACCTGACCTTATTTCAAGATATTTCTTTAAATAATAGGTTTCATGAAGGAAAAAATATCTATCTTCAAAATTATAGTTATAGGAAGACGCCCCCCCACAACTTGTACTCTTTCAATTTTTGAAAAATCTGGCATTTCAACGAACATGAGACCTTTACCATTCCCTTAAGCGGATTTTAAGCTATCCGAAGAAAAATTTAAATCCAAAAATATGACGACTTTTGAGAACATTTTGAAAATGGTTTTCAGGCTTAATATAAAGTACTTTCAAAAGTCAAAATATCCGTTTGATATTCCCAAAGCCTCGAGTTCGTTCAGATCGATCAAAGAATATCGATTTTGGAGATAACCGGCTGAACAGTTTAGGCGCTAGCGATGACTCCAGATAGACATACAAACGGACGGAACGAATGGACGTTTGCCGTCAACAGGTTTTTCCGCATAATGGATCCATAAAACATGTATTTTTTCCACTCCACGTGTTTGAGGAAGTAATTTATTACATATATATATATATATATATATATATATATATATATATATATATATATATATATATATAAATTACATTTGTGTAATTTTTGAAAACGCAAATTAATACAGAAAAATTAATTCTATGTAATCTTAAACAGTGCAATTAGTAGTACATGTTGGAAACGTTTGAAGATGAAATTTGGAGTTGTTTTTGAGAAAATTGCGATTGAGCGTCTCCGAAAATGTGAAATTTTGAACTAATTTTCAAAGAAAACTGTTGAGTTTTCCGTAAATTTTATATGACATTATTTAATGTAAATAAACTGCCGCTAATGTAAATATCAGTGACGTGAGAGACAAGTAAAAATGACAATTTTTATATTTTTTGCATAAAAAATAAATCAATATGGCGTTTATGTCACCATATAGAGTGCATTTAGTACTATCCCGACCGAAAATTTAAGCAAAAAAATGTAGCCGTCTTTTAGAAAATCTTTTAAAAATGCAAACATTTCATGCAATGTTGCGCGAAAACTACTAAAAATTTCAAAAAAAATGTACATAAACTTAATGAAAGAACTAATTATGGACATGAAATTTCATTTCAAGGGAAAATCTCAATCTTTAATTTTGCAGTTGTAGGATATTGTAATTTTCGAAAATTCAGAGTTAACCGTGAAAATCGAACCTATGCCACTTTTATAAGTATGTTACTCAAAATAATAGGGCAGAAGGTCTGTCGCCTCTGTCGCTTCATTGGGTTTAAACCAATCCGTGTGTAAAACAATCGAATCTTCGTTTATGTTGCTGTCACTTCCTTCATTCGTCTCCGCCCTTTTTTTGAAGAATGAAGAACAAACCCGGTTAAATACAAATATCTTAGCACTATCGCATTAGCACGATCTTAGCCCGATTAGTACTATGCATACCAAAAGTTTCAAAAGATTTAAAGCCGTTTTTGAGAAAATCTTGTTTATGTTATTTTAATATTGCACATATCGCAAGTAATATTGTGTTTAAAACAATCAAATATTGTCCGAAAACCACCAATATACTTACTACTAACATAATGACAAATACTACTAACTTAATGAAAGAATTATCTACGGAGAAAAAAATCACTTACTTAATTTTTTTCAGTATGCTAAATCTCCCACTATTCTTGTTCATCGTGTAGTTGCCATCAGATCACTTTCAGATACTTTGAAACAACTCATCGAAACTGAATTTTAGATCTCAGTGCTGAACTCAGAACTGAATGTTAGTCTCAGTCGTGCAGATTTTGGATAATACATGTCATGAAACACTAAAAATGAAAAACAAACAGACGACAGACCGGGCAACGTGGCTAACGCGGAGAGAACCATAAAGAAACTTTTGCTTCCTTACAGTGGCCGCATCCTGTAAGGAGTTCAAAACGCATTCAAAAGACGTCCTCAGGTATCACCTCAAGAGTGCGGGTAACCAGGGCAGGATCACAACAACGGCGGCGGCGGGGAAAAGGCTATTTCCTCGGGCTCGGCCAATATGCAGTCGTTTCCGCCCCATTTCCTGCAGCCGGAGGAGAGGTGGTGCGAGGCGGAGAGCACGAGGCGGAGAGCATGAGGCGGTGCGACGGGCCGTGGAGTGCGGGGGGGGGGGGGGGGCGAGAGGGCGGATCTCCGCTCCACCCGTCCGGTCCGACCGCCCGGGCCTGCTCCGGGCCCGGCAGCCTCCGCACGGAGAACAGAAGAAGCAGAGAAAGAAGACTCGAAGAACAGCAGACCGAAAGGGAACCGGTTGAGATTTCGTCCTCCGACAACGGAGAAACAACGCGAGCCCAAAATATTCGATTTCCAACAGTCCGTGCAGTTAGTTACTTCCTCTCAGCGGAGTATCCGGAAACCCCTTAAGGTTCGGATCCTATGGTGAACCACTGATTATCCTCTACGCTGGGGGGTGGAGAAATACAATACTGTACTAATAACAGTACAATATAATATACTAATATACTGTACTATAATATACCATTATAGTAGTAATAATAACAATATAATAATAATAATAATAATATAATAATAACAATAATAATAATAATAATAATAATAATATTGAAAAAAGATATGTACATTTTGAACGCTCATAAAAAAACTACAGCAATGTGGAATATCGTAAACAATACATCATCTCGAAACTTTGTAGAGTGGTGTTTTAAAAGATAATAGCTAAGAGGTAAGCGTTCTGATAAAAGTTGCAATTATCCAAGAACTTTTGTTGAAAATGAGTAATATGTGTAAAAATGAGAAGTGATGAATGAAATAGTGTATGATCTCTCTCCTTTGACCAATGCATCTTATTTTGCACACGTGAACATTTATTCTGGAGCCCGTCAAATCCCGATAAATTTTTGTTGTCTCAAACATAAAGAGTAACTTGAGCCAAAAATGCACGTCTGATCAGCCATGTAATTTGGATTTCAAGGAGCGTAACTTGCCTATTTATGGATAAAGAATAACTTAGCATTGCAGGGATTAGATGTCCGTGATACGTAGGTGTCCAGCGGATTGCATACCCAGCAATCGTGCCTACTCCGGGTAAATTTTAATGAAGGTTTCGTGTTGGGCGCTCCATTCGCTCATCGATCGCCCCAAACAGAAGGTTCACTGTCTATTCTCGATGACATTGACGTTCGCTCCCAGGGGGCAATGCAAATCTCTGCACCACATAGCTCAACTGAGGCGATTATACAAGTCATTAGAAAACAGATGCAATGACAATCAAATTGCAATGATGGTTGATGAATTATAGTTACTGAACAGATACTTACAGACATTTAACCGACCAAAATATTTATATGTGTTTTCTTAAACAGTAAAGTACGTAAATATGTCAAAATTATCTGAAGAATAACATCTTATCTCGCCTATAGTTTATTCTAAAAGTCCATTTATAAAATTCGAGTAATTCGATTGATTTACATTCAGTTTATCGAGAAAAAGTCGTTCAATTGAGTAAATCCATGACTATTTTTAAAGACGTATAAAATTTGATTCAATAATGCGTATGTTTGTCAGTTCCTAATGATCCTGATGGCAAAGCGAATCAAAATACAATTCATTTAAAAAAAATACATTTTAACAATCGTCATCTTTTGGAAACGCGTCTAAATGATTCTCTACGGAATAATTATACAAAAAAGAATCATTTTAAACGAATGACAGATTATGAAATAATTGGATAATTTTCTAATGAAAGAAAGACTTTCGTTAAAAGTACGCTGACAACTAATTTAAAACAAATGTTGAACACATCGATGTCATTCACAAAATTACGTTCGAGAACGCTGTAAGAGACGAGAAAGAAAATACTGTCCCGACCGCATGTTCCACTCATAGGCTCGCGACAACCAGCTCCGCCCCCCGGCGCATGAACTGCTCCCGCCCTGTATCGCGGCCGCGCCAAACACCTGTTCGTATCGGCGCGCCGGCGCGCGCCCGAACGCAGCTCGGTGTGTCGGCGCGGCGGGGCGGTCACCCACGTGTCACGCGTGGGGCGGCGCAGGCCGGGCCGGCGCACCAGCAGCACCGACGCGACCTGACGCGCGGCGAGGAGCGGAGCAGAGCGGAGCGGCGCGGCGCCGAGCGGCGCGGAGCGCGAGCGACCTTGACCCGGGCCGCCGACGAGGCGGTGGCGGTGACGGTGGCGGTGGGGCGGTGCGGAGCGGCTCGGCTCGGCACACGGTTGGTCGCGGCGCCTCTATTGATTGAGGGCGAGCGGGGCCCCGCGTGAAGCGCGCCGCTCCTCGCCCGCCCCAACCTCCTCCCTCGATCACCCACCGCTCCCACCTCCCACCCGGTCGCCCTCTTGCCACCGCCGCCGCCGGCCTGTCCGCTTGACGCTATGACGTCAGCAACCGAGATTTGAACGCGGTCAACGCGATCGAGGGCGCCGCGCGGGACGCGTCCCGCCCAGGCCGGCGGCAGCGACGGCGGGCGTTTCGCACTCTCGACTCGGGCGGGGGGGCGGCGGGGTGATGGGGGCGGTGAGAGGTGGGCGGTGGGCGGTGGGCGGTGAACGGCGGGCAGTGAGTAGCGGGAGGCGAGAGCACGGGCAGTGCGCGCCGGGAGCTCCGCAGAGGGAAGCCGATGTCAACGGGTGGGGACGAGCCACTGAGAGCGACGAAGAGGGAACCACAATCGGAGAAGGACGAGGGGGGGCGGCGTAAGTGGGGCAGAAGCGAGATGACGGGATGACGGGGCAGGTCAGGGCGTAACGGAAGAAAAGCTCAAGAGCACTTGAATGGCGCATGCGGCGACAATGAAGGAGGGTTGTGTAAAGGCGCAGTTGCAGTGACGATAGAGTAAAGTATATGGTGAAATAATTTGCTTGAAAATTACGCTGAAGTCACTTAGGAATCGGAGTATGAAACAATATTTCCTTTCTTTTTCCTAAATACTTGCTGATTAAGGCACACATTAGCGTCAAACTTCAGTGCAAGTATAGTAGTATATATTGTCAGAAATTCGGTAATGGGTGTAGTTAATAATTTTTATTGTTCTGCCCAAATTTTGATGAACTTATCACCAATTAACTGTGGATAGAAAAATAAAAAGCAACCAATTAAATATTTATGAATGTATTAATATCATTTTGGCAATAAATAAAATCTCTGAAGCTAGCCTTTCCCTTGAGAGTGAACTTCAAGATGGTCACAGTACATCAAATAAGTATTCTGAAGATTTGCTATTAATCGCACTCGCTGGTCTTTACATATGTGCTGTGACAGCGAACTGACTGTGAAGAAAAACAATTCTTGGAATAAAATGGTATACATATCCATTGAGCACACCATTGCAAAAGCACAGTGAGTCCACATGAATACGACACAATTCGTTACAGTGCATTATAACACTGGCGACACAGTAGAGCAGTTTATCACAAGCGATTAGTGCAGAATGTATGTTCTTATCATGTCAATTTCCTAGTCAGCGATTTTCCACCAAACCTTGGTTACGGACCTGTTCGAATGCATCAGCAGAATTCGAACAGCATCGAAGGTTGCTTACACGTATTTCAGAATCTACACACCCGGAAATAGTCCATTATTCGACACGTTGAAACGTACAGTTTTATATGAAAATAAAGTATATGCTCTAAAGGGGAGGGTCACGGTGCTTATTGTAACGCATACGCTTTTGTACTCCTCTGCGCAACAATTTCTGAAAAGTGTGTCCTCACTCTTTAAACTCACACTACGTAGTAGCAGTGCACAAATTTGAATACCCTTTAGCTCCTCTATTATGAACAAAGGGAATGAAATCTTCCGGATAATTGCCTGATGTGCATTGATTGGCTTAATACTTCGGTCGTAAAAGAAAGGTTAAGGATGAAAAATTATGCATACGGTTAACGTATTATACATATACACTCACACACACACACTAAATATATATATATATATATATATATATATATATATATATATATATATTTCATTATATATTTCATTATATATTTCATTTTTGTTCGCCAAAAAATTGTCTTTCGAGGATATTAACAATTACATTAACAAATATAATATGAGGAGAAACTTAATAGTAACCTCTAAACATGGTACTGACATGTGAAAGTATTTTCTTTTTACTTTGAAGAGTCAAAATATTCTTAAAAATAAACAATGTATATAAATACAACAAAATACATAAAAATGTATGCAATAAATAATAGATGCAGAGGGAAAAGATAACTAAGGAGGATGTAAGAGATATTTTGCGTAACGTGATTTAATTCTCGAAAAAGGTTAACTGTTTTCCTAGTTGAAAAGGTGTATAAGTAGGAGAAGGAAAAGGGGAAGCATAAAATTTATCTGAGAGACTAAGGATCCAGGATTTTAGAGAAAAAATACTGAGTTTGTGTAACATTTGTTCATTTCTTACGAACCAGAGTGTTTTCCTTAATGGTTTGCAATGCAATGGTTTCCTTAAATATTTATTTTGTATAACCTCTAATTTTTGAATATGGGATTTCGTTGCGCCACCCCAAATGGGGTATGTATAAGTTAGCGAAGGGCGAATTATGTGTTTAAATATAGTCACTGCGGAATCTACAGAGGTGAGACTTTTCATTCAGAATTGGATATAAGTTAAAAATTTGACATTCGTTTCATTTATCATAGACAAATTATGTGATTTCATGTTAATTTAGTATCTTGTTGTAATTCAAGATAGGCAATTGAATAATTGGTAGAAATTCTAGGAATTGCTTTATAGTTAATAATAAGGGGATAAGTACGAGAGAGACGTTTTAAAGAAATTATTTCTGCTGGTGACTTGTGATTGTTTATTTGCCAATTATTACGAGTTCAAACCCATTATACGGGTTCTCTTGGTTAAAAACTCTGATTTTTCGTAATTGCAAAAGTTCAAAATTGTTTCTGAGTCTTCATACACTAAAATATTAACGATAGAGATTTTTCCTGTTAATGAAATCTGTTCCTTAAAGATATATTTTGAAATAAGAACATACAATTTTCCAAAACTTTGAGTACTTTTCGCGTTAATTTTGCGTGAAAGTACGGGCGAGAAAGTACGTGCTGTTTCAGCACCATATTCGTATTTGACCCTTTCGGGATGCCATCGCACCTGCCGCCTCAAGGCGGGCCATTGCCCCAATGCGGCTCTCCTGGCTCCAACTCCCTTTCCTCACATGGATGCAGGCCGCTGTTATCGAGTGTACTCGTCATGTATGTTTAGCGAAGTCCGCGGGACCATCGTGGCTAGCCAAGAGTTAACAGGTGGAGTGAAACGGCGTCCAGAAGCCAGCACTTCCGTGACTCGTAGGCCCATATCGTGCGCGCCTGAGAGCAACCAGACCAATTAGCGCCGGAGACGGAAGGACATTGGAATGACACCGACCGTGTGTAGCAAGCATATGCTTCAAACACCATGCTCCCAACAGCATACTCCGACGTCACCAGGAAAAGACAGGAACACATGGATATTATGAGAAGGGCGATGCAGGAAGAATGAGGGCGGGACAGCTACAAACGCTACATAGTAGAGGTAAACAACTATGCCTAAGTGGGACTGGAACCCCCGACCCGTTGAATCAATTGCAATTGCTCTCAATTGAAGCTCAGGGACCTCGGCTGACCGGGAAAGCTTACTCCTTTTATACGAGAACACGAATCAGTTTTGCACGCTGTCGTTTAAAACATTTTAAATTACATAATATTAAAGTATTAAAATAATTCACAGAAAGTGTCATCTTCAAGCTAATTATATATTTTTATACAAAAATTTTCAAGGGTGCAATTTTGAAGCTGCCCTTGACCATGCGGAGCAGTAAAACATTCTTTGCATGCGTACAGTCAAACTATGCAAGTCTGAGATAAAACGACTCTTGAAATTTGAAAACCTACGGCGATTCTGTAAACATACGTGTTATCCCATTAATATAAAACGTCTGTTATAATTTGTATCTGTCAATCTAGCCAGATCCAGGTTTACCTTAATGAATTAATAATGTTTCTAATATTCCTAATAATACGACTATTTCAGGTAACGAAAAGAGAAAGAATATACAATAAATCACATTCATCGGTACAGTGTAATGCAAAGAAAAACTGAAATATTATGAAATTGGTAGTGATAAATCATTTTCCACCATCATATTGTTTATTTTATAAATGACAGGCAGCAGAAAAAATGATTACGCCAGAATCGGCATAAATGCATACTTCCGGCATAATACATCTATATAAATTAACTAATATTGTTTATACATAAACTACTGATCAACATGGAACGTAATTTATTGTAATAAAACGCAAAATATAAGCATATATCAATATGTGTTTATTTTTTCATAATTACGTAAGGAAAACAGGAAATTTGTAAAATAAACAACTATTGTAATGTTTGAAAATTCCTCTATACAATCATTTATAAATATTAAAAACACAAAAAGTCGTCTATGAGGCCTCAAGATGAATTTGGAGCGGCTGAACGAACGTTCAATTTCTACAGGAGTAATTGAACATCAGCGTTCATCGAGTAATATGCGTTTTGTATGATATATAAAATACACAGTATGTAGAATACATAACGTTGTTTACGAGGAGCCGGCGCGTACGTGAAGTTTTGTGGCTCAGCAAGCAATAAACATTAGGTCCGAGCGAACGGATAGTTTCCCAGTACTCTGGCCCTAACGTAGGGGTGAATGTTGTTCGGCGATAAGAAGGAAGCGCGATAAGAGCATTTTGTGACGTAATGTTTGTCCCAATTCGATCGAATTACGCGTGGACTGTTTGGAAAGCGAGTAACCACGTCTTTGCAATTACTTCTGCTTCGCTAAGAACCGCTCGTCGTCGTTTCCTAGTGCGTGAATTCCGAGAAGCAGAGGGTAAGACTTTGACAATTCACAACAAAGGTGCGGAGATGGTAGAAGCGCAGAATTACATTGCTGTGTTTCACAGAAAGACGATTCAAATAACATTTATTTAGAAATTAGAATTTGATATTCCGATTCGACATGTAAATATATTAAAATATGCAAAACAGCTGAACAAGTATGTAAGAAATGTTTATTAATACGTAAAATATGCAATTATACCAAAATAGGTAAAATAAGATGGATTTAATTCATTCAGAATGTCCTCCAAACTCTAAAAAAACTTAATTACATGCCGTCTTGTACCTGAGTATTTACATGATATTCCGTTTATTTATCACAGCAATTTACCTTTTAGAGCAGCCGATCGCTAGAATTTTCCCCGAGACATCGGCTGATTTCGACCTAGCAGACAAGATAGTTGTCGAAAAGCCTCCTATCGGGACTCGATGAAAGGACCTCCTCGGTCAGAGGCACTGCAGTGACATCAATTGATGCCCTGAGCCAGTGGGGTGCGCCTTGCTTTGCGTTGTATTCTTTCCAAGTCATGAAGTATTTTGTGAAGTACGAATTCTATTTCCAACTTCCATATTCCACAATTGGGAACACGAATATTTTGATCGTTTTGAAGCGTCTTCACAGAATCATTATTACGCAATTCAAATGTATTTGGGGTAAGAAATAATAAGTCCATGTTTTGATAAAAAAACTGTCGTGATGTAGAAGATTGAACAGTTCCTGGGCTCACCATATTCGACCTACGCAAGGTCAGTATGAATCATAAAAACCTACAAAAATCGCACGCTGTCCTTATCATTTTAGCACAAAAATCAGTATTGTGATCCCGCGCCAGAAATCAAATATAGCGAGATGTACGCCAGAGTTTTGAACAACAAATTTCCAACTTTAAGGTCGGCGCAGGTCTGGGCAGGTTGGTGCAGGATATGACGCAGAGAGAGATAGCCAATGCTAGTGCAATAAACAACCGCAAGAGGAACGATTCGGGAAATGAGGATTCCCGGGAGCCATTGCTAGAATGACGCCTTGCAGAGTACAGTGCTCAAAATTGGGTTTCTTTCTACGGCTAGATAGAGTCACATGAATCAAAATACATCAAGAGGTTTAGCTCACCAAAAGAGGAAATTAAACTAATGCTGCCACAGTATGACACAGACTTTCCCTTATTAGTTTTCTATTTCCTTTGGTCTCGGTTAACTATTCGAACTTGCCACATACTCTTGCCTACTGCCATCTATCGCCGCCCAAAGCACATTTTTTTGGACATTTTCTTAATTTTTCGGTTTCCTAATTGTAGTGCGGAAATATTATTTTAGGATTATTAAAGAATAGTAAAACCTCGTCATAATTGGTAATTTTCTTTGAAAAATTTGGAGCCATTTTTAAAAAACTGTTCTTTAAACGCTACTGTAAATTCGAAATTTGAAGCTCTTTTTCACAGAAAATTTTTGAGTTTTCGAAAAACTTAATTAGATGTAATTTTATGTACAGTAAATATAATAGTTGAAGTTGAAGCACTGGTTTTGAAGGAATAATCTCTATCTTCAATTTTGTAGTTAGAAGCCAGAAAAATTTTTAAATTTTGAAATTCTCGAAATTCAATGTTAAACCTGAAAATCAAACCAATGCCATCTTTATAAGAGTATGTTACTCTATTCATACAAGAAATTTAAAGAAAAAAATATGGAGCCGTTTTTGAGAAAATTTTTAAAATATCCGGGGGCTTCATGTAAAGTACCCGCAAATTTTGAAGAATGTTTTTCAAAATCTCAAAGATTTCACTAAAGTCTAATGGACAAGGGTCTCGTCAATTTAAAAAAAAATCCGACGCATAGTTTAGGCGCTAGTAGTCTTCATAGACACAGACTGACGGACGGACGGACGGACGGACGGACGGACGGACGGGCGGGCGGACGGACGGACGGACAGACGGACGTTTAAAAAAACACTTTTTCGGTATCAGGGGACTCCAAAACGCGTATTTCCGATGAAATCTCGAAATCTATTTTCCGCAGCATTACATAACTTTTCCTATACTACGTATATTACTTCGTAAAAACGTACGTATACGGGAAAGTAAAAAGAACTGTTTTGGAAATGCACACGGTATAAATTTAATTTTAAATATTAATATTTAATATTATTATAAATAAATAAAAATATTTTTTTAAAACGCTAGATTAGCGACATTTGAAAAACTAGTCATTTTCGTTCCCGAGTAAAAGAAAACGTTTTTACGGTCAACGAACTGCAAATTTAATTTTCTGCATTGCTAACAAAATAGTACCGTAACTCGCCCTTACCCCCTACCACTACAAACAAAAGGAGAGTTCAACAAAACGTGCACGTAGTGAAGCTACATTTACGTCCAGAAGCAAAAAAACATCTCAACATTTGCTCAATTCATCAGGGAAACTGGACAAAAAAAAAGCCTGATCGTGATTGGAGTCATTGACCCGGAAGCCAAGTACATTATTTGTTATAAGCATATTAAACAACAGTTGAAGTCTTTTAAAAAAATATACAATAAAAATGTAAACTAATTCATTATATATCAGTGTTTTGTTAAATAAACATTATTTTTGTTTTTGTTGATCAATATAGTCTCTAATTGCAGTAATACAATTGAAACAGTAATGCAGCAGAAAATATTTTACTTTTAACTTAAATTTGGGTACCGACTTCAGTTGTTTAAAGTCATCTGGCAATGCGTTGTAATGTAACGTACATGTATTGTATGTGGATTTCCGGTAGTGAGCCGTTGATACTGGCACTTGATGAATGTGATTTCTACGACGTGTGTTCTAATCATAAATATCAGTATTGCATGAAAATATTTTCCCACCGTTAAGTAAGTCAGTTTTGACAAATATTACAGATTCGTAAATAAATGGGCAAGGCAATAGTAAAATTCCAAGCAAAATGAAGAGAGGCTTACAGGGATCACGCGGATGGCATTTTTTTTTTTATTATTCGAATAAATTTCTTTTGCAATCGAAAGGTTTGGATACTACATGATGAGCTTCCCCAGAATAGTATGCCATATCTCAGGCGAGAATTCACATTTGCAAAATACACGCAACAAGCTGCATGAAGGCTGACAGAATTTGAAAGAATTCTGAATACGTAACATAATGAACTTAATTTAGTGTTATATGTACATTCCATTGGAGGTTTGACTGAATTGAGAGACCTAGAAATTTTGTTACCTTAACATCATCTAAGTGCATATTGTTCGTTTTCAATGGTATACACAGTACTACTTCAGAGAACGAAATATGAATATTTGCTGTAAGCATGAGTTTGAAAACAATGCCGTTGTATTTTTAGGAGACATTTTATCAAGAATGTAAAGTCGTCTCTTACAGCTTTGTTTAATGGTTTGACGATTTGATGATCTTATGGTCGAATGCTGGTGTTATGATTATTTCTTTAACGAGGGTTTGAACCTCTAAGGATCATGTTCTTCAATACAAGTATACCAGGCTGAGGAGAACGAATCTAGGGACAGAAAGGGCGGCGTGAGGCATTTCGTACCGCAAGGTACATGTACACGTACAGTAGCAGCATTCTGAATATAACGCCAGAAAACCACAACCCTATTGTTTCATAAAAGTTATTTTCAAGACCCATGTGTCTAACATGAGATTTTTTCTTCTAATATACACTTTGTGATCCATCCATTACACGGATGTTACGCAGACTACTCACACTTGACACATTCATATATCTCCATACGAGTATTATCTTGGAATAGCCACCACGTTTCGTTGTCGGAATAAAATTTCGAGAGTTTGGACCCTGCAATACGCTTACGGCATACCACACGATTTCCCTCTGATCAACATATGTAAAATTTTGTTTCGTCTCACAGAATGCTGGATTTCAAGAATTTGATCCTTTATTTCAGTACTTTTGCTCAATTTAATCGGTAAATGCAATTTGCTATTCTTGACGAGGTTTCTTGACGACATTTATGTGTTATTGTTGTGTTACCACCGGCACAATTTCTAAAATTAAGTTTACATCTTGCAGAGGCGATACTGCTCATTCTGTAGCCATTCTAAATTAACAAGCCACACATTGTGTCAAAGTACAGTAAAAATACACATTTTATCTCACATCACACAATGAAATTTCCGCTGGGATGTTTCAGGCTTTGTCTAAAACGATTTCTGGCACACATTATTTCTAGTACTCAAAAAGACTGACAACCATTCGCACGATTAATATCAACAGATTTCGCAACGCCTCTTGTGTTCCATCTAAGCATTGCTCCAAGAACCTAGCACTTTGCCTCTGCTGACAGCAAAATATATTAAAGCTTGCCATGTTTATGAAAGTTATTTCTTTGGATGTTAACCGACGTCCGTTGCTCTGTACTCTATGTAAGAACAACGGAAATATATATCAACCAAACAATGTAGTCACTACAGGCTATAATAAAACAAGTAGTGCAGAAACGTATTAAATGTTTCTTACCTGTGAATAATAGAACAAAAACAAATTATGAGAATATCAACTAAAGTTTTGGGTTCGCCGTCCCAAATTCTACCAAGCTACATTATTATAAGGACAAAATGTAGAATGGGATTTTAGCTCTAATGTATAAACTCACTTCCCCACTACAAAACTAGCACAATCATCAGATGTGTACACCTTTCTTCGGTTCCACTTCCGAGAAAACTGGATAAAAAGGTCGCGGAGGAAGTGAAAGATCGGTTTTTATTTCCGACCTCGGTGGGAATCTGACCAAAACTCGTCCTATATTAATAATGTAAAAAATAAACGGTTAACCTGTATTCAAAATTCTTTTCGACATTAAAAAATATTACTATTCATTCTCGAGCCCAACAGTCGCATTAAATTTAACGTACATTTATTAACATGATTTCTGTTCCTTTTTGAGATCTATGTGGTAAAAAAAATAAATGAACGATGATTGACGATTCCTTGACCGTTTAATACATTCTAATTCTTTTGAGACACGCAAATCACGGCACAACTCACTTTAATAAAAGTTTAATTTTGAGTACGCAATTCTAAATGTATCTTATGTGGGCTGTGCGGGCCGGAGATAATGAAATTTTAAATAAAAGCCGAAGTGACCTGCAACAGCAAAATGCCGTAAAATAATTTTTCGACGAAAAACAAATGTCACAGAAACATAATTCCTGTACCGTACCTGAGAACCATACATTTCTTCCAATCTTAAGAGTACGGGTTAAATCTACTACAAAGACACTTATGAAAGTAATTAAAACTGTCCCTTCCAGTGTGAAAATTGAAACGAAGATGCCGGGAATCAGTTTCCCTAGAGTTGGATGTCTCCTACTGAAAAAGTTTTAATTTTTCCAGCCAGAGAACAATTGCCGTAATCCGTTTTTAGAGACCACATTTATGATTCCCACTTGAAATGTTCAAGACCAGGAAATTAAACAAAATCTGGGTTGATAAATATGGAAATGTTTATTGGCGTAATTGCATTGGGAAACGAGCCTTGGAGATAACAGTGAACGAACTTTTAAGGTAATAGTGTCATAGTTACACCTACTATAGATCACGTTCCCGGTTAGTAAAACAAATAAAAAGGCTTATTCTGTCACCTTTAATTGCCCACTTTTGTTTGTTTTCCGAAAGTCCCCTTGGAGAAAATTTCCCATTCACACCCTGTTCCTTTCGAAAACGATCCACCACAGCGACTATGTACTTCCAAATCGCCAACGGCCGTGTACAGTAAAACTGTGATACAATGTAACTCGTCGTCAAGCCAGAGAACGAGCGCAGGCGGTTGAATTTTCTTCCCCTGAGACGGCATTACCACTCCCCGCACCTGTGCTAACATGAATAATAATCAAACGGCAGCTGTGAACAGCGCCATGCGGGCGGGCTGGCGCTCGCAGTGTGCATTCCCCTCTGCGAGCAAGCGCACTGATCCGAAATGGTCAAAACGCGTGTGGCATTACAGGAAGAAAAAACAAACACCAATACAAAAATTAATAACATATAACCTGCTTGGTCACAAAGTGCAAATTGTGAAATAAAGAGTGATAAAATGAAGGAACGTTCAGCAGCTATTTTCATGGAATGATGTTAGTCCGTAAAAGTAAATATTCAATTAATGAAAATACATATACAAATGCACAGTGCTGAATTTCTACCGGAACGCGCCCCAATTTAATTATTAATTTAATAGAAATAGATATTTATAGTACAATTTAATAATTATTCCTGAGGTACCGGAACGCCGTTCCGTCGCGTTCCGCCAGAAATCAAGCCCTACAAATACATACTACGCTCGAAGAATGCACTTTTCTCAATGTTTAAGAAAATAAATATTGTTTCAAAGAACTTAAAATCTTTAGAGGTGAAAGGAAAGTCAACAAAAAAGTAATGAAAATGATTATGCATAAATAAATAAAATGCATACTTATTTCAATATTCTTAAAGTCTTTGAACATCGCACTCACTCATGAACAATTTTCCCAAAATTAATTACCTCCACAAATAATAGAGTAGAACATAATTAATATTTAAAGCACTTCTCAGGTAACACACTGAACTTTTTACTTGTATGTAATATTTGTATTCACATTAATATTTCATAAAAAATGTACATTTTTCACTTTTTCTAAATGTTCTGGTCCATTATTAGTACATCGACATATGACTTAAAGAATATTATTGAAGAGGAAAACCTATTTCCACGTGTAAGAATGAAAAATTTGGAGCTTTTTCAAGGCAAATAACTTTTGAGAATTTCTGAAAATGCGCAATTTTGAGTTTTCCAAAAACTTTGCAAGAATTCATTCAAAATACTAGTATTTAGAAATGCAAAAAGTAGTAAACGTTAATAATATAAAAATAAACGTGAGAGATATTTAAAAAAATTAATTTGTGTAATTTTAGACAAATTGAAAGAACACATCAAAATAGTTTATTATTTTACTCGGGAAAAACACAAAAACATCAATATTACTAATTTCCAATGCGCGGAGAAATTGAAAGAAAACTATGTTGCATTCGGCATGTGGTGTGTAAGATTTCGTTAGATACACAAGAACAGGAGAAAAATCTAAAGACAATGACAGCTGTCACAATACATTGAAAATGTGCTGCGACTCATTCAACAAGTTTTGTGGTAATTCTGCTGCTATAGGGGTTGATAGGGGTTGATGGTGCTCTATAGGGGTACATGAATTTACAATTGAAATATAATTCACTTTTGCATGCTTTTCTTACCCTTTTCCCCGTCATCGTTAACGCAACGCGTCTCATTAATCCCCGATGGGTGTTGTGCGCTTTCCCTGGAATAATCCATCGTTACTAATTGGAAGTTATTACTATCTTAGTCAAGTCTCTTCACGTCGCAGTCAATGCCCTTTATCCTTTCGGCCAGGGGCTCGTCGCCGTTAGATTCCGGGGTTCCTAGACGATTAGACGGGCAGTACCCACGATGTCTTAAATTCCCTTAACCTCCGTTACTTCACGAAGCGTAGTTAAGAAATTCTGCAAACGCCGCCGGCCTTGTCAAAGCCCAACAATTTCAGCTGCTTCAGGGATTGTTGGTAATTTTTGTAACCCCAATATACTGAAAACTTCTCAATAGATCTGGGAACATTCGAAGTTACAGCTCTCTAGAGTAATCCATTTCCGAAAGAAACAAGTGGTGCTAAAATATCACGTACTTTCTCGCCAGTAGTAATGGTTATGTAATACTATTGATACCACAATTTCTCTCCGAATTATTTTTTGCCAAACTTATTTGGAATCGTAGAACATTAGGTGCAAAAAATAAGCTCAATGCAAGAAAGTAAAATATTTAAAAGTTAATCAATAATACGATACTTATAGCGTTAGAAACAAATAGATCGAAAAATATATATATAATAGTAATTATTAAACACTACGGTATTGTAATATTCTACATATGCATAAAAGTATTCGTTTTAGTGGTCGCTAAAAAGCGGGGACGGGGTTCGAGGCAGCGTTACGCTGCGTTACATAGGGGTAGGGAGGTCATTGTTTAGTGTTACGTAATGCTGATATTTATTCTTAAAATCTTTCAACATTTCCTTAAATAATTCCTTTTACTGAGTCTTATACTAAAACATAAAGAAATTAAATTAAAAATATAATACATTAAAGACATTATGCTGTGTAAAACTTTTAAAGGAATGGAAATATTTTTCGATGATCGAATATTTTATATTACGAAGAAAATATTCAAAACTTATCTATAATATATTCTAGAATTCAGTTCAGTTAGCGCAGAAGACTCGGAGCCTGTGCGTTATCCATGACGGCGTGTGCACGGCTTGCCAGAAAGTTTCTCGCATAGCGTCCTTCTTTCCTTCAAGAAGTGTCCCCAAACGCATTATTTTGTGTAGCCCGCGCCGTCAACTAATTATCACTTTCATAATCATAATTTTTAATCTATACCATAAATACACTTAATACAACTCGTTTTGAATATTTTCAATTGCCGAAAAATCATGGTTTATGAGACCTGCACCATTTTCTTAAATGCCCTTCTGATTATCCATCAACAAAATGTAATCAAAAATGATGCGGCCGTTTCTGAGAAAACAATTGTTTATACAAAAATTAAAAATTGCCTATATTTCCGCAACAATGCGCGGTAAAAATTATTCATGACCTTATATCAAAATTATCTTCATGGAACAGAATGTATTAAGGGAAAAATTGGTCTCTTTAATATTTTTTTTACGAAAAATATTTAATTTTTTTTTTAATTTTCGAAAAATAAGAGTTTTTCACCAACATGAAACATACGCCATTCTCTTAAACGTCCTTCAGACTATCCAACAACAAAATTTTATCAAAATCAATGGCGCCATTTTTTTGAAAATGTTTAAAATGTCCCAGAGGCTTCCCAAAAATTACAAGTACCCCCAAAAATTAAAATATCGCTTTCAAATTCAAGGAACCGCGACATCAGCCAGATCGATTGGGGAATATAAATTTTGGATAAAATAGGCTGAACTGTTTAGCCGCTAGCGTTGTACATAGACGGACAGACGTTTTTTCGTCAATCGATTTTTCTGTATCAAGGGCCCTCAAAACAGGGATCCTGGCAACACCACGAATTAGAGATTTTTTTCTAAATCTAGCATCTGAATTCATCCACTTTGTCGTTACCAGGGCCCTGTAATTAGTTTTTCTGCCGAAAATTCGGCGTTTTCGGACAGCATTATATAATTTTTTCTTCTAAAGATCCTTCTTAAGCGCGAGAAAGTAAAAATAACTGTTCACAAAACCCTTAACTTGCTTTCGCGGGTTGTGATAAACATACATTACATTAATATAAATATACAAACATGTTTAATGCACTACCGAAATGTTCAGTTTTCTTGGTGCAATTATGTGCGAAGTGATAATTCGCAGTTAATATAGTATACGGCCTACAGCTAAATTCTACTTTGGAGAGTTTGATCTTACACCTTTTGCCAAACTGTATGTTATTGCAATATTCGCGAAGGCAGTTTTTGTTAAAATATTTAATCCATTGCTGGATTATAAGAGATTTTTTGCGGAGGTGCGTGCCTGCTTTTGGAAAATCAAAACCCGGTGGTTTTGTTCAGCAACATTATTATTGGTGTAAACCACTAGAAAATTACTGAAATATGGTACAAAAATGGTGATAAAATTATAATGCGAGGTGGACAAAAATATTGCCTTATGAAAAGTGCATTCGTTAGAAAAAAAAATCTTGTCTTTTGATACTGATTTTATGGAATTGCCTTCAGTTCACGCCTCTGCGTTTTGTTTTTATTTCACTTTAATGAGATGTCGCGTATTTTATTGTTCGATGACGTACATCGAACGTATTTTGTGTGGGTGCCAAGAGGCAAGGTTTTACAAGAAAACCTCCAAAAATTTTGAAATTTTCTAAAAATTGAATTTAGTTCTATAAATTCCGGGTGTTTTTACAGTGATAAGTCGTGGCATAAGTGGACGTTTCTTTGAAAGGATGCTAACACAAAAAATGATAGACAATGATAGAAACCTCATCTACCGATCCCATAACTTGCGACAAAAAAGTCACAGCGGATTGTGATTAATCGTCTACAAATGCACAATATTCTCAGGTCCTTCAAAGATGTCTAAAAAGTAGAAACATAAAACCTAATTTCATTAAAGCAATATTTTCTTGAAATTTCTACTTATTTCTTTTAGTTCGCACTCTTTATTCTGCTAGAAGACTATCCTGTATTTTGAATTTTGAGTCAAATATTCTGTACAGATTGAGGGGGAAAATGATTAAAAATACATACGTACCTGCGCCCTACACACCAAAAGTATGTTCAATATATAATACAATTGGTATGTAAAGTTCCAAACTACTGTACTTTCACAGCATAAATAGTACAATGGAATGTAATTACGGGAATGCGTATTAACAGAAAAATAATGTATTTATCTGACACTTGCCATCGCAATTATAATGTTAAGATAATAAAACGAGAAAGTTAAAATGAACTACGTAGAATATAACTGGAAGAAGTTTCACAGCAAAATATATCATTATATATTTTTTTATATGAAAATCTTGTCGTGTTGCCATAATGCCAGTTTGTTGAGGCTGTTTGACGAACGTTATGTAATTAGCTCGTTTTGAACACAAACTCGGGTCACTAGCATGACCCTCCAGAAACTAAAGTTGTGGCAACCAACGGCTCCAATGAAAAATTGTTTCAGCACAAAGGTGTGGAAACGGGAATAATACAGAAACACTAAGTTTCAAACGAACACAACGTACCAAGGACGCTGTCCTTTTCCGGATATTAACTTCCTACATGCGAGGTGCCTCGTCAAGTAATTCGACGGCCTGGGTTAGCCTACCGTTCATCGAATAACAACCATTGTATACCAATAATCTGAGGTAAACCGAAGTCAATTCATTGCAACAAATGTTATTTAAAGGGCATTTGCAACATCACGGCGCATTGCCAATGCTTCAGTATTACTTTGTTGTAATGTACTCAATAACAGTGTGTGCCCTCGTTCATTACGTATGTAACTTTCTCACTATAAACAAGCGTGGAAAAGAATTACCACAAACAGGGAAAATGAGATATGTCAACACAATATCTCATTCACCACACCACACAGTTACCATAATGTAGCGATTTTTTGTAATAAGAGAGCAACAATCAAACGGAACTATTATAATTCGCTTAAAGCAGCCGCTTGTTCGGTCAACGTGGGTAAACATCGCCAAACAATACCGTTCGAAGAAACTAGGGTAAAAAAACAAACAACAAAATACTTTACCAGGGTATAGCTCGATATCAGCACCAACTCCACAATGCGTAGAAATATAAAACGCGAACCACAGCAATACACTTCTCATGTTGGCAACTTCAAGTACTTCCAGAAATCGCCCATATGTTGTCATTCTTCAGCCATTTTGCAAAATCAATACACTTCCCAGCATTCCATGAGGCAAGAGTGGCAGAAAACTTCTCGGCCTTCTACATCCCGCGAGACACCCTCACTGCCCCGACTAGCTCGCATGAATGTAGGGTCTCGTATCACTCAATAACTGCGCATGCGCGACTAGAACCTGTAGTAGGTTTTCACACTAGTGAATGTACGTTCTGGAAGTAATTTCCGGTACACTGGGTTATTTAGGTCGATTGAAGGCAACATTCATTAATATTTTTATATAAAATTGCATATATTTCATGTAAAAAGTAGATATATACATAACACATTCTTGATAGTCACGGTTGCAACAAAGGTACTTTTCCACCAAAAAAAATCGTGGATCAAAATATCACTACATTTATTATAGAAAAATCTCCTGAGACTTTTTACACTTCAAATGAAGCAAAACATTGTACATATTGAACATTAATGCAGAAACTGATTGAAAGTACTGACAGCTTAAGGTACCACAAAGTCCAAGATTTTATGTACTGAGCTGATGGAAAATATTTGGTCAAATGTAATTACATAAAGATGTCTAGGTAACTTTTACCAAAACCTGATCATGTAACTTTTTTGACTTGTTACACATGATTGCAGTGTTAAATTTCAAAATGCAAAGTACAATTTTTCCATTAAGAAATATGTATGCAAGTAATAAAATTTTGCATTGAATAAGTAAAAAATTGCAAATATACAGAGTGTCTCAAAAAATGCAGCAAGATATAAACACACAATACATATTCCTAACACTAAATGTAATACATGGTTTTACAATATTATTGCATTTGCCTGAACTATTATGCCATACAAAAAATATAATTATTTTTTTAAAATCAGAAATATATATCTAGAATTAACATCACAGAAAATAAACATCAAGAATATTTTAGTCTCTTGTAGCAAATTAACAAACAAAATATGTACTAGTCTCACATTTTTTCTTGATACTCAGCTTTGTACAGCCCATTCTAAGTTTAATATGGAATTTTCTGAATGGGTTGTGCTGTGGCACACTGATAAGAAAAAAATATCTGAATAGTACAGAATACACATTTTTAATTTCTTACTTGAAAAATATTATGAGAATGTGAAAAAACAAGGACATATATTTACTACCATAAATTGAATTCACTAATACAATGCTACAATAAAAACAAAGTCACAATTGCTGAACTAGAAATCAATATAAGGATCTAAAATGAATAGTCAGGACTTGGTGTTACAAATATTACAAACATATTCCCTTATTGTTATGTGGACATCAGTCTCCTTATATACATGCCAAGGAACTATTATCCTGATTGTGTTGGACTAGTGAGCCAAAGGAAATTCCAAATTCCACTACATATCCCTAACAATTCATTTTCCATTATTAAGCTCAGAAATTGCCTTTTATTTAGGCATTCTGCTTCTTTTTGAAAGAAAAAACAAAAAACGATTCTTCCAGTGTCCGATACTTGCATCCTGTACTTGTTGAGTACCATTGCAGTTTAAAAATCATTAACAGTGATTTGTTTTGATTAGGTTTTACTGATACACCTGGTGTATTTAACATTAACAAACAACCCTCTTTACTGGCATTTGAACAAATCCAACAAGATTCTAATATTAATTTAAAAGAAAGGAATATAAATTGCTTGGAATTCCTAGGGCCTCACTAGGCCCCACAATATGCACACACATTCACTAAACATTTATGTCAAACAAATCCCTCAATATTGAAATATTCAAATTTTGATAAATGTCAGGTGAATAATGGCAAGTGCAGTTTTTTTAACACACTAATAACAGCACAATATTTTCTCTTCAAATTTTAATTTCCCTGCAAATCAATTTGAATAGTGTTGATTCATACTATATAAAATAAGAAAATATTTCCTCTTTAAATCACTAGTGAGAAACACATACGTATTATTTCAGAAATCTATAAAACGTGCTATTCAGAACAAAAATCACAGACATGCTTATTTTGAATTATGAAAAATTACAGCCATCCACTCACTGTATTTTGGCAACATCAGTAACAAAACTTTAAATGTAAATGTAACCTCTCATGTCTAATCAAATGTGGGGACATTCTTATAACAGAAAAAAAAGAATACCTAAAATCTATGAATTTATATCAATATTTTTTATCATTATTTTTTGTTGCTTTTTTCAGAAAATTCTGTAAGAATATGAAATAACACATAGACAAAAGTTCCCAAAAGTCACTTGGATCATCAAACAAAGCCTTTCCTTCATTCACAGCCTATCTTGTTCTCTTTAATTATTTTCACAGCACAATTTGCTAGCTATTGGGGTTAAGTGTGTGGGGGCATTTCAGGGGTAATGAACCATCACATTTAAGAAGTTGCACCAATAAAATTGTCTGTGACCTGAACATAATGTGAAAATAGCATTCCAATTTACACCTTAGCTTTTATGTATCATTTGGCATATAAATTATGAGGATTAATTTTTCAGTCATTCAAACCTTCAGGTTGGGTAATTATATTTACAATGTGCATGTAGCGAAAACTTAGTATACATTTTTGGAGACACCCTGTAGGGTAATCCTATGGAACTGCCACTGAAACAATGACCGAAAACCGATGCTGCATTAAATTTCCGAATCTTTTCATGCATGTTGTTCAATTAATAGAGCAAACGTTCACATATGAACTACAATAATACAAATAACCTGATAAGTGTTATTCATATTCCAAATATTGCACAGCGTTGAAATTAAAACACACGATCCTGGTAACCACTATCCATGGAAGAAGATGGTCTTGTTGTAGGTCCTGCAGCCCCAGCACCACCTTGATGGTGATGATGCACTCGCATATGTCCTGGTCTACGCGGAGGAGCTAAGTATTCAAACATACTTTGAGTATGTTGTGCTAACATCTTGGACAGATCACATGGCATTGGATCAGTCCAGAAAAAGTCATGATTCAAAGCAGAATCAGAATCGTAGCGTTTTGAAGGATTTAACACAAGTAACTTGTCCAGCAGGTCACATGCGTAAGGGTCCTTCACATATGGTTTTAATCTTTCCTTTACCTGGAAAACACAAAAAATCAAAGGGAATAGTCAGTAAAATGGTTTGTTGTCATTTATGCTAAAAAATTATAACATTTTTTAAATTTATCTTCAACAATTGTTAACAGAAAAATCAACATAAATAATTATGTTCCACTCTCAAAACTCATTCAAATTCTTTTCAAACATATGCTAATTATTCACTTTGGATATAAAGTACAGATCCAGAAAGACAGAGGTAATCATGATATGGAAACATTAACGACATCTCAACATCACAATGATGAATACCTTAACGAGGTACTATTATGATGCAACGAAACCACTTGCAAAGTTGATGCACATTCTGTCCCTTTTCCATCTTAGAAAATCCTCAAAGGAGGCTCCAATTTGTTTAAGGCAGCACATAGCAAGGCTTGTAAGTGCAGAATGTTTGCAAGTAGTTGTGGCGAATGGTGGGGGACAAATTGTAAAATGTGCATTACTGTAAATCTCTTTTCTTCTTCTGCGTTATACCTCTGCATTATGAATTACTATCATGATACAAGAGGCCTACCACATACATATTACGACTCCCCATAAAAGGATGGTAATGATACAGCTGAAAATGATAAAACAGAAACTATACAGGACAACTGCATTTCTAAAAGCTAATTATAAACAATGAAAATATCTTACTATTGTTGAATCTTTACTAAAACAATACATTTTCAGTAATAACTAGTTTTAATCTTGAGATTTACTCCCAAGAGTAGGAAACAAAGGAACTAACAAAGGAAACAAACATGAAATAAAGGTACAATTCAAATATAAAAATTACACTTGTTTTGTCCTATTAACCTAACCCATTTTTTTTCTAGTTCTGGGGTGTAAAATAAAGGGGAAAAGCAGTCATCTTCCTGAACTTTGAGGTCAGGGATATTGAAACACTTCAAATTTTTAAAATTCTCTTTTATTGGATCATTTAAAGCTCTACGAAATTAAAAAAAAAAAATTAATACGAACTATAACAGACAATATTGTCAGCTCCCATTTTGAATGTATTTACTGTTTTGCTAATATGCACAAATTTTAGGACACAAGTCAAAACCAACCATTTATTTAGAGCTGTTTGTGGCATAACTTGAGTGGAAAAAATAAAATAGTAATTAAATATAAAATTTTTAAAATATGACATTAGAAGACGAAAGAAGTTAAAATCTTTAAGACCACCAGATCTCTATCAGGGTAGTGCTGTGAAGGGGAGATTCAGAGAAGATCCTTTTTGGCTTTCATCTTCTTAAAACTGTGCATTTTAGCAAAAACAATTTTTAAATTTCTTATAAGTACAGAATAGTGCACAATAATGCAGCAAAAGTTATTTTTTGACAATAAAACTCCTTTTAAGGGTTCCTTACAATGAAATATATAATTATTGTTCCTACATTTCATAAATAATTTCCTATACAACACTGAGTAGTCAAAATCCTTATTTTGTAAGTCCTTGATACTGAGAAATTCGTTTAAGACAATATGTCTGTCTTTCCACCCATCTGTGAACACTAAACCTTAGGAAGGATTTACACCAAAATTGATATTCCCTTATCGAACTGAAAGATGTCGTGCCCCTTGAATTTCACAGAGTTATATTAATTTTAGGAGCAAATTTACATAAAGCCTTTATGTTTTCAAAATTTTCTTAAAAACGTCTCCAAATTTTTTTCAGATAGAGAATAGCACACTTATAAAAATGGCGTAGAAGATCTAATTTTTGTTGAACACTAATATTTTGAAAATTACCAGTTTCAACTTTTTCATTATCTTCCACCAACCAAAATATTGATCATAGACATGTTTTTTTAATAAAAGTGTTCTTCAAAATTATACATTTAAAAGATGTCATGAACTCATTTCTTTTTTACTTTCTTACATACTACTTACACAAAGAAAGTATGGAACACTATGGCTAAAAATAGCTATTTTTAACCAACAAAAAAAAATCTTATTGTGAGGATTTGATATCATAAAAGTGAACAAATCTTGTCCCTGCAATGTAGAGAATAACTTACTCTAATAGACTGAGTAGTAAGAATCCACGGATTGTGCGTCCTTGATATCAAAACAGTATGGTAAAACATGACTGGGTGTGTATGTGTTTTAATGACTTACTACTGGGGTGATCAGAATGGGGGGGGGGGGGGGGGGCAGTTGTGTAACTTGCCCCAGTCCCCGATTTTATTGGGACCCTGTTTGTTTGTTTTTTAATTCAAAAGAAATGAAAAATATATTTATCCTTAGTCCAAATTTAATCTTATTAGTTATTTCTGATCCATGGAGAAACGAATTCTGTTTAAAAATTTTGGGAGGAAATTTTTTGTTGAAAAAGGTTCCAAGTGGATCAATTCCACTGGACCCTGGTTTCTATGGGTGCCCTGAGTGACTGTGTATATGTATGAGCTTGTCTGTGTGTGTCCATGTGTGTTTGTGTGTCATGGCCAATGCTCACACTTAAACTGACAAGACAATTTTCTCTGAAATAGAGATTTTCCTCTCAATCTGGGAAAACTGAAGGCCCTGCCAATTTTAAACAGATTTTTTATTTCAGAGAATACTTTACATAAAGCCTTAACATTTTCTCAAAACTGCTCCACATTTTTTATTCATTTTTTCCCTGAGATAAGGCAAAATATTCTTAAAATATGATGCATGTCATTCTGAATTTTCAAATACAGCAAAAGTTCAAAATTTGTTCTCACAATATTGAAGATAAAGATTTATTCCTTAATAAAA
This sequence comes from Gryllus longicercus, assembly GCA_038098605.1. Taxonomy (NCBI): domain Eukaryota; kingdom Metazoa; phylum Arthropoda; class Insecta; order Orthoptera; family Gryllidae; genus Gryllus; species Gryllus longicercus. Next base: position 5,120,995 of record JAZDUA010000015.1, on the reverse strand, counting down.
TGTATTCAAAAACTCAGATCTTTAAATAAAGCCATGTACAATTTTTTGAAAAAATTGAGTAGCTTGTGCATGATTTTTCCTTGAAATAGAAGAATCAAAAAATAATCCTCTGAAACAGCTCCGATTTTTTTTTTAGTAGAGCAGAGTACACAAAAAATGGCGCAGAATCCACTGCCAGTGAACTCAGTAATTAAACATTGCAAAACTACACTATTAATGAAAAATTTTTTAACCTAATGAAATTTTTTTGCAAATTAAAGACGATCCATGTAATATTTGCTCGCTAATTCAAATTTCCTGCAATTTTTTCGCTGAAGAGTTTTTCACAAGATCAGTACCCAATATGACAATGGTAATGCCACAACATGGCAGTTTGATAATAATAGAATCACCTCTCATTGATGGGCAATAATGTTTCTTCCTTTATGGATGGCAGTTTGGAATTGTTGAACTTGTGTTTATGTATTAGCTTTAAAAGAATTACTTATCACATTTAAAACAATGCAATTTGTAAAAATAACAGTTTCACATCTGAACGCTGAGGTATGTTAATATGGACATTGCGGTATTTTATTACGTTGTTAACACAAGAAGTATGTGCTTTTGTTCACTAGTTTAAAAATATGAGTAGTCAGAATAATTGAAACAAAACCAATTTTAAAAGCAAGATTTTTTTTCCAAAACTGCTCCAAATAATTTTCTTTCCTTTTTTTTATTACTACTCCAATATTGCAAAGTACACTTATAAACTTGGTGCAGGTACCATTTTCACTGAACTCAATTTTCAAAAAATACAAAAGTTTAAAATTGTAAAGCCATATTTTTGATGATAGGGAATTTTCCTTAATTAAATCCCAAGTAGTAATCAGAAGTAATCTCCTAATATAGCTACATCCTAACCTTCAAACCGTTCTTCTAGCCTTTTAACATTCTGGTTGAACTGTTCTCCTTATTCAACACTCACAGCTTCAAGAGTTGCAAGGAAGAAAGAGAATTGGGAATTTAAAAAACATATTTTTAATAACATCCAGTACCCATCTTTTTATATGCATTTAACAAATTGTTCACTAAAAATTTCACATTTTGGGCTCTGTGATACCTAAAAAAAAATCGTCTATCATGATGTTAAACAATGATCATGTGCCCAATTCTTTATCATTTAGTTTTTGATCGATATTTTGTTTTTTGATTAAAAATCTCATTTCTGAAATGATAAAAATCCCTTCTTTTACTATGCATCAATTAATTTTTTTTAAATGGATTTTAAATATAAAAATACTCTGCCAATTTTACTCATTGTCTTCACAAGATTCTTCTTTAATCAGGGTTTTGACTATAGGGAAGTAAAATACTGTTGGATTGACTTTTATGTTGAGGTAAAGGAGGAGGCAAGTCTTTGCTATGAGGTATTGGTTTCATAACAGAATTCACAGTAGGGTTTTCGTATTATGGTTGAATTTCTTCCAAAATTCTCTTAAATTATTCATGCAAAAGTATCAATCGTTGTACTGATTACTAGGTTCTTGCCACAGTGTCGTTATTGCAAATGGCATTTATTAGTAATATAGAGCACATACTGTAACTAACAGAAAACTTGGGTGCTGTTTTTGAGAAAATTTTTTAAATATTTTTCAGATTTCATGAAAAGTGGCCTCAAATATCAAAATATCCTCCCAAAGACTCAAGTTCATTCAGATTGATTGGTGAGTATCAATTTTGATAAAAATCTACTGAACAGTTTAGGTGCTAGCATTGAGCACAGATGGCCAGATGGACATTTTGTCATCGATTGATTTTTCGGTATCAAGGACCCTCAAAACCTGGATTCTGTTTACACCATGTGGTAGATAATTCTTTTCCTCTACATTTAGTGACAGGATTTATCCACCTTTTCGTTATCAGGTCCGGCAAAAAGATTTTTTCTACCGAAAATTCGGTTTCCAGCACATGATAACGTAACTTTCTCTTGTTACAAAGTACCTTTGTAAGGGCAAGAAAGTAAAAATATACCTACCCCATTAATTTACTCTGTCAATGTGAAATTTGATGTAATTAAGAGGTTTCTGGTCAATATAATTATCAACTACAGTAGATTGATTCTTACACATTTGAATCTTCGACCCTACATGAATTGCAAATACATTCTTTCAATAAGCTGCAGAAAACATTAAGACTCGAATTTCATCATATTCTTATTTATTTTTTCACTAGAAAAATATATTAACACTTCAAAATCAAAATGCAAGAGTAAATGGCAAGCATCGTAAAGAAAATATAAACTTAATGCAAAGACAGATGTAGAAATAAAAACCCAAGATGTAAGTGCAATGCACAAGTAATGAAATCAATAATATCTACATCGTGAGATAAAAAAATCCCCCGCATTTAGACATATCAAATAATAGCAAGAAGTCATTTCATTGCAAGCATCCACAACACTATAGCTGTAACCAGCATATAATGTATCACCCAGCAGAGCTAGTAACTGTAACGACAAAGCTGCAATATGGTTCTAGAATAAAAGCAATGGCTCTAAAAATGAAGACCAACAACGTAAACATTCTATTACATTTTCAGATATTCAATAAATGCAATTATTAATGTAAACAATGCAACCAGTTTAATTAAAAAGGATTGAAGGACAGAGTTAGGAAAGAAGAGAAATAGACTAAAAAGGCATTTTAAAGTCCTACAAAACCCCAGAAACACAAATGAGTCACAATAAAACCACTTAATCATAGTGGTTAACTCCAAACTGGCTTATTGGTTTTTAACAAGAACTACTAATTAGTGTCATCTTTAATGAAAGTTAATTTATATTGTATTTTATTTTGTTTCCTTTTTTATTGCAAGTGTCATACTTTCAAAGAAACAACAAATTATTTTCTTTCAATGAAGGAATAAGTGTGTTACAAAATTTTACTTGTATTTCTTTCCCACAACCCTAAAATTAGCATTATAGAACTAACAATTCCTTGAGTATATCAGCATCTCCAAACATTTATGAGAGTTCCTAATTTATTTTCATCAAAAAACAGTAAAAACCCAAACAAGTTTTGGCAATAACAAATTCTTTGAATAGAATCGTTTATTTCTAATACAACTAAATGTATGTTTAGCCTCTGTTGCCAGTTTCACGCACAGAAATAAAATGTTGCTAGAAACTAGGAAAAATGAGTATCAAAGACTAATTAGCTGATAAAAAATTAAAACTTTTTTTTTCAATTCTACATTTACAGCATTGAACTAATCTCCCAATTATATGAAACTTTTCTTGAATTGCAAATCCTTTTCTCTTCTTTAGAGGCATTACTTCAATGCACTGATGTGTTTTTAAACTCGCCAACACCACACTGGTTTAGAAATACTTACACATCATCCTTTCTCTGGGTTTGGCAGTGGTCAATTGAATCTCTTATTCTGTATGAGTAGTAGTTTCACTGATTCACAGGAAGCGCGGGTAGGAAATGAAAAAGCCTTAAATTAATAATAGGTCATTTTAACCATTGCAGTTGCTTCATAAATCAAAGCAAAAAAGCCACTGAAAGCAATGCAATGTTTCAAGCAATGTTGTAATGAACAGCTTCTCAGACAATGCATGTGTATGAGATTCAATCAGTACCTAATTATGCCTAAGCTGTTATACTTGGTAGGTCACTGGTATTGTTATAAACAGTTTTGACTACTCTGATTTTTTAGGTTAAAATATCAGGGACATGAATGTGTTAGAAAAGAAAGAATTCTTTTAACTCCAGATACATTACTGAATTCGTGTGTGTGCCTGAGGGCTGTTTTAAAATGATAAGACACTTTTTCTTAAGAAATCGCTAGCTGAATACCCAGCTTTGCAATTTCTATCATAAGACTGCAAAACAAAATGACCAAAGGAACACAATTCTTTTAGCGCAGTGTTGTCTAACTGGTGGTCTGCAAAAGATTATTAGTCAAATGTGAAAATCCCTTGCATCCATGACGGGTGAGAGCATTGTGTCTAGCATATGTGTTCTGAGGTCAACACCCCCTTAATAAAAACAGGCTAAGTTTAGATAAATGTAAATCATCCCAATGTATTTCACTGTGTTAAGCTTGGCACAGCCTGATATCATGCATGGTACATATACACCCATCCACCCCTTTCAGAGCTGCTAGGCAAACTGCTGATACACACAATACGGGATCATGTGTGGACTGCACGAGTAATGAAAACATGGCCCACAACTATTTTAAAGGTTTTAGTTGTGACCATTCAGGCCTTGCAAGTGGGACACCCCTGTTTAGAAGGAATTTGATGAAACTAAATGACTGATATTTCTTCTCAGTGATTTTTTTTTAAGTATGTCATTATTCAAAGAATGCTATTTGTAGTTATCTCCAACAATAGTAGATAGTATCCCTTGCCTGACAAGACATTCCTCTCTCAGAAGTTAAAACAAAGGATTATGTTAATTGTAATCAGACTGGTCAATTATTAAATCATTCAAGCATGTTATCAATAAAAGCATAATTATTATTACACAGCTGAATTACAGAGGAAAATATATTGAACCATTAGTGCTTCTACATAGTTGTCAGAGCAACCACAATTGTCATATAAAATTATAATAATTATTATATTTATATACATAATTAATTTAGTTGAAATTAAAATTTTTCATTTGTGTTATATATGTAAAATGTTTGTTAACTCCAGTCCAGACAAGCAGTGTCCACCCCACACTGCTTCTAATAAGCATGAACAAATGTTTTATTGTTTAACTTTGGATCAGCTAACGAGTTGACTAGACAAGGATTGATTCATAATTCATCAAATATAGGTGTGCACTAATATTAATGAAACATAGTATACAATTAGGATGAAAAATAATTTCTTGTTAATTTTTAATTTTAACTCTTCTTCTCTTCAAGAGTTAAATTCTACCGAACAATTATTGATACAGGTGTAGAGGAAAGACCAATCCAACTTTTCTCTATGGTACAAGCACAAATGGATTCACAAGCTGCCTCACCAAGACGCTTTAGGCCACAAGAGAGCTCTTCATTGGTCAAGTTTCTATGGTAAATCCCCAAAATGTCAATAGATGGCAACAGGGATAAAGGTCAAATCAAAATGTAACAGCAATCAAAAAGAAAAGAAAGATTTATCTACTTTCTGAAACTTCACCAGTGCCATTTGGCTCCCTTTTCACTTCCTCATAGAACTATATTCAATTTTTAATTCTGGTAGCCTGTGACAAGGTTTCAAGTAACCTTTTCTATTTTGTTCCATTTTCTCTAACAATGGTTCACCTTGTGTTTTATGCAATTTTTGTTTTCTTGCGTAGGATATTTCATTTACCTGTATGGATTTCTCATTTTTTATTTTATTATGAAAAATTGTATTTGGAAAAAATTATTTTTATTGCTTGTATAAAGTCATTTTGACATCTTTTTTAGTAAAAGGGCTTATTTTGACCAATTTTATCCATAAATGCGTACATTGGTTGCACTTTCAAGGATACACAAATAAAGAGATTAAAGAGTGACATATGACAAAGTTACAGATGATGCCACAAATAATCACAACCCTCGGACTACAAAGTTTCTTTTGAATTGTACACAAGTAGTGCAGCATACTAGTTTGTTCACTGATGTCGCCCACTGATGACCAGGATCGACAAAACATTCTCAAAGTCAACAAAGGAAAACACATGATCACACACGTGCACACTGTTCAATTTGAACACCTAAGTCAGCGTGGTTCAACATGCCAAAAGTAATGTGCTCATACGTAAGGTAAGCACTATACATCAATAATTTTTTCTAAAATGAACATGTTTAATTTCATATTTTATTTTTTAAGGTCGTAAAGTTTTAAGTCATAGATGTTTGCACATTTCACAAATATTTAAATCATTAAAATTTAGGCCCTACTAATCAATATAAACAATGTGTATTTGATGAAGTTTACTAACTTTTGTCCAACCCTGAACTATTGGGTTGGACCAAAGTTACAGTTCTCACATGCTACAAAATCTCAGTTCTCATATGAAAATCTAGTAAACTGCATATCTTCTAAAAGCTATCAAAGTCTTAAAGTAGGCATGCAAACATGCACTATCAAGATGCAAGACATGCAGAATTAAAGGTAACATGAACTATCATATTTTAGCAGCAAATTCTTATTACTTTCTCGTTCATGTATGCGTATAAGAATTATTATTATTGCTTTTTGTAGCAGTTAAAAATTTACTATTTTCCCATATTTTCTTCAATTGGATTCACCTGTTTATTGGGAAAAATCAGATTCGCCTGTCTATATGGTTTTGAATAGACAAAATGAACGTTCTTCAATACTAGATGTAATAGAAATATACTTAATGAATGAATCTGTTATTCCACCACTTTACTCTTCACAAAGAAAGAACAATGTTTACACTCTTGAGTGATATGCCTTCTTTGCAAACACCTTCCCTTCTACTGATATCCGAGGACATGGGAATTTCCTGTCATTTCAAGGGACATTGCATGGAACATTTTACCGGTCAGCATGCAGCCTGCCTCAAAAACCTTTTCACTTCCCACTGTAATATCACAGCATTATGTTCAGTTAGCACTGGCCACAATGGAAATATAAAAAACTTGCTCAATGCAGAAATCTAATGTAAACATAATTCACAGTCCTCCCAAACAAATTCTATAGTACTACATTGCATAATGCAGAATCTTGTTAATAAGGAAAAAATATTGGTCTCTTTAAGATTTAGCATTTAGAAAGTTTTACAGTAGTCTTTTAAATGGGTATTTATTTAGTACAAAGCAAGTGTTTGTAATTTCTTTTCTTCCAACCCGTAAATTTAAAAATGTGCAGCTTAGCAATAAAAGAAGCAAAAACGTCTGTTCATTGTCCATGGTTATTTATATCTGTTTGTAAAGACATATGAATTTTTATCTCAAAACAATTTATGCAAACAACAAAGAGAGGTACAACAGCATGTACTTTCTCAAATCAGTAATTTCTCACATTAGGATGCCACAATTCCTGTCCACAATTAACACATCACTTGTAAAACTCATAACCAATCTTAGTAAATTAGGTGCAAAAATGTTATAAATTTAAAGCTGTACATTAACACAAACTGAACAATCTACAACTCTGTCCCATTCACTCAGAAACACCACCAAACAATGAGAAGTCACTCAGCAAATTTAAACTGCCCTGTCACGGTGTGCCTACTGTTGTACAGCAGCCTCATAACTCTTGGAAGATTCTAGCAAAAGAAGTGCAGGAAATTCACATTTTCAAATTTCAAAACTTATACTTAACTACTCATACTTTTAAAAAAAATCATACATGCCCTTTTTTTAAACTGATTTTTTAGAAGAGATTTAATGTAAGAAAAAATCTACATAAATGTTTTACATTTGCAATTTTCAAAAAAACAGTTCGCTAAAACAGGGCCAACTCAACTTTCTAGATCTTCCTTTGATATATACAAGAAGAAAACACAAAGAAATAATTTGGAGGTGTTTTTGAGAAAATCACAATCTTAAAATGTTTTTGAATGGCCTGTATTTCTTGTAATATGTCAAAATCCTACTCATATTTTTCAAAAATTGTACATTACCCTATTTCAAGATCTGTCTTTGCGTAACAGATTTCATTGAGAAAAAAATATTGCTTTAATATTGTACATGACGTAGTTGTAGGAAAATAACGAAAAAATTTTGAACATATGCAATTTTCAAAAAATCATGGATTTTAAAGAATTTGAGACCCAGGCCATTTTTTAAGTTCTTTATGCAAACCAAGGACTAAGTTAAATAAAAAAATCGATGGAATTTTTGAGAAAATGAAGTGGAGACTTCATATAAAGTACCTCAAACCAAAATATCTATTTCACTCCTTTCAGGGCCCCAGAGTTCATTTAAATCAACTCAGAAATATTAATTTTAGAGAAAATAGTCTGAACGATTTAGGTTAGGTGCTGCTAGTGTTGACTACACGCCGGCAGAGAGAAGGGCACATGCATAATCAATGTTTTCCTGTCAATTGATTCTTCGGTATCAAGGACCCACAAAACAAGGATTCTGACTACACAATGTGTTAGAGGAAGTAATTTACTACCTAAAGGAACAAGATTTATTGCCATTTTCTTTACCAAGGCCCGGCAATAGAACTTTGCTGTCGAAAAATTGCTGTTTTTCCCCAGCAGAATTTCAATACTTTCTCTGTACTGCATAAGCAAGAGAGTAAAAACTAATAACAAATGGCTAATATACTGAATAAAAGAGCAAATATGCCATAGTATATGAAAAAATATATAAACATGCATTATGCAGGAATTTCTCACAAAATTGACAGATCATGCACACCTGCAAGAAACTCTTTGCCATGCACTCTTTAAATGAGTATTCCTAAGAAAACATATTTAAGAAGTATGAAAGCTGATGTGAACTTGTGTAAAGTGTGCACATGCAAAGATATCCTGAGATCTCATTATGTCTTGAATAAAACTGATAAGATCATATTTAAGCTTTCTTCTATTGAGATCATCATAAAACCCTACACTTACTACTATTCTCAATAGAACCACTCCATATACTCAGAGAAAACATGCAGAAGTGTTCCATCCCAAACAAAGCATATCATGAGAGCATTCTGGAGTTTCTAAGACTAAAAACTGGAATGTCTGCAAAGAAAGTCATTTTGCAAACTTGAATATTGTAAATTAGCCACTGGAGAAGCACAACATGTTTCCAGTCTTCCATCACTCTCTCAAAGGATTTGTGGAGAGGACTTGAAAGGAGTGGTAGAAGAGGCTATTGTTGGGCTAAACTCAACAAACTTTAATTTCCAGAGTTAAAGCTTCACTGAACAGCTTCTAAGAAACCTTCCTCTCACCACAAAGAAAAACTGCATTCTGATTTTGATCCACTGTTCCACTTAAATATAAATGCAACTTGCTGACAGCATTGCTATCAGCTAATCCTACTAAACAAAAATCAGTGGTAAGGCATGGGACCCAAAAAGCATAAATGTACTGCATTAATAATTTTTTCAAACTTCAAGAAATTTATAATTAATAAGACAATAATTCGAATCAATTTATTTAGCAAACATACAATGTGAGCAAATCTAATGAATGTGCAAATTAGGGTGCAATTAATGAAAATGCAAATGGAGACATGAGACTTTCAATTCCACACATGCTAATTCAATGCAATTAAATATCAATACATCAACATAAAACATACACACACATCAACCATCTCCTTACTGGCTGCTGTGAACGTTTGATACAGCTGGAAAGGCTCTCGAGCACACATTTAGAATCAGATTGGAAAAAACTAAGGTGAAAGAAAGAAGTACAGACATTGCTGTCAGCTTCTTGTTGACATTATCTAGCTCCATTAGACAGAGCAGGTGGGAAAAAAGAACTATGCAGTGGACATTAAGACATCCTTCATCTCAGCCAGGTGGAGTGAAGAAACACATCACTGCTGTTCCAGGTTTTGGTGCTAGGTCCACTGTATGGAATATGAATGATGAGGTCCTTAGCATGCCTCCTAGAAGAACCCAATTTCAAAAGATTTGCTTAGTTAGACGATTGCCATTGTCGCATTTTGAAATTTATACAAGAAATTGTGTGCGACTCCAATGAAGCAATCACCACATGACCAATTCACTGAATTCAGCTAACAAAACTGAAGTAATCATTGTCGCTAATAGGAAGAGAAACCATCACACTCATGGTTGGTGATTATCAAATTTCATTAGGATCATTGATCTCTGCCTCATGATCCACACAAGCTTGTCGTTAAATGAGAATCTTTCTTGTGACAACAAAAGTGGCAATAATAAAGGCTGTATCAATAAGGCTAATGCAAAACAAGGGAGAGCTCTGTATGAAGAATGGCATCAGACTACAGAGTATCTGTGCTCAGGCTAGCATGTGCATTCCACACTACTTCGTGTGAAGCAGTATGCATCATCATAGGGATGTCCCCTAGAAACAGTAAACAACAAAGTTGATATGGAAAAGTAAAAGATCACTTCAAACTATTGGAAGAATTGCAGCAACAATGGGTCACATTCACCAAGGGAAAATGAAACAATTCACTGGCCCATTTGGCTGAAACATACATCTCTTGGAAGCACAGCAAGGTAAATTATTTTCTCTCACAGTTTCTGATGGGGGGGGGGTCATGGATGCTTTATAGTCTACTTCTCAGATTCAAACTGGAAGATTTGTACACTGTGTGTGAACAGGATTAAGGATATTGAGTATATGTTTTTTTCAATGCCCATGTTTCCACCCACATTGACAAAGTATGATTGAACTAAGAAGACTCAAGAAAGAAAGAAGGGGATGATGTTGACATCTCTGCATGACTAGCACTACAAAGATTGTGGAAGGGATGTATTGGTGCCTGAGTCACTCTAATTCACTCCCTGCAATATGTCTAATGGCAGTTCCATGGGGAGAATGGAGAAGGTGGAAGAGGGACTTTAAGGCAAAACAAATTTCTTACTGGATAGTGCAGGCTGACAAGTGTCTTTTGAAGAACTCCACTAACACTTATTAAAACACACACAAGTCAAAGTTCCCAGTCAATTCTGTTTTTACTACAAATATCTAACTTTGTCCAAACTGTTGACCATCTTAGTTTACTAAAGAGTGATTGGACCCTAACATCATATCACTAAATAAGTTATGATTTCAAAATAATTTTGAAAGCTAGAAGGATGGTTTAAGTTTGCTTTCACAGTTGTGCCCAGAAATGGCAGATCATCGAAAAGGTTAACTTTTCTCAATCTAGTGAAATCATAAGAATTTAAAGGGAAAAAAATTAACACGATTGAATGAAACCTTTCTCTAAAAGGAATATGTTAACAGATCATTATTTTTCTATGGAACTTCACTGTGAGATAATTGTCAAATTATTAGATAATCTTTTGACATTACAATATTTAAATTTTCAGATGTTAACAAACACTACCTACTAATGAAGATACATGATTTTCAAGTAGCTTCTTCAATTGAATTTGCAGGAAAGATAAACAATTACTTTGGAACATTTTAAGTAGGTAAACAAAATTATATTGTTAGTGTGCTGTAGTGCTACGATAAAAATGCATTCAAATCTGTTTTAGAAGTCACATCAAAAGAACACCACAAATGCACCTTGTAATTCTCATATTAATTTAATACCTTTCTCTTTTGTCCTTTGGGTAGATCCATTTTATTGTAGAGTTCAAGATTTTCCACTCCAGGCCAAACTTCAGGTGTTATTGACCCACATAATTGAGATATTAAAGTAAGTTGTTGCTGTTCAGTATTGCCCTGCATAATGGGGCTTCGAGTCCACATTTCTGCCATTATGCAGCCTGCCCCCCACAAATCAACAGGAGGTCCATAGTTCCGATCTCCCAATAACAATTCAGGAGGGCGATACCACAATGTCACTACTCGATTTGTGTATCTATAAAATGAGAACAATAATGTTGAAACTAATAAAAAGATTCACACTTTAATACACATTAAATTCATAATCCACACTAGAACACAACCTATTAGCTTGGCCATTCTTATTTACACTAAATGCTCGGGCAAGACCAAAATCTGCCAACTTCAATATTCCGTTTTTTGTGATAAGTACATTAGCAGCTTTCATATCTCTGTGAAGAATCTGTAAAAAAGTTAATTAATTAATGTTTTGGTATAATGCTTAATTATATGCAAAAAATTTGAAATAAATTCTGGTCAGACATACCTTATTACTGTGAATATAATATAATCCATTTAATAACTGCTGCATCACTTTTTTTATTTCTCCTAAACTAAATTTTACATTAACATTCGACAGAAGACCAGCTAAATCATGTTCACAGAAGTCAAACACAAGGTAAAACGTTGACCTATACTTGTTAAATTGAGTTGCTGAAAATGAAAATTATTGATATTAATATAAACAATTACAAGAGAAATGTTTATTTATATAACTTAACTGCATGTTTAAGTAGTCAGATAAATCCAAAAAGTAATAAAAAATTTGAGAATAATTAATTAATTATTTATGATATGAGTGGTAAAACTGGGATTTTATTTTGCAAGTAGGAAATGTTGCAAAGTGAGGCTGATACACTAAGTGATCCAATTCTAGGAGCAAAACAAATTAATTTTAACAAAGTGTGTCATACCCTATTTTTTAGACAGCCTCATTGATATACATATAATTTTAATACACACAAACAAATCACTATTGCATTAAGGTCAGAAGTAGGTGATATGATCAAATTAAAGATCAGTCACAGTTTTATTTGAAAATTATCATCTCATTTTGAGAACTGTCGCTAAAAATTGAACATTTAGCACATTTTGCATACCCGGAAATAACCACTTTTACTAGGGTCAGTCTAAAAAATTCTTTAAATACACTGTATTTTCTCTTCTTAATGATAATTCACTACAAAATATTGCCATTGTACAATTGATACAAAGCTACTGATATTAGGCTATTTTAATATGTATCTGCATGATGCTCAATGCATCAGTCAGATTCAATTTTTTTTTTTTATTTATGCTCAAATGACATAAGCATGCACTTATGCAATCCAAAACATATCATTCTATTCCATTGTGCCAACTCAAAAACAGTGCATATTAGACCCATAAAAACCAATTCCAAGGAGTTGCAAGTGATCTTTTTTGAGCAGTAATCTATAAAACAAGATTTTTTTGTGACATTTAGCTCTTCTGGGTACTACCAATCTATAGCACAGGTGATCAGAAACTTACAGAATTTCAAACTCTTAATGGCACCGGATAAATCTGTCTCTAAATGCTTAGCAACATGAGAATGTTTAGTAGTAGTAGTTCTTTAGGTCGCGAGCAATCTCTGGTGATCCATTTATGGATATGCTCAGCAGTTAGGGCTGCCACCAATTTATACATTACTTTTTCTACTTTCCCTGCTGTTGCTGTTACCATACTCCTCCACTTTGCTCAATCCTCTGTCGCTCAGATGATAGAATTCCAATCTAGTCCTATTATTGTCTTAATTTCATCTGACTACCTTCTTTTCCTTCTGCCTCTACCTCTGCATCCGGAAATATACCACAGCATGAGACCCTCTCCAAAGAAACTTCTCTTTTTGTCAGATGTCCGAAATATCGCAGTTTAAGGCTGGTAGCTACAGCTACTAACAAAGAGTTCAATTGAATTTCCTTTAGAATAGATGTGTTTGTCCACCTAGCAGTTCAGGGAACTCTTAAGCATCTTTTTTCAACTCCACATTTCAAATGAATTTTGTTTTCATTTGTCTGCTTAAAGTGTCCAGCTTTCACAACCATAAAGCACAACTGGAAACACTATGGTTCTAACTAATTGAACTTTAAATTATCTCAAAATGTCAGATCTTTTCATGTTTTACATTAGTTTGGACATAGGTACCTTGCCAAGTCCAATCCTTCGTCTTATTTCTTTCCGTATGTTTATTTCTTTCCTTGAGAGAACGTTTACCCACACCCAATATTGGCAAGCCTATTTATTGAATTTACATTTAAAAAACTAAAACTGTTTTGGCACTGTTTGGTCAACAATTACATTACACAAGACAAGAATAAATACAATGCTCAACTTTCATTCGAGCACACTTAAGTACTACAAATACACACCAAAGTTTTTTCCTTTAACTCTCGTGCATTACAGTAAGGCAAAATCAACAGCAATGTATCTGTAATTCACTTTATGCAAATTACCCTAGCAACTACATAAAACACTTAAGGAATTTTAATCACAGATTTTAATTTAAATATTAACTATAAATATTGTCAGTATTTAAAGTCAAGAATCAACCTCACTTTGCACAATTTCATTGCTTGGCTCATCATAAAAATAGCAAGAAACCATAGAATTGTTTCATGACAAAAATAAGCAATTTTAGTGCCACAGAAGCAATAAATAGAAGTAAAAACAATAATTAATTATTCCTTACCTTTTGTTCTACATATTTCAATTAAGTTCACTACGTTTTCATGCTTCAGTAATTGAAGAATGCGGATCTCCCTCAACGCAGTGATTGGAAACTTCAAAAAATGAACAATAACACTTTAACTGGTGAAACTCAAACACACATGAATACATTGATGTTTATGAAGAAAGCACACAAGATGCATTTACTTACACCTTCTTTCTCATTGTCCATCAAGACTTTCTTCATGGCAACGAATTTTTTATGCGAACTTTTATCACGAGCTTTAAATACCTCCCTATAACAAAATGTAATTTGAAAAAATTCAGTGACTCTATAAAGCAACATCATAGCAAAGCACAGATTAATAGTTACTGTTGCCCATCAGGCAGTCCCAAATATCAATTACACCTTAACACGTAAACATCACACCAGTTGGACTGTAAATAAACTTACCCGAAGGTTCCTTGTCCAATTTTTGCAACCTTTTCATATTTGCTGGCTTCGTCACAAAACGGAAAGTCGAATTCTTCAATATATTTTTCCTTTTCTTTTGTATTCATAGTTCCTGAAGAATATACTTCGTTGATTCTATTACTTCCTGGCAACATGTTTTAATTACTAGGTTATTGAAATGAATAGGCCATCAACCTCACACATCGCCATGTTTGCACATTTCCATACAATCTATGAACGCTTTGCCTCATTCTTTACCACTGCCTTAAACAACCCTTTTGGTTCCTTAAAGGCATTTCATATTGTCAATTACAACACACTAGATTAGAAAATTGAAAAAAAAAGATCGTTCCTCAGCTATCCAACTGGGGACCATAACATGTTGAAATGTATCATCCAAAATTGGCAAGAAGCACACACTATCCAGAATTGTATCACAAGAAACTCCTTCCTACTGTTACTCACCGACATTCACACTCTTTATATTATTAACAAGTGGTTCATGAAATGAAAATTACGTAAGGGCCACTTTCTATGAAAATTATGTTAGAAGACCTTTCCACATTCAAATAATGAGCGTGCGCGGCATGCGCAAGTCGCGCAAGCATCCGCCTCTGCCGCTGCCGCTTGTTGGCGCTTCTGCTGAGCGCTCCTGGCGCTACTGACTTGTATGAAAATCGAAATGTCGGCTGTCTTCGGATCGTAGCAGCAAGTGCAGCAATGGGCAGGTGATGTGGGCCACTACGAAACTTTCCCTACTAACATCTTATTTAACTGCATTGCGTTCACGTGAGGTAAATTGTACTAATTAATATTGCTTTTCATTGCATTATATCGTCACCATTGTGTACTAATATAATTGGTAGATTAAATTTCTCGAAGTGGGCGTAGCTGTCTAATAGACATGTCAACCACGAAATAAGGACATTAGAAATGGTTTTGTTATTAATAACTTAATTTCAAACGAATTTTTAAAATTAAAACTTAGGTAATTGCTTTAGGTAGAACATGTAACTAAATTTCCGATCATTATTTTCTGCCTGTTGTATCAAAAACTGTCAAAGTATTTTATTTATTTCAATGTATAAAGTAGGTTTACCAAATTTTAAATTTCGTGTTATTTAGAAATGAAAATTCTGACAAGTGTTTTCATTAATTGAATATTATAAAAACAGGATTGACATAATCTGAATTCCTTAAAAAATAATGTAATGTTTATCTGGGTAATATCTTCTATACATTTTTATTTATTCACTTATATTTACAAAGGTGGTGGAGTGCAGAACTGAGTGGGAGAGTCATGCCTCATGGCAGGAGAAGCTGACTCTAGTACATCAGTCACCTTAGCTTTTCAGAAGAAGCGCAATGCCGAGTGGTGTAAGCTAAGAAAGCATCTGCATCTTCAACTCCAACAAGATATAGCCAGGTATGTTACAAATAATTCAAGTTCCTTATGTATATTGGATTCTGATTTTCATTAACTTAGAAAAGAGGTGCATGTAATTGTAAATAAATTTTGTTCAATCTGTTTATTTTCTTTATTGCATCATTTATTTCTATTATTTCAGGCTTCTATTATGTTTTAAAAAACATTAAAAGGAAGCTAATATATTTTTGTAGAATTCTGCTATATTTGAGCAAATATAGACTTTTACTTTCCCCATCTTCTCAGAAGGTGAGAATAATTTTCTTAAGTTTCTTTTATTATACTTTTGTTTTTTTGTGTACCTATATAATTGAAAAATGAATTTAGTTTTATAGAATCTTCTTAATTTTCTTGTCTTATTTTTATGGATAATCTTTGTAACCAAAGGGGCTTATGCCTTTATAAGCTAAAATTAAATTAAATAAATTTGCTGCCTTATCTTTGATGATGATGATAACTTTATAACAACTGACCAATTTTAGTCAATAATGTTGTTTTAAAAGCAAATGAAACTATTTATTCAGCTTAAAATTACTAACAATTTACAGTTAATATACGAATGAAAAAATTGACATTGGGATTTGTAGATGTCCTCTTAAACATTTTTTATTTGCTACATTGCCTAAATCATATCACCTTTCCTGGGTTACTGAATTGCAATTCAAGTATTCGCTGATATTTTTGGTCGTAAGAAAATAAAAATTTTAATTCCGTAATACTTTCTACTGAACCAATACTACTTGCTAGTTTTCTTTTTGCTTATTCCATGAATTCATGCTCCTATATATATTCCATTAATTTTAATGTTATATATGCTAGTGTTACTTGAAGTAGTCTTTATGACTGATAAGTATGTTTATTTCTCTTTCACATGTTTCAATATTTTTCTTTTACACATTTTCTTCTGAAAATGAAATAATATTCGTTGACCTTTGCCTTTTTTCACACAAAGTTGTGCCTGAAGCTGATGTGTAATCTTCCCATTTTTTACTTTTACAGAACATTCTCCGATTCTTTGTATTGTGATTTGGAATTAATATTTGATTCCACCACTATCAAAACTCACAGGAGTATCTTGCAAGTTAGAGCAGCTAGATTTTTTTCCCATTTGTGCAACAAATCATTGCTTGCTTTATCCCAAAATGATATATGTTCTTTAGCTTTTGAGAAAGCTTCATCAGACTACATCAAAGATTTTGTTAGGTAAGAAATCCCAGGTACAGAACGTTTACTTCTTTTGTTGGTGTGTTTGTGATAAGTAATTGTAAGGTAATTTTTGACCGGAAAAATGAATGATTCTCCAAGAGTGATTTCTGTGTAATCGGTAACACTGTAGTACATTTTATTTGAGTAGTGGTTTAAAGTAAGTTTTTTCAACATATAAAATAATTTTATATTATTGCATTCACAGGAATGTAACTATGTGTTTTTACAATTACAGGAATGTCTACTGTAAATGTGCAATTGCTGAAGAAGAAAATGATATTGTCCAGTACTTACAAAGTATAAATGAACCATGCACTGTTAAAAAAAGTGGATCACTTTCATGTAAATTTGAAAGGGGGACAAGTCAGGATTCTGGATTAAGTCCAGAATCAGATATATATCTAACGCCAAATTGTTCTCCATCTGAATTTTGTTCTCCATTCTGTAAAGAACAACATCAAAAAGTTAGCTCTGAAATTAACACCACAATTTCCAAGGTAGAAGATAAAATTAGTACACATCTGCATAAAACAAATAGGTCATATTATACTATTGTTGCTGTTGATGAAGTTTTCCGTGAAGATCCAGTTCTGGAACATGCTCAGCAGCAGTCAGTAGAACATGATGATGTATTAGCAAAAGAATTAGCTGAACAAGATAAACTTTTAGAGTCATTCAAATCTATTAAATCAAAAGAAAAGAAGAAAATCATTAGAACAACTCGTAAAATTAATAAACCCACATCATTACCTGTGTCATCTAGTCTGTACTCCAAAAAGCAAAAGCAAAGTTATGATGCTGTATTTTTGAAGGATCCAGTTAATAAAAAGGAAAAAAATGTCTCAGAATTTAGGCCATTACCCCCTTATTCAAGTTCCTCAAAATTGTTTACTTACAACAGCAAAGAAAGTAATGAAGAGAATTTGAAAAAAGGTTGTTCTTCTAAGAAAAGTACTTTTTTAGCTAAATTGTGCTCAAGTTTTGCTGACGAAAAAAACAATTCTGGGCAGTCTGTAACATGCTTTTCCACTTTTACCAAGAATGTTGACTTGGGTATCAGAGGAACTAAAAATAATTTGTCTCAGAATGAGGAAGAGGAATTTATGTGTAGCCCTAAAGGAGATGGGTCTTGTGGGTTGAGGTGTTGTCAGGACAAGGACCTAGACGACTTTTTAACATTGACCCCTTGCAGTCCTGAGATGGATGCCAGTGGAGGTGGGCCAGATTCAGGATTGGACACTTGTTCCACAGGCTGTGTGCCTGGAGGTGGTTTCAACAGTCCTCGTGAACATACAGTTTCTGAAACATCTGGTGTTGACTTAACAGAAGCTGCCATTGGTGAAGACATGCCTCATGATGGAGATTCAGAACTTAATTTACCAAAACCTTCTAAATCATCTGATTCTTCCTCTGTGTCCTCAGAGGCTGGCACTTGGGACACTACGTTTCCTCCATCAAGTACTGTTCAGGATTTGCAGAATCCAAAGCCAAAGACTGATGATGATGTATGTCATGAGGTGACAGAAAATACGATTTTAGGAGAATGTACATTAGTGAATTTACAAACATCACAAAATCATGTAAGTTCTGCTTCAGACAATGCATCTTGTGTGACACCAGATACTATTATAAAAGATATTTCAACAAATGATGCTGTTCAAAAAGAAACTAACATTCCACTTGAGACTGATTCTGATCTTGGTCAAAAAACTGATGTAAACAGTGAAGATCGCCAAGGAGAGCACAGTTTAAAATTTGAAAATATGAATGATACATTTGATGTTTCTGCTAGCGATGCTTTCAATGAAAGTAATGCTAGTGAAATTCTGACAGATTCGTGTGACACTGACGCACTGAAGCACAGAAGAAAAGTCTCCAGTTTAGGAGATTTGCAAACTGAATATTTAGTTGACTCTCATCAGCCTACTTCTGGAGAGAAATGCAATGATTGGAAAATTGATACATCAATTGGAGCAGCTAACAACTATTTCATAAATGCTGCTACTTTAGTAGATGATAGTGAATTGCCCACCTCCCTCCCACCTCTCTACATACATGAAACGTCTTATAAAGTGAAGGAGCCTTCAAGCCAGTCAGAAAGGGAAGATCATTGTGATAATACAACCAAAACTCCCACATCCTCCCCTACTGAAATTGAGGAGGAGACTAAACATATGTGTGTGTCACATGAGGGTGTCATGATCAATGAAGTATTGAAGTTGCCAATCCATGAAAACTCAATTGTAGAAAATAATTGTGAGGCTGTTGGACCTGTATTGGAAAAAGAAGAAACTGTAAACAATACTCAAGGGACAGGGGAGTCAGAAAATTCATATAGTGAACCTCCTGTGATGAGAGTTACATTTTTAAAAATGGGAGGTACCAGGCACGAAGTAAAATTGTTAAATGGACAAGATTTATTTGCTGAGTTTCAGAAAGAATTAAGGATGACTGAACACTTGGAACCTCAAGTTGTTCGTAAAGTTCCTGGAGGAAAATTCAAATGGGACTCAGAAACTCTCGATAATGAAGAGTTGCATCCAGAAAATGATATTATAATTGATAATTCAGTAGCAGCCAATGATGATATTCAAGAGAAACATGAAACAGAAACTGTGAATGAAGATGATGGATCTCATATCAAAGAGCTTGAAGATGATGAAAAGTACTTACATAGTGAAACTGAAAGATCAAGTACACATGTTTCTGATGGCAGACGTGGTGAAAATCTTGAGAAAAGTCCAGAGGAAGAAAGTGAAGATTTAGAGGCCCCTCGAAGGCCAAGTCTCATCCGAAGAAATACATTTGAGTTAGATCCTGATGAAGAACATATTGCTTTGCTGAGACAAGAATATGAAAGAAGGCAAGGGAATCTGCTTTTTCAGAATTGCATTCCTCAATTCTCTGGTCATATTACCGGCAGTGAAGGGTTCAGAGATGCACAGAGTTTATTGGTGCTGGGCACTGAAAATGGAGGAGACATGCACAAAAATGAAGAGCAACAGATGTCTCTTCCTGGAATTCCTGTTGGTAATTCTCTATTGCAGATGTCAGTTGTGGATACAGACCCTAGTCTTCCATGTCAGGTACAGAGTGCAATGTCTGTTGATGATAGTTGCAGTGACCAACAGTTCAGTAACTTCCAGAATGAAAGTAATGTAACCCAACCATTAAATTGTATTGCTCAAAGTGGACTGCAAGCCATTAACGGAGAAATAAATGAAAAAGCACAAGATGAAGAATTAAATGAACATTATGAATATCATGGAATTCATAAAATTGACGATGAAAATAATCAAAGCGAGTATGATACAGATGAACACAGCATGAAAAATGGGAGTTCAGGGTTCACACGGCAGAGCAGTTATGATATAGCTTGTAAACCAGTTATTTCTGGTGCATTAACATGCAGTGATTTGGGTTTAGAGGATAAACGTTTATGGGATAGTCCCAAGAAACATCAAAAGCGAACAGAATCAACGCCAATTGTATCAGGTGGAGTTTCAACTATTGATTTCTCTGTTCCTGTAAGGAAAGTCAGTGAAAGTCCAATCATGAGAAGAAAGAATGAAGCAGCACCAATTCTTTCTGGAGCAGCACCAGTGTCTCCTGAGCAAAAAGAAGCTCTGCCAGAGGTAAAACCACAACCTTCAGCAAGTACTGCTGCTGCTTGGGTTGTAGACATGAGTGATTGCGCTGGAAATGCTGCAAAGCCTCCATTAGATTCTCGAAAACATAAGAAGTCAGATTCAACTACAGGACTTCATCAGCTTCAAGGACCTCCAGATTTGAAAGAAGAACTAAAGTCAGGATCACCTCTTTCAGAATCAAAAAGTGTTTCTTCTCTAGGGTTCTTTGTGGATCTTAAAGTTTCACCAGGAAAAGAACAATCTGAAGTAAGATTGAAGGAAAAACGAGAAAATATCCAAGATGTAAGACTGCAGAAAAGCTTGGAATCAACTCCTGTAAATGTTGGATATTTTGTGGGATTTGAAGGAAGCAGACCACACAGCCGTGAAAAATGGGACAGAAAATCGTCATCCTTTGAAGAGAAACGAGATCTTAAACGGCAGACATCAAAGAGTGATGATAATAAATCATCTGGAAAGAATTCACCATGTGGTTTTTTTGTAGATTTAACCAACAAAGGACAAAATGGCAGTGGTCCAAAAGATACTGAATCTAAGAGATTGTCTAGTGAAGATGAAAAAGACAATGTGACACCAGACAGAAAGAGTGCGATATTTTCTATGTTTATTGATATTGGCGATTCCAAGAAGGAATCTAGTGGTAGACATGGCTCTGCAGAATCAGTTAAAAGTAAAGTGGCATCTTCACCATTACTCTCTTCCAATAAAAAACTAGGGTTAAGGCGAGCATCATTGTCTAGGGACAGTTCTGACAGAGGTTCTCGTCCTAATTCAGCAACGTTTGATATAGATGATCAGCTGCCGCAAGGAGAAAGTCCAAAAAGCACATTCATGTATATTGATGCCAGCACATCCAGTAGTAAAAGTGAATGTACTGTAGCACAAAGTCAACCTTCATCATTAGAAGAAGTAAATGAACATAAAGCAAATAAGAAACAGAGCTTTTTCATGTTCATAGAAAATGAATCTCCTGTGATAAGGCGTAAAACTCTTCCTTCAGGATTGCGACCCAGTTTTAATAGACATTCATGGAATCCTGAAACTCGTTCTACTCTTCAGACTGAAGACACTCGTTTAACTGCAAGAAGGCAACATAAACGAGCCCACAGTGTATCTGTTGACAGAAGTTCCATTTGCAGTCCTGGAGATGAACACAAGTCTTCCAGTTCTAGCTCTCTAGCAAAAACACAACAACAAGGAAGTAGTCACTCATTGTGTGAATCAGCAATGCCATCTGAGGTAGGCATGCCTCAGATGTCAGTTTCTTGTCATGCCCGACTCTCTTCAAAAAGTCAAGAGAAGTTTTTGCAACGTACTTTCAGTGTGGAAGAACAAACAGAAGATGATATAAGTGGAAATAGCGTTCAAACAAATGCAGGCCATTCAAGTCATAAAGCAGAAGTTTCAGGAAACATAAATGTCAAATTTACTCTGAAAGAAGCTAACGTAAATATCGTAGAAGTGTCAGACTTGGAAAAAGTTGAAGAACTTGAGTTGCAGCATGCAATCCAAGTTACTGTTCAAGACAGATGTGCCTCAAAGAGAAATACCCCTGTAGAATTAACTTCTGCAGATGTTGGCAGACATCAAAATGTTTCTAAAGACTTAGCAAAAGTTTCAATTGAAGAACATAAGCAGAAGAAAGCAGTTACAAGAGAAAGTTATCAATCGCAAACAATGAAGAATGAAGAGAATTTTTCAAAGCAAGCAAAATCCATCCCAGAGTCATCTGTTTGTGTTTCTTCTGGAGGAGCAGGCAACAACAGGAAAACAGAATTTGAGCCAGAAATGCAGAAAAAGGGAGACAGTAATGAAACAAAAAAGAAAGTGGAGAGTTCTGGTGGAAATTTTGTCAGGCTCTCAGATCTTGATAAAGAACCTAATAAGGCAAATGATGTTACAGATTCCAGTGATATTCTACCATCTTTCTCTGCAACAAATAGAATGACTAGAAGTATTCCTGAAACATCATGGATTGAAAATAAACTTTTAATGACTCGATCGATAGGTAGTGGATCTACCAGCAAATCTCTAAGCAGACTATTCCCCCACCTTCATACTGGTGGCAGTGCTTCTTCTTCTCCTTCAAGTGCAACATACAGTAAGTCACCTGGTGGCCAGATGGAAGTTGATGACAATGACATGCAAGTTTCAGAGACCTCTGATCTGAGTAGTATGCAGAGCAGTATGGGTCCTTCTGGACTTGGTAAGTGTTGTAAAATTTTCGTATCAATGGAATGGAGTTGATGAAACATACAATTAAAATACATTAGGAAATCACAAATAACAAACAGCATTTATTTTCAGAAGGCAGTACAGAAGAAACTGATGCTTCCTCTTCATACGCAGGGCGCAGTGGCCCTGTGTCAAGGCTCGGAGAGGATCTTCTTCGAATGTTCTTAGAAGAAATCAACCCAGATGTCACAGTGGAAGTGGGTGGTCGCAGACTGAAAGCCCACAAATGCATCTTGTCCTCACGCTGCCAGTATTTTGCAGCGATGCTTAGTGGTGGCTGGGTTGAGAGCGCAGGGAATGTTATTTCTTTGCAAGGATTTTCTTATAATGCTGTTCATTTTGCTTTATGTCACATTTACAGTGGCACTAGTAATATACCTGATACCATTAGTATTGTTGAATTGGCCACTCTGGCAGATATGTTGGGACTGGAAGGCTTAAAAGAAGTCATTATGTATACACTTAAAGTGAAATATTGTCACTTCTTTCATAAGGTAAACATTATTATTATTTTTTAATTTTATTTTATTTAATTATTTTTGTAATCTGTAACCTCTCTGGTGTCATACTCTGATACTCACAATGAAAGCTCTTTTTTTCAGCCTTGCACTATGTGCACTGTTGGCGTCTTGGAATGTCTGCCTCTTGCAGCTGCTTATGGTTTGGATGAAATTTATAGGAAAAGTTTGCGCTGGATAACTAAATACTTTGTGCGAATATGGCCTACAAAAGGCTTTGCATCTCTTCCTAGAGAACTGGTCGAGAAGTGTTATCAACAGCATGTTGTTTATATGGTGGGACAAATTTTCACTGTTTAACTGTTGATGGCATAAGTATAATTGTAAACATTGGATTATAATTCTAATTTGTGTTTTGCAGTCTGTTGACAATGTTCTTGAAACAGTAATGTGTTGTGATAAGTTGATGGCTACACTTCCTAATGTGCGCTGGGCAGAACCTGTTTTTGGTATAACATCACAACTTTTGGAAGCCTCAATCAAATATATAGCCAACAATTTCAGTGGTGTTCTTGCAAGCGAAAAGTAAGTATTTATAATTACTGTACCATTTTTTTCAGTGTTTGTGATATGATCTTTGACAGAATTTGTCTCCTTCCAGTTTCCTGTCCTTAGGAAAAGAACTTAGTTGGAACATCAGCCGCCTTGAAGATAGCATAATGGCAGCAACTGATCGTCTCCCTCCAGATCAGTGTTGTCAAAGTTATTCACGTTTACATCAAATTCTTTCTCTTGCTCGATCTCCTGAGCCACCACCAGAAATGCAATGGAGTCAGGCAAGTGAAATATTCATTGAATGTTATGACAGAAATCATTCCATAAAATTCTCATTAAAACTTATCATGGCTCTTCTGGGTCATTTGTTCTTCAGAACTTTGTGGAGTTGCTGGGTCGCATTCAGAAACGTGTTGAAGCCAGTTTAGTGCGACAAGCACCTCGAGCTGCTCGATGCCCATCTTGGGGCCAAATGGAACCAGAACTTCGTAGAAAGATCCAAGAAATAGCTTGTTTAGTATTGGTCCCTGGAGAGGATCATAGGTCTCGATTATCTAACATCACCAAAGTACGTATTACTGCATTTGGCCCAATTTATAAACATTTTTGTTTTTATTCTTATTGTTTTGTACAGAAATGATTTTTATGTCACAATAATTTGGCTAGCAGGAATTATGTTTAATGTTTCTTAAGCTCTACTTGCATTCTTTCAGAGAGGAACCAGTGGTAGCAGTAGTGTGTATTGTACTGGACCGAGATCTGTATCAAGTACTGGCCTTCGTAGCTTAGATTTGCGTCAGGTCAGACTTGCAATGACACAGCAGGCTCGGAGGGCTGCGTCCGGTGGTCGTGTTTCCACATTAAAAGCAGACAGCAAAGCAAAAGCTCAGGCTAAACAACCTCATACATCTCAAGTAAAGAAAGAAGCAGTTACTACTGATGATAGCAGTAAAGCTTCAAATGGAGAAACTGCAGCAAGACCAAAGACTTGGCCAATGAGAGTTCTTGAAGTTAGTATTCTTGTTATGGTTTTACAATAGATTCTAGGTCTTCAATAATTCCAATGTTATGTGTAATAAATTGTCTTACTTTCTTTGTTTTTCAGAATAAGTCTAGATCCACCAAATATAGAGTAAACTCTAGCACATCAAGTACAGGAACTCCAGAAAAATCAAATAACACTGCACCTCGAAGGTCTGGGAAAAATTTGATATCTTCCTCAGATTCATCTCGAACATCATCCCCAGCTATGAGACGTTCAGCTCCTGGCAGTGATAGTTCTGGTAGAGTCAGAGCTTCAACTCTTAGCGGAACATCAGGTAGAGGTGTTGTTAATAGGTCAGACACTCCTCCTGGCCGAGACATGCGGACTCGAAGAAAAAGAGATGGAGAAATTGCAGCTATCTCAACTGATTCTTTGACCGAATCTCCTTCCAATGGAAGCACAAAACGTAGTGCAAAAGAATTGTCTGAAAGTGCAACAAGTCGCAGCTGTCAGTCTACTAGACCTGATACTCCATCAGTAAGGAGGAAAGTCCGAGATGATGTTGTAATGTCTACAGATTCCCTTTCTTCAGCTGCAAATGGAGAGAAAACAATAGGCAAAGAATGCACTAGTGTGAGTGCTCCAAGTCATAGTTCCATAACAACGAGACCTGAAACTCCGAAAGATAGAAAGAAGAATGCTCTTGGGAGGTTAGGTGTTGAAGTGACAATTTCAACCGATTCATTAGCCACTGATTCATCATATGCTGGAGATGCATCTCTAGGGGCCAAAGAAAGTGGAAGAGTCTCCAGTGGGAGTAGCAGAAATGAAAATAAAGCAGGAAAAATAGTGAAATTGAGCAATGTGAAAAATGATAGTCAACGATCACCTGCTTCTGCGGTTAGGAAAATCACTCGTCAGTCTGTATCATCTCCTCGCGATTCTCCCACTACACGAATAAGATCAGCAGTGTCATCCTCGCCCTACACTGGATCACCATCACTAAGAAGAAGCCTTTTGCTTGCTTCTAAGCCTGAAAATGCTCCTCCCACTACTGGTGTTAAGCAACTGACACCATCTAAAGCTACTGCAGTTGTCAAGTCTGAAAAATTGACAACTAAATTACTCTCCAGCCCTTCTACCAGTAGTACTACGACAAAACGTACCCCTACTCGTAATCAGATACGACAAGTAGTTGCAAGTCCTGCAAAGCCAATTGTAGAAGGAGTTAAGTGTGGTACAGGGAAATGTGCTTCAAAAGAAACAGTTTCTACATGCACACCTAATAAAACAGTTACTAATAAAATCAGTAATGTTACAAAGAAAACAGCAAATGGTAGTATAACAGATGGTAGAAATAAACGTTTCTCTGACTGTCACACAAAATTACCTCCCGTCTCTAAAAGAGAAGCAGGTGAAGAGAAACCTCCAACTGTTGGTTCAAGATCTGGTACGTTCTTGAAAGATGAACCTACGATATTGAAAAAACCTGACATAGACAATGTCCAAGAGTGAGCTAAGTGGTGCCACAGCTTGTATTTATTCTGAACTAGAATGTAAGTGTTTCTTAAATTTATTTTCAAAAAGGAATGGGTAATTCTTATATGCATTTAAAAGTGTGACGATAATAAGCAGCATGAATACTCTCAAAGTAAAATAAGTGGTTATCTTGATCAGTCTTTCTATTTGTCAGATAAGTTAAAATAAGATACTTGTTTCAGTAGTTAGTGTAGTACTTGCATCATAATGGAAGGTGTCTTAAGAACTTCCCCCATTTTTCCTTTTCCTGTGAACATGTACTATATCGAATGCTGCTTAATTTCTCTCTTAAGTCCTACTCTTTAAGGACAGTGGTTAAAATGTTTTTAATAATTCATCGTAGCAACTTTGAACCATCTTAACTCCTTGTTATTTTTGTTATTTTTTTTGTTTGTGCATATATGCCATCTGTTTTGCTTATTGTGATAAAATGTGAAGAGTTAAGTGAATTGCATTCTTGTTGGAAATGGCAATTGAAAATGCAGTTCTACCTAGTCATTGAGCCATGCAAAGTGTATATATGGTACTATTATTTAATCAATTTTATGATATTGCAAAGAATTTGAAGTATATTATAAACTGTAAAATATTTATATGTTATGGCAGCGCATTTTAGATTGTAAATGTATTTTGTCTGTGTTGCTATCGTTATTAGATAGTTTTTCAAAAATAATTTAATATTTGATGAGTACAATCAGTAAATGAATAATTGTAATAATTGTGCAATTATTGAAATAATCTTAATACAATGTTAGGAATCTCAGAGTCTCCATGTTCAATCTGTTTGTCTTTTTCTTTAAAAATACAGTTGTACTTTTAAGGTATGTCCTTTTATATGCAGACATTATTACTTCTGTGGTACAATTCTTAAAAATTGGGGTTTTCTGGGCCTTTCATACTTGCTAGTCATTAGTTGTGTACATTCCTTTTCACTTCAATCAGCTTTTATCATTTAACTGGCACTTGTGACTTCAGTTTCATTACTCTACTTTTTGGAGTCAACTGTTTCTGTGCCATTCATTTTTTGGTGTAATACATAGTGTAGCACATGAGAATATTTAGAGAATGTAGTAAAAATGAATGTTGATCAAAGCAATGGTGCCTCCAGCTTAGTTAGTCAAAAGCAAAAAGGTAAATTTGCTCTCAAGTAGAAAAAAAAATTGAAGTAACCAATCTACTCCTGCCAGAAATTACAAGTTCATTTTTAGCTGCAATATTACAGTAGATAACTGCAAAATAAAAAAAACATAAGGGGTTCGCTTCAAAATGTCCACATGCTCATAGTGGCATATTTGTTGTGGTTGCAAAAGTAAACTCTCTCGTACAATTTTAATTGTTCATATCGTAGCATATCCTGGTATTGATTTCTTAAAACATCTTCCTGATTATAGAAACATTCTTACTGATTCAAGGAATTGCTTTTTCCACTATACAAAAACATTCCAAAGGAAAACTCCTGGAATTCAGTACTATTAACTGTTCTTTAGTAGTGCCATAAAAGAGAGTTTACTTTACACATTAACAAGTTCTCTGAAACATATATGTTCTACAGATATTCCAGACTAAAAATTCAGTGAGCTCTTGAAAGAAATGTAGTTCTTACTAAAAACTGAATAGCAATTTGCTACTGTTTACTGTATGGCTTTGCAGTAATTTAATGAGTTTTCACCGAGAGGAAATTTTCACCAATTCTTTATGTCAAGGTTAGTAAGATGCTTCCCAAAGAACACTGAAAAACATTTGTGTAGCTATTTGACAGAATGAGAACCTTGAGGGTCAAAATTTCCTTTACAGTATTGAAGAACACAACTGAAAGAAAGTTATCAGAAAATTTGTTCTTAATTTCTGTGATTCACATTATATCAATAGCTATGAAAATCCTATGTTGCCATTGCACCAAAACAAATGCATTTGTTTGTGAAGATTCTAGTTTTATTTCAAAAGAAATAATACTTGTTCCTATATCTCTAAAGGTTAAAAATGCTTTAATCCTTGTATGTGTCATGTTCATGTCTTTACTTCACATTTTTAATGTATGTACTTAAGTATACAGCAGTACAACTGAAAATTGTTTTATTTTTTTAAACATTGTTTTAAAGCACAAAAGGCCAGTGAAAAAGTTAGTGTCAAATAATTGATGTTGGTTCTTTATAACAAGTATATCTAGGAAATTGTACATTGTTAATTTCAAGTAAATATCTAGCTGCCAAGCTGCCATGTGACAACTCATATAGGTAATTAAATCTAAAACTGTTACATACATATTATAATAAATTATGTTATTGTTCCTTCTGAACGTTAAGAAGGAATTTTAAAGTCAATATTTGGCATTTTTCTCTTATTTCAAGAACATGTACTGCACATTACGGTTGCAATACATTATTTCCTTTTGTGATTTTCAAAATTGTGCAATACATATTTTGTTAAAATACATAATAAATTCTTTCATTTCCTCTTACTTTAACATAATTTTCATATCATGTGAGATATGAGGAATTATAAGAATGCTCTTAATGTTGAAACCAAAATACTGTTTTCACTGTTACCAGTTTATCTATGTACATTGAACTATGCTTTTTTATCTTCTGTTACACGGATGTTGCATGCTATTTTTATTTTTGTACTTTATTATTTATTGCAAATTTAATATTTGTAATGTATCCAGGGCATATTGCAATGGTGTATTTTGATGAAATAAATAAGGTGCTTAAATGAGAACTTTTATTTCAAAAACCTCTTTCAATTTAACATTGTATATTCATTTATCAATTAGTGTTCCTCTCACTCTGTTACGTTTAGCATCAATTTCAGCTTGAGTTTGCTGCACAACCATTTTCCTTTTGTTCATTCCTTTTCTCTCAAGCTGCTTTTCGATAATCCTTGCATTGTTTGCATAAGAATCGGCCACCTCGCGCTGAAAAATAAGGATTCATTATACTTTAATAAAAGGATAAATGATGTACTTTTCTGCCTGAAAATAATTGTAGAAAGTCTACAATTTCTAATTTTCATTACTGATGAGATTGCTCTAGCAAAGTTAAAAAAATCAAAATTGCTCCAATATTATTTTACAAATGTCCCTTGATTCATTTATTAGCTGTTTATAAAATCCTAGTGATTTTTTATGAAAAACAAAATTATTATTGCAAATTAAAAACAAAGTTGTGTAATAAATGTGTCTACCTTTTGGTAAAAATTCAAACTACCAATTTTCATAATTCCAAACATCCAGTCACCTATACAAGAATGCATTATTTCTCATCCCGTAATGTATATTAAAGAACCATTGCTTCAAAAATTACACAAGTTTTAGAGGTTAAAACTAGTTACACCATTTACAACCAGTGATGCAACAGAACGGCACAGGCTTTCTTGTACCAATAAGTTTCCTTATTATATTAAGAATATAAAACAGTATACCTGGCCCTATATGTAATTTTTCACTGAAAAATTTGAGACCATTTTTGAGAAAATGTCATTTGTCATCTGAAAACACTTATTTTGAATCTTGAACCAAAGCTTTTTGTTCTCAAGAAACTTCATACAAATTATTTCATGCCATGTTCACAGTAATATAAAAGAAATGTGTCTAATGTAAATACAAACGATGCAAGATATATATATTTTAAAAATGCATTGGGGTAATTTTGGGGAAAAAAGGACACAGCATCCTGTGTTTCCTAGATTTCTTTAACTCAGAAATAACTATATCTTTGACCATAATGTCATTTCAGTATGGAGAATTCTGTAATCATTAAAGACAATCCAAATTGGTGTCTATAGGCTGGGCATGTCATAGGAATAATTTCATTTGGCATTTTAAAATAGAAGACCCACTACCCTGATTACTTTCTCAATGCCCACTTCATATAGATAAAAAGCATTCTTTCCTTCAGCCCAGGAAGTCTCATATCAAATTCATACTTTATGACTTAACAAGCCATTTCCCTGGGTTTACCCCCATACATTTTCTATGCTTTAAATTCCGTCTTCTAGAAGTCAGTCACCTTGAATTAAAACATTAAATTAAAGTTATTGCAGTATAATTCAAATTTTATTTCTTTAACTCAAAAGGCAAGTTATTAATTCTTTGAATAGTATTTATTAAGAAATAAAATTCCTGATTTTTCGAAAATTGAAAGCAACAAAATTGAAGATAAGCATATTTGCCTCAGACAAAGACTATTGTACAAAATTATCTCTTTAAGAAATATTTTTGAGAACGTCAAGATGGAGGCGGTGATAAGATACACCTGTTATTTAATCGAGCTTGGGTTTTCAAATTAACCTTTCAGAAATAATTCGAAACCTATTTGATAATCCACATTTTTGTCACGGTTCTCTCTCCTGCTCTAAGAGAAACTGTGCTGACAATAGCATGATTTGTACTGCTAACTTCTAGGCCAAGAACGTTTGAGACTGTGTCAATAAACAACTAGTGGTGCAATAGATTGGCACAGACTTTCCCATATTAGTTTTCTATTTCTATTCCTTTGGTCTCGGTCAGCTATTTGAACTTGTCTCATATTCTTGCCTGCTGCCATCTATCGCCGCCCAAAGTACGTTTTTCCCCGAATTTTCTTAATTTTTTGGTTTTGTAATTACAAAGCGGAAATATTATTTTAAGATTATTAAAGAGCAGAAAAACCTCGTCCTAAATGGCCATGTGTTTGAAAAATTTGGAGCGGTTTTTAAAAAACTGGCGATCAAGCACTACGGTAAATTCAAAATTTGAAGCATTTTCTCAGAAAATTTTTGAGTTTTTCTAAAACTTATTTGAAGTCATTGTAAGTACATTAACTTACAAATACAACAGTGATTACAAATTGATGGAAATGTGCATATCAACAGAATGAAAGATCTTTCAAAAAATTCACATTTGTGTAACTTTTGAAAAAAACAACAACAAAATCTCCGACATTAACTTTACGTCACATTAAAGAGCGCAATCACAACTATCTGTTCGAAATGTTGAAAGAAAAAAAATGGGAGTCCTTTTTGAGAAAATCTTGTTTTTATAATTTTTTTAAAAGTGTACGTATTACTCGCAATCTTGTGTGAAAACTGCCAAAATTAAAAAAACAACAAAAAGAACATGATCCTAATGCAAGAACTTACTATGGAGAGCTTTCTTTTTATTTATTTATTTATTTATATTTATTTAAGAAACATTCTCTATCTTCAGTTTTGTAGTAGTAGGAAGACGCCCGAAACATTTGGAAATTCTCAAAAATTCAGAGTTAACCATTAAAATTGAACCTATACCACCTTTATAAGTGTACTTTATGCTTATTTATTATTATAAGAAATTTAAAGAAAAAATTTGGAGCCTTTATTGGGAAATTTTGATAATGTCCAGAGTGCTACATATAAAGTAGCCCCAAATTTTAAAGAAAGTTTTTCAAAATCGTGGCGCCTCAAGTGGGCACAGATCGACCTGAATATATCCATTTTGGAAAAAAATTGGACGCAGGGTTTAGGCGCTGTGAGGTTCACTGACTGAAGGAAGTTTTGAAAGAAAAAACACTTTATTTGGTATCACGGGACCCAAAAATGTGTATTTCCGTTGAAATCTCAAAATCGATTTTCCGCAGTATTACATAACTTTCCATATGCTACATATTACTCCGTATATACGTACTATAAGGGAAAGTAAAATATGTTGTTATATTCAGTTATTGCAGTTTTAGGATGCCGAAACAATTTTGAATTTTTTGCAATTTTCGAAAAATAAAGGTTTTTAACCAACATGAGACCTGCATCATTTTCTTAATCGTCCACAGCATCCAACAACAAAATTTAATCAAAAACGATGGAGCTTTTTTTTTTAAAAAAATTTCACAGGTGCTTTATGTAAAGTGTGACCTGGAATTTCAAATTCAAGGGGGCCGCGACATTAGCCAGATCAAGTGGCTAGAGATCTTGCAGAAATTACATTGTGTTACTTTTGAAGAAACAAAAAACACCTCAAAATGACAGTATGTCATACTGAAGAGTGCAATTAGCACTATTCTTTCAAAAACTTTCAAGACAAAATTTGGAGCTGTTTTTGAGAAACTGATGTTTGAACGTTTCTGAAAATGGGGAAATTTGAGCTAGTTTTCACAGAAAATGGTTGAGTTTTCACGAAGCTTTATCTGACTTTATTTAACACACATATACTCATAAATACAATAATGTGAACAAATTGCCGCTAATATAAATATTAATGACATGAGAGACAAGTCAAATAATTACATTTTTATAATTTATGAAAAACCAAAAGAATATTGCTATATGGCGTTTGTCATTTCATAGAGTGCCTTTAGCACAATCCCTACCAAAAGTTTAAAGAAAAAATTGAGCCGTTTTTGAGAAAAAATAGTTTTTGTAATTTTTTAAAATTGCAGAAATTGCAAGCAATACTGTGCGAAAACTACATTTTTCAATAAAATGTATATGACCTTAATGAAAGAACAAATTTGATTCTCTATCTTCAGTTTTGAAGTCGTAGGAAGACACCGAAAAAAATTCAAACTTTTGAAATTTTCGAAAATTTGGAGTTAACCGTAAAAATCGGACCTTTGCCACATTTATAAGTGCATTTTACTCTATTCTTACACGAAATAAATACAAAATAAATTTGTAGCCATTTTTTGAGTATAATTTACAAATGTTCCAGGGGCTTCATGTAAAGTTAAAAAACTAATGAATGATTTTCAAAATCGCAGAGCTTCGACTCAGGCCAGATAGACAGGGCCTACAAATTTGGAAAAAATCCTACACATGGTTTAAACACTAGTGTTGTTCACATACATCATACAGACAGACGGACAGTTGGGTAAGACAAGAGGTTTTGGAGAAAGAAAAAAAAAAAGAGAAAAAAAAAAAAAAAAAAAAAAAGAAGAAAGAAAGAAAAAAAAAAAAAAGAGAAGACTTTTTCAGTATCAGAAGATCCCAAAACATGTATTTCTGTTAAAATCTCAAAATTGATTTTCCGCAGCATTACATAACTTTCTCTATGCTATGTATATTACCCTGTATAAACGTATGTATATGGGAAAGTAAAAATGGAACGGTATGCAGTAGAATAGGAGCTTGGTTTAAACTACTACTATTAAATCTGTGAGATATGCCAATGACAAACTGTTGGACTGAGTTTTTGCAAGCTACTGTACCATAAATTTTAATTAGGCAGCTTTTGGTCATCTTGCTCTTGTTGATTTTGCATAGTAACTTTAACGTATCATAAATAAAAACACAATATTCCCCAGGAAAGAATGATATTATAAGGCATTATTTAAATCAATTACATCTAAAATCGGCAGCATATAAAAGTATTTTTTCCATCTTATTATGAGCTATACTGGCAAATATCCATAACAAAAAATAAAAATTAAGTTGAATAGAAACATAACTTACAGCTTCAATTTCATCTTCTTCTTCATCAATTGTTGAAACTGTGACTGAACTGAATTTTCCCATATTCTTTGTGTGTTTGGTAACCATTATTTTCTTGGGTTTCTCTACTGCTACTTGATTGTATATGGTAGTCATTGGACCCTCTCCTGAACTTTTAATAACTGATCCTTTGACAATAAAATTAATGTTGCTTGCTAGTTCATGCTTGTAATAAAGTAAAAGTCCACATCTGAAAGTATAATTAAAAATGCATAAGTATGCAACTCATGCAAATAAAAAAAGAACATACCACTTAATCTTCCAAATGAAATTTTTTGATACAACTCTTTCATTTCTTACAAGAATTGAAAGTTATTTTCTAAATTTCAATGCGATATTATGTTTACATTGTCTGTTTTAAAATTATGCATCAAAAAAAAAAAAAAATTATATACAAAAATTATTTAATAACTTGACCAAGGTAAATCTCAGAAAACACCATAAACATTTTGCAAAGAAATATGAACCTTTTAACTACTCTGGTGGGGCCCTGGAGTCCCCTGGCTGAAGTATATGTCATTATAATTTGGAAACCAATTACTAGGAAGTGTTCATGTAGACATTACACTTCAGTGGCATTGCGTTATTAGTTTTGACTGGTTGTTCAAAGCGATTTAAGGTTTATTTTTGGAGTTCGAGGAGAAGGTTTCAGAATACCCCACTGAAAGTAAGTAATTTTTCATTCCCTTGACTGATGTTTTGTATGTAATTTGACTGTTATGATTTGCGTTACAGTATAATCACAAAGCAAACTCCCCTTCCTTCAACATCCTGGATCAGAACCTAGAAAAGGAAGATGCTACATGTGTGTGAGAAAGATAATTTGCGAAAAGGGCTGTAAATATACATGCCCAGATCACAGAAATTTAATGAGTAAAAATTGTTTGTAATCTACTTTTTCCTTATTATTGTAAACTCTGTAAACTAATTCAAAGAACAAAATTTGAAATAATTTTTATCATTAAGATCAATAGTGATATACTTCTTGGGGCACCTGAGAACCCTGCCAGAGCTTAGGCGTAAGTGATTTTCAACAGGGTAGTTAAGAGTTAATAAAGAAAAAAATGTATTAAATTACTTAGCAAGTAATTTTGCTAAAATGTATGAAGCTAAAAAGATTTCAATTCATGGACAAGATTCTTAATTTGAGACTCACAAATTTTTATTCCATTTATTTATCATTTCTTCACTAATTTATCATTGTTTCGTCAGTTAAACTGCCAGGTGAGGTGTATGTTATTTTAAACGAGACATAAATCACTATTAAATAATTATTTTTCTCTGTTAATAAACCACTGAATTTCACAAAAGATGTAATCATGAAATAAATATTGATGCCTAGAGCAAAAAGAAACACTTTTCTGATACATACTTCTTGCATTTCAATCGGAATTGTCTTTCAATTCCTTCAGGTCTCTTTATATGTACAGTCTCATCTTGGTCACATGTTATTTTATGCGCATGTTTACTTCCATCTAGCACTCTGGCACCATCTCTTTTACGCAAAGGCAACTTCTCTATGGCACAATCTGCAAAAATGGCATTTGCAAGAATGAAATTAACCACTCGCATATTCACCAATTCTTAAATTCAATAAATATTAACTCACCAAGTATCAAAGTCATTTGGCCACATATACAGTAATAAATATGTAAGGGTTTCTCCTCACTGTATTCCTCTTGGTCTTTTGTATCAGAGCACACAATGCTGCGAGAAACTACTTTCGGCATAATGAAAGAAAACACCAATTCTCTGTATTCAAAATTAAATCTAGAAACACCACAGAACATTAAAATGTGTACAATTTGAAATCGAAAAATAAATAAATAAATAGCCATATAATGGCACTAATTTTTAGTTTAGAAAACCGCTTACGTTCACTACAATTACATATCAGCCATCAATATATACGTAAACTTGTTAACCCGTTCAATGCATATACTACAGTTATCCGTCATCAATTGTGTAAAAAAAAATCACTTATTTTTATCTACATAACCAACATGTCTTGATGCATTTTGATGATGGAGGAAAGACAGTCCATGTTTTTGACATTTACATCGATATATCGAGTCGCATTCACGTCGTGGTAGAACGTTTCGATTATTATCGATATTACCAAAAAAATACATTTCTTAGCAAGAATCATGGTAGATAATGGCAATTTTCATCATGGCAATGATGATAGTGGAAAAATTTTACACCATGGCAAGAAGTACTCCACCACGGAAACATCACGGAAGAATGGTTGCAGAAAATCAACTCAAAAGCAAAACTGTAGTTCTCTTGCTACAATATTCATTGAGTATATCTGACTTGGAAAGAGCTACAGATCACCAAGTTCTAAAAGTTACTCGAATCTGATGAAAATAATTTCGTGCGTATATTTACGTAGTATTATAATAAACGATATTGATTCTACTTCCTTTGCAAAATTCAATGTAGACCAACGAGCTAGAATAAACTAGTATATTCTAGCTCGTTGATGTACACAGTATAATCAGTTGTTTCTTTTAATAATAGTCGTACTACATCTTATTACCATGGATGAATTGGAATCTAGATGTTGTTAGTTACAACGCTCCAGACGATCTTTGCAAATATAGACCTCCGACAAAGCCAACTATGCAAAGAAAAATGAAATATAAGAACACACGTTTTTATTTTATAAAATGAAGAGGAGAGGGGGTGGGCATAAATTGATAAATTTTACTGTTGGCTTCTCTTGGTCCCAAACGTATTCCACGTAGACTAGGTTCAAACTGTTTGGGGGCGTTTTTTTACATTCTTATTCCGCTACAGTCTTTAACAAACAAATTAATTCGTAATAAAAACTAGTGGAGCTACAACAGCACGTACTTCCTCGCGTTATTGGAAACAATTACGTAATATTGATATTGTGCTTTTTCTGCACTAACGCCTCAGCTATTATTTGAAAACGTCTCAAATCATCCAACAAGCGAGCAACGCACTACTGACAGCGCAATGTTGTCAAAACTATGTGCATTCGCTTGGCTAATAATATCAGTACAGTAATTAGAATATATGCAATTTACATCAAAATAATTACGAAAATTCTGGCTGCTCACTCGTGAGTTGCTTTTCGTCGAAAGATAACAGTTCGACAGCGTTTCATCGTTTTCTTTTATTCAATACGCAGTAAATATTTTAACTTTTTACTGAGACGTTATGGCTTGTTATTGCCTTCAAATACGCAGTTCGATATACGCTGCTTACCTGAATCGAGAGGACCGTGGTTACGAGAGAAATGTGAAAACAGTTGAATGATGCTAAATGTTTTCTTATGAGAGGGAATTATGGAAAGGAAATATGAAAAAGACAAACCAAGTCAAGTTCACATCTAGATAATTAGTAAATAAGTAAATCTGAATCAATAAAATTAGGTATAAATTAAAATTATGTATGTACTACGGATGCTAACTGTTTCTAATGATCTCGGTTTGTCACCGCTCGATCATTAGAACCATCTTAACGTCCTTGGTGCAGAAATAACTATTAGGGATCAGATGATATTAAATAGTATATAACATACCTCATCGGGCATTTTGATGAGCAGAGGCGGGATTCAGGGGGGTCAAGGGGGGGGGGGCAACTGCCCCCCAATATCGGTGACAATTTAAAAAAAATATATTTAATATCAATTTTAAAAATATATTATTAATTTCGTGGATCTTCAAATTTATATTATAAAAGATTTACTTTTTTCTGTATTTGGAAAACAAATTCTCTATACTGCATTTGAGTAACTGACCGTGTATGCGGATCCACCACTCACTCCTCGTTAGATGATCTCTTCCCGTGCACCAATCGAAAGTATGAGGAGTCATTCGATGCGTCTTGATCTCCTGGTGGGGAACTGTTAATTTGTTCTTGGATCAGGCCCGAATATTCTAAAAAAATATTCGAAAACGTGTGTTTGAGGTTTTTTCTTAAACTGCCATCTTAGTGAGTATGACGGGAATTAAACCAACGTCACCCAAATATATCTATGAAGGTTACATTGAATGCGACAACTAAATACCCGCGGCTCCGCGGCAATTTCATTTAATTTGCGTCCGTATTAATGCCTTTTTAAAAATACATCTGTAAAAACCAACGAACAGTATTGCCTTGGAACTTATTTAACTTGAACTTCAGGTACCAGAGAAAACCAAACTGTGAGTAATGCTATAGAAGCACGTTTACGTTCTGACGTTCGACTTTCACATTTACATTCTTAATCGTGCAAATACCGATTTTCAAATGAATGTGAATAACAACTTATTCTCATTAAAACGTTACTAACATCTTGAAGTCGTAGGCTTCCGCGGCCTGAGTCATGTGACAGCCCAGATCACGTTACTAACTCCTTATTCACATTATATACAAAACAGTTTCCTTTTAATTTTTATATAGATTCGCCTACCTTACAAAACGATAAATACAGCCATTGCAGAAGAAGATGTAAATATAATTAGACTGACTTTATGGAGATTTATCTCTTCAAAAATTAGGGGACAAAAATATGGGAAGGTTAAGCAAATCCAGGGAATACAAAATTTAGTGGTAGAATATTTTGGGAAGAATTTTCGGAACTAAATTGAGAATGATCATGTTAGGGAATAACGTTGAATGGTTTTATTTATTTGCATTTTTGTGCATATTAGCAAAAAAATATGTGGCTGTACTAATTCTCATTATTCAGCATCATTCGTTCCTTCAAGTATTTTATGGCGTTTATAATGTTGAAATTACAATATTACCAGTTATTATCCCCAATGGAGATGAAATATTAGAAGGCCATTTGCTGTTGGAAATTTTTGAATAGGATTAAAACATTATTAGCTTCTACGGATCATTGGTATGTCTGATGCTAGAGACTACGCACTTATTTGAACAAAGCTATGGATGACATAGATTTTCTACAGATGGAAATACTTTGAAAACAGACGCCATATTCAACTAGTCCCTACATAGTATTTGAGTTACGGCGAGTATGCGTGTGTGCGGATCCGACACTCACGTTTAGTCCACTTTCCATGCACCAATCGAGACAGGTGTCATTCGAGGCGCCTCGATCTACTGGTGGAGATAAAATTGGTGGTGATAATTTGTTTTAGAATAAGGCCAGAAGATTAAAAAATTCCAAACGTTGTGGCAAATGTATTAAAATTGAAGAACTTCAAGCGAATACGGAGAAAATCGAACTGTGAGTAATGCTACAGAATGAAAGAAGATTTAACTTATTTCTAGGGTTTTTTTTTCACTGTAAAACAATGTCGTTTAGTGTAGAAATTAATTTTATATTATGACAAAAGTAAATGGTCAATTTTTATGTTACACCTTACATTTTTCGTCGAGTTCGACGAATAAATCATTTTATACTTTTTACGTCATTTTTAATGCATTTTCACTGACTTCATACATTTACGCTAACAACAGATCAATTTTAATTACAAATGTATAATAAACACTCTAATAAATGCTCAGAACCGTTGCAGCCATTTTCAAAGTGCATGCTATATAAAATGATAAAAATTGTTTTTTTAACTACAGCTCAGCAATCAACAAAATTTACAAAAATTCAAATCATTTTGTAATTTAAGAATAACTTCAGATTTCTTTCAAGCCTCTTCCAGGGTTCTAAGATAGTAAAATTATTTTTTGTTATTTGTTTAAAAAACTGTATGATTAAATTTGGCTCTGAGAAAATTAAAACAAAAATTTCTGATAGTATACATTTATTTTGTTATTTTTCATTTTTTTCAATCCTATAAAATATTGTTTGGTTGTCAAAAAACTAAAATAAAAAAAACATGTTTCTGGTTGTAGAGGTGTCTGGGTGGTGGGACGAGGGATAAGAAATCCTTCAAAAATTGTATGTTAATGTTAGAAATATAGTGTACCTACTCTTATGACATTTGTTTTAAGGGAACTTTTACCATATTAAGTAGGGGGCACTTTGACTCCTTAATAAAAGATCCAAAATCCCGCCTCTGCTGAGCAGTAATTTATAAAAAAAACTGCTGCGAAATTCATCGCAAACGGAAGTACAGGATCTCGGCCTAGGAGTTTCACCACCACCACCACCACCAGCTGGACTAAATAAAACAGATGTATCTTACCACCGCTAACATATCGACGTTCGACAACAATTAGCTTCTCAAATATCGATGCGGTATTGTTGCGTAATTTCTATTAAGCTTTGCGGTTTGCTTAAAAAGAAATACATAAATACATTGAGAATACAAATTGAGTAAAAAAGAAGAAATAAAAATAAAATTAATATAGGTATTTTCAATAGTAAATTTTAATTAAAATTAAATTAATTACTTTTCATATGATTCATTCAATTTTTCTTGTGGCCCGTAGTTGGTGTGAAACCTGTATATATTTTATTAATTTCAAGTATAAATTACGCAAAAACTGCTAGTTTTTCAAAAAAAACTATAAATGACTTTTTTAAAGAGCTAATTTTTTACAACAGTCTTTTTTTGTCTGAGACAAAAACATCTATCTCCAATTTTTAAGGTTTTAAAATTATTTCTTGAGGAAATTATGAAAATGTTTTTGAGATTTTGTGTGAAGTACTCTCAGAAATAAAAATATCCATTTGAAACTCCCAAAGCCACGAGTTCATTCAGATCGATTGGGGAATATCAATTTGAAAGAAAATCGGCTGAACGGTTTAGGGTTAGCATTGACCACAGACGGACGGACGGACGCTCGAACGCATGCACGTACGCACGGACGGGTGGGCGGACGGACGGACAGACGGACGAACTGACGAACACAGTCAGATACACACGTTTTGCTGTCAATCGATTTTTCGGCAACAAGAACAAACAAAACATGGATTCTGGCTACACCACGAGTTACGGGATTTTTTTCTCTCTCAATTTAACAACAAAAATTATCCACCTTTTCGCTACCAGAACCCGGCAACAAGGTTTTTTCTGGCAAAATTTCGGTGTTTTCTGCACTATTACACAACTTTCTGTTCTTATGAAGAATTAGTAGTAGCGAGAAAGTAAAAAAATATCAGAAAAAAGAGCGTAATTTTGAGCATTTAAAAAATAGAAAATCCTACGATATTGCGATGCTTCCCTCCCTCCCCGTCATTTTCGGAAGAGAGACCTGGACACGGGGCAAATCTAGCAATGATCCTGCAAAATGCCACGCATCGCCACAGTACGGAAATCATGATGGAATCGAATTCGTATGGTAGAGATTTTTTCATATACCTTGGGTAATTATCTCTCTGCACGAGTGTGTTGCAAACTATAATTACAGCTAGGCTATGAACTTCAAGTGAAATGTGCAATTTCTCATCCAAGCCAGCCCACAATTATTGAACAAGCTTTCGAGTCGTTAATGTGACGAATCAATTAAATGCTTTGGTCTTTGATTACAAAGTTTTGATGAGATGTGGGACCGCCTTAACCTCAGCCTAATTAATTACATTGTGAGTGTTTTCTCCAGGAACAGATGAGGAACGCTTCCGAGATAACGAATCTTCAAAGAGAAAATGATCATTTATCTTTCCTAGACATTTTGAACCACACTTCGCCCACACGTTCTCAATTCTCCGCGATTGGATAGTTTTATCACCAAAATCACAAGCTTGCTGGTAGGTATGGAATAATGATTTATAAGGATATTCAAATAGAATTTACCTTTATTCGTGATTAAGATTTTACCTCGATATATCGTTAAAGCCTTACTCTCGGATTTACACTTTTGTACTAGGATGAAGTTTACATTGTGATGGTTTACCCTCTTGACATAATTCAACTTGAGATCTTTACCATCGGATCTGTGGGCTCGTTCCCCAAATTATTCAATCTTTACTCTGATAATGTAATTTACACTGCCCCGCACTTCCTCTGTGTTCCGTAGTATCTGCCCGGCTACATGCTCTGGTTGGCACGGCATTGATTATTTGATGTTTATCCTTAATTACTAGTAATGATGCATGCAGGGTACTATTGGCTACTGGATTTTGAAGGTGGTAATTTAAGAAGACTAAGATTTTGATGACAAATAGATCATTTACTTCATTAAAATAATTTCTAATACTAACAGGCCAAAAATTGCGCTCGTTTGAGAATACATGAATGTTATGACTACGAGTATTACTAATTTTACTTTTAAAATATTAATCTTCTCACTCTTCTATCTTGATTATTGTCTTCAATAAATAGTTTGGTGACACATACCATTGAGCTGGATCTTCCTTTTCACCGATCGTGTTTTTGGAACCTGCGATCGTCTGCTGCCAGTTGAAGAAGAGATGGAGCCGGTCTCTGAAGGGCACCGGGCGTTTTCCGTGGTTCCCACCGCGCCGTCAGCAGGGAGGCCGGGTCATTTACCTCCACTGCCGGCCATTCGTCTAGTGCCACCAGCGCGGTACAGCCGTCATGGGTCCTTCACACGTCGCAACAGTGGTACGCTTCCGATAGATGTGTGTCTGTGTGAAAGAGAGGTGGGTGGGATGAAGGGAGGAAGAATATACACGTTGCACACACTAATGGCATGACCACGAGCCACCACTGAGTAATACAGATGTTTTTGCAAGTTCCTGGGTATTTTATGAAACTAAAATCACTTCTGAATACGTCAGTGGGTGCATAGTTTACTTTCAAATTCTGTGCTCATTGGAAATTAATAACATAGATCTTTTTGTATATTTCCCGAGTTCCTGGGAATCCCTATCACATGGAAACCATCAATTCCTCTCACGTCCCAGAGGCTGCACATATTTCTTTCAATTACTGTGTGTATTGGAAATTAGTAATATACTAGATAAATGTAGAAATTTCACCATGTTTGATTTATGAAATGGGTAGCATGTGGGCTTTTCATATGCAACGCTCTGGTTCGAATCACATTGTGAATTTTTTTCCATAAACTATTTTAAGCAAAGACCACAATACACTCTATCCACCGGTAGAAAGTATTTATTTAAATTATTATTTAAAAAATTATAATTGGTAATTTTTCCAACACTTTACTCTCGCGTTCCGATTGAGTAGGGGATTTTCAAGTGATGGCTGAAGTGATAGTAAGATAAATGTTACAATGTTATAAAACCATGTAACAGTTTTCAATATTATATCAATATTACGAAAAGGTATGTGCTGTGTTAACACCCTTAGTGATATTTTTGGTATCCCTAGTACTTAAGCAAAGAGTTAACAAGGGCGCGCAAACTTTCCTCACCCAGCAGCGGCTGGGTGCAACCACACAAAAGCAAACTTTTGTGTGGTTCAAGCGAAGCGAATTTTTGCATATATGTTTATACTTTCAATAGTTTTCGCTCGCCAATGATCTATTGACAATTAAATTGAAAAGAAATATGAAGTATTGAATACGTGAATATCGGAAAGTAATACTTCTCTTGCAATACAATTGATTGCACAGTCATGTTTTACTGGCTTAGTTACGAGTCATTTGCGTACAGGTTATATGAGAACGTCATTTTAGAAAGACCATGACAAATGTTTACCAGTCCTGCAAGCAATTTCTCATGATTCTAATAGCACAATATTCATTTATCAAGGGTATGAAGAAAACGAAGATCTTATCTTCAACGTTCATAAATGTTAACTTTATGGTAATGAATCAGATGATTTACGATCATGTTCAGAACTCTTCAGCTTCTTATTTTACTCACCCACGCATTCATACGTTATAATAAATATAAGATCTTGTTTGGAACAACAATCTCATAAATATAACCTATTCGTGGGTATGTCTAAGAGCGTTCGTTGTTTCCCAGCCATGTCGGGCAAAAAGCACATGCACATTCTATTGTAATCTGGCATTATAGGAATTAACATGTGCAAATT
The DNA here is from genome assembly GCA_038098605.1 of Gryllus longicercus. Lineage (NCBI taxonomy): Eukaryota > Metazoa > Arthropoda > Insecta > Orthoptera > Gryllidae > Gryllus > Gryllus longicercus. The sequence goes on along the minus strand of JAZDUA010000015.1, from coordinate 5,077,241 downwards.
AAAGGTGTTCGGATTCATTTTCCTTCTTCATATTCGCTTGACATTTACTTACAACTCTCTTTCTGCATCTGACACTGCAAATTTAATAATGGACATAGAGCAGCAGTATAATTCTGCAAGCGTGGCGCTTGTTGTAACAGAAGATTATTTGGGCAAGTATCAACTATTTTTTCTATATTTGAATAAAATATACAATTATGCACTTGTTTTGCGAACCAGGCTGAAAACTAAGTGTATACAAGAGCGAATATAGTTGAAAGTTTCTTTAATAACATTCATTAAAGGAAAATTTGTAAAAATAGTTCTTGAATGTAAACTTGCCAAATGCAGAGGAACTTAGATAACTACGCGAGACTGAAAAATTCTGCAACTAGAATTCCTAGTATTTTTGTAAATAATATTTTGTATTAGCAACCTCCAAATGTATTCGTAATTCTTATGATTAATTTTCTGTAAATTTCATTCGGGAATATCACAATAGATACGAAGCTTCTGTACAGTCTGTTGTTTTGTAGGATTGAAAAGTGGATTTTACACTATAAGTTCGAATATCCAGACGTGGCGTCGACAGAGGCCGGGAAATTGAAACGAGCTCAGAAGTAAACATTTCTCGAACGTAAGAGGTTCAATGTTTTAATACCATGGAACGTTTCCTCAGGAGTTTCAGTGAACTTTGCAGAATACCTACGACCATGGTTAAAGGAAAACATAATTCAGAGCTTATAAGGGACCGGAATAATGTGGAAATGCGTTCTTCTATAGTTAACATTTTTCATTCGATGGCTTGAAATGTGTTAACCGAGGGGGAGTTGCTGTGTTTTCAATTTCTTCTTCAGTATCTGTAATTTGTATGTGCAGTATTACAATTCTCTCTCGCGGAACGAATACGATTCAGTAAAATTTGAACGGTAATTTACCACAGTGATAATAGATTCGTCATCATCTTAAAACACTAAAATAGAGACGTTATACAGACATATCAAACAATTCACTCTTATTTGACACACACGATTAAGTAATTATGAAATATGATAACGATAGGTAATAGTAATACGTTATAAAAATGGAAGCAAGTCAAACGGTCATAGAAAATACACAAAAATGTGGATATACTAGACACCGACCTAGTTAAATAACTTACATCATCTTATTCATAATTTCTAAAAGAAGTCCAGTCGAAGTGAATAGCAGTAAATAGCGCACCTTTCATTTATATCAATTCCTTTCTCTACATTCAGAGTTTTCATCCAATTATACATCTTCAGGAAAGTTGCACCCACTCTATTATCTGATGGAGGTGACACGATTCTTGGCGGTTCGGAAGGTGTTCGTGACCACAGTGGTTGGGAGCCCGCCACTGGTCTACGAACGTTGCCTTCATCTGAATGTTGTTCTTTCCTGCAGCAACATTACTCAATTGCTGAAGGTACGTAGTACATATTAATATGCCATATTAATTACTTTTTATCCAATTTTCATTTCACATCAATTAAGGGACTAAGCCTTTTAAGTGAGAATGCCTTGCTGCCTCATAACCCTACAATCATTATGTTAGTTAAGGCGAACGACAACTGTTTAACATCACAATTAAAAAACCAATTTTAGTTAATTAACTAAACATAATACGTTTAGTTAATAATGTAATGTTAATTTTAAATGACGCCGCCATGTGTTAAATATTTTATTTTATAATGCTACACCATATAATAACACAACCACCATGTTAACATACTGTGGTGTTTGTGAGAATAACAACACCCAGAAGGAATGGTCGGAATCGCGTAAAATAGGTGGGTGTGTAGAACACTGCATCCTTAAGAAGTGATTAAAGTTGCGTAGAGATGGCGTGCACTTTGACCTAGCAGCGCCCTCCTTTGTGAGAGAGGTCAGGTCAGTGTTACGCCACACTCAGTCGTTGTAGAACTCCGTCAAACGACGTGAAAACCCGAATTTTAGGCTCTTGTGAAATTCCCAAAATCGAGAGCGCTGATGAAAACGCAACCAAAAACCTCGGAAATATGTGAAACCCTTCCAAAAATTAAAAGTAATTTTAGGCTCAAGGGGAAAAAAATGTTTCAGATATATTTTTCAAAAAAACAGGACTGAACAAAGATAATGTCTGGAGCCAATAGCAAGATGACCAAGACTTCTAAACAATCGATAAATTAACATTCACGAATAGCCGGTGGCTTGTTGTTGCCGGTGTGACCTATCTAGTTACTACCAAAGCCCATCATATGTACAGTACTTGTAGAGGTTCTACTTGTAGAGAAATGCTTCCATACCAAAACCCTTATAGAGAAGTGAGACGAAAGATCCACTAGGCGAAGGGCGTTGGGCGCAGGGAGCAGTGCAATCTTCTGCGCGCTGGCTTCTTCTGCCGCCGCTGGTCGTCGACGAGGCCCTGGACCACGCCCCCCTGCCCTTGGACAGCCACGTGCTTCACGCCGTGCCCCTCCACGCGGTATGTTCATTCACATTATTATCACTGCCACGCAAAGAGAGAGAGAGAGAGAGAGAGAGAGAGCGCTTGTGCTGACAGAGGGCGCCTCGGCTGGCGGAGCTGTTCCACGTTCTGCAGCATTATCACTGTCCAGGGGAGTGGGAGAGTGATTGAAGTGTGTGCTGGCAGGAGAAACTGCAGTTGGTGGAGCTGTTCCACGTGCTGCAGCATCATCACTGTCCTGGTGAGTGGGAGAGTGATTTTGGGCGTGTGCTTGCAGGGTACACTGGAGCTGGCGGAGCTGTTCCGTGTGCATCGAGAGGCGGCGGTGCAGAGGGCGCCGCTGGCGCTCTGGCGGCGAGGGGAGGGACTGCAGATGCTGCCCGATCACGAGCTACGGCGCCTCCGCACCGACCTCCAGGGAGCTCGTTTACGAGCAGTCTTCGTACATGTAAGCCATCCAACAGAGTTATAACGCAATATATTATTACAAAATCGGCTACTGAGTATTAAATTGCAGTGATTATTAATGACAATTGAATTTGTTCGTATATATTATTTTGAATTTGCAATGCACGCAGAAATTGAAAGAAAATTACAGCCTTTAGCCTTATGGTAACTGTATATGGTTTTGTTAGAGAGTCAGAAAATGGATAAAAATTCCAAAAACAATTATATTTATTGGACTTTCACTTTAAAATGCAAAAATTGATTAAGTTATTAAACCTATTCCCATATTGCGCGTACCGACTGAATTCTCATACTCAGCGCGTCACTGCTTACGACAACTCATGTAATGCGTCTGCAAGTCTGCAAGGAAGATGCCGTTTTTCATTAAATATTTGATATTCTTGTATTGCGTATCGGAAGAACGACTTGTTGGGGTATGTAAAGAACTGTTGTAATACTGTTGATTTACTCAAATTTCTAATACTATTTGCGTAACACTAAAAAAGTGCTTTTCATTAAAATATATACGTATAATGACACATTACATGAAAGAAATTCCTCATGTTGTAGTTGAGTAAGATCTCTCTTTTATGCGCTGTAGCTACTGTAATGAATTTAATCTGTCACTCCTGTTCAGGAACGTAATCTTAATTTCTATTAATGTCTCCTGTCTCTTAATTAATTTCGTCAACAATAATAAAAAACTGTATGTGACGTACGGGGGGATGTATAATCTGTACTCGGACTATTCATTTTACTTCCATTCTGCTTACGCTTGTACTGCTGCGGGGGAAGACTCTCGACAGAAAAAAACTAGAACTTTCGCCAAAAGATCTCTTGTTGCCGGTCCTCGTAACAAAAAAGCGGTCAAATCTTGTTTTGTGGGCCCTTGATTTTGAAAAATTGATTGATGGCAAAGAGTCTGTCTTTGTGTCCGTCCGCCTGTCTGTGGTCAACGCTAAACCCTAAACCGTTCAAGCGATCGATGATCGAAGATCGATTGATGATCGATGATCGAAGTGATCGTTCAAATGAACCATGATTAATATTTTCCAAACGATCTGAATGAACTGGAGGGTTTGAGAGTTAAAATGAATATTTTGAAATTTGAGGTGCCTATGAAACCTCAATATTTTCAAACTTTGATCAAAAAATGACTCCAAATTGGATGATGAAATTTTGTCCTCACGCAGCGTGAAGAACTTTTAAATAAATTATGTAAGTCTCATTTTCGTTGAAATTACTGATTTTTTTAAAAATTGCTTCAAACTTTCAAACTTTGTTCAGTGTCTTCCTACAATGAAGATAGATGTTTTTCCCTTAATGATATTTGTTCATCAGAGACAGATCTTACAATAAGGCCATATTCAAATTTTCAAAATTACGTAATTCGTGAAACGTAGGTAATTTTTAATTTTTCTAGAAAATGTCAACAAATTTCATCTTTATTTTTTTACCTCGTGTGTAAAAAAGGATGATAAAGAAAATTGCGCTGGTCGTATTTTCGATGAACTCTCTTAGTTTTTGAAAATTGCAAACAACAACAACAAAAAATAACATAAAATTAACAACAACAAAATACCATTTTGATGATAGAATATTCTGTTAAATGGAATCCGTTCTAAAAAAAATAAGCTCTTTATAAAAGGTAATGTACATTTTTTAAATATGAGTATTTCAGGGTAATTTTGCATATTTTCTAATTTGCAAAATTCGAATTTCCCACGCCGATAGACGGCAGTGTGGTATTTTGAAAATTCCTTCTCATTGTTAGAATATGATATACATGTGTGAAACAGTGTTTTAATAGTAGAATTTGTGTTGATTTTTGCTTTAAAAGCACGAGTTATTGCATTCACTTTCGATTTGTAATAAGTAGAGGCAGAATTTCCAATCAAATGCACATTTTTATTTAAGCTTCGTATAGCTTCCAAACTTTGTCAATAGTTTATCTTTCTTGGCAAGTTAATTTTTAAAATGCTTACTACTTTTTCTGTGCATGTTTGCGTGTTATGGTAGTGTTTTGGAGAAATTTGTGCGTAATGCGTTTTTTTCTTTTATTTCAATTTATACTGCATATTAAGACTTCCATCTAGCATATTAACTATTTTTTATTTTACATAATTTGTGGACGTAATTTACGTAATTGGAACTGAGGAGGTTAAGCATCCTTTATGCTATGCGAAGACAAAGTTTAATTTAAAAAAATGTGGAGACATTTTAAAAAAATAATTAAATGTATTTTCGAGCCTTTACGTAATGTACCATCAAAAATCAAAATATATGTTTAAAACTCCCAAAGCTTGGAGTGCGTTCAGATAGATCGGGGAATACCAATTGTGGAGCAAATCGGCTGAACGTTTTAGACGTTAGCGTTGACCACTGACGGACGGACAGACAAGCCGACAGATGTTTTGCCGTCAATCGATTTTTCATACACCCACAAAAGATGGATTCTGAGTACACCAAGTTTTAGAGAAAGTAATTTACTATACACAGATACACTTATTCTCTTTACTTTTTCGTTAGTACGCCCCGACAATAAGTTTTAAGGCGCACGATAACAGTACTTCCTCTTCGTAGGAAGTAAGGTTGAGAAAGTAAAAAACAGCGCGCATTTCAGTACCACAACAGTCAACGCTCGCTCACCGCCACAATCAGCTTTTCGGTCACCCTCGGCGCATCCGCTACCGAGTACGCCTGGGGAACGCAGCCCGTTACGCAACAATACTCCTCCCATCGCGCCAGGCGTACTTCCTGACTTAAAATTATTTTTAGGCCTTTTAAAGGATCTAAACTTATCCAAAACCATTTAATGCATCAAAACCGCAGCTCAAATCATGAAAGACCCAGGCGTGACCTTCAGAAAACTCTTGTCCGCACTTTCAGTAGTAGCAGAGATGTTTTAAATGGCTACAATTTCGAACCGCATGTATCACATAGCATCTTGGAACGCTCAGGGTCTCCCGCACCAAATGCGTTTCTGCGAAGACCACTCAATAGTTATTCTTCTAGTTCGGGAAACTTGGAACAAACTAAAGAGATCCTTCTCTCTTCGAGACTATCAAATGTACCGTGACCGCCAAAATGGGCAGCAAGAAGGCGGTTTGATACGACCTCAGCAATCCACCGTAACTTTCCGCAGAGAGAAAATCGATCCTAAGAAATGTAAACTTCAGTAGAAGAACTTAATACTACGAGACTTTCATACATATTCATACAAACGGATTGATATACATACGACAAAGTACACACAAAGTAAGACTCGTACAAAAAGGTTTACATACGACATACAATCTCCATTAGATAACTTCTAATAATTGAGCTAACTGCTCACTTCTCCGTCAGCATAACAGTACTCGCCAGCAAAAAGACGAAACTCATAGGCACGTAAGCTCAACGTGATCATTCTCTCCGCTGTCTCCATCCATCCGCCTTGCGGCCCCGCCCACTTCATAAACGGCCTCCCTCAAGCCATTCTCGCCAAATCAAGACGAAGAAAGACGCACTTCCGGGTCATCATTACACAAATGCAAGCCAGGGGAAGAGCAGAGAAATGATACTTCGCAACGCGCGAATCGACTGACCAGGAAACGTTTCAACGCACAAGATGTTTCACTCCTACTAAAAGAACAAACTAATGTGAAATATTTATAAAAATGCCAACACTAAAGACTTCTCCGACGTTTAAAAGTTGAAGAAGACGCTAAAGAGCCCATGAGTCCCAGTGACAACTCAACATGACCCACGAAGAACTGAAACTTACGACCCGTCAAGGAAAGCGGAAATCGATGCGGAAACAATTGCAAACAAATTCACACCGGCAGCGACGAGAAGCTATGAATACAACATACAACAACAGAACGCCGCAGCCAACGAAACTCGGCTACTCGATAATTTCCATAGTCTCGTAGAAACACCAAGAAAATAGAAATTACATAAGAAAAAAACGTCGAGGAACAGAAAAAAATGAACGTAAAGAAAACGTGCGGGCCTCTCAAAATGGGCAGAGATGTTAAAAATCTTTCTGTGCAGGACAGTTCATACACTTCAACAAATTATAAACTCCTACATTCATGTATGATAATTTTTGGCATTGTGGAAGCATGTCACGGTAATTGTAGTGAACAAACCAGAGAAAAACCACAGAGATCACGAAAATTATCGAATCATTAGCTTACTTTCACAAACGGCTATATTATTCGAAAGATCACTGCTACCCATCATTCAATACTCCCTCGACTCCTCATCACAAATCAGAATCACTCAGTTTGAAGTTAATAACCTCCGCTCGTCAGCACGAAAGATATTTCGTTTAATAATGAATGCAGCGTCAAGAATGGCAATTTCTCATTCACTTCCGGCTATCTTATTCGACCTGGCCTTTGCATTCGACAGAGTAAATCACCCCCTCTTACACGCCCAATTCAAACTACTTCTTCCAAAATGTACCTATCTTCTTATCAACAGCTATTTAATAAACCGATCTTTTCAAATTCGCCATCTATCATAATTCTCCTCTCCATGCTTCATTCTCACCGGTGTCCTACAAGGGGCGATTCTCTCCCCGCTGCTCTTCACTCCCTTCCTACACATTCTCTCAACTTTTTCGCATATGACTAACTATGACTAACATATAACTAACTTTTATGCCGTCGACATGACCTTTACAGCCAAAGCCATAACACTAAATTGAGCCATTCGTCGTATCCAAGCAGCCGCAAACGCCTCGTAAATTGGTGTAAGCTAAATGGGCTAACATGAAACAAGCAAATGCCAAGCTATCATCTTCACGTGGAATCGGAAAGAAAAACCGTTCTCGATAGACGTAAACGGATCCAGAATACCGTGGCCTGGCTATATTACATATCTCGGAGCAAACTTCAACCAGAAACGTACCTGGGCGGAGCAATGTGCGCAAGCGTCGCAACAACTAGCAGCAGAAACGCGCGCCTCGCGCCGCTCCCAAGAACTATTTCGCTATGCCTCGCTGTACGCTTACGCTAGACGAAAATCCTTCTTCACAAGGCTTACTTGGCTGAAGAGATCCGCTGCTACGTCGGCTTGCGAGGATTTTCCCCGACCAGGTATCTCCCACCAGAGGGGAACCACAGCAGCCGGGTCAAGATCTACGTTCCCGGTAGGTCTCACGACAAGGGTGATAATGTAGTGCATCTATGTGTGTGTAAGCAGTTAGGATATGACTAGGAAGAGGAAGAGAAGATCGCGCGCGGTCGGTGACCCTTTTAATAGGGTACTACTCCGGCACTCACCTGGTGTGGATCGTAGAAACCATGGAAAACTACCGGTCAGAACACCCGGCCACGAGAATGCCTCTCCGGCGCCTGAATTCGGCCTGGCTGTCTAGCTAGTTACAAACATTCTGCCACAGTCCGGACTCGAACCCTATGACCACTCGGTCAGAGGTACTGCAGTGACCGGTAAAATGGTACTAATATGTACATAATGATGGAAGCTGTGATTAAATGTAATACGTCCAATTGTTTTACGTTCTACAATTCATTATTTATCGAAATATGTTTTTTGTGCTATATTCCACCTAATAGTGGAAAACGCACTCTTTTCTGACACGTATTTTTAAATTTCAAAAATAAACTAATAATAAATAACTTGTCTTATTGATCTCTGCAAGTCTCTTCTTATAGAGTTTGTAACACAACCACCTTCTTCATTAACATAAAAGTGGCTTTAGTAAAAGCTGAACTCTTGACAGAACTTGCACATTATTCAAAAACGATTTACTACACGACATGTTAACACTCAGGATCAAGGATTCCAAGAATTTGTTTTCTTCTTACATTTTGAGCAAAAATTATATTTTTAAATGAAATCAAAGAATTACATATTTACATTTTTAATTTAATAATAAATTAATAAAAGAAAATAAATTAAATTTTACATAATTAAAGGCTAGCCACAAAAACTACTATTGGAAGCGTTGGCTGGGGTGCCGACGTTTCGCCTGACATATCGCAGGCTTCCTCAGGGCAGTGACACTGCGGCGCTACGCGCCCGGTGATTTATACTCTCCTGCCTGGGCTCTCGGGAGGGGCAGGTGCGCTGTGATTGGCGGAGAGGTCGAGAGACCGTTAGGCCGGCGGTCTGGGCCAACCTGGGCCTAGCGCCAGACGTCCTCGTGGTCGGACGGTGGTGAACAGTGGGCCTAGCGCCTGACGTCCCGGTGGTCGGTCGGTGGTGAACAGTTCCCTGCCGGTCCCGAATAGATGGAGCGAGGGATTTCCAGGCGTGGTTAAGAGCGAGGCCTGCGTCCGCGTTGATGTTTTGCGGACGTCTGTGTATTTCTAAAGCCTCTTTTATGCGTCTCGGCCAGTATCGGTTTTCCTTGTGCAGGAGCCGAGTCTTGTCGAAATCAATGTCATGTCCCGTAACCTCCGAGTGGTGCGCGATCGCAGAACGGTTGGTGTTGTTCTTGTTGTAGTGGGCGATATGTTCTTTGAGTCGCTCGGCCACAGAACGCCCGGTCTCGCCAATATATGTCCTGCCACAGCTGCAGGGAACTTCATAAACTCCTGCCGACTGGAGAGGAGGTAACGCATCTTTAATGCGTACCAAGGCGTTGTGCAGCTTGTCGGGCGCCGTGAACACCGTACGGATGTTATTCTTCCGTAATAATTTACCCACACGATCGGTGACACATCGGACGTAGGGAATCACGGCTAATCTGGAGCGGGCACTCTCCTCTATCTCCGAAGAGGCGCGACAGTCTTCGGCGTTGCCGCGGCCTTCGGGGCCACCGCGCCCGTCGGTACGCCGGGGACCTCCGGAGTGGCCCGTAACGCTGGCAAGCACTCGTTTGATCGCCGTTTGGGAGTAGGAGTTGGCCCTGAAAGTGTGTTCGAGCTTCTGAAGTTCTGCGGGAAGAGAGCGCTCGTCACACACCTTCACAGCTCTTGTGGCCAGTGTCTTCAGTACTCCTAGTTTTATTGCAGGATGATGGTGTGAATCCGCGTGTAGATAACGGTCAATGTGCGTCGGTTTCCGGTAGACCGCGTGCCCCAAGGTGCCATCTTCGCGTTTGCTAATCAGGACATCTAAGAACGGCAGACAGTTGTTTATTTCCGTCTCCATCGTGAACTGGATGCTCTGGTGGATACTGTTAAGGAACAGTAAGAACTCTTCTAATAATTCCGGTCCGTGTGGCCAGATCACAAAGGTGTCGTCCACGTACCGCACCCAGAGAGACGGTTTGTGCAAGGCGTTACGTAGAGCCTCTGATTCGAACGCTTCCATGAAAAGATTGGCAGCGATGGGGGACAGCGGCGAGCCCATAGCCGCGCCTTCCACTTGGGCGTAGTGCCGGTCTTGGTACTGAAAGAAGGTGGAACTTAGGCAGAATTCAGTCAGTTCAGCCCATTCTGTCGGCTGGCTACGAATCTGCAATTTTTGACGTATAACTTCCACGGCTTCATGTACCGGAACTTTTGTAAAGAGCGAAGTCACGTCAAAGCTAACCAGCATATCACCTTCGTTCAGTTTTTGCTGCCGAATGATGTCAACGAAGTGCGTAGAGTTCCGCACGGCGTAATGCATACCTTCGGCGAGCGGCGCGAGATGGTCAGCGACAAGTCTCGCCAGGGCGTGAGTCGGCGAATTGATGGCACTGACGATGGGGCGTAGCGGCACGTCAGGCTTGTGTACTTTCGGTAGGCCGTAGAACCTGGGCGTCGACGAGTTGTTCCGACACAAAGCCAACTTCTTCGAAGCCTCTATACAATGCGAGTTGCGAATCCTCGCGGCGGGTTCGGTTCTTATCTTGTGTACCGGGCTGTGCTCCAGAAGCGAGTACGTGGAGTCATCGGCAAGAATGGCAGCCACCTTGTCGTGGTAATCCGCAGCTTTCATGACGACCGTAGCATTGCCTTTGTCCGCTGGTACAATGACAAGGTCGCGTCTACTTCGAAGTGTCAGCAAGGCCAGTCGCTCCTCCTTTGCTAAGTTAGTGCGAGGAGCGCGAGCGTGTTTCACTATCCTGGCCGTGTTTTGTCGGATGTCCTCGGCTTGTTCTTCGGGTAATCCCACGAGCGCACTTTCTACCCCCGCCACGATGTCAGCGATGGGAATTTGCTTGGGGGCCGTCGCGAAGTTGAGCCCTTTAGCGAGTACAGCAACCGTCGTGTTGTCTAGTTCCTCTCCACTCAGGTTGACAACTGCTTTGGACAGGGTGGCGGCGCGTTGTATCGGATGCTGTTTTCTAGCTAAAGTGTCAAACTTCCTAGATTGTCTTGTCCTTGTTTCTTCATGCTGCTGTGCGGCACGTTTCGATGACACGAAGTCCAGAGTGTTCCAGTCTTCGCATGAAAGTAAGAAGGCGAGACGTAGATGAAGCTGGTACAGCGTGAACTCCGTTTTCGCTAAGTCAGTCCTGGTTTGATGAACTCGTTCACGTAGTAAAGCCGAACCAGCCCTGCGCAGGATGCGAGAGGCCGCCGGCGATCGTATGTGGTGCTTCAAGGTGACGAATTCTGGAAGTACGTCTTCATCCCTGCACCTCAGTAGGAAGGCCAGTTGGCAGAGAAGACGTGCCCTTTTGTCTCGCAAATTAGTGAAGGTCTTGGTATCATGAAAAACATTCTCCCCGTAGAGATTAGTCAGATGTATACGTAAGCTTCCGCGGCTCGACTCCATGAATTCTCGGCTATCCGGGAGACGCCGCGTCGTTGGCCGAAAAAACCGATACTGGCCGAGACGCATAAAAGAGGCTTTAGAAATACACAGACGTCCGCAAAACATCAACGCGGACGCAGGCCTCGCTCTTAACCACGCCTGGAAATCCCTCGCTCCATCTATTCGGGACCGGCAGGGAACTGTTCACCACCGTCCGACCACCGGGACGTCAGGCGCTAGGCCCACTTCACCACCGTCCGACCACGGGGACGTCTGGCGCTAGGCCCAGGTTGGCCCAGACCGCCGGCCTAACGGTCTCCCGACCTCTCCGCCAATCACAGCGCACCTGCCCCTCCCGAGAGCCCAGGCAGGAGAGTATAAATCACCGGGCGCGTAGCGCCGCAGTGTCACTGCCCTGAGGAAGCCTGCGATATGTCAGGCGAAACGTCGGCACCCCAGCCAACGACGCGGCGTCTCCCGGATAGCCGAGAATTCATGGATTCGAGCCGCGGAAGCTTACGTATACATCTACTATTGGAAGCTCTAAGTTCTAATGTCTGAAATCCATTTCTACTATTTACATTTGGTTGCAGAATCCGCCATTCAGTGTACTGAAATTAAATGAGAAATGCAGCCTGGATGCCCTTGGCTTTTTTCCAGAAGTGTGGATTACTTTGGGACAGCAACTTAATTTCACGTAAGGCATTTTTTATTATATTACAATTTCTTTCATGTTTAATGAATCAACAGTTCGCTTACGCGAGAACGGCTGTTTAGTGTATATATATATATATATATATATATATATATATATATATATATATATATATATATATATATATATATTATTTTCGTTTCGGCCGACTAGGACCACGCAGGGCAAGCAACCTGCATTTACCGTGGCTCAGTTTTTCATTTAATATCACGGTGGCAGGTGCTTGCGAACACTTCTTTGGGGGGACCAGCATTTAAGCTGGATCCGATTTTTATCCCCCAGGGTTGTTAGTCCTGGGGGTATGAAAGATGAAATGATGATGATAATGAGGGGTGAAAGGACGACACACTCACACAAACACACACAAATACACCCATGCCCGAGGCGGGACTCGAACCCGCGATCTTCTGGTCCGAGACCACTCCGGCACTACTGCCTTAGCGATCTCGGCCATCTGATCGGCATATATATATATATATATATATATATATATATATATATATATATATATATATATATATATATTGTGACGTACCTGTTTGTCGGTACTTTCCACTGCAAATCTAAAGGTTATAAAGGACGGGTGTCTTGCTCGTGAATGGGTCTTCTGAGGGAATCGATAATACATTGGCAAATCAAAGTAGTAAATTCGTATAAACACAAATACAATTTATTCATGAATCAACGTCTAATACACCTGATTACATACATAAAACCTCGATGCCTTGGTACCAAGATTCTATTGACCATGTAATCTTATCATACCTGGGGCCCCATTAATAATTCGACTGTCGTAGCTGCTCGCCCACGGCGACGGCGACCGTTGACCTTCACCGCAGCTTGGCGGCCCCGGGCGGTTGATGACTCCGACACGTGCCTCGCTGGCCTGCAGAGGCGGCGACGAGAATTCCTCGGCCGCAATCCTGGATGTTTCCGCATTCGCTCCCACACACGTACTCACAGCATCTCGTGGATGTCCGCCTCGTTCATACCATGCACTCGAATTATATTGCTGCACCCTTTCTTAGTTCATTTCGGCTTCCCTCTCGCAACCGCTGTGCACGTGGTCGCACTACGTACCGGCGTTCATTACACTGCGCACTGTTCTATTGTTCTCTCCCTTGCATTCCGTATCGCGAACACAATTTTAGCGTTTCTACAGGCTGACCTCTCCCGACTTCCAAATTACCGGCTTCTAATCAGCGATTATACAAATCTAACACTGTTGAACGTCTTTCGTCACTGGTAGTGTTTTACTCTGCTTGCAGCAGTCCGTCTTCCCTCTGCCACTCACTCTCCGCAACTGTCCCCAACCGTCGCCTCTCGGCTTCCCCTCGCAACTGTCTCCAACCGTCGCCTCTCGGCCTCGCGCTCGTCTCGTCGCGCCGACTCGTTCGCGCCGTCTCGTCGCGCTCGACTCGTAACGGCCGAAATCCCCCCCTCTCTCGCTAGGCCACGGCGGAGGCACGTTCACTCTTCCCCCACCGTTCGTCCTCGCACCTGCCGCTATGCCGCGCCGTTCAAAATGAGTTGTAATTATACTCCTGTACTCTTTGTCTTTAATTGCGTATAGAAACGCTTCCGCGTTTCAATATATATATATATATATATATATATATATATATATATATATTTATATATATATGTATATATATATATGTATATATATATATATATATATATATATATATATATATATATAGTAGTTGTAGTTTAACATCTTTGTTAGTTCAGTATTATAAAATGTGTGTGATAAATGGGTATGTTTTTCCAATTATTATGCATGTTGAATTCAAAATACCCCATCAAAGAAACATCAAACATAGTTTGATGTTGTGGCTTTGTAAATGGTTTGTAAGTTGGAGTTTGTTGTTTGCCAGGGAAATAGTGAATAGTATCGGCATACTTTTCAAGCATTGTTAATATGTAATGTGGCTTATGTGGCTTCCTCTCAGAACGGTGTGGGCACTGGCCCGAAACAACGAGTACGGAAAACGAATGGCCGACAATTCTTGGAGTGGGTTGGTGGGGCAGTTGGTCGAAGGAGAGGTGGACGCTGCCGTCGACGTCGCCATCACCAACGCCAGGGCCGAAGTCATCGACTTCACCGAGCCCATCAGTACCTCAGAGTAAGCACTTTTACAGACTGCCTTTTGCGGACAATAAAAGGCGCGTTCATATTTCTGATAGAGAAATGCCATATGTCAGTCATTGGTATAATTAAATATGAAATATAAAGACAGTTCTTCCTAATGAATTCTCAAAGGCAGCTCGTGGGATCGGTTTCTTCTGTAGAATATGTATAGCATCCATTAAAATAAAATTATATCTGTTGTTAATGATGCAAACGAGTCATACAGAGTATTGATTTCAACACTTTTACGTGTCGAACTGTTGATTTCTTAACTACAAAGATATAAGACAGCTGTTCTCAATTAATTAGCACAAACAACCACTGATTAACACAGAAACATGATTAATATGTGGTTGAATATAAAAATGCTATCGAAATGTACGTGTTTTCAATAGAACTTCAGAATTTTGCGTTTATGTCGTCTTATAGAGTGTATACATTTAGCATTATCCCTATCAAAAGTTTAAAGAACAATTTGAAGCCATTTATGAGAAATTCTCGTTTTTTTTTTAAATTTTTTAAAATTGCACATATTGCACGCAATATTGCGCGATAACTACTAACATTTTCAAAAAATGTACATGTCTTAATAAAATAACTTACTATGTGAACGAATTTTATTTGAAGAAAAAATCTCTATCTTTCATTTTGTAGGAAGACACCGAAAAAAAATCATACTTTTGAAATTTTAGAAAATTCAGAGCTAACCGTGAAAATTGGCCCTATGCCACTTTTATAAGTGTATGCTACTCTATTTTTACAAGAAATTTAAATTTAAAAAAATGATTCATTTTTGAGAAAATTTTGAAAATGTCCGGAAGGCTTCATGTAAAGTTCTCCTAAATTTTAAAGATTTTTTTTCAAAATCTCAAAGATTTGGCTCGAGCCAGATCGACACTAGTTTCTTCAACATGAAAAAAATCCTATGCATGGTTTAAGCACTAGTAGTGTTCACAGATACCAGACGGATGGACGGAAGGACTTTTGAGAAAAAAAAACCCTTTCTGTATCGGGGGTTTCCAAAACGTGTATTTTCATTGAAATCTCGAAATTGATTTTCCGCTGTATTACATAACTTTCCCTATTCTACGTATATTAACTTCGTATATACGTACATATACGGGAAATTCAAAATGGGGTGCAAGTTGGTGCAAGTTGGCGCAAACCTAGAACACTAGGTCCCATCCACTATCAGCGGTCATCACATTTTCGTTCCCTGGAGCCAAGGCCAGGGACTCTCGATAGGCGTTTGGGATCCAGCGGGAGACCAATGGGAAATTTAAATGGCAAATTCAGATATACGAGAAATTCGTCGAATGGGGAGGTCATATCAATCATTAAGATCCGTTTTCCCAGAGGATTACTCGCGTTCTCCAATTCAGGTTAAAAAAGTAAGGAACTTTTGTGTTTATAAAGCGGTAGTTATAATTACAAAATTATGGCTTAGAGATATAGATTATAAATATTAAAATTCTTATTTTGTTGGTGAATTATTTCCTGAACAACTCTTATAATCTGAATCCCGACAATCCGTACAATATTTTAAAATACAAATTTGGCTGTCATCAATCCATCAAAGACAATTAAAACTAGACAGAAACTCTGACTGACTTTCAGATCAGAGAGTCAAGCCTTGTAAAAGAAAACCCTACAATTCAAAAGCATCAAAGATGACCACCCCAAAAGGGATGCTGGACGATCAGAAATAAGACCACCCAAACTCGGAACCGAATACACATACGGCTAATTTACAAATCTCTTCGTTCGGTCACCTCGACCCGCGTTTACCAGCTTTAGAATACTTTCTCTTCACTACATAATTACGAAGTAGGAGAGAAAATAAAAATCAAAAGAAGAAAACTATTGGGTCAAGAATGTTATACGATTAACATATTTAAAAAAAATAAATTACTTAATAAAATTAACTTAATAGGTTTTTAAAATAACTCATCTGTTGCAGCAAAGTTTCCAAATCAAAGGGTCAAGATTCGATGGATTTTTTTCAAAATACAAATACATCTACACATTTATTGGACTAAGGAGGCGGATTTGACTCGAGGATCAGTTAAACAAGCTTGTGCATTAAGATTGCCTTATGGTAATAAAATGTCTGGTTGAAAAAAAGAAACTTAAATATGTGTTGCTCAAGGACAGTAGAAAGCTAATTGTTATAGGGAAACAAAGGCGTGTCGTAGCCCGAGCAACGACCACACATTCTCCATCGAATGGTCTTCTGCAGATCGATAAAAAGCATGATAGAAAAACTAGACTTCCGATGGAATAGTAACAAATTAACTCGGATGCGAGTTCAATATCCAAGAAGCACGGCCCCCATATTAATTGCCTTACAACTACTCCTTCCCAGAGTGTTCGTTTACGCGCGTCGCAGCGCCGACCCGACGTCGAGTCCCGCGTTGCGCTTCGCGCGCCCGCTGAGCCAGGGCGTGTGGGCGGCGGCGGGGGCGGTGGCGCTGGCGACGGCGCTGGCGCTGGCGGCGGGCGAGCGGGCGGTGCGCCCTGCAGGCGGCGCCCGCGCCCCGCCCCTCTACTCGCCCTCCGGCGCGCTGCTCGCCGCCGCCGCCGCTGTCTTCTGCATGCAAGGTCAGCTTACGAACTCCTCGCACCACACATTACACGTTTTCGCATTTTCTGAACTATGAACGTCGTGTAAAACATTAGAAGCTTTCCTGATATCTCTTAAGCTCATACAACCACAACTGGTCACCACAAAAACAAATATGACACTATTTAAAAATATTTAATTGCTAATTATTATTTATCCACAAATAATTTAATTTCAAATTACTGTTTGTGCAAAAATTAAATTAATTTCTCTAAGTTCCTATGTAATTAATGACTAAGCTAGCATAATCACACCTGTTTATCACAAAAACAAAAAATGTCATCATTTAGAACCATTTAATTGCTAATCCATAGCGGAAAGGTCATTTAATTGCTCTTGATTTTTGTGTAACTAAATGTGAACTAACTTAAAATTAAGTTGTCTGAGCTACAATCGGTCACCACAAAAACAGATAAATTGCTATTTAGAAAGATGTAATTGCTTATAAACTAATAGGGGAAGAACAAAAAGAACAAATAATTCAAATCGAATCATCAATTTGTTTCTAAAAAACATAACGATAATACGACATTCAGCCGTGACTTTAGTCAAACGAACGCAATGCGTACGCAGGGCAGGAGGCGCCGGCGCGGCCGTTGTCCTCTCGGATGACACTGCTCTTCGTTTACCTCACATCCACGACGCTGATGGCAGCCTACTCGGGGGCGCTGGTGTCGTCGCTGGCGGCGCGGCGCTCTCAACTGCCGTTCAGCAGCTACCAGGAGATGCTCGACGCCGGGAGCTACACACTCGCTTTCAAGAGCAATACTAGCACGCGGTCTTTCCTCGAGGTGATGACAGTTTAACGCAACATTGACGCAGACTGCTGTTCTTTTTCTCCTGTTCCTTTGCCTTCACGTTTTCCCACTTTTCCCACGGCCTTTCTTCATCTTCTACCTCCTGTCTTCCCTTTTCTCCTTTTTTGCAATTTCATTCTTTCTTTTTACACGAATAATGATTGTATTGTATTAGGGTATAAATATGAGGAAAGTAATAGGAAGGTAGAAAAAGGATAGCTCATAGTCTGTGTCCTGTTGTTAAAAGTACCGTTTCAACATTCGCCAGTACAGGACTAAAGCACTACTACCGACTACAAAACTACCCTTCAGAGTATTCAATCACTAAGATTTTCATTCAGGCAGAATTATCGTAGAAACTAGCAACACATGTCGAAGATCTGCCAACTACTTGAATGTAAGTGCTCCAGACGTACGATATTTCATTTGCATACTCGCAACTATAAACGTTAACACATATAGCCTATACCACACTGATAATTACAGACTTATTCCAATGTTTAATTTTATATGAAATGTTACAATGCACCACTCGTAATATTGAATCCATACGCATTTTCGTACACTTGCGTTTTCAATTGTTACACACTGTACCTTATGGATACATTTTCGTGATTTCAAGATGCTTCGTAGATAACATATACATTTATACAATACAACATAAACATATTACAACAACATACATTTTATTGTAAGGTAGTGTTACTTAAGCAACTGATTCTTCTCATAGCTAGAATAACTGCCGTTGATAATTTCGAAACGACGCTGTCTTACAAATATCATTGAGCATTGATTGATTATTTCGTGTTTCCTGGCGCGTCATTTGCTATGAACATTGCCGCAATAAGTGAAATTTGTTTTTATCACGGGGGTGACGATGTTCTTTCCCCGCTGGATAGTGCGTTCGACGCCACCCTAGACCTTGGCTTGCGGCATTTCCCCCTCCGAGTATCTCCCACCAGCGGAGCATCGCTCCAGTCGGGACCTGCTCTAAGTTCCCGACTGCCCTCTCTACATGTGTGATGGTGTAGCGCATGTAGTGAAAGCGTGTGTGAGGGTAAGGAGAGAGAGGACAGTACATGGAAGAGGAAGGAAAGATGGCGCGCGGTCCTTAGTCCGTTTCTTAGGGTGCTGCTACAGCATTCGCTTGATGTTGATCGGAGAAACCACAGGAAACTACCGATCAGAGCAGCTGACCAAAAAAATTCTCCTATCTATCTAACTAGTATCGAAAATCCTACCACTATCGGGGCTCGAACACTAGGACCTTCCGTTCAGAGGCACTGCATTGACTTGAGTTGATGCCTGAGTCACCTCGGCAGGCGCCGTTGAGCAGAAATGGCTTCATCTTGGATAGCAGATGCCTCACCTTGCGAATACGAAAACAATTTTGGATCATTCGATGTGATTTGGGCCTCTTGCAGAATGGCTTTCTGTACGAGCTGCGCGCCGTGTACGAGCAGGCAGTGACTCCGCATCTGAGCTCCCTGCCGCACTCGGACGCGGAGGGCTTCGCGCGCGTCTGCCAGCGGCCGCGCTACGCCTACTTGGCGCCGGCGTCCGCGCAGGCGCTGCTGCTGCGCGAGGGCGCGCCGCCCTGCGACGTGGCGCCGGTGCCCGGCACCGCGCTGCGCAAATATCTCGCCATTGGCCTGCGAAAGAACAGTCCGTACCGGAGACTCCTTAACCGGCAGTGAGTGATCGCGTTACTACAATGAACGTCAAGTGTCTTTCACCAAATTTTATTCCTAAAGTTACGAAAAATGAATGAAAAAAATAAGATATTCTATACATGGGATTAAACAGAGTTTTATCCCATTATTTATGGAGAGTTATACAATTATATTTAATACCCTGTTTTACAAAATATATTAGGGCATAAGAACCGATACTGGACATAGTGAATAACTTTCTTGAAGTTTTCGAAAAATTCTTGGGCTACAGACTCAATTCGTATAAGAAACTCACTGGGCGATTGATTTTTTTTCTAATTTTTAATTTGTTCTATTTTTATGAATTTATTTACACACACCACTATTGGTCCAGTAACGGCTTCTTGAAAATTACATTTTTGTAATGTTCAAATACTTGATTCAGACGTGGAAATTGAAATTCAACCTCTTGATGGCGATCCAGACACTAAAGCCAAAACAGTACCAATTCATGCTACATTATTGCAATGTCAGTATTAATGTTTTCATTTATTCTATACATAAAGGGAGGGAAAAGAAATATTCATTCCACATCTCCCTACTAGAAGGCATAAAATCTACGTCTTTCATGTTTGAAGCACGTAGAATGTTTCCAATAATTTTGTGCCTGAAGTTGCCATTACTGAGACTAGTGTACTTCCATAATTACTTAATGTTTTGGTAACGTCATTCTAATTTTTATTACAGTATTCAACGACTTCAAAGCAGTGGAATAATCCGAAGACTATCTTATAAATTGAAGCCACAATACAATATCCCGCCCTTGGATCAAGAGTTTAAAGAAGTTACCATATCAGATGTCATTCCACTCATAGTCGTGTTGATAACAGGAATTATCAGTGGGTTGATTCTCCTAGTCGTAGAAAATGTAGTATTACGTTTCACACTAAAACCATTACAATTGTCTCTCTTCTGTTCAAATTGATGCCAGACCTCACAAAAATTGAGAGATAAAAATACAGAAATGGGAAATGAGAAAAAAGAGATAAATTGAAAGATACGTAGTTTTCTAATGATATTCAATAAATGCTTTAACTTTTTTAAATGGATGTTTGGAGTATGCTTCACTAAATAATTAACTGGATTCTTTTATGAATACTATTGATATATTTATCATAAGAATTGCAATGGCATCTGGTTGATTAATATCGTTAATTGACATTTTTGTAACTTTTTTTTTGGATGCATTCCAAGGTATCTAACATTTCGTGCAACTCTTTAAAAACATGCTAGATTCCATGAATAAGCGCACAAATATTGCACGAAGTTGAGTTTCATGTGCTCTGTGTGTGCATTAACCTTTCGCAAACTGGATTCATTACACTCTTACATAAAAAACGTGGCACTCAGAAGACATGGTCTGCAATAAGAAATGTACAAAAATTTAGATTTCCAAATTCTGAGCACCCCACGCACTCTCATTACACTTTTGTATAAACATCTTCTTTTTGTATTATTGAAAAAGATTTTGAAATTAATTAATACTACTTTGTAAATAATAATATAAAATATTAAACAAGATAAATTATTTTTCATTAAGATCTTTTATTGCAATCTACGGCATAAAAATATGTGTGAAGAAAAATCTCCTGTCAAAAATATCTGCAGTAAATTACTCGTATTTCAATCAATTCGGCCTTTTATTGGCTGAGTAAAAAATACGAAAATGCATGCATCCCATTGCCCTCAGATAGAATTTTTATTGAAACTACTGCCTCAAATTCGAACCCAGACGACCGAATTGACGAGGTAATTGAATATAAAAATTCACAAGGATGAGGACGAAGCTATTTAATTTTCATGTATCCGCTCACGATGAGAGAGAAGGTAATGTTATTTGCCGAGAGCATCTCCACTGGATATTGCCATACTGAGAAACCATGACTCAATATATTCTAATGTACCAATATTTCTTGGGCTTGAGGTCAGAGTGTCACGTTGTTTTGGTGGAAGAACGAAGGCAATGTCAGTACCTTCTTCGATGATTTTGTTACCACAAAGATGAAGTGAGCCTATGAAGGAGTTAGTGAAAATTGCGATCATTTGTAAAACACTGAAGCTTATACTTATACCAATACAAATAAACTTACTATCGCGAATACGTGCGGCAGTATTTCCTCCTGCGATGAGCAAATGCCAAGCACAAAGAACATTAATAAAATATTTTGTCATAGGTGTCTCAAGGAAGTAAGTTTCCTGCACAAAATCATATTCACGGGGGAAAAGTACAGAACATTATTATTTCGAAAGCGTAGGCTCCTTCGTCCAGCCTCCTAGGCGTAGATGTCAACGTTTCGACCGTCATGCTGCGTGTGAGGGGTTGGTGCGAATTGAGTTTACTTTAAAACACTGGTACAGAGAGCTTGTGACAAGAGCGAATATGCGCAAGAGCAATATTGCCTCTGGCGAACGAATAACAGCCACAAAGAACATTTGCGCAGTATGACGGCCGAAACGGTGTCCGAGCCTACGACTCGGCGTCTCCTTTGAGAGGCAAGTAGATACGTTGTTATTTTGTCACAACGCAGTACTCTGAACGAGTAAGATACTACGTACTTTTCTTGACGACCCAGTCTCTGCTTACACAGGTACTTTGTAGCTATTACGAGAGTGAACCAATCGACTTGTCGACATTGCGGGATGAGCGTGCTCGCCGTGAAACGCGAAAAATCGAACTCTTTGTTAAGAATGAGCGAATTTCTGCTGATATTTTCTATGCCTTCAAATAAATCTCTTAGTCAATATTCGGTGTACATTGTAAACGGAAAAAAAATTTCATTATTGAATATTTTAATACTAGAGGACAGTACATTTGGTGTGCTGAAATTGTTGACACACATCTAACTGGATTCAGTGTCATGTAATTGAGTGAAAGTAATGTGATTGTCATTTTAAAGACGCAAATAAATATTTACCAGTCTCTTATGATTCTCTTGCATTATATTCACATCACAGAGGTACGGAAAGTAAAACAGACACTATCAACAAAAAAAAAGATTTATATCTTCGACAATTATTTATACCTGCACGATACGATTCATTACCGTATTCAGTTCTTTTCAGACGCAAATTGTATTTCCATTTGTTTGCCCAAACTCATTTGTCGTAAAAACGTAATATAAGCTCTGGTTTGCAACCAGTACCTCTTTCGCTTATTACCTACTCGTGTCCATGAGTCGTCTACTCTTAGTGTTAGCAGTTGTTCTTTTCCAAAGCCGTTCTTCATAATCTTGGCACTTTTGAAAGAACAAGAAAATTTTGCCCTGAATTTCATTAATATTGTATGTGCGAATTAAGGATGCTTGGGTTAATTTTTCTAATTCACATTCAAGTACCATCTTTATACAGCATTCTTTCGACTTCCGACACTGCAAACGTAATCATAGATATACAGCAGCAGTTTCATTCTACAGGTGTAGCTCTAATAATTTCTCAAGATTCTTTAGGTGAGTATAAACCTCAAGCAAGCTGTAGAGAAACTGTTACATTAACGTAAGGGTTTCATATTAGATTATAGGTAAAATAATAATATGTTAATGACTAGCAAAATGTGGCGTTACTGACACTGTAAACCGTCTTAAAAATAGTTTCATGTGCTGAAACTTCCTTTTATGTCCAGCTTTGTTCAAATATGTTCTTTCAGTATCTCGCATTGGACGTACCAATGAATCGTAGTAGCTGATAATGTTATACTCCCGTTCAAAAGTTCCCAACACCCAATGGCCTTGTGTGTTACCTCAATACGGGATAACACACGAACTGGTTTTATTGCAATTTCAAAATTATAATCGTCGTAACAAATACTTTCAGGTTTTGATGCTAATAGTTAAAATTTAGTACAGCAATATTTTTACAAAAATACACATAGCATATGTGCATTAGCACACATGATAAATTAAAAAATACAGATCATTCCAAATTAGTTCCGAAAATTATATCGCAACATCTTTTACAACTACATTTGATTCTTCCCCGGATTTCCTTAACACTTCCACATTTTCCCTTCCCTAATTTTTGAAGAGATTAAAACTTCACAAGTTCAGTTTAATTTGTGTTCACTTCTACTTTTGCAATTTGCGAATCTAGCGTTGCATGCGAATCAAACATTAAAAGGTGCGTATTTTGTATATTTATGTGAATAAGGTGATAGTTAATTTGAATAAGAATAAGTTGTGGGTTACATTCATTTGAAAATGGTATTTGCACACTGACATGAGAACGTAAAAGTGCGAAGTCGAACATAACGTTCATTTATTCTCTAGCTTTACTAACAATTTTTGTTTTCTCCATATTCACTTGAAATTCTTCAAGTTCAATAAGATCCGAGGCAATGCTGTTCGTAGGTTTTCGAATTTTTTTCTTAAATTCGATAATATTTCGACCCTAAATTGAAATCAAACTGAGGCGCGATTAACTTGGTCATTCAATTGTTCGTTAAAAATGTCGACATCAGTATTGCCAAGGTCGTGAAAGAAAATGATGGCGTTTTAAGCAAAAAAATGCCTTTGGTTTCTGGTATTTAATCGACGCCACCTACAATAATCGACGTAGGAGGCGTTAGTTTAATTCCTAGCATTATCACTAAGATCGCAGCGCCAAAATTTGACAAAACATGTTTTTGTAAATTTCTTTAAATCTTTCGGGATCTAAAAACAAATTATCAGTTCCCCACCAGGAGACTGAGACACGTCGAATGCCACCTCATACGACTCGATTGGTGCACGGGAAGTGGTCTAGCCGCCAGTGACGAAGTGACTTGTGCACGTCCCCACACTCAAGAGCTTTTCTGTAAGACTATACAGTGATAATAGTAATAACTAGGGGTCGGATTTTGATGGCGTAAAACGTTGCCAAAAATGATCAATAAAATATTCTTAAAATGCTTTAAAACGCCCAAATAACAAAGAAAAGTGACGTAAAAATTGATCAAACCACTTCAGATGAACAACGCAAGCTGTTGGTTATATTATTGATGTAGGCTTCTTCCTTTCGTTAAAGAGAACTCAGCTTGCAAACTGTTGGTTTGGGCTGTTCTTTAAAACAAAATATCTGTCTTTATTTATCGCGAATCGGCCGAACTGACAATAGCTCTGACTACAAATGACAGCTGACATTGCAAAATATGAGCGAAGAAATCGAATGGGTTACTCAGGAATTCTGTGTTGAACATTTGTTGCTCCTCATGAATATTGTTTAAATCAAGTATCATTAAAATTATATTAAAATCGACGAAAAAGTCAAAAAATGCATTAAAAATGAAAGAGGTAAACAATGAGTTATTAATCAAACTTGACGAAAAATGCAAACAAATTACCTATAAAAATGGTTCACTTCCTGATGTCATAACATAAAATGCACTTCTACGAGTATACTATGCGGCATTTGACTAAAATGAAAAGAAAAAAATACTTTTCATTAAAATCCGCCCCTAGTAATAACAAAAGGATACCGAAAGGTTCCTATAGCTGTAAGAAAATCTTGCTACCTAAAAAAATCATTTTAAATGATGTACGGAAACGAAAAAAATAATTTGAGAATGGCTTAGATTGACTACCAGAAGGCTTTAGAGAGTCACGATTGGATACTGGAGATCTATCGGATCCATCCTGGACAGCAAACAGCAAGTAGTAGATTCAAGAAATATTCAGATTAACAGGGATTTTTTTCAAAGAGATTCACCCTCTTTGCTGTTATCCACTGATTGATTCCACTGTCTAGACAGTTGGCGCATGCATTGAATGCTAGGAATGAAGCAATTCTTCCTCAAATATAAATGATTAATGAGTTCGGTTACATCTTAAAATTTGGGGTTGACAAATGTGCAAAAGCCAACTTCAAGAGAGGCAAAGGGTAAATCAACACAGTATACAGGTTGATATGCACACTGTTTCAAGATCCTGAGCCATGCAAAACCCACACATAACTAGGCATTGAATAATGAGATATGTCGAACGATATGATGAAGGAGACACCTGGCAGAGAGAATTAAAGAAGATCACGAGTCTTCCTGCTCTCCGCTCTGAATTCGAAGAATAAAGTTTCCGCAAGAGGTAGTTCGGCAGTGCCTTTAATCGAGTACAGTTTTTGGCTGATGAACTGAAGCGAGCCAGATATTCGAACCGCAGAGCGAAAAATACAGAAAGCTGCCTAAAATGCATCATCTCACCCACTCTCAAGCTGATGTACATTGATTTCATGTGTCTCGTAAGAAGCGAGAGAGAGGACTGAGACAACTGAAGCTCCATAGAAGAACGCAAAAGTCGGCATGGGAAAGTATGTGGTGACTCATCAAGAAGACCCACTTTCAGACTGATTATTAAATCAAATCGAAAGAGTGAAAACATAGTCATTGAAAGTGTTACAAGAAGCTTTACGAAGAAAACAAAGCAAAACGTACATAATAGTACAGACATTCAACTGCTGACGTTATAAGAAATGTACGACACAAAATTTGTTAAAAAATTGGTGTGAAGACAAACCACTCCATTGGCAAAATCTACAAAAGAATGCGCAAGTTGCAGATCAATGAAAACGAATTGATTATGCGTCTTACAAGGGGAATAATTAATCAACAATCGGAATCAGTTGTAACAGCTGCCCAAGACCAGGTATTGAAAACAGGTCATAACGATAAAGCGAAACTGAAAATTGATACGAGAATATGCCGTGCATGATAAATGTCTTCATATTTGTCAAGTACACGTAAAAACCATTGACCACATCATCTCAGCTTCTTCTTCCCGTCTCATCACGATGGTATGTAGTTACATCTCAGTTGCGTTCTCTGGCAACGCCTTCAAAGTTCCTAACACACTCTCCAATTGGTATGGACAGTCTACAAAATCGCTGCCGGCTTTTGGACTATGAACACTATTGTACGACCAACAAATTCAAACTGATCACACAATAGCGATAAACAACCCGGATATTGTTATTCGACACTGGGAGAAAAACATCTGGTCTGTTTGTAAATGTTGCTGTATCATGCAGCCAAAACCAAAGACACAGAAACTTCTTAATACACAAGTTAGGAAGTCAACATCAGTTAAATTTGGGGCGTAAAATAAGAGGTCACAATATTTATCGCATCTCGGAAGATTTGGTTTGCAAATTTTCCATAAGAACTAATCAAAATGGCCAGATCATTGAAAATACTTGCGCAAACTGCGTGATTTGGGACAGCCGATATTTTGCGCAAAGTATTGTAGAGCCATTCAAAGCCACTAGATCTGATCCTTGGGAAGCTAGTTGCAACCTGGAAGAGATTTTATATTTAACCTTCACCTAATATGTTAAGTCGGAAATGTATAATTTGTATAATTTATATAATAATAATAATAATAATAATAATAATAATAATAATAACTGTTGAATGCTGATACATTTATTCTTAAACATAAGGACTTTTGCGTCGATCTCATCGAAAACACACTCATGTAATATGCAACAAATTGAAACTGGAAACACAACGTATTCATTCAACAAGCAGGAACCGCCACGAATAAGTAAACTATTGAAGCTTGAAATCCAAGATGCATGTATCAAGAATAGGAAACTACCAACAATTCGCGAAAATTGTATTGTAAGAAGTATTGTAGCTACATAGGTTTTCAAAAATGTATTGTTAAACATATACTATCTTAAACATTGTGCGTGTACTACAGTTCACGTTTTTAATAAGATCACACCAAATGAATAAAAATCCTCACCAAATTGGACAGTGATAATGATATTTAGAAAGTTCCCAACTCTACTCCAAGACTAGTTTCACAGAGAGGGAATACCCTTGAGATCTACTGTTTCAGTTAAGATTTGTCCCATCTACTTATAGGCAAATTGTTCCACAATATTCTCAAACATAATATGTTATTATCATAACTAGTCACAGAGATCCTCATTCCAAAACAGCTATAGGCTTAAAAAGTAATAACCTTAATTCACATTCGTATTCTAAAATAAAACTTTAAGAAACTGAGACCAGTATTGTCGCTTAATTTGTTATGCGACAGTATCGTTGCCAAAGAAAGGTTACTCCATATATGTCTCTTCATCATGTGAAATTCGACCGAAATTTTCTGCCAAACAGTGAATTACGCAGCTTCAAAGTGAAGGAACTTAAATCGAAGCTGCCAAGTCCACTAATAATTATATCTAAACCTACTACACATTCCAATATTACCATGTTTTCATTTAAATAACTAAATTGCCAAGAAATGTCAATGTTCAGTGAGTGGAAGGGTAATAAAAGAATCGTTTCTTATTACCGATAACTTCCTTCGTCATTTCAAGAATAAAAAGGAAATCGAAGACGCTAGCTATTCAGGTAATCAGCGACTCGTCAAATCGAAGATATCTTTGCCCATCTTGAACACCAACTCCAAAAAAACCTGTTTGACTGTGTGGCATTCTCATTCTAGTTAGACGAATCTATTGATTTGATTCTGAATTTGAATTTTGATTCAATTTTGATTTCTGATTTGAATTGAATTTTTGATACTAAGCTCAGATATTAATTTTCTCTCGGATGGTTTTCAATAATTTCAGCATTAGAGATGGGCTACTCAGTACTTCTTTAAAAGGAAGTAGAGTTACTCTGGAGAAATTTAATACCTTTCACAGTTTTGTCAGTAAGATAGAACGTCCATATTCCATAACACTTCCATTGCGCAAAAGCAATGACAGGTAACATAAATGTCAGGTAATAGTAATGACTTTGTTGCTCTTTGAAGACATTACGACGTTTCAAACGCGTCTCGATAAAGACGCGTCGTTAAAATTTTCCTGATTTCATTGCCTAACACTGTATAATTCACAGACAAGTTTTGGCGAGAAAGAGGTTATACCCAAGCAACATTATGGACGTCGTGTTTAAAACATTACATTCAATCCTTGGAAAATATCTTCAAAGATGGCTCTTCAGTCTTACTCTTCTTCAATTTAGGAATTATCGTCCCAATTGATTTTACTGACGTGAGGTGGCTATGTAGAAATAAGAAATCGTTTTTAAATGGAAGAGGATATGAATATCAGCAGTTAGATGAAAAGAAATGGTTGTGTGATCTGGCATCCTAGTTTGATTTACAGATATTCTCAGAGATATCTACAAGGAAAGGACTAGTGTAATGAAGAAATGATAGGAATGATTAATTCATACAAGAAAATGTTATTGTTAATGATAAATGATCTTAAGGACACTGATTTTTGTTCTTTTACCAATATCCTGGATAACTTCCAATGTTGCTCTAATGTGTCTTTTAAAACAGAATAGTATGTAAGTGAAATTATGTTTGTTTTGATAAAAACAAGTTTCAATGGATAGTTTGTTGAATACCTGGTCTATGTAACTCAGACTTAGATATCAAGAAAAATACGGCCATATGAAGAAAAAATCTTACCATTAGCATGTTAGTTTCATAAAATGAAACAAAATATTTAAAACACGATTTTTATTTAAAGTTCATTTAGAAGACCCATCCTTCTAGAAAGTGAGGTGCACAGAAAAATACTCAAATGTAAGGAGATTCATTTAATTTGTGTGATTGAGTGAAATTATTCATTAGCATTTTGATTCTACATATTTCTTCTAATCAGCCTTTTCCTATTTCAAAAAGGACTAAAAGTTCAGAACGTGAATCAAACATCTGGAAGATTTGTTGAGATTAACTTTCATTAATGGTACACCTGATTATCAGATTTTTTGTGCAAGAGACGCAGTTAGAACCATCACTTTAATTAGAACATTTAAGGATTCTATTTATTGTAAATCCTATACATACTTTGGTAAATAAATAACAACAGAGTTAACTTTTTTGTAAAAACAAAGAACCCCTTTTCTATTAATATTCAAATAAACAGTGGTCAATCACATTGGCTTTCATTTAAAAAAAGTATAGTTAAAGTTGCTCAAATCTGCTATAAACATGTATATTCGCCTCCAAGACATCAACTCATCACACCATATTCATTTAAAACAGTTCGTTCATGAAAGTAAACTTAAGTCCAGTCGACGTGATCTCGTTAATTGACAATCTTTTCGTTACTTACTCGTTTCACCTAAATCTGGTCTACATCCAACTCCATTTCTGTGTCTTCAGAAAGTCTGCACTTGGGCGATTTTATGGTGAAGGTGTCACGATTCCTGACGAATCGGGAAATGTATGTGACAATAGTAGTTGAGACTCCGCCGCTCCTGTACGAACGAGCTGTTCAGCTGAATGTTGTTCTTTCGAGCAGCAACATCACGCAATTGCTCAGGGTATGTACTGTGACACATCAAAGAATTCGTTTGTTGCCCAGCAAAGGCACGTCACTAAACTTACAGAAGAAAATAAACTTATTTTCTTACTTCGGCTGCTTCGTCGTATGGGTTTGTAAAGGTATGCCATCATAGGAGATCATACATATGTTGAAATACTATAGAACAATATTACAGCTCAGAATCACATTGTTTTTCCAATAGCTTGGAAACATTTTATTCATTTGTAGGAAGTCAGCTTTCACAACCTGCCTAGTCTGATTAACCAAAACCAATATTAAATCCCATTGAAAAGAATAGAGATAAGAATTGTAAAATTAAAGTTAATTACTAAAAAGCCAATGAAATCAAATACGAAAATTAATTCAATTCTTTCGAGTAAAAAGTCTTAATCAGTGGTTTTCCGCTCTTATATACTCTCTGGTTTTCCGTTGCAATGCCGTTACATTACGAGTAAAAACAATAAAATATCCAAACAACAATACATTCCATTTCAGAATCGAGAATTT
The DNA here is from genome assembly GCA_038098605.1 of Gryllus longicercus. Lineage (NCBI taxonomy): Eukaryota > Metazoa > Arthropoda > Insecta > Orthoptera > Gryllidae > Gryllus > Gryllus longicercus. The sequence goes on along the minus strand of JAZDUA010000015.1, from coordinate 5,046,957 downwards.
ATTTTCGTAAACAATTCAATTAAAAGAATTTAATGTTCACAAGTTATCAGTCACCGAGGTGAAATACCATTAATTGTAAAAACAAATACTTTTTAGTCTCCCGAACTTAAAATATTCATATACTGTAAGTGCTTCTAAAAATTCTGAACAATGAAATACTTTTGGGTTATAATTTAGATGCTAGTGTTATTCACAGACGAAAGAACAGAGGGACGGACGCGTGGTTAAAAACACTTTTTCGGTATCAGGTGACACCGTAACCTGTATTTCCGTTGAAATATCGAAATTGATTTATCGCAGCATTACATTACTTTCTCTAATACGTATAACACGAACATTATTCCAAAGATACGCACGCACACGAGAAAGTAATTAATGGTGTTACAGAACGGCACTGACATTCTCGTACTCTTTATGATCCTTATCTCTTCAATTTGGAATAGCTTTTTAGTTTTGGGCAACTCTCTTCCCAGCGCCATTTTTTGGCGCCTAAAATATATTTTTACACATATTCTAATTGTTTCGAGTTCTAAAGGTACAATTGAAATATGGTTTTGAGAGTATTATAGAAGTGTAATTTCTGGTCCTATGTACACATTTTCATTGAAAATTTTGGAACCGTTTTGGTAAAATGTCGTTTGAGGATTTATGAAAACGATCAATTTTTTGCTCATCTTCACAGAAAACTTTTGGGTTTTCGAGAAAATTCATTGAAAATAATTTGAAGACCTTTTATACACAAATACAATAATATATAAAACATTTCCGTAGTGCAAATATTAAGGATGTGAAATATAAATATTTAAACTACATTTATGTCATTTTGAAAAAATAAAAACAATAAATTACATGGTATTAATGTCATGTTATTCAGTGGATTCAGTAGTATCCGTATAAAAAGTTTATAGAAAAAATTGAAACCATTTTTGATAAAATAGCATTGGAACATTTCTAAAAATGCGGATTTTTGAGCACATTACAACAAAAAATGTCGAGTTTTCGAAAATTTTTATAAGACATCGTGTAAATAATAACTAGGCGATAGAGATATACAGAAAATAACATTTGTGTACTTTTTGAAAACATAAAAAATATATATAGCAAAATGGCGCTTATGTCATCTTATACAGTGAATTTAGCACTATCCTTACAAAAAAACTTCAAGAAAAATGGAATCATTAATGATAATATAATATTTTTAAAATTTTGTAAATTTGCGCATATTTCATTCAAAATGCTCTACAATCGCTGATATATTTAAATAATGTACATGACATTAATTAAAGAACTAATTGTGGAAAATAATTTACACTTGAAGAAAAATCTGTCTTTGATAAAGTAGTTGTACGCGGGTGTTAAAAAAAGTCCAACTTTTCCATTTTCTGAAACTTTCAGAAGCAACGGTGCGAAAGATATGCCATCTTCATAACTGTATTTTACTGAATTCTTACAAGAAAGGAAAAAAATATTCTGAGCTACTTTTGAGATAATGTTGAAAATGTTCTTAGTACGTAATTCGTATACACGAACACCTCGTACGAGGAAGTAAAACGGAATCATTCATGTATATTCCAAACAAAATTGCATATGAATTGTGTATGAGCATTGATAGACTACGCTATCACCTCTGTATGATTATTGCTAAGAAGTTAAAAAGTTTTCCGCGTATTTCTTTCATTACCGATCAGCGTGGTATTACGTAGAACATTCAATGAAGTGAAAGCTCCTTCCTCTTTTTACTTATGTAATAGGTGTCTCTTCAAAATAAGTTACGCACGCTTCCGAGAAACAAGTTACAAGTTATGTTCCTATTTCCAATTTAATTTTCCATTTTGAATTATGTCACCCAAATTAATGAGCCTGAAAATCATTTGTCATTTCACTGGCTATATAAATGACCCAACCTCGCACAGAGATCGCTCTTACTGATACTACATCGTTTCTCACACGCTACTCTAAATCGCTTCACGAAGTCTTTTCTTCAGAATTGTTTTATTTTGATGATTATCCTTTCTTTTGTCTCTCTTCTCCATTTATAAAGTTTCTGAACATGCGAAGTGGGGTTTTGCTATTATGAATTTTAGAGTGGGTCTATTTCTCTTCTGCATTGTAGTGAATCGCTTGGATGCTAATATCTTGGAATTCTTGTACGTCATTTGATTATTAATGAAGTCATGAGGTTCAGCAATGTTGCGATTTGTTCTGCGTGCTTTCTTAGTAAACATCCAAACCGCTTGATTGATTGTTTAATTGTGTCTGGTAAAGTTTCTCAAATTTATTAGGCGACCATTTGTAGATATTGTTTCAATTACACAGGAACATTTTATAAATTTATCAAAACATTTAAACTTTTATCATTTTAACGTGTAAACTATTTTAAGCTTCGGTACTTTTTGTTTCGATATTATTCTTTCATGTAATCTAAATCGTGTTGATAATCCATAAATACGAAATCATCGTATCACAAGTTCAGAGCAACACTTTTATTAATCATTGCGTCGAATGTTACGTCTAATCATTGCCTTTTGCAAATTCGGTTGTTTTCACCACGATTCAATGTCCGCTTTATAGAAGTTAACACAAGCGACCGCTAGAATCAATGTGTGAACTCGTTTATTTAATTTATCATTGTAAACCTAAACAATTACGTAGAGATGGTTTCATTAATTCAATTCGAAAAATTATCAAATTGTTTCTACATATCCACATTGTATTGCAAATAATAATGCAAACCTACTTAGATCGAATCATTACATTCTAATCAATCAATACTGATTCCCCACATATCAGAAGAATGGATGTTTTCTCTATCTTTTGTTATTTTCTTAAATTTATTTGTCTGTAATTTATACATTTTCATTGCTTCTGTGTATCGCTTTCTAAGTAGGGAACCCGCCCCCCTAATCATTGTGCGGATGACCCTACAATTTTGCAGCACCAATGAAGATGCTGCCTACTTTATAAAGTAGGCATAATCCCTGGAAATGTTGGCTTTGTGCACCCATTGCATTTATTAACCTGCCTCCTCCAATATCTAATGTGTGCGAGTTATGCGAGATTCAGAAATCATACACACAGATATACAACAATTTTTTCGTCCCATTGACACTCCGTCAGTATTTTACAATGAATCTCTACTTCGTGTCTTGGATCAATTCCAATGCCTGTCCTCTATACTGCGTAGGGCCTAAACAAAGTTAATTGAAGACTGGGATTGCGAAATGTTAAAAGTATTAGTGATTCGGCATATTCAGATTGATTGATTGGTAATGATTCCGAGTGCGTCAACTGCACAAGTCATTAGTCTCATACGTGTAGTGCATGATTTTTTCTCGCGAGGTGGCGGCGATCTTCCCAGCTGGATGGCGAGATCTGGCACCGACCTATCGTAGGCTACCGGGGTTTTCACCAACCAGGTGTCTCCCACCAGCGGGGCACCGCCCTAGACGGAACAAGCTTTAAGTTCACCCGGCGTGTGTCGCAGTGTAATAAATGTGATTGTAAGTGTGTGTAAGAGATTATAATAGGAAAGGAAGAGGAAGGAAAGATCGCGCGCGGTCCGTGGCCGTTTTATTAGGAAACTGCTCCGGCATTCGCCCGGTTTTGATCAGAGAAACTATGGAAAACTACCGATCAGAGCAGCCGGCCGTTAGTGTCGAAAATTTTGCCACCGATGGGACGCGAACCTAAGACCTCCCGGTCAGAGGCGCTGCAGTGAGTTCAGTTGGTGCCCACTGATAAGTAGGTCGGCGGCAGATGTCACCATCCAGCAGGGAAGATCACAGCCACTTCCATTGAAAACTTGCACTACACTTACAGAACTAATGATCATAGCAGTTGACGCGACAAGAAACACGAATTAACCAATCAATCAAAGGAACTCAAACACTTCCAAATCCATTGGAGTCATTTTGAACTAGAAGGAAACACTTCTGATAATTCAATATTTTTCTAAGTTATTGGTGTCGCATTATTCAACGTATTTCATCAAAAATATGAAGAAAAAAACTGTTGCAGAGCAAGTTTCCCCTTTCTCTGACAGGGAGGTCCTTTTGTTCGAGTTCAGAAGGTGGAGGATTTTCAACATTAGCTAAATAGCTCAGTTGAATTCAGCCGCAGTCTTGAGAATTATTGTGGGGTCGGCTGCTCTGATCGGTAGATTTTTTATAGTTTCTCAATTCTCTTCTGAGTTCAATATCAGGCGAATGTCGTACAAACGGGCCAATTTCCTCGCGCGATCTTTCCCTCCCTTTCCTTGCCCCATTTTTATCTCCTGACGCACGCACGCACACACACACACACACACACACACACACACACATGCAATACACTACCACACAGTCGAGAGCGAGAGAAGTAGGGACCTTCGAGCGAGTTTCGGCTGGAGCAGTGTCCTGCTGGAGGAGAGATCTGGTGGGGGGAAACCCCCGTTGTTCGACTTGTGGGTCGGCGCCGAATCTCACTATTCAGTGAGGGGGATACACCGCAAGCTCCCGCTATAAAACATTCACAACACTAACGGGACTAATGACCACAGCAGTTGAGGTGTCTGGAAACAACAACCCATTAATTCAATTTTGGCAAAATCGGCGAATCCTAAAGCGTGAAAAACGTAAAAAAAAATGTTTCTCACATAAAAATATCAAAAGCATTTTGAAAATAAAAGAATCGGGAGTTTAAATTTACTCCAAGAAAATATATAATAGTGTCGATTAAATATAAGGTTTTATGAATATTTCAATTGAATAACTACGAAAATTTTGATAAGAAAATATAAATAATAAGAAAATGACAAAAAATAATTTGCCCGGTAAAATTGGGACTTCTTTTCTTTTCATTGTCAAACAACACATTACGTGTCTTTTTAATCAACTGCGTAATGAAGTACAAATATCATGACAAGGACTATTTAACTTTTATTAATTTAGATTGAATAAATAAGTCCACTTATCCAAGGTCTCTCTTTTTTTAAATGATATTCTGTTACTTGCTGGTCTCCGATATTATTGTCAGTAACTATTTTTGACACCTTTCACATTTATGTAGTATGTCTCTAACACTAGCTTGGTTCTTTGGATAATAATTCTTCATAACAGAATATGCTAATATCGACCTGATAAAGCGTTTTGACCTTTCCCTATATGACCATCAGTTTGAGCACATAAGTAAGATAAACACGTGGTTGCTGGCTGTTGGGTTTCCTTGCCAACATAGCACAAAGTCATGTACCTAGAATATAGCTATCATTTCCTTTACAGTAATTCAATAGGCCTATGTTTGCTTCGAATCGAAATTAAGTGTTAACGCTGGTAGGGCAGCGTAGTGTTAACATCGTATTAATTCTTTCACCATACGGATTCTTTACCAACGCAACGTCAATGGGCGAGAGCTCTGTGCAGAAAATTTATTTGGCAGTTAATGTGTTAATATTCTTCACCGCTACGAAGACAAAAACATTGTATTGTAGTTTCTTATTACCCTAAAATCTCGCCCATGTAGAGGCGTGTGGGGAGGATGAGAAAATAGGCCAGGGTTGCTGAATGTTGGATGCAGGTTGCGGTGCTGTCCTTCGCGCGCTGGTTGCTACTGCCGCCGCTGAACAACGATGCCAGTGCGCTGGAGCACGCTCTTGCCGACGCCCCTCTGCCCTTGGACAGCCACGTGCTCCTCGCCGCGCCCATCAACGCGGTACGATTATTCACGTCACTAGCACATCCCCTCGGTGGGTGAGAGGGTGAATGGGTCAGAGTCGAAGTGACGTTGCCTGGTGAGTGAAAAGTGATTGAGGCGTGTTCTAGAAGGGGGTGATGCAGCTGAAGTGCAGCATCATAACTGTCCTGGTGAGTGGAAGAGTGATTGAGGGCCTGTGCCGGGAGTATGAACTGCATCTGGCAGCGCTGTTCCAGCATCATCACTGCACTGGTGAGTGAGTGAATGATGAAGGCTTGTGTTGGTAGAGAGCACTGCTACTGGGGAGCTGTTCCGCATGCTGCAGCTTTATCACTATCCAAGTGATTGAGAGTGTGGTTGAGGGCGTGTGCTGGCAGGAGTTGCTGCAGCAGCATCACTCTCCTGGTGAGTAAGGTTTGCAGGGGACAGTGGAGCTGGCGGAGCTGTTTCGCGTACAGCAGCATAATGTGCAGTCTTGGTTAGTAAGAAAGTGATCGAAGGCGTGTGCTATCAGGGGGCGCTGCAGCTGGCGGAGCTCTTCCGCGTGCATCGAGGGGCGGCGGTGCAGAGGGCGCCGCTGGCGCTCTGGCGGCGAGGGGAGGGACTGCAGATGCTGCCCGATCACGAGCTACGGCGCCTCCGCACCGACTTCCAGGGAGCTCCACTGCGCGCAACTACCGTTGAAGTAAGTCCATCTTGGAATGCATTTTCTCTCGAGAATGCATACAAGATGTCACATTGCAACTGTTGTTGATCCTGCAGTATTTTTCACTTAGGATTTTGGCTCCGACAGACTCGTATTTTGGAAACTATGTGGATTTACATGCAGTGTGGTGTATATTCAATCGGCTGGCTGCTCTACTCGTTAGTTTTCAGTTTTTCGGAACAAAACAAGGCGACAGACGAGACAAATGGAGAGTAATATTGTAAAATGAAGATCCATCAAATAACATTAATGTTTCATAAGTGTGCTGTCTTTATTTAAATACTTCTTTACAGAAAATTTATATTCGTTAGAATTTAATTTCTATATGAATTATGAATATAAAATGAAATGATTATTTGTAGTAGTTGTTTTCGGAAGTTCGCTTATTAATCAATGATATGAAATTTAATTACTCGTTTTATTTCTTATTATTAGTCAATTATGTTTCTTGCAAATTTCGGGCATCATTTGGCGTATTGCTTCGGTGATTGAGTTGATTATATCGAACGGAAATACACCTCTACTGAACTGCCAACGTTTCTGAATTGAAAACCAAATCAAATTCTTCCTTTTATCCATCAGAATTCTTTTATTTTTTTGTATTCTTCGCGGAAATATATTCCTTTATTCAGTTATGGCATTATATTATGGAGGAAATCATTTATAAGATCCAGGTTTTTATCTTGTAGAAAAAAATTACGGTTAACAACTCATTCAAGTTATCCCTTCTCTTCTTATATTCTCGCGATAGTATGAACGTTTTAAAGAGAAAGTATTTTAATGCTGCGGCAAAAATCGGGCGAATTTTCCACAGAAAATCTCGAATTGTGGGTCTTGATTTCGGAAATATGGAAAAATGTTGTTCCAGTATGTGGTAAAGTATTTTCTCTAGTATGTTGGGTAGTCGGAACACCTTTTGTGAGTCTTTGATTCCGAAAAAAACGTTGTTGGCGGCAAAACGTCCGTCCGTCGTCCGTGATCAACGCTGATGTCCAAACCGTTTAGACGATTTACACCAAAACTAATATTCCGCGATTCATCAGACTGAACTCAAGGCCTTAACAGTTTAAAACGGATAAATTGATTGTGGGGGTTACTTTATACATGAATCAGCAACAAAGTCAATTTGTTTCTAAGAAATGGCATCCTATTTTTGGATTGAACTTCATCCTCGCTTATAACAATGAACGCTTAAAATGGCGTACATTTTGTTTTCGTTAAACTCTCAGTTTTTGAAAATTGCAAAAGTTTAACATTTTCAACATCTTCCTAGATCTATAATATTGAAAGTATGAATAAATTCATTAAATATTGAAGAAATGAATGAATGAATGAAACATTCATTAAATATGACTAAGTACTACAATTATTGAGAATTAGGAGTATTTCTCCCAAAATTGTGCTTAGAAATAGAAATTGTGAATAGAAAATTGTAAAAATATACTTTCTTAAGAATTGCTCCTATTTTTTCTTTAAATTACTTTGTGGCACCGAGCACATCGTACTTATAAAATTGGCCCAGTTTTAATTTTAGTTGAACTCTCAATTTTTGAAAATTGTAATACGTGCAAATAATGTGTCTTGTCTGTATAGAGCATTCTAAAAAAGGAAATTAAAACAATTATTTTATGATAATGGCATTAATAGTGAAATTGAACTACGAAAATAATAAATAAAATATGTAATAAAAACTATCATTTTTTCCTAACGTAAACTGTATTGCATTTGTTCTCAGTATCCACCTTATAGTTGGCTGAAGTTAAATGAAGAAGGAATGTTCCATGCCTTTGGTCTCTTTCCCGAAGTGTGGCTTACTTTGGGACGGAAACTTAATTTCACGTAAGATTATTTCACGATTTTTCGCAAATTATTTTCAATTATTTAACCTTCTGAGTTCCTTATTATTTACGCCGAAAGAACACTGTTACTTTGTTTAATGAATTGGAAACAATAAGAAATTGGTGATGTTTAAAACTGTTATTTAATAAGTGGATGGATTAATTAAGTTATTTAATAAGGAATGATGTGTATCATTTAAATTAGAAATATACTTCTTGGTTTAAAGAATTAAACAAAGAGCTCTATATGAAGTAAATATGATGACGTATTTTATTAGAATTGTGAAAAATATTTATTTCGTGACACAGGATTGAACATTAATAATTGTATATAATTATAAAGATCTTATCAGTGGCGGCTGGTGGGGGAGGGCTGCGGGGCTGCAGCCCCCAGTCCTTGCCAGAATTTATTAATTTCTGTTTGACATTAAAAAATAGTATTCCTTTCAATTACACAATCCACTGCTGGAGCGTGTGTAACTTGCTACCGCTGTGTTCTGCGGCGATTCCATTTCCCTCCCTGAGACTGCCAGTCTCAGTGAGGTATGCAGCGAAGGATGGGCGTAGTTGATTTTACTCCCCCCGTTGTTACTTTATTTCAATATTGGCACTTTAGGGGCTGCAGGAAAGGTATTCCCTTCTTCAGTTTTGAGGGAAGTTTACATAGTTTTTGAAACTCTTGCGAACGTATGATATAGCTGAGGTACTGTATGTAGTGTTTTTCTTTTGTTGTTGTTGTTGTTTTTTACTTTCTCGCTACGGAATAGAGAGGTAGTTATGTAATGCTGCGCGAAATAACTGCGGATTTTCGGCAGAAAAACACTTATTACAGGGCCCTGGTAACGAAAAAATGGATAAATCCAGTTGCTAAATTTAGGAACAAAATCCTCTAACATGTGGTGTAGCCTTAATTCATGTGTTGTGGGTCCTTCATACCGAAAAATCGAATGAGGAGAAAATGTCTCTGTCCATCCGTCCGTCTAGGAACAACGCTAGCGTCTAATCCGATTTTCTCCAATATTAATATTCCTTAATCGACCCGGTTTATGTTGCGACCCCTTGAATTTGAAACCGATATTTTAATTTTTGGAGGTACTTCACATGAAGCCCCAGGGACATTTTCAAAATTAAAAGAAATAGCCCCATCGTTTTTGATTAAATTTTATTGTCGGATAATGTGAATGACGTTTAAGAGAATGGTGTTGTTCTCATTTTCGTTAAAAACTCAAATTTTTCGAAAATTGCAAAAGTTCAAAATTATTTCGGAGTATTTCTACAACTAAAATATTGAAGATAGAGATATTTTTCCTGAAAGAAATCTCTTCCCTAAAGATACATTTTGAAATAATGTCAAGTATAAGTTTTCGTAAATTTCAGTACTTTTCGCGTAATTTAAGGTGGAAGAACGGGGGAGAAAGTATGTGCTGGTGTAGCATCACTATTTCATATTTTAAATGGATACGAATTGTAATTCTGTTCAATATTTAAAAACTGTGAAATTTAGAAACTTACCTCTTCCAGAAAAGTGCGATATAAAAGCTCGCAGTAGACCTATAGTGGTACTGAACATATCTCAATGCATTTTCTATTTTTGCAATCAGCCCCCCCCCCCGCATTAGTTAAAGTCATCAGCCGCCACTGGATCTTACTGGTCAGAAAACACTTAAACAGGATATGAATGTTTCATGAACTTTTGTGTACAAACGTTTTAAAATAAATTTTAGTAGCATTAAAGTTTGTTATCTTTTCGTACGTTGATTTACACGTTTAGAAATGAACCTTCATTATATATACAAACTAGTTGTAATATGTATGTTTGAACTTTTACTGAATTTCTCCACCGAATTAATTCAGATTTATCCGCAGAACGGAATGGGTACCGGCTCAAGACAACAAATATGGAATTCAAGAGGATGAAAACATTTGGAGGGGGATGGTGGGGCAATTGGTGAGAGGAGAGGTAGATGCCGCCGTTGACCTTTCCATCATCACCCCCAGAACAAAAGTCATCGACTACACCGCGCCCTTTGGCACCATTGAGTAAGCGTCCCAGAAAGCAATGAGTGTTTACATTTTCCTACAGAGGGACGTCAGAGAGCGATCTTGAAGAAGGGAAATATGTTGTATCTCATTAGTAGATATCACGTCAAACAGCTTCCTCTGCAAAGTCTTTAAATAATCGATTAAAAGTGAACTGCTACCTAGAATGAATTATAGATTCGTCGCTCAATAGGAGTGTTGATAGTATTTTTCGCTCCTGATAAGAAATTAAATGGTGAGATGATTACAGAACTACAGACGTATAAGCACGTTTTCATTGATGAAATGTAGAATGAAAATGTAGGATCCCTCGGTCGGCGTCGTTAGATTCTTGGCTGTTCGGAAGACGCCGCCTCAGGGGGCCCCAACTTTCCGACCGACATACTGCGATCTTCATCAGGGCAAAATGCGTTTAGATGGACAGCACACGATTTGGAAGAAAGCTCATAAGAATGAGACAGTATGGCGGACGAAAAGTTGGCTACTGGTCTAGGACGAGCAGGATAGGGCAGCCAAGGATCTACTGCACACTCATGATTTTTTTAAAAACAATTAATTGTTTATTTTATGTAGAATTAATTTACAAAGTTCAACAACATGAATGTATACTGTTGAACTTAAAATTAACTTATAAATTACAAACTAAATCTAATCTAAATTACAACTGACGATGGGACTCACAGAGAACCTTTAAAATAATTTAGTTTGCCAAATATGTGCAGAAAAGAATGGATGGGATATATGTTTTTTATTCTAGTTGGGTTTTCATTATATTTTACTATTATAATATGTCTATCTTGATTAATTAGGTGTAGGTTTGAATATAAATGTTTGGCAAGAAAGGCTATGTGGAACCGTCATATGGGGCACGACTATACCACATGGGGTGAGAATATGCCAGGTTCCATTTCTTGACACATGCACATAGAGACGTTTCGCAACTTTGCGTTTCTAACTTGCACAAATAGCTAACATGATCCTGAAAAGTTTTGCTTCATAAAAGTTATTCATTTTCGGTACAAGGTCTATGCTGAATATCTGTGAATAATTAGTGTGAGAATGCCTTATCGAGTATGGTTAATTTTTTTTGTCTGCTGGTCTTTAATAAACGCAGACGGTGTTGAGGTAAGTTAATATTTCTATAGCTGTGTATTAACAGAAAACATGCCTAAAGCAGCGTTTGTTTATCTTAATATTTGATTGAGTTATCATGCAAAGATTATATCGAAAGCACTTCACGGGGTAAGATAGTGTCATCGCTCGTGATTTACTCTTTCTGTGTATTTCGCATTTTCCAGCCATTATTTGTGTTTGCATCAGAAAGCGTGGTGAAAGATGCGCAGTACAAATAAAGAGGAATATAAATGTAAAAGTGCCCCCAGGTAAATGTGACAGGTAAATGAAAAACAGCTTAGGATGTAGAATGTAGAATTTTTAGGGACACTTTAGAATGGCCTAAAAAATAACCGCGTGGAAGATAATGATGACAAAACTGTATTTCTTCAAGCTGGGGTTCGTCATCGCGTGATTGTTGAATGCAGTAGTCGCTTCTCCCCACGCAAAATGCTCTGAATTTTTGATGCAACAGGTGTTGCCAATATTGAATTTTCTAATGATTAGAGGCTAAAAAATTGCATGGCCCCATCTCATCCCACTCGATAGGGTGAGATTGTGCCATTCATAAATGTCTACTTTAAGGAGTTTATTTTCCGACTTCAACATTTTTGAACGCTCCCCTTCAATTTTGTTGGAATGATCTTAAATCATTCCTACACAAAATTTTGTTGAGATCGGAGCATTCTAACCCATGCTAAAGTTCTCTTACAGAATTAGTTCAAAATCTCGCGAATAAAAAATAAAATACGAGACAAATAACATTACAAAAAGAGAAAAAGAAGGATAAACAACAGTGTGAAGCGACTACATATTCTGTTGTACCTCTCTCATTGCCTGAAGATTCAGATAACTTCTTCCAAGTTCAGATGAAATCAACGTTGGTGAATTTTTAGGAGAAGCTTTCGAGAGTACATCAATACAGAATGCTGTAAGGTGTGGCACCAAAAATTTCATTACTTCCAAATTAATTACTCTTTAAACAATGGTTTAGATAGATGTCAGCTGAGTGTAAGAGATTCTGTGTAATAATTCCTTCAGGTGACAGTAGAGGCACTTGGCCACAATACCCCTAAGAACTCCTTATTAATAAATCTTCTATTCTTCGAAACAGACGAGAAAAGAAGAAAATGTTAAGAAACAATTAAATCTACTTTATTTTATAGTTTATCTTAAATTCTTACTGTTCATTGGGATGGTAATCTTTTGAGGGTATTAAATACCAGGAACCCCAAAGAAGAAAGACTTTCAATTGTTGTTACATTTGGGAACAGTCAGCAGCTCATCGGGATTAAAATAATGCAGAATTATTCTGTTAATGAGCACACTAACGCTATTTGCAATGTGTTAACGCACTGGGGTAAAAAAGACAATATTAAAATTCTTTACTGTGACAACTGCAACAACACTTGACGTATTGAAGGAGCATGTTTCTTTATTGAAGAAAATTAGGACGTGCCGTAATCACATATACGGATTATTTTACAATGTGTGTTTAAATGTGAAATACGTGATGTAATCCTTAAAAAATATTTCTGATGATTGTTACTGTTTATGTCAAACCGTGGCTTCAGTGAAGTGCAGCCTGTAAAATCTCATTGTCAAGATACCTGATTTTCAAAAGTTCTAAAATCCCATGAAAGGATAAATTCCACAATTTGAAAATAATCTCTAAAAACTTAGACACCGTATTTGGTATTTATTAGACAAATTGTTTGTCATATTACTCTTTGATGATGATGAAGATGTAGACATCAAAATCAAAATGGTAGAAAACTCTAGAAATTGTATCCCGACGACCGTTCTACAATACATCTCCTAATTTAATATAATCCTCATTTCATTGTAAACAATAGCCGACTATGTGTCAACCAACAGCAAATACCTGATTCTTGCCTGAAGATGGATACTAGTTTTATTCAAGTCCCGGTCCTTCGAACTGGGCAAGCAACTCTTCTTATTTAGAAGCTCAAAGTTAATTTATAAAGTTGAAAGCTGTGAATGACTGCGCTGAAAGGGCTGTTAAATCAATGCAAGATTTTCATTCCCTACTGCCTGGAGTTGCGGAGCGAAAGCAATTTGTGTTGTTCAAAAACATAGTTCACTGTACCCATATTGCAAGAAAGAAACACTGAAAAAGTACCCTCACGAAAATTAAACACCATAACGAAGTCTAAAGATTGAAAATGAATTAAATTGTAATATGCAATTATATATTAAACAGGTATCAGTAATTTTACACTGACTTCACACCACTAAACCAATCATCCCTAACATTCAAATTTTGTGCTCAAGGTGGCACGGCATATTTTTCCTTAATGAAATCTGTTGTTCACAGCCAGATTTATATGTAAGGTCAAGGACAATGTTTCGAAAATATTAGTAGTTTTCATGTAAATTTATTTTAAAAAGTCAAGTGTTTTTTGAAAGAAGTAATTTTTGCGCAATTTCTTCAAGAAATAAATGGAATTATATTTTTTCAAAACCTTCTAGAGATTTCCAGGGACGCTTAAAAGAACGATACAGGTCTTATTGTCGTTAAACACCGAATTTTCTAAAGTTCCAACAGTTAGAAATAATGCGACCAAGTACTATTGTAGAACCAATAGTTTCAGTACTACGCTAAAGTAGAAGCGGCGATGGGTTACTCCCCACATAAACCAACACTATGGTCTGGTATGTAGACGATACGCTGGTTCTGATCGCCGCGCTGACGATACGCCGAAATTATGTTGAATACGAAGGGGAAAAACGAGCGTCAGTTGTCATATCTGGACGTGTTGGTGAATCGAGAAGGTAGCGGCATAGTGTTTACACGAAACAGACCCATACCAACCGTTTCCTGCACGCCGGCTCCCAATGGAACTCTAAAACTAAACAGGGAGTTTTGAACATTCTGGCCAATAGTGCAACTGGAGGGTGAATGAAATAATCTATAGGCTGAAAAAGAGCTCCTCAAGGGCACATTTCTAGCCAATGAGATGAGTGCTAACACTACCATCCAAGCCGTACGATCACCTCTAGCACTACGAATGGCATCACTACACCTAGAGCCAAAACCATCTCGGAGTTGGTAATTTTGATTCATATATAAGGAACCACAGACAACACTGACAATACTTTGAGCCGTTTCGACTAAAACATGGGCAAAGGCTAGTAAACGTTAAAAATATCGTCTCACCTCTTCTGACATCAGGGGTGTGTGAGATCTCATGGAGCTGGGGCCACAGTTACAAAGGCGGGTTTAGGTGATAATCGCCTCCAAGAACAAACTAGCCAGTACAAGTTTAATAATATAAATAAATCGGCCGTAACCGTCCACGCTTCGAAAACAGATCTCGACATCCTATTTGACAAACCCATCCGATGGCCAGGGAAGTCTGCTGGAGACTGTGGAGAAAATAAGAATCAGTGGAAATCATCAAATATCTTCAAAACTTGACAGACCAAAACCGACGCCTCCTGAATAATCGCTCGACTAACCAGCACAACGTCAACCTCTGCGCCTTTCGCCCTGATGAAAATCGCATCTGTGCCTAGGATGCGGCGATACCCGGGGGGGAAGTATCTTCTGTTCATTTACTTAGTTTGTGTTCTTTCCTATGCTTCTTGTAATTTTATATATATTTGTAGTTGTTAAATAGGAATTTTAAAATATACTCGTAAACGAAATATTCAGAATTAATTTTCGTGATATAACTTCCATGCCTTAAGTACAATCATTCCAGGAGGCAGAGGCATCAAAACATTTCGTACAGAATTGATGTTTTATCTTTTCATCTCATTTGTTTATTAATAGTTTTGTATGCTTATCAAGATCTTTATTCGCAAAATCGCCATGGCAAATAAAACTCGTATAATGTAAATTATTGATATTCACTTGTTGCTTCGTCACTCTTGGATTTATCTGGAATTTCCAGTACACTTGCATTCAGTATGAAATCTCTTTGATTTTTCATTCGTACTATTGTCCGAATAATATGTGTCTTGACAGCTTGACAGCTACCGACTGACTGGGAAGAGGGGGCTCCGTTATCCAATCAGAGGTTTCAAATTCTGATGATGTCATTGCAGGGTTGACGATATTCATTAAGAAAAAATGTACATCTTACAGTGCGAAGTAACTGAAAATTAAAAAGCGCCATTCATTATTTGGTTATGCGTCAAGTGTGTGTGGTTGCGTGTTGTCTACTATTGTGTGCTCTCATTGCTATTTGTTTCCTGCTAATTCTCTATTTCAGCCTATGAATTCTTCCTCTCACGCTCCAGTTGCACTATTGACCAGAATGTTCAAAATCCCCCGTTTAGTTTGAGAGTTCCATAGGGAGCCAGCGTGCAGGAAACGGTTGGTATGGGTCGGTTACCTGTAAACACTATGCCGCTACCTTTCCGAAACAAATGCTGTGATCTGATGCGGGAACGACCACATGTCTGCTGCGCGAGTATGAGGCAACATCTTTCTCTCCCACTCCGCGCTGTCACGTAGACGGAAATATTATTCGGACAATATAAGCGTATAGTTGCTCTCCAAGAAGGGAAGTCGCCCTTTCAACAATGATCCTTCCCTCCGCAGCGCGCTCGTGTTCGCGCGTCGCAACGCCGACCCGACGTCGAGTCACGCGTTGCGCTTCGCGCGCCCGCTGAGCCAGGGCGTGTGGGCGGCGGCGGGGGCGGTGGCGCTGGCGACGGCGCTGGCGCTGGCGGCGGGCGAGCGGGCGGTGCGCCCTGCAGGCGGCGCCCGCGCCCCGCCCCTCTACTCGCCCTCCGGCGCGCTGCTCGCCGCCGCCGCCGTCTTCTGTATGCAAGGTCAGCTTACAACCCCCACGCACCACACATTACACGTATTTCCTTATCCACGAAGTTCATGTGATATACTAGATGTTTAATTGCACAAAAAACTTGAAGAGCAATTAAATTAATGTTTGCCCATTTAATTAGCAATTAATTGGTTCAAAAGTCGGCAGAGAAATTCGTGCATTCCCTACGCTGGGCTGGAATTCCACGATGCGAGATTCCTATTTTTCTGATTTACTTATCAACGTTTCTAACATATGAACACACTGTTTATGTTAATTTATGTCAATCCACTGAGAAGTGCTTTGAATTTCATCAATGTTCATTTTCAGCAGTAGCCACTGAGGTCATCCTGACTAAGGAACTCTAAAAGTGCGAATGAAATAAATCATTGTAAAACTGTTGTTGGTGAAATATATCATTTGGGTAAAATACCAAGCAACAATATAATAAAACTATATATTAATGTTAATATGAACGAGTCAATCACCAATGTTTTGCGTTACGTGATTCGTAGAAAATGGATGAAGTCGCTCGTTAGAAACAACAATAAACTTGTATGTGGTTAAATGTACAGAAGATGGTGTAGTAAAGGACAGTTGAATTATTCGAAATAAGACACCAACCAAGAAGCAGTAGGAAAAGTAATCACGTAATAATTTAGTTCAGCACGTAGGATGAAGAATTTATCATCCACCCTTTCGGGTGGCGACGGAGGAGGCGGACGAACTAAAACTACTGGATATAATTTGCGCGAATGAAACGAGTAGACCGCGCGTATTTGTCAGTGTTATAAAGGAGTTGACCAAGCGATGTTGCTACACTGTTTATTTGAATCATTTGGTGGTGAACACTGCATGAAAACTAAAAACGTTTAAGTTTAACTATCTAGTAATAAATAATTAGTAAAATGGAGGAACGGGCGAAGCACACACGGGGGAGTACCTTTTACCATTTGTTGAAGATCAACTTTAGTTGACATATGATTCATTATAATAACAAAGAAAACTTCAGAATCAGTCAGGAATGTGCACGCACAGTACAATATATTTCGTATCTACTTAGTATGTATGGCGGAAGAAAGTATTCCAACACTGGGACGGGCACGAGCAATCAAGGAAGTGATAAGGGACGTTAGTGATGGGGGGACATAGAAGCCTTATTAACACTTCATGGATGACTGACGCCCGGTGACATAATGGCCTGGACGCGCCATCTACTACGCGGCTTTAAAAGGCGCTATCCACTGCGATAAGATCTAGTTGAGACTTAGGTACGCCACGGCGTCGCACTCGTTCGTTCTTTAACAAATTGGATCAGATTGAGCGGGGTAGGATTGTCTGCCTGCGCAAAACTGGACTTTCATTCGGAGCATTACTGACCACGTGGGCTGTGATGCGACGACGGTGCTGGCGGCGATGCATTGACGAGCATTCCTATAGCCGTAGACCCACTTCGGGGTGACCGCGAAGCATTGACGAACGCATCGTGAGGGCGTCGGTAGCAGACCGTACGGCCACCCGCGCCGAAGTACAGGCACATGTGGGCCCCAAGTGTCTCCATGCACAGTAGGGAACCGGTTACTTGCTGAAGGATTACAATCGCGCTTACCGCTAGCCCGACTGCCACTCATGCCGAACCATCGTCGGACACGTGGTGCAATATGCGGGTCAGCTGGGAGATGCAATGGCGTGCAGGAGGGTGGTGCGTTGTTCCAGAAGGAGAATGCCCACCCTCACACTGCCCGCCCTACGCAACACGCTCTCCGCGATATTTATCAACTGCCCTGGCCGGCACGCTTGCCGGATTTGTTCCCAATCGAGCATGTGTGGAACATGAAGGGACAACGTCTGATTCGCACAGCGACTCCCCCAACAACTTTGCCTGCTCTGCGTGAGGCGTGCAGGAGGCGTGGAACAGTGTACCGCAGGACACTATTCGCCATCTGTACGATGGGATACCAGCCCGTATCAGAACTTGTCTTACTGCCCACGGCGAGTACACGTAGTAATTATGAGGCGTTTCCGATGCATGGTTTTCTCTGTTGTTTGATGTTCAAGTCACACATGGCTCTCCCGATCTAATCATGTGTAGTATTCTGTCCGTATGTGCTGTATGTGTACCGTGGAATAAATTGTACAATTCAATCGGGGTGTTGCAATACTTTTTTCCGCCAGTGTATGTTAGGATAGTATTTATATTTTGGTTGATGTTGTTTTCAATGGGTATTATTTTTGTTGATGCTGTTGTTGTGCATGTTAAGTTACGTAAGTTTACGCGAACTGAGAGAGTTCTCAGAAAGAAATACGAAAAATATCTCGGGAAGCATAATCGAGAAGTTCTTCATTTTTTAATAATATTAATATAATATTTATAAACTATAAGTATAATAAATTAATTAGTAAATTTAAAATAAATAGAATAATAAAATATGATTTGTTAAAATGATAATTTTGGCGATTCTTCTTTCCTAAATGATCGCTTTACAGGAGATGAATGAAATGAGAAAGGAGGACTGCCCAAATACAGAATAAGTGCTTTATTCTTCAGACTAAAACAGTCGCATTCCTTCATCCTAAAATCTGAGAGCACACCACTGCCGGAGGGTCGATAAAGTGAAAGGGATTGCAAAGGTATTTTACGTAGTGGACAAATTGCTACAATAAGAGCAGGTGTCCTCATTGGTGGGTTGCGAGATAAAATACCCGTATGAGTGTATTTCTGTATGTGTGTACACGAGCAGCCAATTTCAATACAAAAGGAATGTGGAAGAAAATCGCATACCAATCGCTGAGTGTGGGTGCAGGGCAAGAGGCGCCGGAACGGCCGAGGTGCAGCCGGGTGGTCCTGCTCTTCGTTTACATCGTGGCCGTGACGCTGATGGCGGCCTACTCCGCGGACTTGGTGTCTTCGCTGGCTGTGCAACGCGGCGTGCTGCCCTTCCACAGCTACCAGCAGATGCTGGACAACGGCTACGTTCTCGGCTTCGAAGCCAACTCGAGTGCTGCGTCTTTTGCGGTTAGCACGCTTCAAATCTACTTTAACTATCATCTATCGGTAGCGAAACCAAGTGAGTGTGTCTGTATTTGTGTACGTGTGCGTATGTGCGGGGAGCGGCTCACCCTCACCTCAAAAGGCCGATGAAATGTATTGTCAAAAAGAAATTTGACTAATTGTCTAAAGTGACGAAAGTAATTCAGTATCTCAATAGGAATTACTATAAATATTAAAAAATTCAAATTAGGATAAATACACAATTTTTATTATTAAAAATCAAGTTAGTTGACTTTACGACAATAGCTCTCCATGAAAAACTGTAGCTGCGACAATATAATCAACTTACCCATGGGTACAATTTTATGCTATTTGTATAGTAGAGCTCCGTTATATTGGATATTAGTTCTTGGCGTAAATAAGTACTTTCTCCATAATTATTAAGTCAGGCTTCATGGAATGTATTGAAATATAAATAGAAAATAAAAATATGCTTCTTACTTAATGTATCAGAGCTATTTTCCCGACTCAATACTTCCCGTAATATTTACGATGTAATTATTTACAATTTTTTGCACCTACCTCAACTATTAATTTAATCAATTAGCTTTTAACTGAAATATAATAATTAATTTAACGACCATTTAAAGACCAATCTCGAAAAACTCGAGTTCTGAGTTGGGAACGTTTTCATATTTAATAAACTTAGATTTGTATCTCCAATCTAATAAAATATAATCATACTAATTGTAGTCAATTATTTCAGTCAGTCATGCTCTCCTCGTTGATATGCAATCTCAACGTTATATAGCCTAACAATATTACGAATCTCTGTTGACGGGGTTTTCAAAATCCAAAACATCGTTGTCGCACCCTGATGACGGAGCTAAGAAAACGTTGCAAAGAAATGAAATAAATAATTTTAATCAAAGAAAAATTATAATCGATTGTGAATAATAAAAGGAACCCTACAATTCTACCAACCTAAACAATCATAACTTTCAATAACCTAAATAGGGGCCACTCGCAGGCCCCCTTCGTCCCCGCGCTGGACGTGTACTACCAGGCGTCGCAGCTGAAGCTGAGCGAGCTGCCAACAAGCAACGAGGAGGGCTTCGCCCGCGTGTGCCGCCGGCCGCGCTACGCCCACCTGGCGTCGGCGTCCGCGCAGGCGCTGCTGGCGGGCGACGGGGCGCCGCCCTGCGACGTGGCGCCCGTGCCCGCCACCACGCTGCACACGTACCTCGCCGTCGGCCTCCGCAAGGGCTGCCCGTTCCGCAAGCTACTTAACCACCAGTGAGTAGCGCCGCGTCCGGCTCTCGGGCCAGCTTTTGTTGCGGATACGAAAATAGTAAATGGGGTTTCAACAGCGACATTTTTTTAGATTAAAACGTGAAGACAATTATACATGTAAAATATCGTTGCTGATTGACTTTATGGTGACTATTACACTCGTGAAATTATAACCAATCATGTTTAAATATTCATACAAAATGCCCCAATCAGGGCGGTGTATCTCAAAAAGTTTATGGTTTTCTCTATCCGACTTTCTTACCGGTTCTTCCTACTGGCCAATCATAAACTGTGACTCATCTATCTTAGGAGGTGGTATTGTACATCAATCGTTTCGTTGACGCCCAGCGAATGTACAATAACATAACCTATTTGACTTTAACATAGCTTTCAGTTATTTTCAATATTTGACGCATTTTGGAAGTCTGCCGGACGTAATTTCACTCGTGCAATAGTATTGAATACCACTCGTGCTTTAGAACATCTTGGATAAGTCCCCTCCTCGCTTCACTATTCGGGAACTTATCGACAATTTCCAAAGCACTCGTGGTGGAAATTGGTGGCCTCGAAGAAAAAGGTCTAAGTGATTGTGGGAGAGTGTGTGAGCAAGCAGAGCAGGCGGAACCAGGGGAGGGGGTGTGAGAGGAGCGAGCGAAGCGGTTAGAAGAGCAAGGAGGGGGCAGAAAAAAGTGAGAAGGAAGTAGAGGAGCCCGAGAGGGCAGAAGGAATGGAATGGGTTAGAGGAGCGGACGGAAAGAAAGGAGCGAACGGAACGTAATAAGCATGATGAATACATAAAAGAGAAGAGGCTAAATGGGCGGGGCAGGTCATCCATGGCAGGTAGAAAAGGACGTGTGAAAGAGACGGGCAAACATAGGGGTGGGCGAGGCTGCCAAATAAATGATTCCCACGCCAGGGTAATCACATCATCTCGTCGTAAATCTATTATTTAAAGTTTTCAAAATCATCGAAAACATGTGAATAATAAGAGAAACATATTATTTGTTTTTATCATTTAATATCTGCCAATTTCCTTTTTTAATTATTGCGTTATTATTTATGTAATCCTGACAATGTCTTTCTTATTGCAGACTACAAATCCTTCAAACCAGAGGAATAATCCAGAGACTATATCTCAAATTATGGCCGCAGTACAAAACTCCGCCTGTGGATCAAGAAGATAAAGACGTTACCATATCAGATGTAATCCCACTCATTGTCTTACTGATATTAGGAATTTTCAGTGGGTTGATTATATTAGCTGTAGAATATCTAATTACACAAGTTAAACAACGACCACAAATATCGTGTCCCTTACTTGTCCACACAATCAGAACTGACAAGTAAGGATGTAATGAACAATAACACTGGCCTACAAAAAAAACTTTTTTTGTAACAAGAAAAAAACACACTGTTTCTGGTAGATAAGTTCCACTCAATCTAGAATAAAAACCATCAAATAAGAACCATCGCACTATACATTAAAAAATTAACGTTCAGAGTGAGTTTTATCAGGATGTTAAACTTTTATACTATCAGGAGAATTAAATTTGTGTACTAAAAATGTATACTTTGTCAAGAATTAAATTTTCATTATGAGGATATTAAATAAATATTTATTATTTATGTACGCATGTTGTTGAAACGTCAATAAATAAACTGCAATATCTAGACTATTGTGATTATTAATATTGATAGAATCTGCTTGTGCATTGCACACAAAATATGGCGTTTTATTTTAGTATATCGTGTGTATCTTGGCGGCTTACGAAGTGTTCAGGATGGTTGGAATAAATGTGACAAACCTCGAGACGGTGTAAGGGGTCAAAGTTGATTACTTTTCCCGAATGAACATGTGATGGGAAATCTCAAATAACGAAATTGGATAAAATAAACTTCTCATTTGCAGGCAACTCATCCTTCACTGGTGTTTGGCAGGTTACCAAACTCAGGGGACATTCTACCCATTGGCATTAAAATATATTGAGTTTCTTGTCTTTATTGTTCATCTTTCACAAGGTGAGATCGTACTACGCCGATACCACGTATGCATCAAACCTAATTGGCGATATATCGATATTTTTTAAGTACATCTGTATTAAAAATTCGTAAGAATTTTTAATTTATCGATATACACTGCCCGAAAATCAACGATATCCCCATGCATATTAGCAAATACACTATCAAAAGCATATTTTAGCTTCAAAAAATAAATTCCAACTCGATACAAACTGCTAAAATTCAGACAGACGGATAGACAGTCAGTCAGACGGACAGACAGTCAGACGGACAGACAGACGGACGGACAGACGGACAGTCAGACGGACAGACGGACGGACAGACGGACAGACAGACGGACAGACGGACGGACAGACGGACAGACAGACGGACAGACAGACAGACAGACAGACGGACAGACAGACAGACAGACGGACAGACAGACAGACAGTCAGACACAGACAGACAGACAGACGGACGGACGGACGGACAGACAGACAGACAGACAGACAGACAGACGGACAGAGAGACGGAAGGATGTTTTGAAAAAAACACTTTTTCGGTATCGGGGGACCCCAAACGTATATTTCCGTTGAAATCTCGAAATCGATTTTCCACGGCATTTTCCGCTAACATCTCTTTCCGGACAAGGATAGCAATTCAGGACCTATAACAAACGTCAACGAATAATCAATTAAAATTTTCTACTTTTAAATTTACCACATTTAAATTTTAATACTTTTCAACATCACATTTTGTAATGATTTTTAAGTTGAATGAAATTGTGGTTCAAATTTGTTGTAAAGATGAAGTTTGAATTTAGTTCCTCAGCTGAATTTATTTTTAAATTTTAAGTATGAATATGGAATTCCTAACATTCCATGTAACTAAATTTACTGTAGGAATTAGTTATTTGTACATCCTACAAAATGCAGGTAAAATGTAAACTAATAGATGTTTGTAAAAAATTGACACAAAACATTCAAAATTGGCTCCGTTGTGGTCTTCAGACGACTTATCCTATTCTCCTTATAATAGCACAATACATATTTTTTTCAAGAACATGTATTATAACCCGTCACAAAAAGATCTTTCTTCTATTTACCAAATAAGTTACTTCAAGCACGTTCGATAACTTGCCACATTTCTTCAAAACACACAAAATGTAAATATTAATTTAAGCTTCGTACCCATCAATAATTACTTTTCATTGAACTAATAACAAAGTTTTGGATTCTAATAAATTTGGAAACAAATCTCCGCAGTTCCACATTTCCTGAATACATATTCTCAGTTATCCATATGTTAAGATATGTGATGTGACCATCCATGAGAAAAACATCCATTAATTCATGTAAGTCAGACCACAGTGCATTACGCTAGCCATGTATTTCCAATCGATATATGTACTATTAATTATGATATCTTCAAGTCCCCGAAGTTTTGATGATATACCAAGTTATGAAAACCTCAGTAGCGATGAGTTGACATAATAATGGACCCTTCAGAAGAAAATGTTTATTTACCTTACCAAGTACAACTCGTGATCAAGCATTGAACAAACTGAAAAGGGTAAAATGATCACTTGCCTTCTCCATTTTTTATAGGGCTTCAACTTATAAATGAAATTGGATCATCGTAGCACTCACTGCTTTTGTACCAACATAAGTGTACACACGTAAGCCATGTAAGCCAAATAAGCCAACCATTGACTAAATTTACATGCCAGAATTAAGGGTACTTGGTCTTATTTTGCTCTTTCACGTTCATCTTACACCTACATCTTCGAACCTTTCGACATCCGATACAGCAAATTTAATAATAGATTTGCAGCAGCACTACCATTCGTCATGCGTAGCTCTTATCCTATCCGAGAATTATTTGGGTGAGTACAATCAAATGGCTTTTTTTAATAATGAATTTATTTCGCGAAATTACAGAATTTCCGAGAGAACCTCTACCACTGATCAAATTGGTGTCAAATAGCACTAGGTAATAAGCAAGCGCAACCGCACACATGAACGTCCTCCACACGCTCAATCACACACACGCACACACACACACACATCATACATACACACTACACGGAGGGACCCCAGAGAATTTGCGATAATCAGTATGGCTTCAGGAAGGGGAGATCCACAGTGATGCAATTAGGGTGGGCATCGATTTCGCACGCAAGGCTGTTGAGGGCAAACGATGGAGAAGAGGGGCTAATACGTATTGCGCTAATATTACTCTCGACGTCAGGGAACGCATTTAATAGTGCAAGATGGAGTTCCATTCTTGTTGCGAGGAAAAACTGAGATTTCCGAATTACATAATGAAAATAGACAGAAGCTACTTTGAGGAAAGGATTTGGTAAACGAAACAGACACCGTAGTAAAGACCTATGGCAGGGTTTGCCAACTCAATGCTCTGTGACGGCACAAAAATCTGCCCTCCTGCTCGGAACCGTGTCGCGGCACAAAGGCAGTGTCGGTCGCGGCGACGGGCGTACAGTGTACCTATGATTGTACGGAAGTGGGAAGAAAACGTTCGCTCGATGATTACGTTTTAAAATGGAAATTACTATTTAAACGTTTGATTCAATAAAAGTATAAAAAATTAAAAAACGGAACGTGGATTATTTCATAATACAAAGCAATATCTGACTCTATTTATCGTACTTCCATTCCACTTACATTCTTCTAACATATAACATTTTTGGAGAAGACAGTTTTAACATTCTAATAAAATATTTTATACAATATTATATAATATAACAATTTTAGTTCGTCCCGAACCAATAATGCAGGCACACAAAATAAAAAGAAGTTGTAAAGAAGTAAAATAAAAAAGACTCAAAGACTTGACACATGTTTCTCTATGTATGTCAACGCGCTGAATCCGATTCTGAAGCAGGAAATGCGCCACCACCTTCCAGCTTTTTATTCGCAAAAAACCGCCGTGACATTGTATTTTTTGCGGATTATGAGTATTTTTGTCATTGCCTAAACTTGCACACTGTCACACCTTCACATTGTCCACTTCATTGCACACTCAGTGTTTGCTTCCAGTTCTATTTCTGTTTCTTTAGGAAAGCTGCACGTATTATCTTTTGTGGTGGAGGTGACGCGGCTGTTGACGACTCGGGAGGTGTTCGTGACAACGGTGATTGGTACCCCGCCGGCGATCTGCGATCGGGGAGTGCCGCTAAATGTTCTTCTTTCGACAAGTGATATAGCAAAAATTCTGAAGGTACTTTGGTCTATATTTTGAATGTTTCACAAATTAATAGACTGAATTTCTGTTCTTCCTTTCTACCGAAGATTGTTTCTCTTCGTGGATACATTTATCATATTAAATTTTACAATCATATTTGAGGAGTACAGTATTCAAACCTTTTTCACATTATTTTAGGATTATGTCTGAATACATAAAATGAACTTACCAAAGCTCTAAACACAACGTAATTTAAACACACTTTTCTAGTGGTTGCTGGTTCCTGTTCTATTTCTAATCAAACTATTGAGAGGATTGGGAGCAACATAAAACGTTCGTAATAAAAATCAACGAATCCAAAACTTCCGATATTAATAATTGCAAAAAAACTTTCACAGCTGTAAAAATGAGGCTGCAACAAAATGATGAATTTTAATGGCATGTGAGTGAGGGGGAAACGTACCTCTAAACTAAATTAATATACTTCCAAGAATACAAAACACATCTGGAAATTTACAACAGAACAGGCATTTCAACACGTTCTACACTAAAGGAAATTTACTCCAATTTGTGGGAAGATTGAAATACATTTTATGACAAGTATAAGATATAAATTATTTAAATCAATACTAATTTATATATTATAATATATTCAATGTGAGATACTTTTTTTGGTAGATATTGTGACTCAATACATCGCCGACTCCTAATTTATGCACTATTGAGTCGAGCTTGTGGGAATACACAATAAATGTTTGTGTGAAATAAGAAGGGATTTTTGTGAGGAAAACCCTGATTGACGACGCAGGAACATTGAATAAGTGTCAAGTTTTCCAATATTATTATCAAAACCATTCGTATAACCACGTGTCCGTCGCATTATTCTTCACTCGTCAACACGTGATTTACCAAACTCTCTTCAGTTTTCTGCCCTCTAAAACATTTAAAACTCTGCACCATCTGCTCTACAACAACCCCATTTTCCCGTCACTTTACTAAATATTCTAGCTATTGTATTAATGATCATTGACAGTCTTTTTGCCATGCGACCAGCCGACTCGCCGCCTTCACGATGTAAGAAATATATCCGCGTCGGTCATTGCTGATTTTCCGCCATTTGCATTTTGTCATAATACTAATATTAATCAAGAGACCATCAGGACTCAATACGTGTTAACTTACAGCTAAAGAAACATCGCAGAAATTAGCATTGAATATAACAGTTTTCATTAAGCACCTGCTTTTAGGGGACGTAGCCGCCAGTTCAAATTGCGCACTCGAAAGAACACAAAATAGTTACGCATTACGCAAGTCAGCATTACGCCCTGAGGAAGGCCGTAAGAATGGCGACTGAAACGTTGTCACCTTCGCCATGGACGCGGCGTCGCCCGGACAGCCTAGTAAATACTAACTGCGGCCGCGGAAGCCTACGCTCTCACAAAATAGTTATTTATGCACCAAGGGCGTTACAAGGGTTCTAATGACCAAGCTATTTATTTATTCCGATTTATTTATTTACTAATTAACTAGATGTTAACTCCACTCGGATTGTCCTTTCATATTTCCTTCCCATAATTCCCTCTCCTAATTCCTTCCGTAAGCAAACATATAGCATGATTCAACTGGTTTCACATTTCCCTCGTAACCACAGTCCTCTCGGACCAAGTAAGTTATGCAGCGTAAATTTTCTCGAAGACAAGAGTTTCACGGCAAAATGAAATCTACAAATCGTCATGAAATTGTGCATACCAATTTCAGTGGTATTTTTGTCCATTATATTTTAATCAGCTTGTATTACGACATATTTCGCCCATGTAGAGAAGTGTGGGCAGCGAAAGCGAAAGCAAAGGGCATTGGGCGCAGGAGGTGGCGCTGCCCTCAGCGCGATGGTTGCGTCTGCAGCCGCTCGACAGCGACGGCGCCAGCGCCGAGGAGCGCGCGTTGGCCAACGCCCCCCTGCCCTTGGACAGCCACGTGCTCCTCGCAGACTCCCTCCGTGAGGTACGTTCATTCACGTCATTAGCACACCCCCTCAGAGAGTGAATGACTCAGAACGTCGATGATACGCTGGACCTCGCCCCCTGCCCTTGGACAGCCACGTGTTCCGCCCAGCACCCATCCACACCATCATCATTGCCTCTCAGTGAATGAGAGAGGGAGTGAGTGCATGAACCACACACCCCTACCTTTGGACAGTCACGTATTCCTTGTAATTCCACGCGTTATGTTCATTTACATCATTACTGCCCCTCGGTAAGTGAGTGAATGTGTCAGAGCGTCATCGACGTCCAGCGTGGCTCGGGCCACCCTATCTTTGGACAATCAAATTTTACAAGCGATACTTAAATTAACACCATCTCAACTGCCATGCAATGAGAGCGTGAATACGCCAGAGCATCGACAACGCGCAGACCTCGCCCCCTGCCATTGAACCGTCACGTGCTCTTCACTGAGGCCCTCCACGCACTATGATCGTTCTTATCATCACTACCCCTCGGAGAGTGAGAGAGTGAATGAGTCAGATCGTTGACGTTCACGATCACGTCAACGATCACGTCAAGACCACGACCAAGGCCGTGGTCTTGGACCGCAACGTACCCCTTGCCATGATCATCTACGCAGTGCGTTTATTCACATCATCACTACTGCCCCTCAGTAAGTGAGAGAGTGAATAAGTAAGAACATGGACCATGCGAGGACAACGCCCCCTGCCCTTGGACAGCCAAGTGATCCTCACTGCGCCCATTCACGCGGTATATTCATTGCAACAGCATCACGTTCCTGGTGAGAGAGTGGTTGAGGTGTATTCTGGTAGGAATCGTTGCAGTTGACGGAGCTGTTTCAAGTATTGCAGCATCATCATTGTCCTGGTGACTTGGAGAGTGATTGAAGTATGTACTCTAGGGAAGCTGCAGCTGTAGGAGCTGATCCACGTGCTGCAGCATCAGCACTCTCTGGGAGAGTGGGAGAGTGATTGAAGTGTGTGCTGCCAGGGGGCGCTGCCGCTGTCGGAAATGATCCACGCGCTGCAGCATCATCACTGTCCTAGAGTGGGAGAGTAATGAAAGTGTGTGCTGTCAGAGCGCTGCTGCTTGAGGAGCTGTTTCATGTGCTGCAGCATCATCACTGTCCTGGTGAGTAGGAGAGTGATTGAGGGCGTGTGCTTGAAGGGGACCCTGCAGCTGGTGGAGCTGTTCCGCGTGGAGCGAGGGGCGGCGGTGCAGAGGGCGCCGCTGGCGCTCTGGCGGCGAGGGGAGGGACTTGAGATCCTACCCGGCGACGAGGTACCACGCCTCCGCACCAACCTCCAGGGAGCTCGCCTCCGTGCTACTACCGTCGATGTGAGTGCGTTAGAAAATTCTTATACGACTAATTTTCGTAGAGCGGGCTTCAGTTCGCATTAATGACTCATGATTGTATTAATTTGCCAATTGATGTACCGTACGTCCATTCTGGGCAATTTAGAAAGCGAACTAGTCACCACTAAATGCAGGAAACGATTAGGTTTGCAATTATGAACAGCGGTTCTACAGTTATTCGAATATCGTGATAGACATTTCTATCATATCCAACCGACTGAGGTGCCTCGGGACTACAACTGTCGTATCTTTGACCCGGAGGCCCTAGAGATTGAGTTCCAACAGCGGTGTATTTTCGACTCCTGCTATATAGGTCGAACTCAGTTCCTATCTGGAGCAGAATACTAGCGGTCTGCTGCTCTGATAGATAGTTTTTAGAACAAGACAAGGCGAATGCTGGAGGTATACCGTAAGAGACAAGTCGCGGCCCGCGAGGGATCTTTCGACCCTTACTCTTGGCCCCTTACAGTTACACTGACATGCGCTACACTACTACACATCTGGATGCCTGTTGGGAGCTTAGATCTTGTTCCGAATGGGGCTCTCCCACCCCGGTGGAAATACTTGGAAGGGAATACAGGGAAACCTATTTGTAGGTTGGCGGAACTAAGGTTCCAGCAAGAAGGTGTCCTTGTAAACTTTGCTACATCGCCAAACATAGTAGTGCTGTCGAGGGTTTGGGAAGAAACGCTCAGGATGCCACTTTGTCGGCACCTTTCGGACGTGGTATGGGTTAAGCTATTGAAAATGAATAACACTCCACGTCCACGCCTGGGCTGTTGATGATATCCGTAATGCGGCGCGTGTACTGACACTCTTAGGTCGGAATCAGTTATTTCCAGAATCCTTTTCGTTTCGTTATTATAAAATCCAGTAGGCACTGAATAGGGATGGAAACTGTTGAACGCAATGATTCTGCCGGTAAGGAAACTTCTGGTGGTAGAACATCGTAACTACCCGCGTAATTGTCCTTAATTTCACTGTACAGTGACCTCTGATCACACATTTCGTGGGACATATTGCTATCAGCAGTATCACCCTCACTGTCATGCAACGATACCGTCAAGTGAGAACTACACAAGACACAAACTTGTTGCTGATTGTGTTTATCAGTGAACGGATAGAAAATGAGTATTCAAGCTAAGAGAGAGGGGTAGGGTTGTCATACGGAATTGCATAACCCGCAGACTCTGATTTTTTTCTCTCCGTATTGTTGCAGAGTAGCGTCGTGGAAATTTTGTAGCGTAGCAAAAACTACTTATTTAATCCCCCTCTACATTCCCTCCAGTTTTATAGTGGAGTTTTGTTACACGTGTTTATCCAGGGTTACCAATCATGCTTTTCTTTAACTGTAAAATATTGAGTGGCAGACTCTTATTTAGAACTCTTCATTGATGCAACAACGTAATTATTATAGTTGTGTGGGGACATTTCAAACCGGCGCACGCGCTGCATGGCAGCGGGCGCTTTTGGGGGCAAGGCCGAAAGGCAGAAGGCAGACACCGTAACGAGAGCTACGTGGCGAGTCGCAAACATGACATCAATATAAAAGGGGGTCTGCATGCGCCAGAGAGTGAGTTGGAATTGTCGGCTCAATTGGTAAACGAGTTGGCACAGTTGGCACGAGGTGCGGGAGCTGGTTCTGGGAGCAAGTATCTACTGCCTACGTTAAAGTATCGTGGGTCTGTGTAGTGGGGATCTTAGTCACGCAGAAGGACATTGTACTGTTTCTACTGAGTAAATGGTGAACCGGCTTAATAAACTATTGTTATTTTGTATTTATTGTGCATCTCTAAACATAACAATTGCTATCGTGTTTCAAGCGGTTGTACAATAAATGGGAACACATCCATTTTCTTAATTTTAACGCACAAATACCAATCAAAAAACACTGCCTGACAAAAAAATTGATGCACCCAGGAGTACTTGAAAGTGAATATGCTAAAAGACCATGTGACTTTATTGAACTGATTACGTAATGGGATAAAAGGGACAAAGCCGTTGGCAGTTACAGATTGGAAAGTTGGCGCTCGGTCAGTAAGTGTCGCACCTTCTCTGACTGCAATGCATGCTTTTAAGAGACTCGGAATGGTGTCAAATAGCCTTTGGATCGTCTCTTGAGGCACGTACGTCCATAATTGTTGGAGCTGCTCCTCTTGTTGGTACTGCGACGGAGTCCCCTTCCAAAATCATTCTACACTTGTTCAATAATAGAGAGGTCCGGGATTCTTGCTGGCCACGGGAGAATCTAAACATGCTCTAGGTAGTCCATAGACGCAAGTGCTGTATGTGGGCGTGCATTGTCATGTGGGATCACTTTCCCAGGGTTCTGTGCCATAAGGGGTGGGATGTGCGGCTGCAGACTGTCTGTGACGTATGGCTGTGCCGTCAAAGTCTGCCCAAGCACTTTTCAAACTGATTTGAACGCGTATTCAATGGCTCCCCACACCATGGTCACGCCTGCGTGTCTCTCCACAATATGAGCAGGATGTGCCCTCTGTCCTTCACGCTGACACGCTCAAACATGAATCGGAGATTATGGCGAAGAGGGACTCATCACTGAACATGATGCGACACAATTCGTCTTCCGTCTATGCCTCCCGGGTGTGGCAGCAATTCAAATACGAACGTCGGTGCTCTGGTGTCAATGGCTACCGACGCATGGGGCGGGGGGACCCCAATCCGGCGGATGCGAATCGTCTAACCACTGTGTGGGAACTCACGGACTGTTTTAGAGCCGCCAGTACATGTTCGTTGATGGCGGATGCCGACGTCGTGGAATTCCGCACTGCTTGGCGCACCATACGACGGTCATCTCTCGGGGTGCTGTTTCTTGGTAGACCCGAGCCTGCACGAGGTGCATGAGAGCCCTCACGTACCCATTGATTCCATCATCGGGGCAATGAGACATCTAAATGGCCCACATGCCTAGAAATTGCACGTTACGACCAACCAGCTTCATGAAGTCGACAATGCGGCCTCTGTCGAATGCAGTCAATTGGTGGACAGGTTGTCGATCGCGCCAGCGCGGAATCGCATGTTCTTCGTACTGTACGAACACATCGTTCAACACTGCCTGACTCACAGCAGTTCACTGATTCCGCAACGACAGGGCGGTGACATCACGATTGCACTCTGGTGGGCATTCTACACATTGCAGACAAGCGTGAATCATTTACTCACACATAAATGGTATACATGTATACCGAAATGGGATGTTGGAACACCCTTGTGTGCTACACGTTTTTGTCAGGCAGTGTATTATAAAATATTGAATGAAATTCCAAATAATAAAAATTTAGGTTTTCATTGCAATAAGTACTAGATACGAAAAATAAAAGTTTAATCTGTGTGGTAACATTTCCAAGCTAGATGTATTTTTTTACAGGGTCCACCTTTCAATATATTGGAAATAAATGATGGAATTATCTGCGCCCGAGGATTTTTTCCGGAAGTATGGCTCACATTGGGCAGGAAACTAAATTTCACGTAAGAAGTTGCTATATTTCACATTGCAAAAACATCAGCGCAGTGTCGTCGCAGCAACGGGTTTAGTTAGACGCTCTTAAATTGAATATAAACATGAATTTGTAAAAAAAATATTGACGTTTTAACTCTTTAACACGGAAAACCTTCTTGTTACGACACATTCCTTCCGCCCCTTCACGCGGGTGTCAGTATTCAAAGGTCAACGAATTTTGCTCTCAGAGGAATTGGAGAATTGTCGTAGCCATCCTCTAGGGTAACTACTTTCTTCTGAAATGATGCCCAGAATCCCATTTCCTTTGCTCATATCGGTGTGTTACAGAACACAATCTAGTCTCCCTGTTCAAGGGTTAAATCATAAATTTGAAAACATCCTATTTAGATATATTAAGAACTGCTATAAATAATTCATATTCTTTACTGTAGGTCAGTTTTAAAATAATGGGAAATAATTCAATATAAAGGAGAGTGTATTTGTTTCTTTTACAACGAAAATATAAACACTATGTTAGTTACATTACGTCTATTTTAGCATGTTCTGCTGCGATTTATGAAAATTAGCATAGAATATTCGCGAGTATGTCTAGTTTGAACTTTTTTGACTACGATTAACGTGCGCAGAACTGAGTGGGTGGCGGCACGAGACAACGTGTACGGATCACTGGAAGGCGACAATCATTGGAGTGGGATGGTGGGGCAGTTGGACGATGGGGAGGTGGATGCGGCAGCCGTCGATCTAACCATCACCACCGCCAGGGCCAAAGTCATCGACTTCACTGCACCCATCATCACCTCTGAGTAAGCACCACGGAGAATACTGGATGATATTATGGGCAATAAATATTGTATGTATACGTTTCCACAAGAAAAGAGCGAGTTGTGGAAAGTTGAAATTGTGAAAACCAAGATGCATGTTCCATTCAAATCAACTCCTGAGGACTGAAGATTCGTAATTTGTGCTTAAAATATACGCATTAAAAAAAAAAAGAAAACGATTTTTCAAAAGCGGTTCCAATTTTTCTTTCTCGAATAGGACAAGCAACTCTTAAAAGTACGGCACGGGTCTCATTTTCGTTGAAGTCAATGAAGTTTTGAAAATTTAGAAATAATGAGAGAAAGTATATGCTGTTATAGCACCACTGGTTTTATTGACGAATATTTTACAAATTGCATCTTAAGGATTCTATATTCTGAAATAAAAAAAAACTATTATGATTGTCCACTGTTCCGTAGTGTGCTCGTGTATGCGCAGCGCAGCGCCGACCCAATGTCGAATCACGCTTTGCGTTTCGCGCGTCCGTTGGGCAAGGGCGTGTGGGCGGCAGTGGGGGCGCTGGTGCTGGCGACGGCGCTGACGCTGGCGGTGGGCGAGCGGGCGGCGCGCTCCGCAGGCGTCACCGGCGCCCCGCCCCTCCACTCGCTCTCCGGCGCGCTGCTCGCCGCCGCCGCCATCTTCTGCATGCAAGGTCAGCTTACAAGGCCCATGCATCCCGTATTACTCGTATTTCCTTAACCACGAAGTTCATGTGATATACTAGATGTTTAATTGCACAAACAATTGAAGCAATTAAGACTGTGCAATTAAGTAGCAGTTAAATAGTTCTAAATTATGGCTAGTTTCGTTGTGACCAGATGTGGTAGAGCCAGCTAAATCTTAAACGAGCTTACAATTGATGACACAAAATCTTGAAGACAAATTAAATTAGTGTTTGCGCAATTAATCAGCAATTAAATAGATCTAAGTAGTGTGATATCTGTGTTTGAAAAGAGCGGATGTCGTTGCCCTGCTTAAGAGACAGTCTGCCGGGAGCCTCGTCCGCAAAGAACGTAATGTAACATGTATCGTGACACAGGGCAGGAGGCTCCGGCGCGGCCGTGGTGCTGCCGGGCGGCGCTGCTCGCGGGCTACGTGACGGCCACGACGCTGATGGCAGCCTACTCGGGGGCGCTGGTGTCGTCGCTGGCGGTGCGGCGGCCGGTCCTGCCCTTCCTCAGCTACCAGGAGATGCTGGACGCCGGCGGCTTCACGCTCGGCTTTGAAGAGAACACCAGCACCATTGCCTACTTCGAGGTGATTGCGGAAAGGAACACTAGCGTCATTCTGGATTTTGTAGGACACCGTTCTATCACTGAATAGTGAGGTTCGAAGCAATGTAATCAAATGGGGGAGAGAAATTTTCGAACAAACAAGAACATTCACCGATCTTCAAACTAAGAGGTCAGGAGCAAGTTCTTTATTCTTAACAAACTACCCTTCAAATTACAAACTACGTGAACATTTTTATACCACACAACGATTGAAAGTCTCCGTTCATTGCTCAATAAGAGCATTTGAATATTTTTTACGTTAACCATATTTCATATTTATTTAGTACTTTCTGAAATACTTTACATTACGTACTTTTGAAGTGGCATTTCAAAATGCCAGTGAAACAGCCGGAGGACAATTTTCATTAAATATTAAAACTGCTTTGTTTTTCAGAGATCTTTTGTTTAATCTTGCCTTCCACGTGTTTATTATTACATAGATATCTATTTACAGACAGCACCAGATTAAAACCTATTTCTGTTAGTGAATATTCTAAAATATAAAGCATAAAATAGGAATAAATGCAATAGCCATGGACTGTAAACCTGATCACCATCTTCCCGCTGGCACTGCGGATACCGCAGCCGTCGTTGACGTTGATTCTTCACGAAAGCACGAAGCCACTGCGAGGGAGCAATCCGCTCTCTGCGCTTGACCGCCAGTGGCTGTTTCAAAATTCGCACGCCCGAAAGTGGGCGCTCGGAGCTCCTGTTATCTACGAAGTAGACGACGTACGTTGGTCCTTGCAAATGTGTTTAAAACAGTTTCAATTATCAAAAAGGGGTTTGCTACAAAATGGCTTCTTTTACATAGTACTTTGTCACAAAACAGAACATATTGTTGGTAAAAAAAAATATGGATATGCTGCATTGTGTAGAGCGTGTGTCTGTTCTCTTTTGTCTCATTTCCGTTATATTTTACTGATCTAAGTTTGCTGTTCACTAATACCCCGCACCTTCCTACTCCACTAGTAAGGGATTGTTACTATTTTAACAATACGAGTAATTCATTCGCCACAGTCGTTTTCAATCATGAAAAAGTGGGTCTCAAGTGCTGCCACAAGATAATAGGGTGGGAGAGGGCTTTTCTCCTGTTTTGTTTAAAGTGCCATAATTTTCAGCACGCTATATCGCCTGAAATACGTAGATAAATTAAAGTAAATATATTCAACTTGTAGAAAATACCATCTCTTTAACTTTGTATATAAAGGGTGATGAATTTGCATGAAGTTAATAGTTGCCGTGATATAAGCGAAAACTGAAAAAAGGGCGCAATTTTTAGTTTTTTGTTGCAATTTGCTACGTGAAGCCAACTTTTGTCGAAGAGGCAAACCTCAAATTCGAATTCAACACCATAAATAATATACAGAATCAGAGAGAAAAAAATTCCATTTTTCCCTTGTGCCGGATACCTAGTGACTGGACTATGTTGTAGCGGCGTTCCTCGTGCGTAATTTTTAATAGATATACAGTGAGTGTAAAGAGTATTCATACAATTCGTTTAATGTTAGGGAAACATTGTGAGAAAACTTGGTCGTCCAAAGAAACTTAGTAGAGCAGATGGTCGTGCAATTCTGCGGAAAGTGAAAAAAAATTCACGATCAAAAGCACCAAAATAGCAAGTGAACTTGAAAATGAATTGCAGATAAATGCATACGTGGGTACTGAGCGAAACGTTCTCAAGAAAGTGGCTATCATGGATGAGCAGCAAGAAGAAAATATTATGTGAATGAAGTCAATAGACGGAAAAGGTAAGAGTTTGCAAAAATACATGTAAATAAAACGAGTGAGTTTGGAAAAAGTTATTATTTACAAGTGCGATTACTTACGAGTGAGTTTTGGAAAAAGCTTACATTTTTTCCAAAACGTACTCGCAAGGCCATTGTGTATACCGTTTCTACTCTCACAAATTTTCCACGGATCACGCGCAGAGGAGCTAAAACCGTTACAGTTGTTCTGTACGAATACTTTTTGAGTCCCGAGATTTCACATTTCAGGAAGTTTCAACAGTTCTATCTGCTTTGTACACGTACTTTTCTGCTGTTTTTGGTATTAAGTTTCCGTACACTTAGGTTAATAGAATGATGGAAATATCTATTGATTATAAGTTAATTACTGCATAATAATTAAATGTAAAAATGCATTGATATACGAATACATTTTACACTCACTGTACATCCTGAACAATGTCTCCGCTATAAGATGTCGGAATTGGTGTGGCGAGCTACCCTAATCGATGAGTGTTTACTCGGAAACGGTATTGATTGGACTAAACTGTTGCATTGTCTACATCGACAAAGTGAAAGAGCCTGAAATCGTTATTGTCGCTTCCCGGAGAAGGATGTGGAATCTACCGCAGAACATTGAGTGTCTTAATAAAACGAATGGCTTCGGTAAAAGGAAATGATATAGTATATAAATGTGTTTTCTATATGTGCCGTCTGTTACATTCTTTGACTCACAAAACTGTTCGGACATTTATTAATTTAACCAAAAATTGCTTACACTTTCCTCAGAAAACCACACAAGCATTAGCTGGCGTATAAGTTTTAAAGAATAAAATGTTCTTATACATATAAACATTTTAAATACTTTCAAAATATGTATTTGTTTGATTAAAAGAAAAATGAATCGCCTATGCAGACTCTTCCCTTTAAAAAAAAACTATTCGGACAGCCATTGGGACAACATGGTAACGTATATTTTGATCTCGGAAAAGAACATTGAAATCTTCAACCCTTGCTGCACAGAGGTCATCTGTCAGTCGATGAACCAGATTCGTGGGAACCTTATCCCATAACTGGAGCACTATTTTTTTATTACGTAAGTTGAGCACCAGGGTACAGGGGACCCTGCCTTAAAATTAAGTTTTAACTGAAGTGAAATATACAAGAATATACCTTTTTGTATTTTATTTCAGTGAAATAACTAAGGGGAAATATTTAGAGACTTTGGATTATTTAGAAATTTCAAATAAAAATAATATTATGATGAGATCGAAGAGTAGGCATTACGTTACGAGCCTCGCTAATTCATAAGGGACATTTTATTAGTCAATTATTATTATTATTATTATTATTATTATTATTATTATTATTATTATTATTGTGGTTGTTATGACAATGCCGTAAATAAAATAAAAAAGTAATTGCATGAATTTTGTAACACAATAATATATTTATATAATGAAGAAAAAACTATATGAGCATTGAGAACATCAACAAATGTTTATAAAAAACACAAAATGTATATTGTTGGATGTTTCTTGTATGGATTATTGTTGATTTGGTGGTAAACTCGGATATATATATATATATATATATATATATATATATATATATATATATATACAATGTATATATATATATATATATTGTTGGTGTATCGTTGGTTGTAAGAATAGAGAGCCGTGCTAATATTTTTATAAATACCATAATTTGAAAGACAAATTATGTTCAATCAATGCAATGTATGCAGATTGTGTGGTACAGCCATCACTTATTGGTATAGACACTTTTCACAAGTAATTAATGTGTTTATAATAACGATTGTATTTACAACAAAGCAGGTTACACAAAGCCAAAATAGTGGAGCCCCAGGGACTACAGGACCCTTACCGTTGCCTACAAATACATAATTTTACAGCAGCACACCGGAGCACTAATCAGAACGTGTACAAACATTAGACAGGTTAGTCTAACCACTGAAGTGAATTTACATGGGAGTCTCGGTTGCGTAAAACTCATTGCGGCGAAATTCGTAAGCAAAACAAATGATGAAGGTTCGCGAGGACCCTGGTGCTCCAGTTAACGGTTAACATTTAAGCGAAATGAGATGCAGAGGAAAGAACACCGTCAGCTGGTTATTTACAATCACGCAAAGGGCAAATCATGCCGTAAAAATGAAATTAATGAAGGCACAGAGAGTGCCATATTACATGGTGCATCAATGAAGAGAGGATTAAACTGCAACTCGAAGGAGGACGCCCGAATATATTCTCTGATCGAGAAGAGAATCTCGTTTTGAGAATAATAAAGAAAGAGCATATCGTATCAGTGCACCAAGAATTTCTCTACAGTTAGAAATTTTCATTGGCAAGACAGTAAATCTCAGAACTGTGGGAAAGATCTTAAGGAGGTCAATTTCCATTGCCGCGTAGCCAAAAGAAACTAATTTATAAGTCAAGCGAACCAACGGAAAAGACAGGGGTTTGCGAAATACACGCAGAAAAAGATGAAGATTGATGGAATGAAGTAATCTTCGTCCACAAATCGAAAATAAAATCAGTGGATCCGAAGGAAGCATTTGGGTGTAGATCCGATGAAAGGGACTCTATTAAGAGCTGAAAGGACAAAACATGTAAGCAACCGTGAAGCACGGAGGAGGAAATGTACTTGGTGTGGGGCTGCGTGCCAGTCAATGGCGGTGAACTTGTGTTCGTAAAGCAAACAATGAACAGCTCCAACTATCTTTACCTTCTTAAACAAAATTTAAAGCGAAATGTGGAAATCTTGGTATTCTTGATAGATTTAATTTTTATCAGTATAATAATCACTATAACAAGTCGCAGGTTTTTCAACTTTGGCTACTGTACTACTTCCCAAAGGTATATTTCATCCACTCCCTCAGTCACCAGACTTTACTGTTAGAGAACATTTTTGGAAACAATTGGAAAAGGAGATAAGAAAATACCTAATTCATCCCAAACAAGAATTAAAGAAACAACATCAACATCAATGGAGAAAAAATTATTTCTTATACCTCAACATTTGGTACAAAGTATAACAAAAATACTGAAGGAAGTGCTGCAGCGAAAGGGGATGGCTGCAAAATATTGAACTCTCTGACTGTGTTATTTTTATATGTTTTTCTTTTTGAACATTATTTACTGTGCACATTTGTTTGTATTTCTCTCCGAGTGTCCGAATAGTTTTGTGAGTTAACTTTTCGGAATAAAAAATTCAAAGTAAAATTATCAGTTGATTATGGTGATTTTATTGAAACTTTCCTAAATATCTTATAACTGCTTATGAAAGTAATCTATTGTTATACTTTATTACATTTATTTTCTTCTTTTAATATTCTTAATCCATGATTATTCTGCTAAATTAGGCGTGCCCGAATAGTTTTGTGAGTCACTGTATGCGGAGGATCGTTGAATGTTCACATGACGAGTAACATTTCGCTTGATTTGAAATAGCGTACCATTATATACAGCCTGCATTCGAATTGAATGAACTACAAAATGGAGATTGAGTATTCTAATATAAGTTGTCTATGTATGACAATTGGGAAAAAACGAGAAATAATTGTCTTGCATACAAGTGAGGATTAATATTTGAGACTTCTTGAGCCTTTTCTGGCAACATTTTTTCTATTATATCTTGGAATTTTACACTTCAGATCAGCTGTATGAATGATAAGACAGAGATAACTGTGTAAGCACATTCTTACTAAGTAAAGTTGTTTTTAGCTGATGATTTCATTTATTTCTAAAATGTCTTTGTTCGAATGTACGATTTTTTTCTCACATTATCATTCTCACATTTTAGCCCGCAACTGGCACATTTTCAAAAGAACGAAGTACAAAAAGCAAGACATCAAAAATATCCAGCTACTTCGAACTATGCACATCGGATGCGGTCTCTAGAGGGTCAAGATTGGGCGGCTATTTACACTAGCAATAGCTCAAACCGTTATATCATGTACTTTTCATCCCTTTAGTTTTTTTAAATCTGTTCGCTAATTGATCCCTAAGTTTTCTACAGCAGCAATTGAAACGGCACTCTCGCCGTCTCCATATGATGAGATAGCTCAAATATTGACATTTCCTTTTACTCGCAAACTAAATAGCTGTCACTCAATGTGTGCAATTGTTCACTTTAAAAGTTCTTGCCATTTGATTTTCTTCCCTTTCCAATGCTTCTCGGTCTTGACACAGAGACACATCGGAATTCTGAGCATATATATTTTTACTGAAAATACATAAATATGCACATTATCATTCCCGCCTTAGTTGTTTTGAAAAGATTTTATTAATTATTAAAAACTATCGATAAATCCAGGCTGGCTTGAAAAATAAAATATTGATAGATAAGAAAAAACTGCGGTATACTGAATAAAACGGGGCTACATTCCTTGGCACGTCCCTTCGATATGCATCTACTCATGCATTATAACAGACTCGAATCCGCACTCCGGTTGGCTCCTGTGAAATGAATTTGGTGGAACCAATGGATAACTTATTTTCAGAGAACCACAGAGCAAATGCCTTTTCGAGATCATGTAGGTTAGTTCTTACACGGGTCAAACGCAGAGCGACTATAAATCATGTGGAGCAAAGGGTACTGAAAGCTGTATCTTGGTTTACCGAAAAGGGGTCACCGAATCGATGCCTATGCTGCGCGTCCCGGTCGAAAACGTTCTAGGCGTATATATTCAGTAAACTCTCGGTTGTACGGACCTCGGTGATACGGACATATGAAAGGTCCCGTCGCTGAGTGAAAAACTAAATCATACACACGAAAATTCCTGCTTCAGAGGTTAACTCAGTGAAATTATTATTTTAGATTTTTTTAAAGAAAACGTGATGTTCTCTAAATTATTATTTTATTCTCCTACAACCTTCAGTCAAAAGTAAGGCCTCTTAGCCTCAAAATTATCCTAGCACAGAAAGGTCTGGTCCAAATACGTTCGTATAACCTACACTTAGACGTAGATGACTAGCTAGATAGCTAGGTCGAATTTAACCGCTGCCTTGAGGAGTATTCTAGCGGCTGATTGCTCTCATCGGTAGTTTTACATAGTTTCTCCAATCAACACCTGACGCATGCCGGAGCAGTACCTGAACCAATAGGCCACGGACTGCGTAAGGTCGTTCTTTTCGTAACCTCTCCTCTAACACACATGCGCGTGCGCTTACATTCACTACAGTACCACACATGTCAGGAACTTGGAGCTTTGTCCCGAATGGGGTTGTGCCTCGCTGGTGGGAGGTACCTGGACGCCTACGTGTAGGACGCCATCAGATCTCGCCATGCACTAGGGGAAGAACACCGCTACCTCCAGTGATAAAAAAACACGCTCTACATTTACGAGATAATGACCACAGCAGTTGACGCGCCCGAGAAACGCGAAACCGCCAATCAACACGCCCGTATCTCTCGCAGGATGGGACGGTGCCCGCGCTGCGCGCCCTGTACGAGCAGGCCGTGCGGCCGCACCTCCATGAGCTGCCGCTGGGGGACGAGGAGGGGTTCGCGCGCGTGTGCCGGCGGCCGCGCTACGCCTACCTGGCGCCGTCGTCGTCGCAGGCGCTGCTGGCGGGCGACGGGGCGCCGCCCTGCGACGTGGCGCCCGTGCCCAACACCGCCCTGCGCGACAACCTCGCCATCGGCCTGCGCCGCGCTAGCCCCTACCGCCGCCTACTCAACCAGCAGTGAGTGGCCGCAAGTCCCTGCTCATGGGCAAGCTCGTTGCTGATCATTCAACGGACAATAAGTGTGGGGAATTTCGTTTAAACCAAGTTTATTATGTAAATGTGTTCCAACGTTTTTCTTATTTAACCTAAGTCGATTTTGACAATATCCTGTGGACTTTTCGAGACATTGAATCGACTAGCATTGTTTATTCTATTATTAACGAAAATGGGAGAGAGATTACTCTTAGAAATCTATTTTTTATTTATTTGTTATTTAATCCATTTATTTCCAAAATAGCTGCGGGTTGGAGATAACACGATAGATGGTTGTTTCGTGTTCCTTCCTCTGGCTGTTGCCTTCTTCTGGTTGTTGCTAATAAATATACGGCGGTTTGGCTAGAGAAATATCATGAAACAAATTAAATGTTAGCTATTTGCTTTTGATATATGATATGGCTATCATTTCCAAAGTGGCAACAGTTAACCGAAAACTCTTAGTGCATTCAACAATTTTATGAATATTTATTGTTCGTGCACTCTTGATATTGTTTTTGTGCTTGTATTTTTACATACTTTTAATTTCTTATTGTGGTTTTGAAACATCATTTGCCATTATTTTCTTTTTACAGACTACAATCCCTTCATAGCAGCGGCATAATTCGAAGATTGTATAGTACATTGTGGCCCCAGCACAACATATCACCAGCAGATAATAAATTTAAAGGAGTCGGAGTGTCAGATATAATTCCACTCACAACGCTATTCATAATAGGATTATTCATTGTGTTATTTCTACTAGCTGTAGAAAATATAGTGTTTCGTTTTCAACCAGCACCACTTCCTTGGCTTTATTTCGATCAATTAAACAGACGACGATTCTCACAAAATATGAATAACCACAACAAAGTGAAGAAATGGGCGGAAAGGAAACACAGGTAAAGCTCAATGTTACCTACTATAATATTTACAATAAAGAACTACGTAGTATAAATTGACGCTTGTAACCTGTTTCGCCAGATTTTTAATGTGGATATAATCGATATTTTTAACTAGAGAACTGAAAGGTTAATATTTGGCCATTAATAAAATAATTACCTAAAATATTTTTGAAAGTGTGATGTTTATGTGTGAACGCATCTCCACCTAATCAAAACTACTTTGCGCGCGCGGTAGGACCTGTGCAATATGTCTCATAGAAAATGTTACAAACGTCTAGGGCAGTAGCCAAACTCTAGCCTCTGAGCAACCATGCCGTGTTTTTAAATCCTATTGCGAGTTACAAAGAGAAATCAGGGCATAAATAACAACTTTCCTCAAACTATACACACGATAAACAACATACATAATCTCAAAAATACAAGTTATCTCTTTCCCATAATTGCTCCCTCGTAATATGGGTTCGTAGGCTTCCGCGGCCGGAGTCAATGTATTCTTGGCTATCCGGGATGAGCCGCGTCTCAGTTAATTGGACTAACGTTTCAGCCATCTTGCTGTGGCCTTCTTCAGAGCTATACTGCTGAGCAGTATAAAACGTGAATAAATGTTAATTTCATCTATAATTTCCCTGCTCACGTTATAGTTCAAAGAGTTGTTCATATGTAGTTTTATTATTATTATTATTATTATTATTATTATTAACAAACATAGCAACACTATGCCTAATTTAAAATATTG
Source organism: Gryllus longicercus (assembly GCA_038098605.1). Lineage (NCBI taxonomy): Eukaryota > Metazoa > Arthropoda > Insecta > Orthoptera > Gryllidae > Gryllus > Gryllus longicercus. The sequence continues at coordinate 5,003,280 of JAZDUA010000015.1, read as the reverse complement.
AGAAAAAATCTTGTATAATTACACTCGTCATAAAAAAGCTGCATCCAGAAGGACGAGGCGGATCGCGATCTTTATTGGCAGGCAGGCAGAGGGTACCACGCATACGAAATGATTGCACTTTCACATTTGTAGGACCAACATTTATTGCGCTACACGGCCACAGACGGTACAGGTTAGTACTGCGAGGGGCCGCTATGTTGGCGAACACACGCCTACAGAGTCGCGGCATGGAGTTGAACAGGTCTCGAATGGAGTCCTCTGTGTTAATCCATCTCATGCAGCTTGCACCTGAGCGCGCAGTTCTTGCAGATTGGTGGGAATGGGAGTCCTGATCGCACGCTCCATAGTACCCCAAACAATCGGGGAGAGGTCTGGCGATGCGGCTGGCCATGGCAGAGTATATACGGCTGGAAGATATGTTTGGGAGATGACTGCGGTATGCGGACGTGCGTTGTCCAGTACAAATAGGCCATGGGATTGGGCGTTCACGAACGGCAGAGCCGCCGGTTGCAGGATCTCGTGAACGTACTGTGCGGTGTCCCCGAAGAATACTAACGGTGAACGAAGACCATAGGATATTGCGCCCCACACCATCACTGACGGGACGTGTGATGTGATATCACAAACCGCTCGTTATGGCGCTCCCCAATGCGCCACCAGACACGGACGCGGTGGACAACGACATCAAGGCAGAAGCGGGACTCGTCGCTGAAGATTAGCCGCTGCCAGACTGCATGGCCCCAGGTCTGTCATTTCCGACACCGTTGCTGGGGAGTGAGTGCCAGGCATCGTAACGGTAGGCGTGAGGCGAACCGTGCGTTGTGCAACCGCCTGCCAATGGAACTGGCACTTAGAGGATGTGTCAGTGCAGGTTGCACAGCCCTCTGAATAGCACATATCGTTGCTGTTGAATCTGTTCACGCGTGGTTGACAATCCGTCGGTCCTCCCTCCTCCTGGTGCGTGGCGGACGTCCAGATCATGCATGTTGTGTGTGTGTGTGTCTTCTGCAATCCATTGCTTTCAACAGCGGACGATGGTGAGTCGTACTAACGCTGTGGCGCGCAATACAGCGACAGGACCAACCAGCCTCTCGCAGACCCACGATGCGGCCCCTCTCGAACGCGTCGAAATGGACGACCGGCTGTTGAATGCGTCGCCTAGGCATAGTGTATGCGCGGGTGCTGGCAACACTACCCGATGGTGCATAGAGGGCCTCAAACGGCCGCACCCATCTCGGGCGACGGGCACGACGTCACGCCTCAACCCCCGCGGTCGACCGTGAAAACGAAATCATTGGCGCAGCGAATAGTGTGCAAAATCCCCACCGAGTTTGCAGCGGATCAGTAGTGGTGCAGCTATTCTATGACAATGAGAGTATACAACAAACATGGTTCAATTTACAAAACATTATTTTATGACTAATATTTTTCATTCAATTTAATTTAATTTTCAGCATTTAATACTCTATGCAAATATGTCATTAGTAGACCTCGGAATTTTAGTCACAAAAAGTGTTTATTTAGGTGAAAATTTACATTTCTGGAATCTAAAACTGATTACAAAAAGATTACATTACGCACTCGTGAGGGTAGGCAAATGTTTTGTAATTGACGCCTGGATAGCATTGGCGTCCTGGACGTGAGAACAGGAATATTTTAATCTTGTAAGGCAATTGAAGTGTTTTATCAATATTTCGGGCGAGTCATACCTCCTCAACATGACATTCAAAAACTGAAAGCTATGTTTACCTATTCAAAAAAATTGTCATTTAGGACGAGCTTTTACTGTTCTTTAATATATTCTTAATATAATATTTCCGTTATACTATTAGGAAACAGAAAAAATTAGAAAATATCTAAAAAATGTACTTTGGGCGGCGATAGATGGCAGCTGGCAAAAGTACATGGCAAGTCAGCCAGCCGAGACCTAAGGAAATAGAAAACTAATACGAGAAAGTCTGTGCCATTCTGTACCACCATTAGTTTTAACGTCAAAAAGTGCATTCGGTATGCTGAAATTGATGACACATTCGAGACTAGAATAATTTGCGTAATGGCATGTATGGCAATCTAGAAAACCATTAACAACTGTTTGCCAGCCACACAATCAGTTTATCATCATTCTAATAGCAAAATATTCATTTTTCGAAAAATATTTATCTTTCACAGATACATTTTAACGTCACTGAAATAGCGCGATTCATGACAAAGCTCGAAACCCTGCAAAGGATTTTACTTTCTCTCCTTTTTAAACCATCTACAATTGTTGTCAAAAGTGTTCACAAATTAACGGTTACAGGAGGATTGTTTTCGGCTGGGTAAACAAAGTCACAAACACCGTCGCTTTACATAATCCCGGATTTGGCAGCTTTGCTTTCGAGTTCGTGCTAGTGTCTCTACTCTCAACTTGTAGAGTTTATATGGTCTGTTTAAAAAAAGTTGTCGATTGACAGTTGTGCTTCTGACGCTGTTGCTTCACACAATATGAGTATATGACTTTGTTACTTTTATATGTATTTATTTCATGTGTTTATTTTAGTGTCCCGGAAACACGTGCTAAGTGGTACGCAACCTGTAAACGTCGTATTTTCCATTCGAAAATGTCAAACAACAAGTTCTGTTATTGGACCATAGGTGTTCATTGTATTTATATTAGGTTGTGAAATTAAACGAATCTTTAACCATTACACAGTACTTTTTAAAACTTAATTATGTATCAAAGTCCACGCACTACACTAAACAATACTCATTACATATCCGACGACCAACAACCTCTGTCCAACCGCTCTAGAAGCTACTAATTTTACAAAAACCAATTGAGGGGAAGTATTGTAATCGTAAAAAGCATTTTGCTATCCAGATAGCAAATACACGTCACAATGACATCTCGTTTACTTCTTATCCGCTTCGTTTACATCAGAGGATTCATTGCGATCGTCTCGAAAGGGCGCTTCACGGATGTTTCGTAGACAACCGAGAATAATATATGAAATAGCTATTTTTACTTCGGATTAATAAAAAGTGTTTATTAATTTTTTTGACGAAGCACACAGCGAGAATCGGCGATTATTGGCATTGCTTGTGATTAAGAAAAGTGTATGGTTTTATGTAGTTTTGTGCACGGGTTTTTGAGTTAGCCCACGTGGATTTCAGTAAATGCAGAGTTTCTCTCTAAATCTCTAGTGAATGCTGTTGTGGCAGAGTTTTCTTATTAAGATAAGTTGCTAATGATGAATTAGGATTTTGTTTTGTACAATAAATTCTTAGCAATGCTTCAATGAATGTAAAATAACGTCTTTTAAGCTTCAAAAAAGACGAGATATCGTTTGCATCCAGCGGATTCTAGTAACACAATGGTATATAAGAGAAATTTCATATACACAGGCGGAAAAAAGTGTTGCAACGCCGGGAAGGGCACGAGCAATCAAGTAGGCGATAAGGGACATTAGGGATGGGGAGACGTAGAAGTCGTGATTAACATTTCACGGATAACTGAAGCCCAATGACGGATGGCCATCTACTCCGCGGCTTTAAAAGGCGCTGCCCACTGCAATAAAGTCTAGTCGGAACTAAGGTATGCCATGGCGTCGCTCTCGTTCGTTCTTTAACTAATTTGACCCGTTTAAGCGGGGTCAGTTTGTCGGCCTGCGCGAGGCTGGGTGGTCCTTTCGGCGCATTGTTGATCACGCGACGCAGTGATGCGACGTCGGTGCTGCTGTCCTGCGACTGGGTAGACGAGCATTACCGTAGCTGTAGACCCATTTCGAGGCGATGGCGGAGTACTGACGAACGTCAACACCGACGAATCGTGAGGGCGGCTTTAGCAGACCTTACAGCCACCCGCGCCGAGATACCGGCACATGTGGCCCTCAACGTGTCTCCTTGCACAGTAGGGAACCGGTTACTTGCTTCAGGATTAGAATCGAGCATTGTACTAGCCCGACTGCCACTCTCGCCGAACCTTCGTCGAGCGCGTCTGGCGTGGTGCCATGTGCGGGTCAGGTGGAAGACGGAATGGCAGTGATGAGAGCCGATTCTGCCTGCACGCCAGTGATGGTCGGGTGCATGAGCGGCGTCGCACAGGCGAGCGCGTGCGTCCGGAGTGTGTTCGTCCACGTCACGTAGGACCCACCCCGCGAGTGATGGTGTGGGGTGCCATCAGCTAGATCGCGCGTTCGTCTTTGGTGTTTGTGGGGAGATCATTTACCACCACTGGATACAACCATCACGTTGTGTATGGATGTGGCCTGTGCTGGATATCTTCCTTGCAACGGGAGGGTGGTGCGCTGTTCCAGCAGAACAATGCCCGCGCTACGCAATCCGCTCTTCGTGATGTTCGTCAACTGCCCTGGCCGGCACGCTCGCCAGTATTGTCTCCGATCGAGCATATGTGGGACAGGATGGGCCAACGTCTGACCCGTGCTGCAACTCCTCCAACAACTCACCAGCTCCGCGAGAGGCGGTGCAGGAGACGTGAAACAGTGTACCGCAGGACACTATTCGCCACCTGTATGCGCCAGCCCGCATCAGGGCTTATACTGCCCGCGGCTGGTATATGCAGTATTGATGTGGCGTTTTCGGTCCATGGTTCTCTCTAGTGCTGAACGTGCGAGTCTCACATGGCTCTGTCCATGTAATCATGTATAGTATTCTGCCTGTGTGTGCTGTATCTGTACGAAGGAATAAATTGTACAATGCTATCGGGGTGTTGCAATACCTTTTTCCGCCTGTGTATTATAACACTATATTTACTACATCACTTATTATCTCTTAATTGCAAAAAAAGGCGATATTATCTAAAAGTTGTAAAGTAAGATGTTTGGCATCACTAAAATGATGTAATAAAGATGATTGAGGGATCAACATTGTGATTGAATCGGGATACCATGTCGCACCTCCAATAGAATTTCTCTGAAATTGCAATTTTAAGTTTCGTAGTTCTGTAATACTCGTTAAAGATTGTACCAAATATTCACCTAGCGGACAGTAATTGAACTAATTCAAAATCAACTTCAGAATAGTAACAGTACCTCTTGGTAAACTCTTATCAGCTTTTAGCTGAAAAATGACGATTTCGCTCTTGTGTCACTTTTCTATTGGAAGTGCGATGTGTTCTTGCTAGCTGGGTAAAGGTCTACTTTTATTGAATGTCATTCAAATGTATTCATTCAGGTGCTGATCAGGTGATGCGTTTCGTGCAATTCTTCACGATAATAATTTAATATCGCTAATTTCTACGGAAATAAGGCTAGTTAGTTAACAAAATCTATTAACATATTGCAGGTTTAAAACAAAATGCTGAGGTAGAACTTTCCATTACAGACGTAATATGAAAAGTTGTTTGAACAACCCAAAACTTTCCATTATAACTCTAAAATGAGTTGAATAATTTGAAAATAGAATTCAAAATAATAATTTGTACATGGGGAATATTTGTATTAATTAATGAAAATTTGGAAACTGTATAACGAACGCAAAACCTAAAGACCACTGAAGGCATATTCGTTATTTATAGGGAATCAAATTAATCACGCAGGTAAGCAGTTATTTCTTCACAAATCTTTTTAACTATTATCCTTATGTAACATGCCCATTCTGTAATAAATAATGAAACAATAAAAGAATTTTATTCTGTAATAAATAATGAGAAAACGTGTATAACATCAACATTAATCTCACTTTTGTCTTATTACCAACAATTATTTTGTAAAAAGCTAAATGATATCGTACTAAAGAAAAGTATTTCTAGTCCTCTCGATGAGGTACAAGATCTTTTTGAGATAAAAGTAAATTGGAAAATCGCGTGAACATTTATTCATTTTCTGATTAAGTATTATTACACTTTCTCTTGGTTGTACTAATGAACACGTTTTTTGATATGGAAACAAATGAGAAAATAAATTTCACCTGTTACAGATTTTGTAACAACATATTCTCTGTTAATCATGTGGTTTCACCAAGGTCGAGAAAAACACCCATTAAGTTCCCATCTAAGCCAGTCTACAATGTAGTATGTCTGTCTTTTCAGTCGATAAACGCACCGATCAATTATCGCCACTCCTTGTTCATAGTTCTGATGAGATGTGAGGTTGCGAGAACCCAGCCCAGTTAATTACATTATGTTTGCTCCGGAAACAGGTGAAGCAGCTTACAAGATAACGGTCCTTCAGAATGAAAATGTGTTCTTGTTTTATCAAGCGTAATGGAACACTATCTGCTCATGGATAAAACACGTCGGACTGGGCACCATCGCATATAAGTATTAACTTAACGTGGTCATGTGTCCTATGCATTCTGCATGTGATTACGGGAACTGCATTGCAGCAAGTTCTGAAGACGGTATCGATTAAATTTACATGTGCAATTTAAGAGTGCTTGGATTAATTTTCCTTTTTCACGTTTGCCTACCATTAGCATTCAGCTTCCTCTCCGCATCCGATGCTGCAAATTTAATAGTAGATATGCAGCAGCAATATCAATCTACGTGTGTAGCTTTTGTTGTCGCCGAAGATTATTTCAGTAAGTACCAACTAATTGCCAGTTTTTAATTTATTTTTAGAATACAATTATTATATATCTGAATCAAATCGAATCGTTCTAAATAAACTTGGAATGAGTATATTAGAATAAAACACATACGTAACACATGACACACAAAGTATTTTACCGCTAGTTCCAGAATTATTCAACAATTACAGTTGACGTGTTGAAAACAAATTGTACCATGTATATGGAAATCTTAAATTAGGAATCATTGACAGCAGAATTTATATCCCACAACCTTGTGCTGCTGCCCCACTGCTTTGACGAATACAAATTGTGAACGATAATCAATAATTACGTTAGGTACTAGTGATTATAAGGGAAGGGGAAAAACTATTGGAAATTCATACAAATATGCACACACTCTTAGTTATCACACACCAACCTACCACATTGAAGTGCTCGTTCATATTACTAAACAATATTATTGCAGCTGACCTCAATTTCTGTAAATGGTACAATTGTAATTTCCGCGTCTATGTCCTCCGTATTTCCATCCAACTCAATTTTTGCGTCTTTAGGAAAGCTGCGATTAGTCTCTTTTGTGGTGGACTTGACGCGCTTGTTGACGCTTCAGAAGGTGTTTGTGACGATGGTGACAGAAAACCCACCTCTCATGTGTGGTCGTGGTATTCCGCTGAATGTTGTCCTCGCAACCAGCAACATCACGACTTTACTCAAGGTAAGTATATTTATTTTTAAATATATAATTTTTCATCCAATATGATAAAATAAACACACGCTCAATAATAACATTGAAAAAACGTACAACTTATTTTCGCGATTTAGAATGTAGGATGAACCCCTAGAAACTCAATCCTTTGTTATTTTCATTTTTTTCATTCCTCTTCACATTCCCTGTAATATGCATCCACGATATCCTGCTCATCACGTCATTAGGGCGAGACGAGTGTTCAAGAAATTATATTACGAATGTTTGCATGTGCTTTAGAATCAAATCAGTTACGAGACGTCTCCCTCACGTAGTTAATATTCACAATAAATGCAATTTGTATACAGTATTCCATTTATGAGTCTCATATCGTTAATACTCCCATTAGCGGCTTTATTGCATTTATGAGATGTTCTTCAATTGATAACTTACGAATTATCTCGAAAACTCAAAAGTTTTCTGTGAAAATGATTACTCGTTTTCAGAAACGTTCAAACACCATTTTTTTCAAAAACGGTTCCAATTTTTTTCAAACTTTTTGTAACGACTAATTAACTAATTGCAGTGTTTACAATGATTTAAAATAATTTTTGCTGTATTTTCTTGTTTTTTTCAAAATTAATGTACGATTTCAAACACATTATTGCATTTGTGACTGGAATTGCTTCAAATGATGTCAAATAAAGTTTTTCGAAAACTCCAAAGTTTTCAGTTAAAATTAACTTAAAATTTCGTATTTACAGTACTGTTAAACACTTCTCCAAATTTTTCAACGACAATTTCCATAAAGGGGCGAGGTTTTAATCTTCTACATTACTCTGAAAGTAATATTTCGGTTCTACCATTAGGAAACCGAAAAATTGAGAAAATAAAACAAGTACTTTGGTCAACGATAGATGGCAGCCTGTAAGTGTATGGGGCAAGACGAAAAAGCTAGGTCCGACCGAAGGAAATATAAAAAGCAACTTCGAGAAAGTCTGTGTTATTCTGTAGCACCACTAGTTTTATTTGCGATGCGGTTCCTAATATTAGTACATGAATATAACTACGAATATTCGTATTTTGCAGAGGACTAGTATGCACAGTAACTGGATGATCTTAATACTCATAGTGCAGATTATTAAGTATTTTGAGAAGTATTTTTCTAATAACAAGTAAGTGTGTACACATTATTGGCATTAATGGCTTGACCAAATGAATATAAACTTTTTACTTTCCCGTACGTACGTACATACGAAGTAATATCAGTAGAATAGACAACGTTAGGTAATGCTGCGGAAAATCGATTTGAAAATTTCAACGGATATGCACGTCTTGGGGTCCCCACATACCAAAAAAGTGTTGTTTTTTTTTCAAAACGTCCGACCGTCCGGTGTCTGTGAACACTACTAGCGTCTAAACCATGCGTAGGATTTTTTCCAAATTGATGGAATTGGTCTTCCTATACCAGGAAATATCTGTCTTTAGTTGGGCCGAACAGACAATGGCGCTGAGGATTACATACTCACAAAGGCTGACACTACAAGATCTGAGCGAAGAAATGGAATAAGCTACTCAGGAATTCTGTGGAGAACATTTGTTGTATCACGTAAATAATATATGAAGCAAGTATCATTAAAATCATATTAAAATCGATGAAATCAGCTAAAATACCTTAAAAATGACGGAAAAAGTAAAAATGACTCGTTAGTCGTAATCGGTGAAAAATGCAAAAAGCAACATATAAAAATGGGTCATTTTCTTTTGTCATAACATAAAATTAATTTCTATGCTAAACGACATTGATCCAAAGTGAAAAATAAAGAAATAGTATTTCATTAAAATCCGCCCCCTAGTTGTTATTCTGCTGTAATGAATAGGTAGAAGCTAGTGCTATAGAAAGCAGTTTTGTTTGTGGCCTCACCAATGCAATTTTTCCAGTAAATAAATGCACTGTATGTTCTCATTGAAACTGATGTGTGTATTACTTGTCTTTTCTTTGAAATGGTTTAGATGATGTGTTATAGTTCTCCCTCTTGTTAACAAAACTTTAGAGTCAAAAGATTCCAGATTGCAGTGAACACAAACGTGTGGGGAGAGAAAACTAATGCGTGAAAGGCCTTGGGTGCAGGGAGCAGCGCTGACCTCCGCGCGCTGGCTTCTTCTGCCGTCGCTGGACGACGACGATGCGTTGGACCACGCCTCCCTGCCCCTGAACAGCCACGTGCTCCTCGCCGCGCCCCTCAACGCGGTACGATTATTTACGTCATTAGCACAGCCCCTCGGTGGGTGAGAGGGTGAATGGGTCAGAGCATCGACGACACCCGGAACCATACTTCTCTGCCCTTCGACCGCCACGTGTTCCTTGCGGAGTCCCTACGAGTGGTTGGTTCATTAACACCACCTTCGCTGCCTCTCAGTCGGAGAGTCAATGTGACAGAACGTCGACAAGGCAGATACCACGCCCCCTGTCCTTGGAACATCACAGCCAGACGTTCCTTAGGGAGTTCTTACAAGTGAGAGATTTATTAACAGCATCATCACTGCCCTGGTACGTGAGAAAGTGGTTTAGGGCGTGTGCTGGTAGGGGGCGCAGAAGCTGGAGGAGCTACTCTGTGTGCTACAGCCTCATTTCTGTCCTGGTGAGTGTGAGAATGATTGAGGGTGTGTGCCGGGGGCGTGAGCTGCATCTGGCGGAGTTGAACCACGTGCTGCAGTATCATCAGAGGTGAGTGGAAAAGAGATGGAGATGTTCTGTCAGTAGGCGCTGCAATTGGGGGAGTTGATTTGCGTGCTGCAGCATCATCACTGTCCTGGTGAGAGGGAGAGTGATTTTGGGCGTGTGCTTGCAGGGTACACTGGAGCTGGCGGAGCTGTTCCGTGTGCATCGAGAGGCGGCGGTGCAGAGGGCGCCGCTGGCGCTCTGGCGGCGAGGGGAGGGACTGCAAATGCTGCCCGATCACGAGCTACGGCGCCTCCGCACCGACCTCCAGGGAGCTCGACTGCGTGCAACTACCGTCAATGTGAGTGCCGTCGATGTGGTGGAAGTTACTTATGTTTAATGCATCATTTTTTTCTACAACGTATACATATTACTCCCCATTGCCCCCAATAACTAAAATTAGGAATTTATTTAGTCTGACCCGTATCTGTGCAGAGGAGAATGAGAATTTTGCAATTTGCAGTTGCAGGCGCAGAAAAAAATTATCGTAAAAGTTTTGAATTGTTTATTAAGCGCGTGGTATTTAAACTGTGACGACATCCCAATTACACTCTTAAATAGAAATTAAGACAATATAAAAAATTAAACGCACGTCGGCCCCTTCGCCTCACCCCTTCCCCGGTTTTTACGACCGACCGCCCGAGCCTGCTCCCTACGCTGAGAGGGCAAGCTTCGCCTCTGAGTCGTATTTGTTTACACCCGCTCGCCACCCTTTTCCCAGACGCATCCTGTTTCCAGAATAGGCCTGGTCCTACAATAAGGAAAGTCCCCGGAGCTGATAAATTGGGTAATATGATAATGGAGTTAACGAAGGTGCCAAAGCGTCACGCAGTTGCACACGTGCGACGAGTATCAACTTTTGTCACTGTCAGGGAAGGAAAATTCCATGAAAACTCGACCAGCGATTGGTGGGGAATTAAGCACAATGTAGCAACCTTTATCCAATAGACAGCGAATATTCAGGGAAGGGATGAATTTGGGAGCCTACAGATTCGGAGGGGGGAAGTCTTGTGGAGCGGTACGAGGGCATGCCGAACAAAAAAAGATAATTACGTGAGCGGGACTAGAGGTGAGACGGGCTTGGCGAGATGGAGATCGGAGGGAGGACGTACTGAAGCGAGCAGTGGAATCTGTCGCCCAAGTTGGGCCTTGCAATTTTTTTATTGTCGCGTGCAAGACACTAGTGAATGTTTCCTCCGTTCACGCAGATTGGACTGAATTTACATGTGATTATTCAACAAAATTATTCACGGAAAATTATGATAGTTATGAATTTATCCGCGAATTCTCTTGAATTCATCTGAGCCAGTTACAATAACTATAGACTTCACCATTGCGCACTAACAGTAAAGAGAAGACAACGAGTGGTGAAAGTGGGACAAGGTCGCCTGCGCGGGTCGGAGGCCCGGCCCCCCTCCACCGGAGTGGAGGCACGTCAGCCACCGCCTTCGGTGCGCCCCTGCGCCCCCAGACGGCGTCGGTCAACCCTTTTCCGGTGGCCACCCGCCTCCGCGCAGCAGCCTGCCCAGCTGTTGAAGTCGCCGACCTCCACCAGCCCATCGGACGATACAAGCGGCGAATCTCTATCGTTTTCAAAGGAAACCCTAAAATAACGCTCAAGCTAAACCCATCGACCCTTCTTTGAATAATTTTTGTCTTTGAATTACGTAGCCGCGCATTGGCCTGATTACCGATAACGGTAACTAAATTTGTCATTAGCATTAAGAATAAATTTTAAATTTCATTTTAAAGAAAATTTTCTCATGAGCTCGAAATGGGGTCGAAGATTTTTGTGTATTTCCTTCTGAAAGCATAAATTAATTAATGTCTGTTGTTCTATTATCTGTATTGTTTTTTGTTTTTGTGACCCCGCAACAACGCACTTCCTTCATCCACTCGTTAAAATGGAATCCAGAAGCCACTGAGCAGGCACAATTAGGTTTTTGAGTGGCATGTAATTTGAATCTAACGTTTCTTCATCAGGCAAGAAATGACGTATCTATTATGAGCACGTCTTTCGATATTATCAGTGTCAATTATGTCATGGCCAAACGATTAATTTTATTACACGGCAAAAGCTGTCATGTTCTCTGAAATAAGAACATGTCATATTATGACATGAATATTTTATTTTAATGCGACAAAAGCTGACGAGTTCTCATATTATCACATATTTTTATTGTTGTATTATCGGTAATAAAGTTCTGAATGCATGCATTAATGATATTCATATATTATATTAGTCCTGTATTTTAAGAAGGAGGGTTAGTTTTTTATTAATACATTAAAATGTTTAAAAGCAGAACACAAAAGATTATTTAGTTGGCTTTATGGAATTAGATATCTCAAATAAATAGTGGCAAGTTAATAGTCTTAAATCATCACATATTTTTAATATTAAATTATTGTTCTTTACATTTTCTTAGGAGGTTATCAAAAATGTTTCAGGTAGCGAAGATGAGCAGTGTGTATCAGGACCAGAAAGTCTGGGATTTGAATACAGTTGCGAAGATTATAATCATAGTCATTCGGATTCAGATTCAATTCGTGATGCGCGGCGAAAGAAATGCAAATCAGTAACAACTCAAATTTCGGAGTAATAAATTTTAAATGTTCAAAGAGAACCCATTCCGACAACTTAATCTGAGACGCGGGTCTAAAGGTCGTTCGCACAAGTGTTCTTTGTCAAATTTCACCGACATATTTGTACAGCGGAACTCTATCTATTAATCCTGGCCAGAAGGGAGATCTACTGAGCCTTCTATGAGTTATTGCTCTTGTGTATCATACGTTCCAACTCCCAAGTCACTACATCAAGAACTCTTTATTTTGGTTCTGACTATTCATCACATGAAGATGACGATGATAATTATGATGAAAATGAAGGCGATGACGATTCTCAAAAAGAGTACGAAGCCTAATGCAAGTCTTCTGATAATACACGGTTTCTATTACGTATTTTGAATTTAATAATATGTGAATTCAGTTCAATTTTTATTTTGCATTTGTGAATAGAGTTTGAAAATAAACAGTTCCGATATTTGTTAAAAAATACCACAGTGTAACTTAGAATGGCTCCTCGTTCTAGTTTCGAAAAATATTATTTGGACATGTCACATAATTCCAAGAAATATAGGTATGTAAAAACATGAAATGTAACTGAAAAGTAACTTATTATATTGAAGATAATAATTAGAAATGATTACTGTATTGTAAATGAAATCATTAGGATCATTAGATGTGTAAGCTATAACTTTATTTAATAGAATAAGTTACAACAATTCCTAATTTTTGGAATACTTGCAAACATTAATTTGCTCTCCTGAAAAATTAAAAAAAGGACAAGGCAGCTTTTGCAAAGTAACTACAGAATTCTGCAACACGCCCATGTAAAGCTAGTCCGATGAACAGTATACAAAACAAAGAAACATGAGTATAGTTTGATTTACTTGCGGAGTTTTACCAATGGCGATTGTGGGTTGCAACTCCATCGAGTGACGGAAATGTAAATGTAAATACCACTCTTCGGAACACACACACACACACACACACATGTATATATACGTACGCAAATCACGTAAAATAAATACAATTAACTTTAATAAAAAGGATGTTCAAACATTACTCATACACTAAAGAGCCAAAAAAACTGGTACACCTGCCTAATATCGTGTAGGGCCCCCACCAGCACCCAGAAGTGCCGTAACACGACGTGGCATGGACTCGACTAACGACTGAAGTAATAATAATAATAATAATAATAATAATAATAATAATAATAATAATAATAATAATAATGCCTTTATTAATATGGCGAGGCTCGGGCCATCAAGCCCTCTCTTCCGCCTAACCACATGTCACAAATATACAGAGTAATGTAGTAATAGTAAAAGTACTAAAAAGTAATGTTATCTAAAAAATTTAAATGTAATATAATCTACAAGTGGTAAGTAGTTAGTGGAAAGTAAACGTTATTTAAAGCAACTTATATATAGATATCAGAGGTTAAATGGATACAATGTTACAAAAATAAGTTTGAAATAATTTTAAAATTCAAGACTGAGATTGAAAACACAATTTGAATTAAATATGATATTATGTGCTTTATATACCTGCGCGCTAGTGTTGGAGGTAACTGACACCACCAATCCTGCAGGGCTGTACATAAGAGTACGAGGAATGGAGATTTCTTCTGAACAGTACGTTGCAAGGAATTCCAGTTATACTCAATAATTTACATGTCTGGCATTTTGGTCATTTCACCGTTTCAGAGTATGTCTTACTGAGTGTGGGGTTCAACGGTGAATTCGTAACACAAATATCGGCGTTGTCTTCTAATAATGAGATGACGACGACGACGATGATAAGGGGACTCCAGAGAAATTCAGGGGCCTGGGGCTGTTGATCCAAAGCGGCCCACTTATATCAAACAAAAGAAATACACCTACCCCAACTCATTAACATAATTGATTTCTACATACATCAGCAATAACTTACAGAGTTAAATTTAAATTAGAGATAAATATATTTTTCATTTCTTTTGAATGAAAAACAATTTGGGTCTGGGACAAGTTGCACCAACTTCCCCCCCCCCCCTTCTGGACGCCGCCCATGATGATGATGATTATAATGATATTACTCGCTTTATATGTATGATAGTTTTAAATAAACGTGTACATATTATTAATGCTCAGAAGGGATGCCACGATCGTAGAGTGATCTGCCTACGGACGGGAAGACATCGCGTGCTGCAGCAGTCAGCAAGATCACTATCAGATTCAGCTCAATCATCGAAGTAAAAGGTCAAATGAGATCCCAAATTAACACTCAGCTGATAGTATTTTGAAGGTCACGCGGTACGGAATTGAATTATTTTGAACAACACCTTACAATACATGCCTCATACATGTACATACATAAATAACAAAAGCACCAGTAAGAAAAATTAAAATAGGACTGTAGTTAATAATAAAAGAGATATGGCTTCTAATTAAATTTCTAAAAGTATTTAAATATCAAAATGCCCCTCTTTGCACAAAATATATCACTATTAAAAACGGCGCATTTTTAACTTTTCTCTACCGCATACGCAGTAGAGAGAAAGTTATGTAATGCTGCGCGAAAAACTTGCGAATTTTCGGCAGAAAATCTCTTATTGCCGGGCCCCGATAACGAAAAAACATAGAAATACAGTTGCGAAATTTAGAAAAAAATCTCTAACACGTGGTATGGCCAAAATCCATGTTTTCTGGGTCCTTGATACCGAAAAATGGATTGATGGGAAAATCTCTATTAGTCCGTCTGGTGTACGTAAATAACACAAGCGTCTAAACAAAGTCTAGGATTTTTTTCGAATTAAAAAAAACGTCGTAAGATAAGTTTCGATAGCGTTTCATTTCATCATCGACTTTTAACACCCACAAGTCACATACGTTAAACTATTTCTTTTCAACAAAGAGAGCGATCATGGTTCCTCGGAAAAGATAAGATGATATAAACAAAACAAGTGCTACCCACGTGCTTCTCAATCGATGCGCCATTGTTGTGAAATTTCTATTAGGCTTTGCGAATTGCTTAAAAAGAAATACATCAATGTATTGAAAATACACATCTCTCACGCCGTTAATATGCATATTTTCAGCGATTTGTGAACACTATTGCATTTGTGTGTTAAAGTGCTTCAAATTACTTCCACTGAAGTTTTTCGAGAACTCAAAAATCTTCTGTGAAAAAGAGTTCAAATTTCGCATTTACTGTATCGCTTAAAGCCATTTTCTTAAATACGGCTCCAAATTTTTCAATGAAAATTGCCGTATAGGACGAGGCTTTACTGTTCTTTAATATCCTTAAAGTAATATTTCGACTATACTATGAGGAAACCGAAAAACATGAGAACATTTCAAAACTTGTGGTTCTTCACATACTTTCTCGCATCATTTCTAATGGCTCCGCTTTATTATACTACTAAATAAACTTGCAAAAGTGTTTTCAACAAGCAACAATTTATTTCCGCTCCGATAATCAAACTCAGATCCTCAAGAGTTAACTTGCCGACACCCATATCACTAAGCTACAGATGCGCTGTACGGCAAGAAGCTCTGTAAGAGCGAGAAGAAATAATAATTGGAAACATTAGGACACCACAGTAAAAGAAAAAGTTGGTCCCATATGTAGTGTTTATAAAGTATTTAAATTTCATGTTGATAGATTCATTAGTTTACTTAAATCGGCTCATACAAATGCACAGTAACTTACTTGACGGGACATTCATTTTAGAAATCGAATAAGGAAGTTGAAAACATGTTTAAAAGTTGCACATTCGAATATCACACACAGACACGTCCGGTTTATTTATCTGCATTGATTGTATTTGGAAGTAGTAGTGCTTCAAATGATTTCCAATAAAGTTCTCGAACTCTCAATTGTTTTCTGCAACTACACATTAATGAGACATAAGTAACAAATTAAAATCCCTGCGCGTGACTCGAACCTGCGACCTTTTGGTCCGAAGCACTGAATCAGTACACACCATTTAAGCACCTCAGCGGCGTACACGGACTCTACACTTTTATAATAATCTTAAAGACATGATTGTTTCAGTTCTACAATTAGGGAGCCAAAAACTTAAGAAAGTGTGAAACAAATGTCCTTTGGGCAGCAAACGATGGCAGCTGGGAAGAAAATAACTCATAACCTAAAAGCTAGTAAAAACTAAAAACACTAGAAAACTATCTAGTGCGAGAAAGTCTGTGTCATTCTGTAGTGTCACTAGATTGCTACTGTAACTTTGGATATAAAAATTTTCGCGTATTTGTCAATGAAAATTGTGAAAATTTTAATTTCTTAAAGAGAAGTGTGTATTGGCAACTAGAGCCATAATACGGTACGCAACGGATACGATGTGACATTGGAGATTGCGCTTGAAGTGGCTGTATAATAATAATTGTTTTCAAGCAATACCAGAGGATCGAAATTTACTCCAGCAAACCATATTTACTGTAACATTCTAGCCAAGGGTAAAACTCGAATCCTGCAATTCTCTCGTGCCCGCAGTTTCTGAATAAGAACCCAGAGTTATCTGAGTGTTAATCTGATTCACGAATTCCTCAATTCGCATATTACTTTCGAAGTAGCCCGCCATTGAGAATAAGGTCGTTAGAGTCGTCTCACGGTGGGGCCAAATGCCAAAAAGCTGGTCAAAAGTCGAAAGCGTTGTACGATTTGACTGAAACTTTGTATTCAGAGGTTTATGATCATTCTAATTAATAATCTGTAATAAAAATTCCGAAAAACAAAATGGCGGACCAATATGGCGGATAAAATTATCAAAATTTTGTATTTTTAACACAAAATGATCATACTTATAAGTAAAAATGAGTTCATTCGGGTTTTTAAGGATGCTGATTAATAATCTTGAATGAAAATGCCAAAAAAAACAAAATGTGGGACCAATATGGCGGACAAAATCATCATTTTCTTCATTTTTAACACAAAATGATCGTGTTTAAAATTAAAAATGAGTTCATTCGGGTTTATAAGCATGCTGATTAATAATATTAAATAAAAATGCATAAAAAACAAAATGGCGGACCAATATGGCGGACAAAATTACCATAAGTTTGTATTTTTAACACAACATTATTATGTTTATAAGTAAAGAAGAGTTAGTTTGAATTTTTAAGGATGCTAATTAATAACCTTGAATGAAAATGCCAAAAAACAAAATGGCGGACTATTCCATTTTTAACACGAAATGATCGTGTTTATAATTAAAAATGAGTTGATTTGGGTTTATAAGCATGCTGATTAATAAATATTGAATAAAAATGCTAAAAAAACAAAATGGCGGACCAATATGGCGAACAAAATCATCAAAAGTTTGTATTTCTACATGTTGCACGCGCTACGAAAATTTGTCACAGGCACTAAAACGGCAGCTACGGGCAGCTGTTGTTTTATGATTCTCACAGAGAATAACATTTCGAATAATGTCATGTTAAGTTTTTAGCCCCGCACGACGGTGCACATAGTTATTTTTCATTTTAAACACAAATTTTTGATTATAGCATTTTCATTTTTCGCCAACAATCAACGTTAATTATTACATTAACAAATTATTTTAAAAAAAATTAAGTATACATATTATGTTTCTACTTACTCTCAGGAATAGATTCCATTTTGTTTTATTGAATTCGGCCGACTGCACGCTTCTCTATCCTTCGAAACACAAAGGTTCTGAAAACACGTTTCACAGCTGACCGATATCGATCGCTCGAGGCCCAACTTTGAACTGATCTCTTACCTCAAGTATAAGAGAGAAACCGTTACTAATTGCGGAATTCAACGGCCCAAATACCAACCTATTGAAGTAGCAACGACAAAATCCCTATCTAGTAACTTTTTTTTGGACTTTTGGCCAGCTTTTTGGCATTTGGCCCCACCGTGCGTCTCCTGCGACGCGTCCGTCTCAGTGAACTCGACTACCCAGATCACTTAAATAGGAGAGTACAAATTATTAGAATTACAGAACCGTACTTGCATTTTCACCTTTAGTATTTAGTACGGTGTGAAGCCGGTACGCGCTGCCATTAGAGCTCCTAGACGTTGTGGCGTGGATTCCAAGCGAGCCTGAATATGCTGCTGGGGAACACACTGCCACGCGGATTCTATGCATGACCACAAAGCATGCACAGTGGCTGCAGGAGGATCAGGACGAACAAGTTGCCGACCGATCATATCCCAGACATGTCTGATGGGCGACATGCCAGGCGTAAGTGCGGACCAGGGAGGCAGTGATGCCCGACGTTCTTCGCAGAAAGCTTGCACATTCCTCGCCACATGCGATCGGGCATTGCCCTTCTGAATTATGGCATGTGTAGCTGCTTGCAGGAGGGACAGTACCTCGGGCTCTAAAACCTCTCCGTTGTAGAGGCTGCTGTTGAGATGGCCCTCAATACGTATGCGGCGAAATAGCATATTGTAGCCAATGGAGCCCCAAACCATCAAACTTGGCGTTTGTCCGCTACGGCGCGAAACAATGCAGCCATCGATAAGTGCTGAAACGGTAAATTTTAATAGAATGCCCATACGTATCTCATTAAAATTTTAGTTTTTAAGCCCCTAGAACGCTTGGTTTAGGAGTTACAGTATTTAACGATATAGGAGATAGTAGTGCGGGTTGCATTTGACATGAATATTTAGATTTTTTTAAAAATAAATCCTTCATATTTTTAAAGTCAAAGTGCAATTCGTTGGGGCCCATTGAATTCCTCTCACCAAGACGAATAGATTAACACTATTTTCGGCCTAAAAAATCTCGAATATTCTGTAAGCATTCTCGAAAAATATATTTCTGAGAATTTCAAGAAGTGAAACGTGAATTACTATATACTATTCAAGCTTTCCGGCAAAACATGAATATTCTGTCGGAGGTTCCCTGCTGAACCAGTTTACAAAATTTATATCGCGTAACTATCCGAAACGACACTACTCCCGTTGAGGTCGCCCACACGCCAACCGCCAAGGACTTGTCGCTCGCTGGTGGAACCTTACAAAGTAATGTTTACTCTGATCCACACCTTTCATAGGATATGGACTCTGTGCATTGCTGGGTGCATCTCGAAAGCAGCACGGCAAGAGATTTCTGTAAATAAAACCTACTGGATCCAGCTTTTCTGCTTGCTTACATTTCATGAAATTATGTTGTTCCGTCCACGACACAAAGCCCTCGCGCAAAGGCGGGTGGTCGCTCCCTCCCTACGGAGGCGGCCGCTCCCGCAGGGTGCGCTCGCCCCACCCGCGCCGCCGGCTCCTCCCCCGAATGGCGCCCCCCCCCCCCCCCCGCTTTCCCGAAGGGCTGCAGCCTTCTGGCTTGTAACGCGACATTCACTTGTGTCAGGTCAGACTTGCGAGAGCCACCGCGAGAGGCACAGGCCACACCGCCTATCCTTGGCTGTTTCGTTGAGCAGTCTCCGCGCTCACGAACACATTTTCATGTTTTGCGCTTCGCGCACGTAAAAACGCTGCCCTCGGCACGTGTATCAGTAAGTTGAGTGCGCTACTCTATCATCGACGAGCAGCCACTATACAGGTGTCGCCACTATACAGGTGTACGGACAGACCCGACTCACACACCTTCAGTTACCTGCTGGCGAGAGACCGTGTGTGCCGCCCGCACACTCTTGCTGTCAGGGCCCACCTAGGGCCCGGTCCGTGCTCAAGCTGCGGGACATACTCTCCCCGCAACCAGCGAACTGTGTGGGACGCCTGCATTCCCGCTGCGCCCGGGAGAGGAGCACCGCTGCTCCACGCATGCCGCAGCCACCCAGCATAAGGTATTCGGCAACGCCGTGTGTCCATGGAAGGGTAGTTCGACCAACCTTCACGACGTCACCTTCACGGTGATGAGTAACGTATAATCCAACCATTTGTATCATTCGTTTAATTTCATTTCTGTACCATCAATATACTTCATCTGTCATATCATCCCATCAACGTATAATAGTATTTCATATAAATAAACGTATGTGCAATGAAATTCTTGTAACTTTGTCATCCTCCGCCTCCCTTCTTAACCAGCCCCATCCCTTCCCCCCCCCCGGGCACCTCACGGCCCGGTGCGGTGTACAAATTACTTTGTATAGAGAAGGGCCGTTCAGTCCGCTAGCGCCCCCCTCCCCGAACCAGGTATTCTTCCCCCTTCTCTGTACATATGTATAAACGTGAATTTCTAGAAAATGGTAATAGGGCTGCAGGTGTGATCGTCACTGCTCCAAAAATAGAAACTATATCTGTGAGCCATTATAGCCAGAGGCGCAGCGCTCTTCCTAGCCCCTCCCAGTTGCCGCTGTCACATGACTGCACGGACTAGACCAGTGCTTGCCAAGTGAATGCTCACAGAAAACCGCGGCGGGTGCACAGTGTCTCTCACGGAGTCTCTCACAATGTCTCTGCACGGAATCTCTGGGTCTCAAAGACGCGTAATGCGTATGTTGAACTGTTTAACATACCGCAGTTTTTTCGAACACTCTAAACACTTCGTCATTGTTCCGGTATCTACAAAAAGAAACATTTCTTCCCAAATCGAAAGAAAATTAACGGGGGCAGATGCCTCCCTCCCAAGTTTCCTGAAACACCGGCAATGGCCCACTGCCAAGGCTTTCGTCACAGGCGACCGTAACCTGTCGATGTCTATCACCCCCTTTGCTCGCACTGCTTCTCTGAGCTCCTCCTCGCAGAGGGGAAGGCTGTACATACGCAGTTTCTTCTCGATGGCAAACGCTGGACTAGACTTGCGGAAGGACTAGACAAACGCTGGGATAGACTGTATATGAAAACGTGCAAAAGCTTCACTATTGTTGTAGATGCAGTGATGTCGATACGCACCATTTCAGTACTCCTTTGCGGGAGTCTGCAGTATGTTTAATACAGAAGTAAATTTTAGAAGATGCTTCTGACTTTTTTTTATTATTGTTAGCCTATTGCACATCCCATGAAGGGCAAGGACCTCCTGCTCGCACAGGGAATAATTAATCCCTCTTTAATAAAGTGATAGGATGATGATGAAGGGTAAAGAGTAAAGGGACGGCCACATATACATCCATGCCCGAAGCGGGATTCGAATACGCGATCCTTCGATCCGAGATCGCCACGAAACTACTGCATTAGCGATCTCGGCTATCCGGACCGACGCCTCTGACTATTACCTTATTATATTTAAGATGCAAAAAATGTCAGTCAAAATAAATAAATATGGCTCTTAAGTCTGTGGTCTATGTTAAAAATCTGTGTGAAAAACTACAAATTATTTATGGTTATAGGATCCACCTTTCAATATGTTGGACTTGAATGAAGAAGTCCTGCGTGCCAGAGGATTCTTTCCAGAAGTGTGGCTTACTTTGGGATGGAAACTAAATTTCACGTAAGATTGTAATTTTTATATTGATTAACCTAATGATAACTTATTTGAATTGTGGTGACAGTCAATATTTCTGAAAGTAACTAACATCTCATCGCTTCGACGCCATTAATCACGTTCAATTTTCTTTCTAAGAATTTATTGCCGATAAAGTTTACAAAATCTAAGAGTTCATTCTCATTTGGTGTAAAGCAGAAAATAAACGACTATAACTAATTTGAACCCTTTTGATAACGATTAATTGGAGCTTCTGCACAGAACTGAATGGATACCGGCCCGAGGCAACGTATACGGATCGCTGGAAGGCAACAACCGTTGGAGTGGATTGGTGGGGCAGTTGGACGAAGGGGAGGTAGACGCGGCTACCGTCGACCTAACCATCACCACCGCCAGGGCCGAAGTCATCGACTTCACTGCGCCCATCATCGCTTCCGAGTACGTGGCCTGTAGAATGTACGTAGAGCAGTGCATGAGTTTATGGACAATGAATATGGCTCATTCACGTTTCAATCCCAAGACATTCAGTGAAGCACACAAATACGAATACACTGAAGCACGTTCTCTTAATGGTAGATATCAACTCACGCTCACTGCAAGGTACATAATGCATTCCATCATTAAAAATGTTATGTGGAACGAGTGACTGACACTTTTCCTAGAATTTGAGAATTTCTTTCATTACACCTCCAGAAATTGAAGTTCAGTGACGCTTTTCGCAAACATACGAAAATAAGAAAATATAATGATCTGGATTAATTCAGTCATTCTTTCATTACTGTAGGAACATACAGATATGGTGAATAAACATGAGATAAAGAATTGGTTGATCAAAGTATCGCACACAAGGCAACTACATGTATTTATGTCCTACATTTGAATAATTTTTGCATGCCACGTAAACATACTTCATATGGATCATCTAAATTTCTTGATGCGACTTCGAAATGTAAATTTGAATAGTACACTTACACTGTACGGTTCTCGCTATTACGAAGCACATATCTTTTCAAATAATAGCATTAGAAGACAAAACCAAATGTACCTCCAACATGTAAAATACCAAATTAAAAAATAAAGAACAATCTCTACAACATGCAAGGTAATACTGCATTTAAGAATTATAATTTGGAGTACTGGCTGACCGAGTTCTAATTGTCCGGTTCAAAGAAAATGTATAGGATCACGGCAGTAAAAAATCTCAT
The DNA here is from genome assembly GCA_038098605.1 of Gryllus longicercus. Taxonomy (NCBI): domain Eukaryota; kingdom Metazoa; phylum Arthropoda; class Insecta; order Orthoptera; family Gryllidae; genus Gryllus; species Gryllus longicercus. The sequence continues at coordinate 4,980,244 of JAZDUA010000015.1, read as the reverse complement.
ATCCAATAATTTTAAATTAGTGCTTGCAGAGATATCGCAAAGGAATTGTCAGCATAGGATAACACTAGTAAATATTAAATACTCTAATGAATCCAATGTCATCCCTTCGGATCTCCGAAAGTTAGCATTGTAAAGTTAAGTCGGTATGATAATGTTCTTGCGAAATCGTAAACATACTCCCACGGCGAAGAAATATGATGCCCTATATGGTTAACATTTTCGACACAGTCACATGCGTTTGGTGCTACGAAAGGGCAAACATCTGTTCCAGCTGTAATCCTGGAGAAAGGCGAAAGTGAGGCGCTTAGCGTCGTCTGCGCGATACACATGTTTCATAATTCCGTCCGCATTATCATCCACTTGACAATTAAAGAATCACATTATGGATGAATGGTGTTCTTCCATACACTGACGCTGATCTCGTTTTGCCGGCAGCGAAGTAGGTCGACTGCGAAAGAGCAGCATGATCGTGACTTTGAAGCGTCTTATAAATACGGATGGAACACAGAAAGGGTAGGGAATTGACCTTACTAGAGTTCTGCGATGGTCAGACGTATGTATTCTATTCACTAATGTGACTAATTACATTGACACACGTTCACGCCAAACGAACGGTATGGTTAGTAAATAATTTTAAGAATGATTCGCATTTATTTCACAAATGTTGGTTAAATTGTGCCGGAGCGGTGAAATTCCCTTGTATGTTTGTCATTACATCAACAAGAAAATGTTTGCGTGAAATCATGAATTTATGTAATCAGAATGCAGATCACACTTCAAAACTTCCTTTTTAAGAAATATTATTTATATTCATTATTAGAGTATTTAAATTTCGTCTACTTCGAGTTTAATTAAAAGTGTGAAAATAGTACACAAGACGGGCTCCTTGAAAATCTGTGTTTAAGACCTATCCGTTTACATCCGTCAGTTTGATGTCTTAATTCACACATATACACATTCCCCATCTGCTTTTTGGCATGATTTGTATTCTTCTATTCTTTTTGGCAACGATATAGAAACAATGTAAATAACTCTAAAAACTATCCCTAACCTCAGCCTGCACGCACTGGACTGACGATTTGAGGTATAAATAGATGGCGCTCGGATTCAATGGACACAGAAGAAAATATTACTCGCTACTATAAAGTTTTTTTGACACACGAGCTCCCTAGTCCTCGCCCAGCGCTGAATAGGACGGCACGTTGAGATAAAGTTCGACTCGGAACGGCACGTACCAGTTTACAACAACCACCTTGTACTTTTAAAATTATCGTAGCATTTCTCGTGGCACACCTTGGTAAGTACGTTCATGCTCACAGTTGGTACGCCCTTTTAAGCCGTGACGTAGCCAGAGCCCTCCTCTCCCCACACCCCCCGCTGTGGAATATCAAGAAAATTTGCACGTATACGAAGTACTTCGCATAGCGGTGAGGTTTACGGCGACGCTCAACTGTTTTGGAACCTGTCAAAAAATCGTCTAGAGATCTGAAGAAAGCAAACTTAATGTACAAGCAGGCCGTCGTTCGGCAACAAATATTTCAGCGTGGCAATACAATATACTGAAGTGGCATCAACATGTATAGCAGAAGTCTCATCTCGCTGATTTGTAAGCGTTTTGAATTTCCAGATGTAATGTAACATATTTTTAAATTTTACAAGCTTCTATTCATTACAACACCTTCACAAAAAGGTTGCTTGCATCCACGATCCACGCTGTGAAACTGCCCGTGTACACTCTTGGTGAGCAATCTGATTTTTTTTTCTCTCCACAGCATACTGGTATACGTTCGGCGCAGCGTCGGCCAGCCGTCGCCGGATCACTCGCTGCGGTTCGCGCGCCCGCTGAGCCAGGGCGTGTGGGCGGCGGCGGGGGCGCTGGCGCTGGCGACGGCGCTGGTGCTGGCGGCGGGCGAGCGGGCGGTGCGCCCTGCAGGCGGCGCCCGCGCCCCGCCCCTCTACTCGCCCCCCGGCGCGCTGCTCGCTGCCGCAGCCGTCTTCTGCATGCAAGGTCAGCACACAACCCCACACACACCATACATTACACGTTTTTCTTAACCAAGAACGTCATGTGAAACACTAAAGGTTTAATAACACAAAAAACTTGAAGAGCAATTAAATTAATGTTTGCGCAATTAATCAGCAATTAAATAGATCTAAGTAGTGTGATATCTGTGTTTGAGAAGAGCGGTTGCCGTTGCGCTGTTTAAGAGATAGTCTGCCGTGATCCTCGTCGGCAAAGAACGTAATGTAACATGTAACGTAACACAGGGCAGGAGGCTCCGGCGCGGCCGTGGTGCTGCCGGGCGGCGCTGCTCGCGGGCTACGTGACGGCCACGACGCTGATGGCAGCCTACTCGGGGGCGCTGGTGTCGTCGCTGGCGGTGCGGCGGCCGGTCCTGCCCTTCCTCAGCTACCAGGAGATGCTGGATGCCGGCGGCTTCACGCTCGGCTTTGAAGAGAACACCAGCACCATCGCCTACTTCGAGGTGATTGCGGAACGGAACACTAGCGTCATACTGCATTTTGTAGGACATCGTCCTATCACTGAATAATGAGAGTTCCAAACAAAGGGTTGATAAGATATCGGAACAAAACTTGGGGAAAATTGTACGTATAGGGGGCCTCGGATAGGGTAGTAAGCTATTCTCCCGATACCAAAATGCGTTGATTCTAAAAGTGCATTCACTGAAAAGATGGTATTCCTCCTCAAAGTTTTTTATATCGGAGTTGATGTTATTTTCAACATAATATTTAATTTTTCCTCCAGATTTCATGGCTATTTACATTAGTGAACTGAAGGGTAGATGAGTGAACTATTATAGGAGTCGATAATACCATCCTAGTAACCCTTGGATATGACGCGATCAGTCTACAGTCACTGTTTTATTTTTATTATAAGTACACAAACAAGGATTTGAAGATAGTATGCTAATTTCCATTGGATTTCCAATTATAGCTGTTTATTCCTAGCTTGTGTCCCTTTGCCAGTTCAGTGAGGGTGAGACCTATTGGCTCAGGTAACGGACGCAAACAGCTCTAGCTGGATCTGTTTCAGGACGGCTCGTTGCCCGATCTGCGCGCCGTGTACGAGCAGGCGGTGACTCCGCATCTGAGCTCCCTGCCGCACTCGGACGCGGAGGGCTTCGCGCGCGTCTGCCAGCGGCCGCGCTACGCCTACTTGGCGCCGGCGTCCGCGCAGGCGCTGCTGCTGCGCGAGGGCGCGCCGCCCTGCGACGTGGCGCCGGTGCCCGGCACCGCGCTGCGCGACAACCTCGCCATCGGCCTGCGCAAGGCTGGCCCTTATCGCAGTCTTCTCAACCAGAAGTAAGCGGAAACGCCTCCTCTCTAACAAGTTCTTTCAAATAGAATAATTAATTGTACGCCCCATACCGTGGGGCACCCGGCAAGAAAACGATGCTAAGATGCTGGATTATAACTCCCTTCTCAGCAAAATAGGAATTGAATGAGCCATTTCACAATACCACACTTCCATACATTACATTTCTATGCAGGTGAGTAATATCAGGTAGTAAAAAAACTTGTGTTTATTTTATATTAACAATAAGAAGTTCCTTTACAGCGGCGAGAGTGTTGTGCTCGCCACACAACCTCCTCCTTGTGCCGACGGCGACGAATAGGTGAAGCCCAACCTTCACCTCCCTTGTGGGCCACATCGACCTGTGAGCAATTCCTGCAATTGCACAGGGATACCTTTACCTTTAATTCCTTTTCCATTTTGACCCAGAAGCACAGAATTGCGTAGATAATTTTTTTGTAATTTTTCGATTTTGTAGCACCTTGCATGTCTCCACAACTTTACGCGCATTTCCCAGACTCGAAGCGCTGTTGTAGACTTGGGAAGACGTTGGTGTCATTTGTAAACAGCGAGTGCATTGGAATTCTGACCGTGAGGCTGACAGTCTAAGATTCTGCCGGCCAAAAATCGGACCCATCCGCGAGAAGGCGATCGATACAGGACTGTCGTAATTTGCACCCGGATTCCGACAATTTACAAAATATCCTTTTTCTTCGTTTGTATTCCAAAAAATATAGATTTTTTTCTTTGAGAATATTTATAAATATTCCCAGGGCTTCGGTTCAATATAAACACGACCTTCTTACGTTATAGAACAGAAATCGACAAGGAACTGCTGTACAAAAACAAAGCGTCTATCGTCAAATTGCACTATTTACCCGCACCTTATGTTCTACCAGGGAGATGTCTCCCCGGAGTGGGCACCTGGGCGTTACCCCATACCAAGGTAACTGGGTCTCGCCAGAACGCAGCTGATCCTCACAGTAACCTCCCCATACAATTCCAGGCAGCCCTGCCTGCTCAGTGCTGCTGGCTTTCCAGGCCAGTGCCGGAGCATAACTTCTATATCAAGGATATTTTTGTTACAGGTTAGGATACCTCCGAAGCAGTGGAATTATCCAAAGGCTCTACCGAGAATTGTGGCCTCAATATGCCATTCCATCATCGGAACAAAAATTTAATGGAGTTAGCATATCAGATATAATTCCACTCCTGCTCTTATTGTTCATTGGGATTGTTGCAGGATTGTTTCTATTGTTAGCAGAATATGTAGCCTCACAAATTAAGCCAACACCTCTACCTTGGCTCTACCATGATCACAGAAATAGAGGTTATTTGTCAAAAAACAAGAGAGATGAAAATCAAATATTAAAATGGGTGGTAAACAAACAAAAATAAATATATAGTAAGGAAAAGTATGCCTAAATGTATTAATTGCGAATTAACATTAGAAATATACTACATACTATTGATTGAGAAAACTGAAGTAGCAGATAAATATCAGGCCAAAGAATTTCATTAGAGGATTAGAGACACAGACCAGTCTTTCTGAAATTATAAGAAAATTAGTCTCAATATACCGTTATTCAAAAACTAAAATAACTTATAATAATCAATTTATTATTGTGACTGTGCTATTATTATGTGCGTTTAATTAATGCTGAAAAAGGTGTCAATTACTTTCTAAATATTAGGATGTCAATAACTAGGTTACTACGACACGTTCGGCGAGTAATTTCTCGTTTAAAAAATTACGCGTTTTTTTGTAAGTTCACAGAAAACAATTTAAATTTACATAGTTGTCTGGCTCCTTCATACTCAGGTATAAAAGTTGTATAAAAAGCATCAATAAAAATTCTTTTTAATCTTTGTTTTTATGCAAAATTGTGTTTAATTATCGTCAAACTGATGAATCAAGTAATGACTTATGCCGCTAAGGAAGAATAGTTATCCACTTCTTTCCACACTACTAGCTATCCACCACTTTCTACACTGAATGGATAGCTGCTTTGAAATTTCCCCTTATTATAATTCATTTTTCTACAATACTTCCAGAATATTTCAAAACATTTCGATTAAAAAGTGTCAATCGATGCAACTTGACGATAGGAATCGAATGAGCTACTGAAAGCTCTATACATAACTTACCCCCCTGAAAACAACACTTTTTGTATATCCCCCCCCCCTCCTTCCAAAAAACACATTATTTTCTAGATTACTCTTGGAACGTTTCGGAAATAAACAAAAATGAATCAGTGCAGGCTTATTCATGTAGTCAGTCAAAATTGGATACAAACAATTAAACTTGTTCGTTAATAGTATTATCGCAAAATTTACAATACTGATTCCATATAATATTCATTGATATTTTTTTGAGAAATATATTTAATAAATAGTAAAAATGTGTGTTTCCTGTTTTATTTGTGCCTATTCTACCATTTATGAAGCCTAACTGAGATGCTGAAAAAACTTATTTTAGGCAACTAAAACGCATATTTTTCAACCTAAAAATCCGCCTTCTAATTATGATGCAGGTTCTTGGCAATCACAGATAAGTTTACAAACCAAATATTGACACTTAATTATCATAGAGAATCCTTATAGTAAGTGTTTCGTTCGATTGTGAGCATAAACATTGCATTTGGTATTATGTTATGTTTGTTTTAATTTTTTATTAGTATGTTTTTACGTGAACAATTATTGAAAATAAATTGGATCGTAATTTCATTTTAATCCTATTTGATTAGCATAGAGGTAGTTATTAGATGGAACATCTGATTGATGTCAACAACTGAACGCGTCATTTTGTGTGGCATGTTGCTGCACTGTGGTTGTCCTTAAAAACCGGCCAATTCTTTTGTTTCAAACGTCTAGTGAATCGGAAGTGGAGTTGACACCTCCAGAAATAAGAGGAAAAGCGAAAATGGTGACATCGGAATTATTGCTGCCACTTTTGTACTCCCTCACAAGCGGTCTCTTAAACCAAAGCCACCTACGGCAGGGTAGGGTATGGAGCTGTCCGCTAGGTGTCATCGGCTGAATCCTGCATGTCAACTGCCAAGAAACGATTCTGTCAAATTTTATCTTATAAATTACAATAAGTCATAAAAAAGTACCGTATGAAACTCAATGTAATGGGTATTAAAATACTCGCGTTAAGTTTACGATACTCGCTCGTATCACACTCGTGCCTTGTGACCCATCATTACATAATCGTTTCATAATGTACTATTATTGAAAATTTGTTTCAAAGACAAATTGCATTGTTGTTTTTACTTTCACGCCTTCGGAAGAAAAAGTTATGTAATCGTGCACCAGAAAATGCCGAATTTTCGCCTGAAAAAAAAAAAAAAAAAAACAACTTATTGCCGGGCTCTGGAAACGAAAAAGTGAATAAATCCTGTTGCTTAATTTTGAAGAAAAAAGTCCTCTAACACGAGGTGTAGTTAGAAACTATGTTTTGTTGGTTCTTAATACCGAAAAATCATTTGACGGCAAAACTTCCATCTGTGGTCAACGCTAGCGCCTAAACCGTTCAGCCGATTTTCTTCAAAATTAATAGTTCCCAATCAATCTGAATGAACTCATGACCGGGATTTTCAAACGCATATTTTGAAATTTGAGAGTACTTCACATAAAGCCTCAAAAACATTTTCAAAATTTTCTCAAAATGGCATCAAATTGTTTTATCAAACGTTGTCTTCGAATAAAAGAACGCTTAAGAGAAGGTAGTCTCATGTTTGATGAAAGATTTTTTGAAAATTGAAAAGGTGGGGCAATTTTTCGGGGGCGTCTCCCTACAACTATAATATTGAAGACAGAGATTTTATTCCTAACAAAATCTGTTCTTTAAACACGGATCTTTAAATACGTTAATGTTCAATTTTTCGAAAATATGAGTAGTTTCCGTGTTGCATTGCGCGAAATATAAGCAAATTTTTTTCTCTCAATTAGCTCCACATATGTAATAAGGGACGGTAAAAAATATGGTGCTAGTCCAATTTTCGGTTATTGCTCGTTTTTTTTTTTTTCGAAAACGCTCAAATGTGAACATTTGAAAACTACAAAACTGGAGAAAACGATTTTTGCTTTAAACAAAATCTGTTGTAAAAACTCTGATTTTTAAGAAAAGGAATGTAAATTTTTTTCCGAGTTCTCAAATTCCGAATCCTCAAATTTATGCAATTTTTTAAAACTTTCCTAAATTAAAATGTAAAAAAAATCTCCAATATTTTTTTAAATTTCCTTCACACATGCAATATTGGACGGTAAAAAGTGTGGTGCGACTCTCATTTTCGTTAGTCACATCAAATCAATTGTCATTCTGTACATCTATTTGAACTGATTTAAATACGATAATGAATATGTCAGCATGAAAATTAAATACAATATTATAGTACCCATGGGACCAACTTGAAAGGTTTGTAATTGAGCGTCAAAAAATGGCAAATTTTCGCCAGAAAAACTTATTTCCGGACTTCTGGTAACAAAAAAGTGGATAAATCCTGTTACATTTAGAAAAAAATCCTCTAACACGAGGTGTATCCAGAATCCATGTTTGTTGGTTCTTGATACCGAAAAATCAATTGACGGCAAAACGTTAGGGGCTAAACCATTCAGCCGATTCCTTCAAAATTGATATTGCATTATCGAGCTGAACAGACTGAAGGCATTGGGGACTTCTCACGGATATTTTGCTTGTTGGAGTTATTTTTACATGAATTGGGTATTTTTACCTTTAATGCATCTGCCCGAGTTTGATCCATAGAGCGCTTGTGTGGCGTAGTGCTTTGGGTGCCGGAAAGTTAACTTTATGTATCGGAGTATCGGGCCTCGAAGCGGACAAGAAAATTTGCATCTTGAAAACACTTATGCTGGTTCATATAGCAGTACAATATTGAGAAGCACTTAGGAACAAAGCGAGAAAGTATGTGCTTTGGCAGTACCACTAGTTTTATTTACATTCGGTACGTACATTGGAAGTTACCTATATACATTTTTACGTTTTTAAACAAATAAACACGTTTAGTTAACAACTTTCCCCTCTAGAACGGAAAAGGAAGGATAGGGAAGAGTGTGGATTTATGAGAGAGTTCTCACTTAGGAACGGTAATCAATCATTTAATCATAGAAATGGAAAAAGACATTGCAGAAACAAATCTCGCGATCAAAGAGACGGTTGGTGGTTGCAATCGAGGTTTCTGAATTCTGATGCATCACGGTGAACCAAGGCTGTTATAACCCACTGTTCACAAAAAGAAATGACCTATATTATCACCAGGCTGGGGTGAACAAAATGCACTATGAAGCTCTGTTCCGAGAGGGCAAAGAGTTGTCTTATTCACCCAAAGGAGCGCGCTAAGTGGTCGGCTGTACGTTTGGAGAAGCGAGAGACTTGTTAAAACCAGGCGCTTATTCACTGATTGAAAGCTTAAAATTGGAGAGAATATAGCTTCTCCCAGAAAATGTAACACAAAAATTCTCTTCTTACAATTATGTTTGATCACAAGACTTTTAATTGATAACAAATCAAAACATTTCAGTCTTGTGGGTCTATGGCTATCAGTACCAGAATAATATAGAATCTACAAATAATAGAGAATGTACGCACAGTTGTATACTTCGATTTCTTTTTGAAGTGGCTTGTCAAAGTCACGCACGACGACGGGTGAGAGAGGGCAGATTCCAATAGAAAGCTGCATCGCAAGTGACGTTGCAGCTCCCTATTGGAACCTACCTTGAAAAACTAATGGTGCTATACTTCCATTTTTCTACAGTGGCCTGTCAAGATCACACATGAAAAAAGGAGAGGGAAAGCAGATTCCAATAAAAAGCTGCAACATCACTACATTTAGTGATGCAGCTTTCTATTGGAGTTTCCCTTCCCTCTCCCTTTTTCTTGCCTGATCTTGACAGGCCACTTCAAAAAAATTGGAGTATAGCACCATTAGTATTTTATGTCAATCTTATGAAGTGTTTTCCATATATGTGATCACCTTTCTTCTGCACAGATTTGCTTTTCTTTCGGTACATTTTTACATTGTTTGCAAAAATTGAGAGCTGCCCCCTGGAGTTAATTTTATGCTTCAAGGATTCAAACTGAATGAGCTTGAATAAGATAATAATTGTGACTGTGAAGTTATAGTTATGAAAACTGTTGATGTGGCATCCAAATGTATATTTGATAGACTTTGCTGAACCTCTCCATTTAGTATTAGTGTTGGATTCAACTTTCGCTCTTTTTCTTCAAATGATTATTCAATGACAGATCCCATTCTTTAGCCATTAACAAATACTTTTATTTGCTAATAATATTTTGAATCAAGTTTGAATACTATATTTGTATGATATAAATTGTTTTCGCAAAATAAATAATCGATATTTTATCAATAAAAATAAACTTATTTTTTACCATTTGGTGCATACAAATTGGTATGTTATCTATGTTATATATGTGTGTTATGTATGTTATATATGTAAAGAATCTATGTGGGCTGATGGTTAAGCAGTTAAAGAGCATTATCAACATTCAATATTCAATTTATTTGATGACATGGTCATAATTTCTCACAAAGATACCTCTAATATCTACTCTTGTGAAGTTACGTTTTAGAACAAACAGCAGTTATAGTGTATAAATAATGTAATGTCAGGTCACACTGAACCAGTATACTCTTCTGGTTTTGCATTTCTTATAAATAATGCAGAACTAGTACTAGTTCTTATTAAAATGTATGAAGAAAGAAGAAAAAATGTATATATACTATGCATAACTGAATTAAAAAATAATATATTTTACTACAAAAGGAATTTCATAGTTTCAGAAATTCTGATTTAGAAAATACTATTACTAATTGTCAATTCAATAATCAATAATATCTATCTGAGGACTATAAAAGTGATTCTAGGCAGAGACATAGTGTGAAGTGAAGACTTAAATTGAGGTTAAACAAGGCTGGCTTTGGAACCAGATGACAGGAGTTGTATAGTCAATCACATTAATTGCCAGTCACAAGTTCAAATATGCAGTGGCACCTCATTTTTATAATACAGTCACAATAATCTCAATTAATCATAGATACTACTAATAATTTTATCACCTCTATTTGCTATTTCAAATCCCCACATTTATCACAGCTACCATTATGAAATCTACCTGCTAGCATCTGAAAACAGATGTGATTCAATGAAATTTGCAACAAGACTCTGCTACCAACGAATCTCATTTAGATAAAATGAATAGAATGTAAGAGGCAAAATAATTAATTTTGAATGTGTTAATAAATCTTATAATGAAAATTATCTTTAAAACAATTAAACATATTAGCAAGTTAAAGCAAGTTCAGTAAAACCTGTGTATGTCAAAAACTGATAGATCCTTAAACAATTTTAAGTCTTCGCAGGTCGCATTAAAGAGATTACAGACTTCCACTTTAAAATTAAAACACACACCATATTCTCTATATATTTTTTAAAAATTTTACCACTTGAACCAATGCTACTTCTTATTCATTATCATGTAGCCAACAACACACAAGAGAAAGCATTGGGAAATAAAAGTACATGCATTTATGTAGTAAAGCCTTCAATAGAATTTTGTATACACATACAGTACCTAATTGTTTTACAGTTTCATAGTTGCAGTAAAATAGGTTGTTGACTTTGAATTAGATGATTGGCCAAGGTGATTCCATTTCTTAAGTTGTTGTTTTTTTTCCTGTTAATACAGGGTTGACCCATGAAGCAGCACTGTGCATTATAAGAGTTAATGGAAGAAATATAAAAACAAATTTGATTTTTACCCAAGTTGTAATCACTTGCAGTTGCTTGTATTTAGAGGTCATTTGCACCCATAATTTCATTGTTTCATCGTTCATTCAATATTTTGTCTATAATAGAAGGCCTTCTTATAGAGTTTCCGTCAGTCAGATTTCATTGTATTATTATTATTAATAATATTTCATATGAACTGTGGGTGCCTCTGCATTTTTAAGCATGTTATTGGTCTCTGACAATAAGAATGAAATATTTTTTTTATTACATGAACAATTATGAATATCTTTTAAATAACAGATTCATTAAAGTTCAAAAGTTCAAATTCCACTGTGGGTAAAAACCTCAAGAGAAATAACCAATACATTCAATTTCCTCAATTTGGCAAAATACCAAAAAAATTCGAGAAAATAACTCAACAGAACTGAACTAAATTTTCTAAATTACTTCTAAGCAACATTTCATCAGCCCATTCTTATATGATGTAGTATCACTGCTTGTCTGATCTGTTAAGCGTTTGTATTTATTATTTACAAATTACACATTACATTTCTGTAATGCATTGTGACAATACCGTGAAAATATCTCAGTATATATTCATGTATATAGGCAAAATCTAACAATGCTGTGTTTCCACACTAATGAAGTATGCAAATAAATCAACAAATCATTAAAGGCATCTGACAATATTTCAAATACATTGAACCGAAACTAGCTTCCATTGCTTTATCAAGAGATTTCTTCAGTGAAGTGAAGAACAGAAAACAAATAACGTGAGACAATATACAGCATATTGTATTTTCTTAAGAAATATATGACTAGTATTCTTCATTTAAGGCTTCACTGAAAAAATACTCTTGTAATTCAATATCATGAAATTTCTTATAGATATACTACTTTAATGCAACAATCTAATACTTTCAACTATTTAGAACTTAATTTTTTCAACTGTTCAAAAGTTATCACACATTATACAAAAATTGGAACACATTAATAGTTAGTTTAATTCTTCCACACAACTCTATTGCGGTAAATTCATATCTCATTCATATCATATCTGCCATATGAAGAAATTGATAAACAGTCTTTAAATATCATTAATTACCTAATTCCTCCAATATTTGCTAACAATAATTTTATAGGAAATAATTTTCCTTTTGCCATGGTTGAAAATGTGTATCTAAAATTTTTTGAAGACTAAAATCTTTGCAAGTTCTTAAGGTTACATTGTGGCCTTTTTTCAGTACATATTACCTATAACTGAAAAACAATAATTGATAGTATGTAGATCCAAATGCAAGAAAAGGAACCTACAGTTTCATTTCAGAAGGTTTGTAGAAGATTTCTGATTCAATGATGCAAAATTCTCACCTTTGAGCAATAAACCTTTCACATTTGGCATACAATTTGTGCTCATTGGGTCTGCATCACAGCATGCAACCTCTAAATGCAAAATGCAGATCAAGTGAAGATTGGTAATTAACCACCATTCAACAAATTGTTTAGTAACATTGGAGAATATATAAATAAACTGTGCTAAATATATTCCATAAATATTTCATGTACATTTGTTTTGCTAATATTGATAATATATTAATACAGAAATGAAGCAGTCATAGCAGAGCAATATCAACAAAAAATTGTACAGTAATATGGAAGAACATGAAGTAGCACATATATGAATATTACAAATACTAGACAAGTGAGGTATATTCTAAAAATTCACAATTCCTTAAAAAAATCATAAAATGAATATCTTATTTTCACAACCAGTGCCAGTAAACACAATAACGCTAGCAAGTAATATTATTAAATATAAATAATGCATAACAAGTATATATACAATGACAAAAACAACAGAACATAAACAGTGAACTAAAACATTCAGCAAAGTAAAATAATATCACACATGAATACCTCACTGTAAATTTGGTTGTCAACCAGTAGTCCAAACAAATGGCTCAAGTCGCTCTTCCACAGGCAAACTATTATTAAGGGTTTCCATACTTTCAAGGGTTTGGTTTAACACCATATGACATCTATTTAATTGATGAGACAACTCATGAACTTTGTTGAGCTTCTCTGCATATTTGGCATATTTTTTCTGCCTCTCTGTCATCACTGCCATCAGTCGAGATATTTCTGAATCCAGCTGGAAAAACGAAACATTTTCAAGTTCAATATATAGTTGAGATTAATATAGTTGAATTAGACTTGTATAAGAGAGATTTTAGCGTATTCACTCCAACTTCCTGTTCTAGAATATTCCCTTAAAATTAAAATTTAACTTGTATATATTATATGACAGTGTTTAAAAAAATGAATTCAAAATGCAAGTTCATACTCAATCATTGAGAAAGCAAAAACTTGACAATTTTTATTTATAAATTAATTTATTTTAACCTCACTTAACACTTCATTACTAAAAGCATTTAATTTAAAATCAGTACATTCTAAAACTGTCAGTTTGGACAATGGTTGTATACAAAATAATTTAAACTAAATTTAACTAAAGGAAGTAAAAATTAACAAATAAAATATAATCTTACATAATGATCACATTATAAATCTGTGTCAGTTAGTAAATACCAGATGTAATACCTGACACTTTAAATACAATAATGCAGCAAAAAAAATTGAACTTACTTATAATACACTACATAGATCTTGGTAGTTTGTTTAATTTTCTATATATTCAAACAAATTTTTATTAAAATAGTGCATGAATACATTTTAGTATTGTGACATTGAAATCTGATGAATATAAGAATGTTGTGTAAATACTATGCACATTGTACTTCTCTCTATACATCACATTCAGTTTTTACTCTTATTTAACAAAATAAATCAAATCAAATATCTGAATTGGATAGAAATGGGCATTCTCCATGACACACATTTCTTTTCAAACAACCGATTTGTAAATGTATGTGATGTGCACTGTATCTGTTTGAAAATTGGAGCCACAGCCATATATTTTTACTCCCCAAATTCACCTCTTGATTTAAAAGATTATTAATATAAAATGCATTCTTTTTCAAAAGTTCATACAAAAATCTTGCTCTCCAACTTACATCTCTAATTCGGTGAGCCAGATGAGCTTGTTCATTGGAAACAAGTTCACTGCATATGGACATATGCTGCTGGTATTTCAAACAAAGTCCAAGCAGCCCAGAGGGATCTAACCTTTCTAGCACTTCAGGATCACGCATAGCAGGCAAGTTTAATGTCCCTCTCATTATTGGAAGAAACATAGGAGTAGCCTAGAACCAAATATTAACCAAATTACAGAATGTCTCACATATTTAAAAAAACTAACTACATATCACCTTTCATACCTGCAGCCTGAGAAGATCTGGATCTTTGTCTGTAGCTTCAGCACTTACAGCAGGTTTTACAACTACAATATTGTGAGCTGACTTGTTCAAAGTGGGGAGGGGTTTACGTGACATGATACCAGAGCCTTTGCGCCCAGTGGGGTTTCCCAACGATTTTCCTCGTTGTAACTGGCCAGACTGTTTCTGTGGCAATTTGGGAGAATCTGGAAGCATATAATTTATCACGTGTATAATTTACTTCTTCAAAAATTAATAAAACGAATTAGTGAAAAGCATATAAAAAATTGTATAGGACAAACATCAAATTACCCACCTCCTATAGGTCTGTTTACAGTATAGGAAATATACGGCAAATCAGAGTCCGAACATATACTCGGTCCCGGTGAAATACTTCCAGGTCGAGCTCCATCCTCTCCTGAAACCATTTCCCTTTCAGGAATAGATTTTCCTCTACGAAGCTGACCAACTGTTCTTGCCTGTCCGGACGGACCACCTCCTTGTTGGGAACTTTGCTCTGAACCCATGATTAATGTTTTTACACTATATCTATTTATAGATAACTTAGAGCTGTCACAGCAATCTTCACACAGCTGTTTTCAAGTTACAGTCCTTGCTTTTGAACTTCTTGTTCATTATCATGTAACAAAAATAGGATTTTACAGTTAACACAATGCTATCACCTTTGACCTTTCCCTACCTCTCCTGCAAAGCTGATACCATTATATACAATGACAGAATACATGCATACATGTGTATGGCCCCTTAAACCATAGAAGCACATAGAACCAGAACAGCTGACGAACCTGACCTGACAGCAGACTCACGGTTCTTTGATGTAAGTTCCTTGTATCACGATTCTGTCCAGTTCTGTCAATGGCCTGTCGGGACCATTGAATACTCTCTGGTCACGGTAGCGCCCTCTGTTTTTCAAGAGAGCGGTCTGGCAAGCTTTCCCCTGGCGGCAAATAAATGAACCAATCACATGTCATAGCGCTCAGCGCCTGGCGCAAAATTTGGAACGTCAGAAGAGCTGAATTGTTTCGTGTTTAACCTTCATAAAGTATTTGATTCTATATACACAGCTGAATTCAGATATATAGTTTTTAAATGATGGAAATTCAAAATTCAATGTATTAATAATATTTATTAATAAATGCTCGGAAACAAAATTTAGTCATCTCCAAAAATTCTAGCGCAATTTTTTTCAAAGTTGCTTCCAATTTTTTCTTTAAAAGTTTGAACCTCGTAGCCGAAGCAAAAGTAATGTCAACCAATAAAATTTATTGACATTTTTAATTGAGGTACAATGCTTACAATGAAGTACAACTGCTTCCCTTAATGTCATGCTGTTTTCCAGTACTTTTCTTCTCATAGAATTTCCATGATAAGTATTTCGTGATAGGTCAGAGGTTATTCCAAACATGGAGCTATGAATTTTCTATACTCCACAGGGATTAATGGCCTGGTTCTACAGGAATTCATGAAGGGACTCGGAAATTATGACTAATAAAATTATATGAATAACAGTATTAGAAAATTCATATAATAACATAGGCCCATAGGCATCAGTAATTGACACTTTCAAACAATGCTAATAAATAAGAAAATAACTATCCTAATATTATCACTTCACACAATTTCTGTTCACTGAATCTATCTCCATTGTAAATAATTAATTATAATACTAAATTGGCAATCATTTCAGTTGAAAGGTTTGTTGTGTATTTGAAAGTGTCAACCACTGAACTTGTCAACAATCGGTGCCTTTACCTTTTATACAAGAAACAATATCTTGAAGCGTTTCAATGAAATGGAGACACAGAAACACAGACGAAGAAGAATGAAGACAAGCTCTCAATGAGATACATTAATCTTTTGATCAGATCTAATAATGTGTAGATTTAAGACAGATAGGTTTTAAAATTCTATGTCAGTTAAATTAAAACTGGTACTCCTGGCTATTCTGAATGACTGTTAAAACAGTTTCTTTAAAAGAAGATAAGGTTTCAAAAGCCCAATATGTTGTAAAAAATGTCCATACAATTATCTAAACTTGCATGTATACAGGTGTCCAGGAAGGAAACGTTGAAAGTTTGAAACTAAGCCCTGAAGGCAATAAGCATGTTTTGTTTAATAAACTACTTGGATATCCAAATCGCTGAGCTGCTTTGCTCGAAAGTTGGTTTGAAAAAATTCTTCCTATCCAAAAATTTGCATTTCAGAGACATAATAAACAAATAAAATTAAAAAAACAACCTAACAACATCATTTGCTTCCAAGTAATAGAAACCATTTGCATCCATCTAAAAAGTTACAGATTTGATACGAAGGTATTCCTGGCTAAATGGCTAAAATACCCTCATACAGGTAGCAAAATGAAAGTTCAAGGAAATGTGCACACATAATGATGTTATATTCTCTGTCCAGAAGCAAATCAAATGACCATTTCAACATTAGCTCAATAGATGAAGGGAAACTGGACGTTAAACTTCATTGACATTGAGGTAAAAAATACGAATTTCAAAAGGAAAATACA
Organism: Gryllus longicercus; assembly: GCA_038098605.1. Taxonomy (NCBI): domain Eukaryota; kingdom Metazoa; phylum Arthropoda; class Insecta; order Orthoptera; family Gryllidae; genus Gryllus; species Gryllus longicercus. Next base: position 4,963,281 of record JAZDUA010000015.1, on the reverse strand, counting down.
GTAAGTAAACAAACTTCTTTGATTTGAAAACCTAAAACGTTGCCTCACTTGGAACCTCAGTTACAAATAAATGCCATTCATGTGATTATTGCAAATCTTTCTGCATGAAGCTTGCAACCCTACCAATGCCCTGACTATTTATTTATGAATCTGTAGTTTTTGTTAAAACTGATTTACATAAGGGTGGGGACATATTTTCATGCGAGACAGACATTTATAATTTCAACCCTCATTATAGGAATCACATTCATAGGTGTTACTATCAAGAGCTCGCTACTAGAAATTCACCTATAGTACATGTGAACTTTGTAACACATAATGATGTTATATTCTGAACAGTTGAACAACTTTGCAACACGTTGCCAGTTAACATTAAATAATTAAAATCAATAGATAAGTTTAACTGCCAAATAAACATTTTTTGGCTGCATAACTGTTTCTGTACAATTAGAAACTATTCTGACCAGCAAGAAGTAAATTATATTTTTACTTTAAAAAATATTAAATAAATTAGTTAACATTTGTACAATATTATTTCAAAATGAATAGATATGCCTGTAACAAGTTTCAACTTTTGGGTCAATGACCCCTATCTCAAACAGGATTTTCATCCATTTTCCATAATCCATTGAGCAAGTGGGGTATGCCCCTTGTTTTGATATTAATACAAAAGTAGCTTTACAACACACACATTTTATTGAGCTCTCCTTTTGCTAGTTATAGTAGAAGTAGAGGCAAGTTTTACTATTTTGTTAGCAATATTAGACTACTGGTGGTAGCCTACATAACAAATATTCTGACAATTTTCGTATATTCAGTGAGTTCAGTGAAAATGAGACATGCACAATTTTTTTGAGCATCTTTTAAAATTCAGTAAAGAATTTGAAAAAATATTTTTTTAAGCGTCAAGCAGTATTTTCTACCACAGATTAATAATGCAGAGGTGAATCTTATTCTTAATATCTGGACACACCTGAAAACAATGAAAATTTTAATGATAATGAAGAAAATAAACATAATTCCAAACACATTTTTGTGTTAAAATCCTGTTACTCAGTAATGCATCAATATTTACATTTTCAAAATGTGTGGTCAAGATTTTTGTCAGTTCAGTTGGAGAATGATATAGTGCACAAATGTGTAAAATTAATTCAGGATATTCAGTAATTTTGCAATTATTTCTGGTATTCATATTAAACTTTTAACTTTAAAACCCAATGGCTCAAAACTTATTTTTCAGTACTTCCATCCCTTTTCTTCTACACCCGACAATTACTGTAACAAATGGAAACTATAGAAGTTTTGTAGAGCTATTCCTTCACTGAGAAATAAACACTCAGTTCATACTGTAAATAATCTAGATGTGAAGAATTGAACCACATGGATGAAATAAAAATACTAATGAAATACAGATAAAGATTTTATTACATATTAATAATAAAACATAATGTGACACAGAGTGCCATTACAACTAAGTCACTGCAATTTCATTCAACACACTATAATTCATTTTGGAGAATGTGCCAATGAGTACACAACCATTCTCTCAAATTATTTAGAAGGTTTAATTACAAATAAATGAACAGTTAACTACTATATTTCAAATTAAATTGCTTATAGAAAGAAATTCAGACAATTTGGCACCTGAGAAAAAAAACTCATTTTGTACAAATGAAATATGTGTTAACAGCTGCTCATAGATTTAACATAGTTTTAGTACCAATTACCTTTACACTTACTTCTTTCAGGAACTTTCTATAGAAGTCACAAAAGCTCCCTCAAAAAGTAACAAGTAATTCTTTACACACCATGCTCTACTAGCATATCTCAATACTTATAAAATATTTTACATAATGGTAATTAAGGTTTATAATAATTATATACATATGATTAAAATGAAAGGAAGCATATTACATTATGCAAATTACCGCCCTCCACTGGGCAAAGATGAAAGAAAATGAAAATCGAGGATGATTACACATTGCATTGCCATAATTCAGTTTGCTTATCCATTTACACGCACACTTTTTAAATACTTCAATCATTGTAGCTAGAAATTCCATTCATTATACGCATAACAAACATAAAACCAAAGAACAGTGTCAGTATTCAGGGTAATTTCACTGCAACAGATGAACAAATACAAAGCTGGTAGGCAGCATTTTTGGACAACTGACAGGTAGCACCAACATGTTATAGACCTGTCAACTTAATCAGAAGTACTGAAGAAATTGTTACCCTGAGTACAAGCACCAAAAACTTATTTCAAAGAATAGAACTCACAAGAATACATGTTGGGAAATGGAATCAAAATTAAATTATATAAAAAGAAATAAGTATTTCTTCATAAAGATTTTAACAATTTATTAAACAAACCTGGTAATACTTGAATTAACTTTTTCATTCATTGTTTGTCAACAGAGCTTTGACACTCGAGAAGTACAGCTAAACTGAACCTTTCAGGAAACTATTACTGTAATGTTATAAAGGTGGCACTGCTGGTACTACTTGCATTACTTTTCACTAGTCAGGCAACATTTGTCGTTCTATCTTTCAAAATGATTACAAAATTGTTTGCACTCTTTGACAAATACACTGCAGTACCTAACATCTATTGAATCAAGGACCTTTGAAAATTATATAGAAGAGCTAGGGACAGCATTTGAATATCAAAATTAAAATCTCACAAACCTGACAATATTTAGAATTTGTGAATCACATGAAGAATGTAGAAACAGTTTCAGTAATATTGTCTGGTTAAATTCTGGAGATTTCAAATTCATGTTTTCCTTCAACAGTGATGTCAAACATAACCATACTAATATATTTATAAATAATTATAGTAATGAAAATTAAAGACAAAAGTTTTCTTCTAAGAAATTCATGCATATAAGAGAAATGTTTGTCTTTAAGTATAAATAGATGCCAAAATGCCAGTTCATTACTTGTAGCTGTCCCTGCCAAAAATTGTATTGAAATAACCTACACACTTTTTACTGTATCAGCCTTAAAATTTTATAATGAAATTGTGAATTTGCAATGCTGCAATCACAAGGCAACGGTAAAACATGTTCTACAAATGCCATACTTATATGCTACTCTGACATTTGTTTTCTATCCGTCTATATTATTTCTATGTAGTAAAAAACTGTTTTCATTTTATTACAATGCAGGTGCAATGATTCCTGAAAGTATAAGCTCAGATGATGATAAGGCTCAATCTTTTATGGCTACAGTTGAAAATGTTTTTGGATTTTTTCCCTCATATGTCGTGAATCCATCTACTTAAAGCTACAGGGTCTGGCACTTCATTCAAAATTTGTATAACAGTACACAGTAAAAAGCAGTAGAATGTTGTAGGCCATCTTCCCTCATTACAATTCTTAACTATATATATAATATTCAGGAATACAATATTATTTTAAGAACAAATTTGTAGCTTGCGAAGTCCTATGACCCTACCTGTGAACATCTTCAAAGAATTGTGTCATCATCATTGCTGTTGATTTATTAATTTGCTGTTCTTTAGTTAGTACCATAACGAAAATGAATCCTTATGAATGTTCAGTAGTATACTTCTTTTTATAAGAATCATGTTGTGTATTACAAAAACAATTGGTTTTCCTTTCAGGAACAAAAATCTAACAATTCTTTAATTTTTTGTAATATTTTAAAATTCTTCAAAACACATAGTCCTACTTACTTCTTTCAGCATTAATATTTTTCGTATGCCCAAGAATAATTAACATTGTGTATTGTTTACATTGCATTGAAAGAATGAACAGAAGAGGAAAATTTCTAGATTATTATTTTGTATAATCTCAAGTACACTTCATCAGTTTTATGCCGAGAGAAAGTTACTTACAATATTCTACGCATCCCAGTTACAGATAGTTATCACTTCTTTAGGCAAACAAATGGGGTGGGTGTTAGGAGAATGAAAAATAAGAATCGTTCCTGATAGGAGAGATGTTAATGTATTAACATCCTCAAATGAAAAGGAAGAGATGATTACAACAACAATGACAATGATAAATCAATTGAAGTGTAGAATAAGTGTATTTGAATAAATACATTGCTTCCATTTGAAAGTATACTATGTAATGCAAATTTCATATTTATCTTGACTTCATATCTTACTATGATATTCATTTTGATGGTAGGCCTTTGTGAATATCTCCAAAACAATTGAACTATTTTGACAACTTTTCAGTTGTGTGACATCTAGATTAAACTCATTTACTATAAATGAGTAAACATCACACATCAAAGAAGAGAGAGTTCTTGGTCCATGGCTTGTAGTACTGTAACATTTTTTTGTCACTTATTTTGGAAAATGAGCTTGAGAGTTGATGTTGAAGAAAATGCCAAGAACGAGAAATTGACAAACAAGTACATTGCAAATGCTTTGATATTTAGAGTGCTCACAGACAATATAAATCATATTTTGTTTATTTAAAAAATTGTTCATTTGCATCAGCGTAAATACACAATGTTACCTTTCACATATTAACTTACTAAAAGGAAAAAAAAAACAAAAAAAGCAGTAGTCTATATTTTTAGTGATGTGTGTCAGTACAATACAACACACTTCTTTAGAACATCTCTTTATGTCACTTAGATTTTCTTTAACCAATAAATGACTTACACAAAACAATGCAATCAACTGAAAAATCAATTAAATTTTCACAATTATTTCTAGAACAACATACGATAATTGCCATCACTAAAAATTTAAACCACACCAAAATCTGTATGAATGGTAACATCACAGTTGTTCTGTTTCTCTGCAGCAGCCATATTGACCTCAACCAAGGTGTCAATACTATTAATGCTCACACCTTTAAGAATCTTTTGGGCTGCAATTGATTTGAAGTGCACAGTTAAATCATTAAGACTAGGATAAGGGCAAAGGTCTGAATTACTTCTTTCTTCTAAATTTTTCATACTGGCAGATAATAATTTGTCATTTCCATCAAGATGTTCTATGTATAAATTTCCATAGGAGCCTCCAAAACTATCAAAACTTTTTGTTGGACTTGATGGATTGCTACAACAATTATTTTTTAAGCCATCACCATTACTGGCAAGGATGTTTGAAAGGCTTTCATTTCTCAGAACATTCTTGTAATTCAAACCATCCTTATTCTTTGTTGGCAAGGCAGGAGATGTTGCTTGTGTGGGTAAAACACGAGCATTGTTCATTGTTGGATCACGATCACTAGAAGTCGGTGTGGAGGGCGGTTGTGCGTTTGGGTGAGATGAAGCAGTATTTATGTTACATGCATCTCCAGAATCCTTATTCTTTGCTATAGCAGGAGATGCCAAAAGTTCATTTGATATTTGGTGGCTTTTATTGTTATAATTAAAGTTATTAGTAAGTTTTCCATTATTGTTAGTTGGAGCTTCACTACAGTTAAGAGATTCAACTGAAGGAAATCTCCTTTTCTCTAAAACACTACTGGAAGCATCAGTTTTCCCAGCAATAACTGATTCAGCATCTGAACCTGCTTTAAGAACTTCCCGTGGGCTATACAGGGAAGTAGGGCGCTCCAGCCTTGGTCGACTTTGTCTTGATGATGCTTCATTGCATTTTCCATTGCTTAATGGAACAGCCTCTTTAACAGGAACATCATGATGTGGCGCATTTCCATTAATTATAATAATATCCTTACTAGGTAAAGCACATCCATTGACATTATTTCGTACTCCATTTTCAAAAGTAATGACAGATCTCACAGGTGAATTTTGCTGTTGAACATAAATTTTTGTATTGGAAGCATTGACAGTTGTGGTTGTAGTAGTGCTAGATGATGCAGAACCACCATAACCAGAAGGCGATTCTGATGTAACAGTAACACTTCTTTGAGCGGGAGGCTCCTGGAAAGGAAGTGTCGATGCAGTCGACAACACACTACTGCGTCCATTGCTAGATTGATATTGACTGGAATATCCAGATGTAGATGGAGGTGAACTTCGGTTTGTGGCCGACACTTGTAGTGTAATAGAACTTTTACTACTGGGTGAACCTTGATCAACTTTCTGTGCTGATTGCTGACTCACAACATTACTCTTCACTTTTGCTGGAGAGCTGTGCCTACTGGAACTGTTACTCTTGTTTACTGAAGCCGAAGAGTTGTAAGGAATCTTACTGGGAGAAGCTCTGTTTGATGAAAGTAAAGTGTGATTAGGAGAATTTCTATTTGAATGGCTGGTTAAACTTTTACATGGGGATGAAGAAATACTCTTAGATGAGTTAAAGGAAACCAGTGAACCATTCTGCTGAAGAGATGACTTATTTGGGGTGGAGTGATTGGATGTAACAACTGAACTTTGAGATGGAGAATGATTATGACGCTCAAGTGTGGAAGTTTTGCTGGGAGAGGGATTAGGTAGTACTGAAGCTCGTGATGTAGAATTAGAGGAAGAAGACCGTCTAGGCAAGGTGGAGCTCTGTGATGGAGACCTATGTCGTCGACTAGAGCGAGGAGTTGAACTGCTTGTAGTAATAACCGTCTGGCTCTGGGGATTGGTTGCCAAGCTCATAGCTGAATCTCCAGAAGCATGTCGCCTGTGGCGACGAGGCAGAGTGGCAGCTCGGCTAGAAGTATCTTCATCTGTCCATGGAGCAATTGTACCATGGGATTGGGCAAGGCTGTCCCGACACTGAAATAATACAAAACATATCATATCAATAAATATCATATGTCTCAAAAGCCTAAAAACATCTGGTAACAACCAGTCAGTTCCAATCCATCAAAAGAGATGTTTGAATCACAAAATTTGCATAAAAATATTTCAAAGAAATTATTAAGAATTATTTCAATAAGATTAGTGCTTTATATCCTTATTAGAATTAATTTAAAAAATTGATTTTAAATGTAAACATAGCTTACACTGTTGGGCACTGTGCTGCTACTTCCACTGCTTGCACTTCGAGTCTGAGTCCCAATTGAATGCAAGTGAACCACACGGGGATTGAACCACTCAGTTGGAGGAAATTGGGCAGAGAAAGTGGGTAATGGAGCAGGTGGAGCCGAAGCACCTCTCTTCCTGCCACTACGTCGAAACAGTCGAGAAAGAAGAGATCCTTTTTCTGAAAAAATAAATAAATAAATAGAATCAGAAAGAAGAAATGTAAATAAAAAGTAGTAATTCTTAAAAACATTTTATATTTCAGTTCAAAATGTACACGAAAAATGAAATACATACTAGCTGGTGGTTCTGCTAACATAGTGGGACCTTCAGTGGAGCTCGAACTGTCAGACTGGTTGGCCAGCTTGTAAGGCAAATGCCTCAAGGAACCACATCGAGACAGAGAATTAGCAAGACGTTTGGAGCTTCCAAACAATCTAAGAGAGTGGCGACGTTCTAGACGAGCCAGAGGAAAGCTGGAGCTGCGTCGGGTGGCTCGAGGATAAATAATCTTGTCATTAGGATTACCTGGAATGAGAGGGAAATATCAAATTATATACAGAACCTTAGAACACTATTTCAGCAGCATTTCTATCACAATTCATTATCATAATATATTAATTTATGGCTCTTTAGTCAGAATGGAACAGAACCCTCTCCCTAATCATTCCACTGACCCTACGACAAAACCGTGACCACCCGCCTCCGAAAATCCAACACCCCTCCCCGTCCCCGGCACTCACCGCCGCAGATGACGTCGGCGAGGTTGGTCTGCACCGCCTGGTGGGTGACGTCGCCGTCGCGGATGGTGGTCATCTCGCCGTGCACCAGCGCCAGCGCCTCCTCCGTGGACATGAGCATGGGCCGCGTGGCGGCGTCACGGGGCTCGCCGTCGCCCGCCGCGTCCGCGCCGCCCGCGCCGCCGGCCCCGCCGCCGCCCGCGCCCGCGCCCCCGCCGCCCAGCAGGTGGCTGCGGCTGTGGCGGCGCCCGTGGCTCGGGTCGCGCCGCCGCCGCTCGGGCGTCACCACGAAGTACCCCTGCGACGTCTGGTACACCTGGCGAACGACAACACGTTGGCACACGATGTAACGTTGGTAATAGACACGAATTAAATTTAGATTCGCGTTTTGATGGTCTTTGACATGACGAAATGCAAGGTCCCTTTGTTTTTTAACTATAATTTAAAGGTGTATGAAATTACATTTTGATCATGAACCAAGTTTTAATTTTTGTTTTTATTTGACGTTCCAGAAGCCTGACATTACTTTGAGTAATTGGTCAGGCTTAGTTGTTACGTAATAACAAAAGAATGAAAATCATGTTAATATGCTCTGTTACGTATGAGAGACAACAAAGGCATTTTGGTTGGGGTTAAATTTTGGTTATTGGTCGAGCACTCAGCACCAAACAATGTTGAAAAAATTGAGTAAATGCCAAATAAGAAAGTGGAAGTTTCACTTTCGCTTACAAGCCACCTCTATAGATCAAGACTGTCGAATAGGACGGCGTCGTTTCTTCAGAAAATGCAACGCAGACACAAAAGTCACCTAAAATATAACTTTCTTACCAATTCCGCAATTTCTACCAGCAATGAGGAAGAGAGGAGAGAAAGACACACATACATACTCTCTCTTCAGAAGAGAGTATTCGCAGCCCTGTCGCTCACCTTGCGGTCGGCCATGAGCTTGGCGAGGGCGTCGTAGACGATCTCGGCCGAGGGCTTCTGCATGTCTGGGAAGGCGACCTGTAGCGCAGAGCGGATGCGCTCCAGCACGGCCGCCTGTCCCGACGACGTCAGGTCCAGGATCACCCAGCACAGCGCCTCGGGCAGCGGCGTGAACTGCCCTTGCGGCAGCGGCTGGATCAGGCAGTCCTCCACGTCACCTGCGCACACGCCGGCCAACCTGGTTAGCAACGGTCAACGGAGAACGCCTCACGAGACATTTCACTATCCCTTCATCTCCCAAAATTTAAAACAAAACTTTTACGCAGTTACACGTAATTTTAAGAAGGAAGGTTATGCCCTCATACACGAATATGAGAAGACACGGGCCTTAAACTGAAGAAAATTACTGCCACACTCATTCATCTGTCTATCTCTTCAATAAGTCCATGGGGAAAATTGTAAGCGAATTGTGTTAGGGTTTCAAAAAGAACTGAAAATAGTGGTGCGCGCCACCACGGCGTTGACAAATATTACGCAATAAAATCAACATTGTTCTAAAACAATAAAATCGCGGTCATGCAAGCCTGTGCGGCCTACAACTCTACAATCTTGCCAGTACCAGGGGAATTTTACTTCCCAGGGAGAGCATCTGAGAATACTCCAATCCTCTTAGTAAAAGTACATCGTTTTGCAGGTATCCGGATACACCGGAACAAGAAAAATGCGAAACGATTTTTACGCACAACCTGGACGAAGCCGTCCCACCAGCTCGGAACAGCCAACTTTTCGGCTGTTTCCTCCGCAATACCCATGAGTATCGGGCACTGCCATGACGAAGCAAAGTGCCCAAACGGGAAAAATCGCAGACAGTAAGGGAAGAGATTACACTTTCTTGCGGGAAACACGAAAAACGAATAAAGGGAGAAATAAAATGTACAGCTTACTATAGCCCGCTGTATCATGATGCATATTATGGCAACCATAAATTGTTTTCTAGTGGTGGTTTCCTTGGTACTCATCACGCGGGCACCTAAATTTGCTTCCCCGTCGACATTACTACAATTTCCTTCATAGCCGCATGACACCCTCTGGAGCGTTGACGACGAACAATAAAGCAGGGTATGCAACACCTCATTCGACGGTGGCTTCTGCAGCTGCGTCAGAGAACTGCGGGTCTCTCGTAATAGCGGTATCGCAGTAAAGCCTCTACAGTAGCCTGGCAGCCGTCACTTCTTGTCCATCTTCCAGGGGGCGTTTCGCCACTCCCTCCTCGCCCAGGGGTCGTCGACCCCAAAGGGCCTCCGCGCCCTCCTCGTCGTCCTCAGTCGACCGGGCCGCGGCCGCGGTAATAAATTCAATTTGATGGGCGCGGGTCCACTCTGGCGCCGCGATAAGCGCGGCGGGCTGGCGGGCCGCTTTTAGGGCAGGGCGAAGTGGCAAGGGGATAAGCAGAGGGCGAGGCATGGGAGGGACTGGGTGAGGGTGAGGGTGAGGGTGAGGGAGAGGTAGGTGACCCCGTAGCTGCCGGAGGCTGATCTCAGCGGCCGCCGTTCCTCGGGGGACGGCCAGTGGCCGGCGGAGGGTTGATGGATCACCGTGGTGAGGAGGGCGGGACGGGGGCCGATTTATGAAACATGCGACTTATGACGGAGGGCACAAGAGATACGTTCGCTCATCGGTCATTTGGCCTCGAGGGGTATGAATGAGGGCGCAATCATTGCGACGAAAGTATCGTAAGTGTTTACGATGGACATAAAGCAAATTCTCGTTTTTATCTTTACTTACAATAAGAAGTGTTGTCTGCTCGGTAGAAAATTGTCAAATTACATTCGATGCGTGTAACAAGTGGGGTACATCATTCAATACTTTACATTAAAGTTAGAGGTGGGAAAATGTTAAATTATTCCGATGGTCAATAATAATCAATGAATGTGATCGTACGCCTAAATATATCTCCCTTTCAATCACTACAATTTGCTACAGCGCCACATACCCTGTGGAGCGTTGGGAATGTATTGGACGGTCAAGTTATGCATTGATTAACGTGGGGGATATACTAGTATGCATACGCATTTTCATTACATTTTAAAACTAGTTACGCATGAATGGGCAGTGCAAAAACCATACACAGTACACACTAAAAATAACAAACATTTAATACAAAAATGGACAATGATCCCTCATTCTTTAATTGTCAAAAAACTAGCGCAGGCATTAATTAAATTTAGTATATCATCGCCGAACATTATCATAGAATGCCACAACAAAACAAAAGTGAGTGAAGCAATCTAACCAATTAAGCACAAACTCGGATACCTTTAAACGGCAAGGTCAATGTTCAGAGTGGCACAATGCGCATTACAGGCGAGCCCGTTGCGTCTTTCGACCAGCTGGGGCCATTACCCATGCAGTCACGAGCGAGCGCCGGCGCCCGCATAAGGCGCGTGTTGTTTTCTTCCGCCGCGCGGGGGCGCTCGGGTAAACAAGCGGCTCCCCCGCCACGGGAGCAAGTGGAGAAGAGGGCGCGGGGCGGTGGGAGGGGGGGGGGGGGCGGTCGGCGCCTTATTGCCCGACGCAATTAGTGGCGCCGCTTTTGTGTTCCGCGGGCACGCGCATTAGCATACGCTTCCCGGCGGCACGGCCGGAAACAATGGCGCCCACGTGGCTGCCACGTCGTCAATTAGCGCAGCGCCTCCTCACTTTGCCTCCCGCCATCCCCGCCCTCCCCCGGAGGAAAAGTTCTGCCGCTTGCAGCATACTTCCGAACGGAGGAGGATTTAACGCGGTGGTTCTCAACCGCGACCCGCCTCTTCGATGTAAGAAAGGAAGATGGAATCTACTGAAGACACTTCCACGTCCTCTCGAGCAGACGAGAAGTTTTCCACCGCAGGTGGTAAATTATTCGCTGATTAACTCTCAGTGCATTATTACAAGGGAATAGAGGTATGTAATGTAGTTAACGTATTTCAATCATCTTTCAGTTAAAAGAAATGCATTCAGTTCGATTACTAATCGAGAGATATAAAATGCTGAACACGTTTTTCGCCTACGATACCACTACAACTTTCATTAAGAAAGCAATAAAACATTAATATGTAATCTCGAACAAATAAGATTATTATCAACAGTAAAGTAAAACAATAACAAAGTTCGTGACTTAGAGCTTGTAAAAAACTATGAGGTGTTCTGCATACTTTTATGGATATTGTATAAGCACAGTCGGCCATACCACAGCAAATAAGAAAAATCTCAATTCCTCTATGACTTGTAGAAGTAAAGCACCTAGAATATATCTGACGGAACACATTCCAGAATAACGAACGATTGTATTGTCAGCCTCAACCTCGACGGTTTTTGACAGCACGTTTTCGTCGGAATCTCTTTTAACTGTTTTCAACAGAAGTGACAGCTTTTTCTACTCATATGGTGATGAAACATAGCAGGAAAACACATTGGGCATTATATCAATCAGATACCGCATTCATCATCTCCGGACGGTTTTAGGGCTGTCTGCATACCACAGAAACAAAGGAAACGCTATCTACAACGAACGTCGTTCTCTACACATGTCTGCAACAAATTCTCCCCGCGGCGGCCCACGCACGGCCGCAGCCACTCTCGTAATCGCTACCGCGTACGGTTGCAGTCATAAATCCTTCGGGGCCTGACGGCAGAGACTGCGCGGGCGGGCGGGCGGGCGGGCAGCCGGACGGCTGCGTTGGTTGTCGGTTATGCCCGGGCGGCGCAGCAGCTTACAGCAGCGCGGCCGCGGCGCGCCGGGCTGGCTAATCGCGCGATTCCCATTGTTTCGCAAAGAGGAGGCGAGGAGGAACGGAGGGTGGGGCGAAGGGGGCAGCGGTAACCTCGCGGGAGGGATGGGGAGGATACGAGCGGGGCGACGAAAGAATATAAGAAGAGCACACACCAAACAAAGTGCAGAGAAAGGGTTGAATGGTTTCTACTCGTATGTATGCAGTAGAAAATATCATATATAAATAAAAATGATAAAGATATTAATTAAGGTGACAAATGAAAGATATTCCAGGATGTCATGACGTGGTGGTGACAGAACGAAATTCGGAAATGACCCCTGTAGTATTGATTCGATTTGAACCAATGGATGTGTTAAAGATTAGAATAGACATAATGAAAACAATAATAAGTAGTATGGTTCGACAATAGCAGAGACCATGAGCTAAGTAGAGTCGATAGATGATTCCCAGACGGCGTTGGGGGCCAGGTTGACAAGGGAAAGCCATGGAGTGTAGAGGTTTGCCGGAAGGGGTGTGGAGCGCAGATTTGTTGCAGACAGGAAGTCGACGACGCAGGGAAGGGCTGGAATTAGCGCCGTGTCGTGGGAAGGCGTGGGCGCAGGGTGGTGGAGGCAGCGAGCTGGAGGTCAAAGGCGATTCTGCTCGCTCGCAAATTACAGCTCTTGCTCCGAAGCAGGGGGCAGATTCCATCGGTCTCCGCGGCAGCAGAGGGCAAAGTGGCGTCATTAGGGACCCCCGAGTCTGCAATGCACTAAGCACCGGCAGGTTGCTGCTTCTCGAGTTCGAGACCTACTTGATTACCACGTGCGTGGTCACGAGATGTATTGTTTCCTCTTTCACAATAATAAAACAAGTTGCATACATGCTTCAAAAGGTTCCATACAGCTTTCACTGGCATGGTCCTACATTACTAGGACATGATCGCTACTACATAAGTTATATCAAATCGATACGAACAATAAGAATTATTCATATACTTCATTACTTCGGCAGCATGGTATCTAGATTTCATTGCATTGTCAACTTTAGTTTAAGGAAATAAAATAATAGGAACTTATTTTGAGAAAAAACAAGACTAGTAGGTAGTCTTGTATTTGATTTTATACAACTCTTATTAACAAATTTACGAGGAAAAGTTGTTATCAAGCACGTTTAAAGGGCTAACTTAATCAAAACCTAGTTCCCATTTCTTAAGCTGAAGAGAATTGTGTCACTTATCGACATATTAGCTAGCAAGCTGAAGGATCCCGGATACGGCATTATTTTCATCGCCTCCTCCACGAAGCCTAAAGAGGCACACACGAGACCAAACTCGTCATTAGAGACGCTGTGCGTGCTTTATAGCTATTGCCTAGTGGAAGAGTCACATTGAAAATGTAGACAGCACGTGAAGTAATGTTCGTGGGAAACTCTGATCCCAAGATACCGAAGATACTGCGGAAGAGAATTTAATAAAATGAGTACAATAAAGATAATTAAATTCACTACGTACAAACAAGAAAATTTCCAATTTCTCACAAATAGCAGGTGCACAAACGTTCTGGTAGAGGACAATAAAAAGCAAATTAAAAAAAAATGCATTTAATTCTACTGACTTCTTTCCAGTGATGGGGAAGGCAGGTAATAAGTTCTTACTTAGAAATAGGCACAATCTAAAAGGGATTAAATGTTCTTTCCTTATAAGTAAAAACTCGTAATTCTTTATATTCTTGTCAAGTTAATACAAATACATTAGTTTTGCATTGTTATCACGAGAAACAGATCGATTAATGGAAATAATAAATTTCAAAAATAGTTTTGAAACAATCTTAATCATAGCTCGTTATCTTAGACTTTTCTACCTACAAAACTGGACAACAATGCTCGCTAAAGAGACAATCATATATCAGAATATTTACTCTAAATAATAAGCTACTAAATAAGTACAAAATTTAGGAATTGTGTTTGTTTCAAATGTAAATATAACTCACAAGTCTTCACTTTGGATTAGTAGAGCTAAATTTATACCACTTTTGGTTTAACAAACTATACTTAACATCGCACTAAGCAACAAGATTACTAAATCAGGTTTTAGAGAGCGAAATCGTGATTTTTGTTCAAAGCGAACTACCAGCCGTCTATTTTCTCTTTCATACGGTGAAAAGAAAATGCAAAGCAACCGAAAGCAAGTGAAGAATGGTCAAAGAAATACCCCAGATACCATGACAAAAGAATCAGAAAGCTGACAGGAACAGGGTGGAGCGCAACATAAAACCATTAGAATGCAGAGTATGATATCTCAGTAAGGCAACACACTACTACGTCTCTTCATTCATCACAGACTTGTGACATTGAATTAATTATTCTCTCCTGTTCTGGGCCCTGAGTCACTGGACCTGAAATGGCACAAGCAGATGGTCGCACTCACGTTTTTAATGGTACTCTTCCGGCAGGAAGAGGGTGTGGTGGAATCGGGTCTGACGTCAGAGCTTCGTGCTGAATAAAAGATAGGGGTATTCCCTCGCGCTTCGGGCCATACGTTCCGAATACCATATACGTTTCATGGTTTCCTTTCATGAGGAGTCACTTAGTCGAACTGGGCAAAATGTCTCTTACTTTAGAAACGGAAGAGAATGATGCGAAACACGGTACATTTTTCAATAACCGACAGAAAGAAAGTATTTATAGCAGTTTTATAAACGAAATATCGATTGAGTATTCTGGGACATATTTGAATAGCCCCATACAGCCAGTACGAATCCAACTTTCATTCTTTACGCTTCAACCCTGAAAGACAGTCACAATTTCACTATCGTAAAAGACATCACATGCGAAAAAAATATATGATTGAGAAGAAAATGTTAAACACCAATTTATTTCCCATACAACACATTTTGAGGACATAATTCTTCTTTATTCTTAATGGCCACAGCATCTTACAATGGTATTTTAATGTTTCTTGAAAAATTCATTTAGATTCATGCAACAATACCTAGCACCAACTTACAATACACTCCATACAATTAGAAGCAAAGTAGCAAATAATTTTTCAGATAAAAAAGTTATATTCACGAACAATTACCATTTCACGTGGCAATAGGGGAAAGGGAGAATCAACGACGGACCCCAACAAAGTTATTACTTTTAGTTATCTAAGAAGTCACTGTTTTATCTTTTTGGCTTTTTATTATTAGAATCTCTCTGAACCTTTAGTGATAGTTTCGTCTTTCAAAGTTGACCAGACGTGTACAAAAAATTCGAAATCAAACCTTGCCAAATCGTTTCGTGGAAATGCCGACGTACTTTTACAGCCAAGCCTCTTCATAAACACGATGTAATCTTATATCGGTTTTTGACGATGTAGCCAACAGTTGAACAATCGAAGCATCTTGGGTTGGACAATGTTGAACAAGTTCTTTAAAAAAGGGGCTGGACATGGGTGTCCCGCAGAAAGGAGAAGAACAGAAAATGTTAAAAATATAAACCACAAAAAATGCATTTTTAAAGCAAACTTACAGAAAACGACTGTAATATATTGCTAAATAATCTATTATGAGATTTTAAAAAAAAGGTTTATATAAAATTTGCCTTAAAAAATTTTGCAATTAATTCTGGGGACCGCATTTGACATTCCCTCATCGGTGTTTTCCGTATTTGAATGGAATTGAGGTGCATCTATTAATATTTCTATTAAAATCGTATCCCTATTCGTATAGTACGTTCCACATCACAGTTACCTCCGAATATCGCGAATGGTTCGTTGTCTACACCGGCGTCGAAGTCTCCAGCGGCGGAGTACGGAGCTCCGTGGAATGCAAGCTGCCCCGCCTGTGCGCCGGCCGAGGATGCTGAGACCCTGACGTCACCCGTGGCGGTGGGGGTGGGGAGGGGGGAGGAGGCGGCGCGCCGCTGCCCAGATACGATCAAGGGACCGCGGCGTCCCGGCGCCGCTGCGCCGCCCGCTTTAAGGAAGAGAAGCCGGGCGGAACCGGCAGCCGGGGCGCGGTGACGGAGGTCGCGCGTCCCGTTCCACGAACGCGATTCAGTAAATTCTCAGTAAGACTAGTGCCGCCGAAATACTACGCCGGAAACTAGTCTAGTAATAAAGTAGTAATACGAAGACTACGTTATTTTGGTCACTATGTGGTGGCTCGTAGTTTGTCAGCTGCGTTCAGCGATTTCCTAGACCAGATTTCAGGGATCCTCCAACTACATCCAGATCCATTTTCCAGATCATGAGGGTCATATAAGGATGAAGAATCAGCCCTTCGGTCGGCCGTCAGGTTGGGAAAGGGGACAGGATGAGGTAGGAAGGATGGCAATCCAGATAGCCGATGGTTTACAGCCCGCTTTTAATGTTGTTGATAATCCGCGCACCACAATTGGGTTCTTGAACCTAGGACCTCCGGATCTTCGAAGCTGCTTTCTTACCTAAACAGTAAATTTATTCTTCCTAGATTAGGAAACTTCTGATGGCACTTTCTGAAAACTTAGCAGAAATGGAAACGTGTAACAGAAAAATTCGAGATATTCTCACAGTTATTCTTTCATATTATTCTTAGTCATCAATGTCAGGGAGGTGCGGAATTATGAGGAAATACCACAGGAAATTACGGACTACGAACATATCCTCATCCTCTACATTCACTCTAATATACTAAATTCATTTTAAACTTGCTAATTTGCAGACAATTTCCTTTCTTACGTTTCGCACCCTGAATAAAAATACTAAAATAAAATTCTTTTTTAAAAAACGTTTTCCACATTTCCATTCATTGTTTTTAAGATGTTTCATCCTCCTTGTATTCTGAATATAATAAATATTGTTCGAGAGGAATAATTTAGTAATATTTCAAGAAATGTAGCTAGGCAACAAGTATCGGTACTGACATTAAAACGAAATTCATCGCCCTTGCAATAATCGCGTTTTTATCAAATGTCATAGTTCATCACGATCTATGAAGGGGAGTTCCCACACTCAGCGATTCAGTGAAAGTATCTGTATAAGCAAGAGATAAAAGACATATCCTGTCTTCATCATAACGCGCGGCAATAAAACAACTTGAGCTCCGCAGACGACTCAAACATTGAAACAAGTGCCAGCACTCGTCATGTGCTCGAACAAAGTTCAAGTGCAGCGTCGACCCCACATCGCCTCTCTGCAGCGCCGGCACGCGAGACCAGTTGACACTAACCGCGACCAACCGGCGTGCAACCGGCAACACAAAGGCACTCCGCAAAGCCCTCGACTCACCGTGACGAACACATCCACCCTTCAAAAATTCAACAGCAGATTCAACACGATTCCTGGAAGAACCCGAGGCACTGTTTGCCGTGTTCGCCCTCGCTGTCGCAGTGAGAGGAGCGCCAATATTTTCTTAGTGTTAGAGAAGCGCGATATTTTTGGCGGTATTTGTTCGGCGCGGCCTTGCACGCAGTTTTTCGCCGAAAGGTGCTTGCACAAGTATTCTGCAGCGTCTTGTACATGCAGACGCTCCTCAGCAGTGACGTCACGCTGCTGTCAAGTGGGAAAGGCTATGGGTGTGGCTGGGGTTCGCAGTTCTTCGAAGTGCTCTCGAAACGTAATTCCCAGTTGCCTAGTTGGACGCTGGTTGAAACTCTTGATGTAAAAACTTCGAGATATTGTTATGCTCTTAAGGTATTTCCAAGACCCTAATGCACTCTCTGAAATTATCTCAAAACAAATTACATTTAATGTGCACATTTTTAAGACAGTTATCAGTCTATAAAAAATGTTACTCGCATACTACAATTTTGAGATAAGATTAAAGTTAATTCACTGTATCAATCATAAATAAACTACGAAAGTACTTTAAAAAATTGAAAGTCCGCAGATACCATCGTTCATTCGTGTTCATTTTTCCTATGGAGGACGAAAATACTAATCAGAGTTGAATTCTACGGAATCTGTTTTGAATTGAATGGCCAAAGAAAGGTATTACAATAATCTGTAAACATTTTCTTAAGTATAAAACTTCTTGAACAATTTTAATTATCTTCCAAACGTTATCTAAATATAATTCGGGAAAGGATTTACCTGATTTTGAAATTCATACCAAAGAGTACACGGTTCAACAATACAAAAAAACTACCATATAACTGATGGCTTTCGTTTTTATTTCATACAGCATCTCATGTATGAGTGAGTATAATATTCGAGCAGCTTACTAAGTGCTTACTTGCTTCTACTTGAGTGAGAGAGGTTTTTTTAAATTTTTTTTGAAGGAGACGTGTTACGACTTCACAACTTAAGCTGCGAGCGATCTGTGTTCCCCACGGTTACAAAAGACGTCGCGTCGTCACCCCGTGCAAAAGTCCGTAGGCGTGGCCGCTAGCACGCCTAGATCTCTCGCGCCCCGGAGATAACCTTGCGGGGCAGGATGCTCGGCCGGTATTTGGATACGGGTTATGTAAAGTGAAAGTTTGAGTAAGCGACTGTCAGTTGCAGACAGATGCGGATCCCACGGCGAAACCTCTCCCTCTGCCCCTGCGGCTAGCCCCCACACGAGAAGGTTCCGCTACATTTAACGCATTCATTTCAGATCGTTGTGCAAGGCAGAAACATTCACGAAATAAAATATTAACAGCTTGTTTTTCTGGTAGGCTCTAGCAAGCATCACAAATGTACTGCGCATAAAAATAGTATTCGTAATGAAATGTTTGCGGTGGTGTATCCAGCTGTGAGTTTGCCGCACACTGCGAGACAAATGTTTCGATCGCCTGATCAACCAAATCGAATTAGATTCGCAAGGTTTCCGGACGCAAAATAAATGCAGAGACATTTTCACCGAAACATCAATAAATTCCATTCGCTTATTACGGTGACGGGAACTTCCTCTTTTCTTTTATGCGGAATTGAAATGGAGATAGAGATTTTACAAAGAATACTCAGAAACCATAAAAAAATTGGGTCAATAAACGTCCGAAAGAACGAAAATTGAAAATTATAATATGTATTTTGCTATTTTTATTATTCTTCCACGAGAGTAATGTTGCCAGATGTAAGTAAAGAAAAACGGGTTAAACTGATATCTCGGGTTTAATCCACTTATTTAAATTAGTTCCATTTAGTCTATAATTTCGTGACTTCAATTTCTGTTTAAATGCACCGATTGAAAAAGAAAGAAAAAAAATCCGAAATGTCATTCATGTTCAAATACCAATGAAGTATCATTGGTATCGTCTTTTCGTGTCAGCACAATGGTATTGTCATTTTCATTTTTTCCATTCATCCCATGCATGTAAATGCAGACATGGTGTGATTCATTATTCTGGGAAAAGTTGATTCTCCTTCGGTGATTTTCCCTCGTTCAGAATCAAGCAGACCAACAGGCAGACGTCTGGCTGACGCAGTGTATGCACAGTGGATTTCGTCGCGATTAAAAAGAAAGGGCCGCCAAGCTCATCGCGAAGACCCTCGACGCCTGCGCTCGATGATGTCGCCGGATGCGGGTCGTTCCATCGGAAATCGATCGCCCGCGCCCCCTGCCCCGTCTCAACAACCATCGCCCGAGGGCAACATTCGTGGAATGGGAGAGGGGTTCCTCCTCTCCCCCTGCGTTCTGTGACCCTCCGGAATGTGTTGTCAATCCAAAACTACGCCCGAGGCACACCCTTGGTTTTTAATATGCCGACCTCGCCCACCTACGCGTAGTTTCCTCGTTCGCTCCAGTAATATGCATAGCGTCTGCACCGGATGTGGGCGGGGCCGACCGTCTTCACGGCGCGCCGAGAGTTTCGATCCACTCGCAAGAGCGCATGCGTAGACTCAAGGCGTGCCTTAACACGGTAAGGGATAACAGCCACAATCTACAGTTAATTTCCCGATGAAAATTGTTTTTATTACACGGGAGAGAATATTTCTCATCCAAATGTGCCAAAAACGCTCGTTGCTACCTTTATTCACAATTCTAGTAAATAATGTAGTGAAATCTTAGTGCAGTAAACGAACGAAAAATTTGAATTTCTGAGCTCAAGAAAACACACACAAATGTAAAGATTGCGAGAGTGACCACGAAGAAGACCACGACATGATAATCGAAACGTTGGCATCATTAACCTCGACATGGCATCACCCGGACAAATGAGAGCCTTCACATGACACTAGCCGCGGAAGCCTAATATTACATGCACACATGTGCTTCTCCCACATACGTCACATAAATTTTTAAACATATTTGACGATAAATAATTAAATATTAAATAAAAAATATTGTTAAGTAGGTGTGGTCAAATACGCACACAGACGCACTCTAAGGTTGACTTCTCACTCACTCCAGTGAATCTCAAGACTTCTCTTTTAAATCATCCGTTTAAAAGCTTGTCTTAATAATATAATATGTCTCAAATGAAATGCAGCTTGGAAATTGAAGGAAGGTCTCCCTGTCTCTACCTTTATTGGTACAGATACAAAAAATGTTTTGTTTTGAATGAAATGCAGAACTACAAGAATCTAAAAACAAGACACATAAAACTATTAGAAAATAATTCCGTTAACCCATTGAGGAATGAATTGCAAGAAAAATGTATTTCGACCAACACCGTACTTCTTTATGAAGTAGGCCTTTCGTGCTCTTCAATTCACACACTTTCTGATTCTCGATTAGTTTCACTTAGATTTGCTTTTCTAAAATTAAATATCATATTCAAATGAAATTCAAGGTTCTTTACATTTAAATACTAAATGAATGCAACATTTTGAATGCTGTATTACATTGTTTTATAAGAAGATTGAAGTTTCTTTTTCTTTCAAAATCTGAGCAGGCAGTATCATTCTAACTGACCTGTAGGATTTCAACTTTTTACCAACGCGATTGCATATTCGGATGAAGTGCGCTTTTCAGTTCCAAGTATTCAAGAGAACTCCACACCTGTTCTTAGAAAAACGACGTTGCGCCTCCCACACACGAGAAACGCACGACTTCTCGGAAACGCAGCAGAAAAACTACGTTTAAAGTCAGCACATAAGACGGGGGTAAATTGTGCACATTTTTTACTCTTGCCCCAGTTTTAAAAAGAAACGTTATTTATTATAGTAACATTAACATCACGCTTTTATTTTTATAGGTCTCCAGCCATTCAAACTATTCCAAAATTATGAGTTATTTAACTATTTTCTCAAACCACAATGTTCTTTGATTTTATAAATTGCGTTCGGTTTCCTTTATTGCTGCAGATATATATGAAAGGTTTCGTCTCGAATTTCATAAAATGAGTTATATATAAAGTTTTCGGACTCGTATAAAGAAAATTACGTAACATAAAAAAAAGAATGAAATCAATGACAGTCGCAAGATAGTTCTGAAATGAAACATTACTAAAAAAATGATCTAATTTTTTAAAGTAGTATCGATAATAATAATTTAGCGACTGAAGTATGTATAGTACTAACTCATTTTTGTAAACATATGTATTAAGATGTGATTGTATTGTGATTTTGCAAAGTGTGATTTGATCAGAAAAGAAGAAACTTAGAAAAACCTCAACAACAACGGACTCCAGCAAGTGAAAATTGTTACCATTCATAGAGCCGCGGAAACACAAACCACCAAGGGAGCCGCAACGCACTTCCCCGCGTGCGTGGAGCGCGCGTCAAGCACAGGGCGGGAGAAGAGAGCCCGGGACTTCGCGCAGAGTTATGTCCAGGGCCTTTCATTTCCGAGCAGGAAACCGATAAAGCGCGCGGGAGAAGCCGGGCCACCTTTTTACGAGTCCCGCGGAAGGCGAAACCAACCGCAAGGCGGGGGTGGGGGTGGGGGGATGGGACGACGAGGACCGAGGAAGACGGGACGGCCGTGTCTGAATCGCCGCCGCCGCCGCGGTCGTCTCGCGCCGCGCAGGCCCAAGCCCGCAACCGCGCCCGCGATTGTAAAATGCAGATGGCGCCGGGCGATTTCTATGCTAATGGGAGGCGGGCGAGACGCCCGCGTGATTCACGCCCGCGGACGGAGGAGGAAGCGGCGACGGCGGGGGAGGAGGAGCTGGGGAGGAGGACGGGAGAAGAGGTTGGAGCGGGCGGACAGGCGCGCCGATGGGGGCGGGGGAGGGGTTGGCGGCGAGTCTCTTGAGTCGCTAGCGAGACGATCGTGCCCGCTGGTGAAGAGGTTCAGCAGGTACGACATCTCGGAGGCGAAAGCACACGGAATGGAGCGGTTTGAAAATAAGTGAATGAGGCCGATGAAAAGAATAAAAGGATGGGAGACGGCTGTAGTACAATGATGACTAGGGAAGGGTAAGATGAATTGACAGATGAAATTAAGGATATCTGAACGATAAGAGGTTATGGAGTAATTGTAGCAATTAAGACAACCCAAAGTTTATGAAGGAAAATAAAGAATCGTGTGAAATAATAATATTGCTAAATTGAAGGGAAAGCATCGAGTAAGATAAAGAAAAAACAATAGAAAATGGTGCGCATGTTATGACTTACTATAAGGAATGAAAGACGAAATTATGCAGCAAGAATTTAAGTACAGGGAGGGTGGAAAGGGCGATTGCGGGTGTGAAGGGAGGGTGCAAGAAATGGCCTAGCCGTCGATGCGGGTGTCGTGGGCAGATGTCAACAGGGTGTTTCATTTCCAAAGCCCCTTCTCTGAGGACTGCGGTCGTGAGATTGGCTGTGAGTGTGGCCAAGGAACGATGGATCTCGAGGGAGGCATTGAGAGAATCCGAGATGGACTACGGGGCGGAGCGCGTCCCTGTCGAAGATATATAAAAGTCGAGGTCAACAGTAATTCAGCTCTCTTTTGGTAGATACTCTCAAGGGAGTGCGGCATGAATGGAAGCAAAGTTTTTAGAAAACGCCAAAAGTAATACGTGAAAATTATTTAGTTTATGCTTATGATGGAAATTCAAAAGGAGACTCCACCAATAGAAGAATGTTCCCTGTTGTATTATTTGTTAGGATATATAATAACTTACACAATTCTACGAAAAAAGTCGAGTTTTGTGCGTCATATCATAAATTTCAAGCGGGACTATTCAAAGAAATTTTTCGAATGGCATGCACGTACGATTTCACTTTGATGAAAATCACTCCTGCTCTACAACTGGAAATTGAAATAAGCTCATATTGCCCGAAAACCTGTTTTTTGCGGCATGCCAGTATCCAGTACAAAATGTGTAAATAGGTTGATCGATGATTTCATTCTTCAACAATCGATTGGTCTTGTGACGCAAATGTGAAAGCCATAAAAACTACAGCAAATGAAAGTTCGTGTAGAATGACAGAGTTTTAAGTGTTTGTCCATGTAGACAATTACACGAATTATTGAAGTCATTATCAAAGGTCGTGAATTTAAACTAGTCAAAGCGATGTTAAACGACATGGTATTTGTTGTACGATATTTAATTTGTAGGAAATGTTGAGTTTCCGGGCCTGGAGCTGGATCTTCACACCGGTAATTTGTCCACTTTTCTTCCAATTCGACAAGAAAAGTATTTCGCAAAAAACCTGTTACGATGTTTAAGATACATTTCCTTCTTCATTATTTACTGTCGTTCTGAATAAAGCCCAACGCGACTCTCTCTTCCGATTATTTACCTCGCTTGTTAAGTTTTTGAGGAAATGTCCTAATACTGACACGGAATGAAGAACTTATTCTTCCTGTAGTCCTCATTACGTCAAATGGGTATCAGGTCGTACATTCATAAAATTGGACAAAGCAAATACTTTACTTCACTGAATTATTCCGAAGCCCCCTAGATAAGCAATACGCATTTATTTACAGCAATTCATTGGAAACACAATGAGTAAAAACTACATGACAAACATTTAGAATAATAAGTTCTAAAAAATGAATACTTGCTTCCATCTTGCATATCAAAACTTCCTCATTTTTCTTAATTTTAATTGTCGTACTGAATTATTAAATCTATGATAAATCGAGTTCATTTATTCCGCCGGAAAAAAACTGCTCCAATGGCTTCGATCACAAATGGTGTCGGAACAGTTGAGCATTCTCCTCATCTATCACTTCACGGCCTTGCGCACCCGGCAGAATGAATAGGGGCGGATTCACCGTAGGCGGTCCTTCCCCTCATGCCCGAGGGACCGCGAAGGGACCCAATCGATGGCGATTGCGGCAAACCGCGTGCAAGTCGCTCAAGCTGGGTCTCAAACACGAGTTTTGCCAGAGAAAAGTACAGAATTTTACTTGGAAAAGAGCTCACTTTTTCGGAATTAAATCTATGAGAAAATGCTTCACGAAAGGAGTGCTCTTGTTCGGGAAATAAATCGGTGGTATTTTAAACTGCAGTCATATGCAGCTCTTGAGCCATACATTCATAAAAGAAGTTTTTCATTTCATGAAACTACGTAGTAAAAAAAGACATTGCAAAAACGGTTGAATCGATTTGTACTTCCTTCTGAGTGTAAAAGTAACATGCTGCTACAACTGACATTAGAAAACATCTCACAATCAAAACAAACATTGAAAATAAAAGGACACTTCGAAAATAAAATTGACACACATGCTCCCATCGTTTTCATGCATATTTTCTCAACTTTTGTGGATTGAAATGTTGGATTATACATCACAAAAATGTTGCGTAGTGAACTTATTGAGCCGACTGGAGCGACTCATAACAGTTGCCCCCCGCTTCCTTTTCTGCCGACGCACGCTCCCCCATCCCGCTCCCACCCCCCGACACGAAACGCCCTTCCCCCGGCGGCAGTGTGCACAGCCGGCGCTCACGAAGCGTCTTCCCCAGCGCCCCGCAGTTGTTTGCTCTGCGGCATTAAGTCTTGGGCGTCGATGGATTTGACAATGGCACTAAAGACGATTGACAAGCTGAGTGCATTAATGAAGGGGAGGGATTATTGGTTAGGCAGCATGTCATCGCATGCGTTCTCTTTGAAGCGGCGCCGAAGTATCGACAAATTATTAACAGTGATCTCAAAGCGATAAAATTTTGCATAAAGTAAATTAACCAAACTTTAATTGAATTTTTGTATATAAGAGTCAATTTGGTGATTCTTCCTTCTAAATTAGCTGATTCTAATTTATGGTAATATATCTAACAACAAACTCTAATGAACGTACCACGTACAAGCTTTAGAAATTAAATTATACGAACATTCTCAGCAGAGCATTTCCTCACAATATCAATCAATGCTTTTTCCTCCCCAGACGTCAAGTCAGAAGACTACAAGAACGTGTTGCCGCCGCGTGCTCCTAACGTATACATTTCTTTCCCAGTAAGACGGCCGATTCCCAGTCCGGAAATTAACTACATAAATTGATGCACCAGCCACGTTGCGCCGTTAAAACACCGGAGCGGAGTCGTTATTTCAAAACCAACCCGCGACGTGGGAAACGGCGCCTGGAATTCTCGGCGTATGTTAAATAGTTGTAGCGCGCCCAGACGCAGCCGGTGCACTGGAGCGCGGCGGAAACAATATTGGTGAAGGGACGTAATAAAGTAGACGCCCCGCTAATGGGCGAGTGATTCTGGCGGAGAGAGCGGGCGTTGCCACCGTTTCGGAACCGACTTCATAAATAAGTTTCGGTCATAATTGATGTCGTTAGTCAACGCTCCCCACGTCATATTCCGGCCCCAAACCTACAATCCCCAAGGCACCATGTCGCTGGGATGGCCTACGCTTCAGCACCTGGATGAACCCGTTCGTACAGCTCGAGCCTGGTTCAATAGTCTTTAAGCTGCTAACACCATCGCCAAAGTACGCCCGGTTGCTGAAAGAAATTTTACCTTCCGCAAACAAGAATTCCGAGCGGGCAACTAGTATATTTGAAGGGATCATTAAGATATAACCACAACTCGTACTTACGCAATTTCCAGATAGAGCTCTTTTAATATTTGAATATTACATGCAAATCAATAGAGGCACAAGGCAATCAGATTGGTGTTATTGAACCATATGGCTTGAAAATTAAAACCACAATACTGAATAGGAAGAGGCTTGCCTAGAGAGAATCATGGAATGGTCAACTTGAAACATTCATAAACCTTCTTAGTGGATGCTCCACGAGTACACACACGAGTCAAACATATGTTCATTGTCGAATCCTAATGTCTTTTTTCTCCCTACTCTTGTGCCCCGCGTTCGTCCCAGAAGTGCCACGCCCCCCCTCCGTACGCGTGTGTGCTGACCCCGTTGGCGGCGGGACGGCTCCGCCGGGGAGGCCCTGCCTCCACGCCGCGCCGCCAGAGCGCCCCCGCGCGCGCGGCACGACCGGAAGGAGAGGGCGCCACCGCCGCCGGAAGCGCCGTGCCCCGCGCGCGCCCGCACTCGCGCTTCCTGCAGGGCCCACCGGCGCCCAAGGAAATCGTTGCTCTCGCTCACTTGATGTTAGATAAAGGGAGAAAATAATACTCCTCCAAAATGTTAATATATTCGCATGTGTAATGATCACAATTGTAAAATTAATACGAATTTTTCATACAATTTTATGTTTGCAATGATTCTTCCTAGTACTTGTGAACATTTCTTGCTTTATACTGAATCAATAACTGACCGGAAGTACGTGAAACAAGGGCTTTAACTCGAGGCTCTTTTTTGCACATTTTCACTGCATTGGAAGTCTTCTTTCATGTGCCATGATGTCTTGGCCGGTGGTGTATATGTGCAAGATGGACTTACCTTAGTTTTCTGTGAGATGGTATGAGGTATTTAGTACATATATATGAATACGTAAGGTTGGTATCGGTTTAACTATATTAATATTAGTTTTCAATTTCTATAAATAATTATGTTTCGTGTGTGAGACATATATTAACGTTGTTGTTTATTCCTGTATTACTAGCCCTGATAAGGTGGACGAATTTGGGGAGGTAGTATATATTGCCAGGGTAAATACACTGTACATAAAGAAAAAAGCAAAACGCATGGCCATTTGAGCACCAAACACTGATGACAGAAGTTTCTATTATAAAACAGAAGTTTCTAATTTAATTCCCTTGGAAAAACTTCTACGAACACGAAGTCCAAAAGGATAATGTAGTTTTTCAAATGGTCGAAACCCACGATTCAGCAGAGAAATGAATAACATTTACAGAACGCCAGGGAGAAATCCACAAATGTTTTCAAAGCGCGGGGGAATTATATCAGGTCAAATCCTCTCCACAATTTTGTGTGTATTGTTAGTATTAAATTAAAAAAATAATCAAAAATATATTCAGATTTGAATACTCCTTTAGATGTGATCCAATCATAATTTAATAATTCTTAATGGATTTTTTTATAATTCGACCGAAATAACTAAACACGTCACTTTTTGTGAAAGGGGACGTGGCACCCACAACGCCATAGATCCACCACTAAAACGTACAACCGTATTTTCAGAAATGAGCGTTCCTGTTCAAAGGGATCAAACACCGCTTTGAGATTCGGTGTTTTCTTTTCTTCCTATATATTGTGTCAAAGGGTCATCACTTAATGCTGTCTCCATGGTCACTGAACGAACGTGGACGAGTACAATAGTTTGTAGTACATAGGTCGTATACAGTACTTTCCTTAAAGGGTGGCGTGTTCAAGAAGCTCAAACTGGAAGGTCTTAATAAAAAAGACGCCAAGTGATTAACAACCTGGAGATGACGATTGACTTGTCTCTAAAGACTCGCTATCCAAGGCCTTTGATGTTTCATCAGTCAAAGAACACGAAGGATAGGGCTCCTGGTATTATGAAAGAGGAAACCAAGAGGGAACGGAAGAGGGAGCGGAAGAAAAAAAGGGGCTTCGAGAGATAAGCTTTTGACTAACACAATCGCTCGTTATGAGTCTCAGCTTTAGCAGCAGCATTTACTTGTTTGGAGCCTATTCTTTCACGGATTCCTTAGCAGCAATATAAAGCTTAAGATGAGAAGAAATGGATTATAAAGAGGCAGTAGTATAAAACCTTAATCAGAAAAAAATGTTCTCACAAAAGAAGCGTCTCAAATCAAGATATAATCGTGAACAAAGACCATCATTTCAAACGGAAGGTTAATGAAGACGATATTCCGTTTCTTAGCGCGAGCACGAGAGGATCACAACAGACACAAAGAGAATTTGGCAACGCGAGATGACAAGTGAAGAGAAGCGAAACAAGTAAAGAAGTTGAATGACATTCCGAAAAAACAGACGCACGTACAGGTGAGATGTCGTTTGTACAGAACCGAGATACACCAAGACTAAAGAAAGAATCCGAAAACACAGAGGATAAAAAGGGGAGTAAGGGCAAACGGAAGGAATGTGAGGAATGAAAAGAAGGAAGCTAGAGTGAGTCGAAAACGGTGAGATCTACCGCAGAGCACGTAGGGACGAATGGGAAGTGACAATACCGATGATACTCTAAAGCATCACCTCCTCTGAATTACGTCTATTTCAGGAGATCCTGGCCTGGAAGAAACATGGCCAGATGAAACCTCGCTGGCGGTCGGATCCGGCCCACTGGGAGCGGTTTTTAGATTCCTGCCCTAACACATCCACAAAGGAGAGAACATCGCTGCAAAATGCAAGTGCGGGGATTAACGGAAGATGGGAGTGTCAGTGAGGAGAGAAGAGGCAGAGAAGTAGGAGCAATGGTTTCAGCATGGCAACTGCA
The DNA here is from genome assembly GCA_038098605.1 of Gryllus longicercus. NCBI lineage: Eukaryota > Metazoa > Arthropoda > Insecta > Orthoptera > Gryllidae > Gryllus > Gryllus longicercus. Next base: position 4,934,382 of record JAZDUA010000015.1, on the reverse strand, counting down.
GCCAAGACGATTTCTAAAAGGTGATTATACACCTACATTTGTGGCTCTCGCGCCGGTTATAAATTTGTTCCCGACTCTATCTCTTCTGTATACGCAAAGCAGAAGTGACAGTTATGCGTCGTTTACAAGCAAACATCAACACAAAACTCCGAAAGGGTGCTGCAGCTGGATAAGTTACTACTCTGGCGTAAAGGTTCGCAGAATATGATTAAAGGGGAAAGCAAGCAAAACGTAGCAATACCCGTTACAGCATAAATCATAAACGATCTATTCAACGATCTTAAAACCAGACTTTCGTGTTTCAAAAGAAGTACGAGTAACGTTTCTTGTGCCGAACAAATTTTAACATTTTTGAACGTTCTATTACATATTTGGAGGGTACATCCACTCCACAGCATGAGTAGTCGGAAACGTTTTAAATTGGATTTCAGTGTGAAGATTTTTACACCTTAAACATTTTTTTACCAAGTGCGAAACATTTGCACAGGTCCAAGTTCCCTGCTTTATTTTCACCCGGTGCGGTGGCTGGTAGGAAGGGAAGTGACATCAATGTCGATGTTTTGAAAACATCGATGTTTTGTTAACATCGATGTTTTGTTTTTGATGTATTTTTTTTTCTTTTCCGATGTTTTGTTCTGAATGAAAAATTCTCATGATCGCAACACTGTAAAGTTGAAATATGAAATAACTTATAGTAACAGTTATTCATGTGTACGAACCAAAGGAACGCTGTTTGCACTACATTCATCGACCAAATTTTCTCGCCAAAGTTGACCTCCATATCCTTGTATTTCCTCTTTCTTCACAATCATTTCACACATTGAAATATGGTCAACCAATACGCTGCAGGCGTAGGGCCTGCCCCTTCTTCTCGCACCCTTATTCGGCGAATTGTTAAAAACATAAACATTGTCAAATTAAATTTTAATGCTCACGAAGGTTACTAATCCAGTCTCAAAACATCAATATTGAAAAACATCGATGGTCTTTGTTGATGTATTTTTAACATCGATGTTTTAATTTTGAACATCGATATTTTGTTATCGATGTCGCATCACCAGTGGCTGGAAGCCACGCAGCGCGGGGGCGTAGAGTGCGGTGCGGCGCGGCGAGCGCCTGGAAGTCACGCCTGCGATTGGCCCCGCCTCCGCGCGATCGGAACGCGCTGCGCCGCGCCGCCGCAATCTGCGGGAATTGTCCCACGCGCCACCGCCAGCGCAGGGGCGGAGGCGACGGCCCCTTGTGCAGTCCGCGCACGCACCGCGCAGTTGGTGGTCCTGGGTGTCGCTGATGGAACGCAAGACGCCTCCCCCCCCCCCCGACCACCGTCCTCATCACCACCGCCGCTCACGGGGGTAGCGGAAAGCCGAGTATAGGCTTCGATATCTAGGAGAGAGAGGGAGAGAGATAGAGGAATTCCAGGCAAACTCGTAAGTTCGCAACAAGGCGGCGCAAGATATTTCAGAAGGCAACAAATATTATAACATGAACGCAGGTTAAATATATAAGCGATGTAGTTCATGAAAAAGGGAATACACGTTCAGAGGAAGTTTAACAGCATGTAAATCAAAGTAACTGTGGCGAAAACATCTGCACAAAAATATGACAACCAAATTTAAACCAAAGGTAAGATATGTTTGGGAATTGCTGATTATTGTAAATAAAGGAGTGGCAAAGCCGAAACACGATGAAGCAGAAAAGAAATACAAACAAAGAACCAGGGCCCGAAACGGAATGAAGAAAATCAATCGAACAAAAACTACGGCTCAATGTGGAGCAACTAGTAGGGAGATACGAAAAAGGGTAATGTTACAACATATTTCTACATAGAAAGATTAAGTGTTACAAAAATGCTTCAATCAGTTGGCCAGCAAGCACCAACAAAGGGCGCGAAATGGTTCTATGTTTAAAACAGTTGAATGAATATCGTAGATGAGAAGACGGCAAGTGATGACCAAGCAAACCAGGGCGTTCCATGGCGGGTCAGGGAGCGTGGCGGGGAGGGGAGGGGAGGGTCAAGGCAAGAGGGAGGGAGCAGCGGTGAGCGGGGGCGGGCGAGGTGAGCGAGGACGGGCCAGCACGAATGCGAGACGTGAGTAGGGGGGATATAGCGGTTCTGGGCCAGGAAGTGCTTATCTTATCAGCTTATCTTATCTACTTCCTGTCCCCGCCCCCCACATCCGGTGTAAACAACCGGCGCCACCAATTATAATGGCAGGAAGTGCTTATCTTATCAGCTCTTATCAGCTTATCTTATCTACTTCCGGTCCAGCGCCCAACAGTGGATGTCAACAACCCACCACCCCTTCCCCCACCCCGCCCGATGTAAACAACCGGCGCCACCCATTATAATGCCCAGCCGAATGTCAACAACCCCCCACCCCCTCCTCCGCCCACCCGATGTAAACAACCGGCGCCACTCATTATAATCCCCCCCTCCCCCTCCTCCGCCCACCCGATGTCAACAAACGGCCCATTATAATGCCCCCACCGACCGGGGTCAATGACCCCTCTCCACCCACCCCTTGCGACCTCTGGTGGCGAAGTGTGGAAGCGTGCGCGCACTCTGGTGGTGAATTGTGGAAGCGTATGTGTCTGCGCTCTGGTGGTGAATTGTGGAAGCGTGTGTGTGTGTGTATATGTTTCAAAAATGCTGCTCCTTGAAGTGGATTCGAACCAGCCTCAATTCCCCTGAGGCGACCAGCACTTTGGCTCTGAGCTACGGTGACACCTCGAGTCAAGCTGCCTGCTTTGGGGTACAGATATTACACGCGGTCGGGAGGGCGCGCGCTGCGGATGCTGATAAGGGCGGGGGCCGCTGAGGGTGCACGCTGCGGAAGTAGATAAGATAGCGGGGGGAAGGGGGCGCTGAGGGCGCGCGCTGGCGACGCTGCGGGTGGCTGATAAGATAGCGGCGGGCGCTGGCTGCTCTGTTCGCCCACTCATTAGCGCTATAGAGATACTACACGCGCGCGCCCTCTATGAGCGATTCGGAGAACGAGAGGAGATGGCGCTGTGCGTCGGGGCGCGCATTTTGAATGCACTCTATATAAGATAGCCAGCCGCGCGTCTCTCTCTCTCTCTCGAGTCGAGAGCGCTGACGCTCGCTCCCCCGCTGAAAAGACTTTTATAATAGAAAAAAAAGGAAGTCCTAAATGGCGGTGACAGGGAAAAAATAAATTGAAAAATCAGTACAATTGAAAGAATGTTTTTTGATTTATTGAAAACAAAAGAATTATAAAATTATTTTCTTACATACATTTCACAATCAGTTTTATTGTTTTAACGATCGTTTCTATTAAATTTCTCCAAATGATGTGTTTACTTTAAAAAACATAGAAAATATCATTATTTCTTTTATATTACATATCCTTTGCAAAGAGAGGTTGTGTTTGTAATTGCATGTTTTCATTGAAGTTTCATAGACCTTTCAAATTTTCTTACATAACATTTCAAAACATTTGCATGCTTAGATATTTTTATGGAGAAATTCACACATGTTTGAACATTTTTCATTACATACTGTATATATTTAGTGTTATATCTAATCTATGAAGAACTTAAAATGAGTTTTTACATAATTTTTATAAATAGCACATCATTCTTAGATCCTGACTGCATACAGTTGTATTTTCATATTGTTATACTACGCTTTATAACCCTCTGTACATAGGCTAGATTGTCAAAACGAGTACAAACTCGAGTCTGTGCTGACGTAGATGGGCGTCAATCTTCGTCACTGTGGACTGGAGGCCGGTGCCATATTTTCGAACGGCCAACACAGCGTCTGGATGGATTGACGAACGCGAGCGCTGTCGCAGTGCCGACCGGTGAAGGAAGTGGTCGAGTCAAGGACAGCTAACGCTTCAGCGTCGTGAGAATAAACTCCTCCGGTTGGGGGGATCTTCTTTTACCAACTCCTTCCGCCCCGTATGATTTGTGTGCACTGTCCAGGGGGATGGGGGCACGCTGAGGGAGCGTTCAAAGCTTTCTGGATGGCGCAATAGCGCACGGTCATCAGCTTCACAGGAGGTCACCGCATCCCATACCACTTTCTCGTGACAGCCAATCACGTGTGAAGAGTTTTTTCCTTATCTTCTTCGACATCTGATGATTCTTCCTCGTGACAGCGTCGGTCAGCACACATCAACGGTCGAGCGATAGACTGCAGCGTAGTAGGGGCGCTGAAGACTGTTGTTGTAGGCGATGACGGTGCAACGTCGCGGAGGCTGTTCCAATTCACCACCGCTTCTTCGTCTAAGTGAGTTTGTTCCATGGCGACAGGCGATGGACGAGTGTTGAGACCTGTCTCAACGTGTTGAGACCTGTCTCAACGTGTTTGCAAACGCTCCCCCTACTACTAGTTGAAAGTGATTCATCATAAATCTCCCACCTACTAAAAGAGTCTAACCATAAAATATATAAAAAATTGAAAAATACTACTAAAAGTGTCTAATCATAAAATATATAAAAAATTGAAAAATACTACTAAAAGTGTTAACAAAAATCATAAAATAAATACCAAATCATAAAATAAATAACAAATCATAAAATAAATAAAAATGAATGCTAGTCTAACTGAACCCCGCCTGCAGGGACGAGCGTGCACGCTGAAGAAGAAGAAGAAGAAACGGACGGACGCGTACGCAGGATGCGGAAATGACCCCATGGCAGACTTGTAAATTTATCAATCCAATAGCGTTTGTCGTCGGACACGGACAACGAACGCTTGTTTTGAACAAATGAATAATTGATATGGGATTTGGACCGAATAGTACATTGTTTGTCGATTCTATTTTCGTTTCGAAATAAACAGTCCAAATAATTTTGAAATTTATAGCGTTTGACGACCGAACGTTGTACTCCCTTCGCCCGAGAAGAACATGCCCGAGATCGGGTTTCGATGGAGTACATTTTTGGACGTAAACCTACATAGCCGAGCAGGGGATCACTTCCGCATTCGTCCTTAAACAACCCTAAGACCTTTTTATTGCGAGGTGTCACGCCAAATGCGTTATCGGGAGCGAAACAGGATGTATCAAACCAGGATGGATGCCGATTCATCTCAGCGTACACACTCGTGGAAGTAGAAAGAATGAATGAATCGGTATCCATGTAGAGAAGGTGAAGATCACAAAGATGTTTTTGACAGTAATTATAAAAAAAGTCATACATTCTATGCTTCGAAATTTCTAATATACAAAACCCCAAATAGATGGGCTTTGTGAACTTCACCTCCGTTTTTCGCAACTCGATAGTCATGAGATCGCCATTCACGTGGTGACTACGCACGAAAGCGGGATCGGCGATGAGACGTCTGGCCCCGCACCTCCCCTCCCACTTGTTCACGAGATAAATGCGTCGGTGGTTGCGCACGTCCTCCATCGACTTGCCGTAAATTGAATTGTTCATGAGTTTGAAAAATTTATCCTCGAAATCGGAGGACGCGCGCTGTCGACGTGCGTTGTTCAGGTCCATGTACGTGGCAAGCCAAGGTCGTTGCGAAAAAGAGAGAACGCGGTGAATTTTCGTGAGTTGCACTCCCAACTCGAGGGCCTGAACTAAATTTCGAATGTGAATGATGTAACGACGCTTGGGGAGCAGCGTCGCTAGCAACTTGGCTTGCCTGCTCTTCGAGTCGGGGGGGACGCGGGTTTCCGGACAGGGCGGCAAATCGCTCAAGCGATCGTGGATGGCGTCAGGATAGTCGAGGTCGACCTCCAAAACGTATCCCCGGTCGACTTCCGCAGCCGCCTCTGCGATGTTCAACCGCTCGATGTCGGTTTCCGGCATCCACCGGAAGTCGCCCACCGGAAGCGGATGTGACATCGAGAAACCATATAAGTTATTTGCGTCGACGTAGGCGAGATAAGATGCCTTATCGCTTGGCCGGAAGCGTTCACCCGCAAAGGGGTGATTGGCCTCAGCGTGACGACCGATCACTTGCACGAGTCCCCCCCGGATGCCCCGTTCGAAAAAGAGAACCATGTCGATGTCTGTGAGTAGCTCTAGTCGAACGCCGGTGGTTTTCAACATGGCGTCCCACGAAAGCCCGGGAGCGGTGTAGTAAAAGAGAGGATCGAGCCCATACACCTCCAAACACAAATTTCGAAAGGTTTCCATCGTGTCGGTTTCTAACAGCACGTCGACTTTCAAGTACAAATCGGCGTACTGCAGCAAATTTTGAATAGAGAACGCGTCCCACACGGCCTGCGCGTGCGCGTACTCCGAGTCCGACACGGGTGTGTCTGTGAGGCGACTGTAAAAGGCCTCGGGCGACGGTAACCTCGTGTCGTCCAATTTGGACATGTCATTGACATAATCGTAGGGAAACACCCCCTTCCTTCTGGCCAACTCGAAAAGGCGATCGTCGGGAAAGGCTGCACGGGTGAACTTCAAATCGGCCGAATCGAGCGATCGACTTAAAGAGTCGAGCGATGCACCTAAAAATTTCAATGAATCTAAAAAGCGTAGTTCCACTTTCCCGATTCTCTGGGAAATCGCCACGAATCTCTCGTGATTGTGTGGAACCACGCGCAGCCCGTCGTTGTTCATACAGTTCTTTTCGCCCCAGGCCTGAAGGAGAAAATGCCAATCGTAACCGCTCCCGTTGTGCATGACGACGGGGATGAACTTTGGTGCGGGAAAGTTGACGTTGCACGCTTGATGAGCCGCGCCGCGAAAGACACCCGAAAAATGATCGTGGTCCCTGACGCGAACGGAATTTGGAAGAAAAGGTCCTTTGCATATGTGGCATATATCGGAATTTTGAAAAGACGCCTCGTTTTCGTTGTTCATCACGAGGGGAGAAGGATGACTCAAAAGTTGCTCATAATCTTTCGCGAGACCTTCTAAGAATGCTAATAATTGTATCGCGACGTCGGGACCGTGAAAGTTGACCAGTTGATTTCGCGACTCATCAAACGAGCACACCACTTGAAGCGCGGCCGAAAAGGGTTTGTGAATTTGATATGGTTGAAGGAAGGATCCATTCAACGACGGCTCACATGAAGACATGGGGACCGTGAGCGCTTCGAAGTCAACATAAACCGCGATCGGGCATCGTTGTTGTCTTTCGATGTGCTGAAATTGCATGAAGCGCTCCTCCTCTTTGCTCGTCTCCGACGGAAGGATCAAACGTGCGGGGGACCCCACGGATCGACAATCAATTTCGTGAGCCTCAAGATGCGCTTGCGAGTAAAACACATTCAAACATCTGTCGCAAACGAAAATCCTATGGTTGTAAGCCGTATGTTGAGACCGAATCAGTCTACTTAAATTTTTGATCCAAACGTAATGGGACTGTCCGCCATCGCCATGAATCAACAAGAAATTGAAATGGTTCTCTTTCTTCGACCCCGAAAAGTGTACAGGACCTACGATTTTCCAAGTTTTGTTGGCCGAATCATACTCTAACGTGAAAACATTGAATGAAAAGGTAGAATTTTGACGTTCGAAACGTTTGATCTCGTGAACGGGCAGGGGCCAGGAGATGCCGCGCAAATCGAGACTGGTTTCCAATTCATCGAAAAGGGTTTGATAGATACTGGTACGATATGAATGCATAATTTTGATGTGTGGGGGCTGACGTTTATGAAAAAGAGCCGAAGCCACCGCCCACAGGAAACATTTCTCGTCTCGATTTTGCACGTTGATCACACCATGACGTCTCGCGATGGATGCCGGAAGAGGAAGATAAGATGAGGCAGAATGAGCGATAGGTTCAAACAAGTGAGCCGAAACATGAAGAGCGACGATAGAGGCCAACGATTTCCCGGAATCTCTCTCGGAAAACTCGTCGAATTTGGAATTTATAGGTTGTGCTATATGAGAAAGGAAAAATTCCGAAATGTCATCCGCTTGTGTTAACACAGCCGTTCGTGCCGAAAGAAAGATAGGCTGCAGCACCCCTACAATTTCGTGCGTCTCGACGTTCTCTTTCTCAATTAAAAACTGACACTCGAGTTGCGCGAAAATTTTGAAATTAGATCGGCCGAGAGTGTTGTTGAGCTCTTCAAACATCTTACGATGGAAGGGAACACGACAACGGTTGAGAAACTCGACCGGATCCGCAATGTCATGTGGGGGAGGAGGATTCAAAATGACACCTCGAAATACACGGGCGTTTAAAGACTGAACGACGTCCGTCCATTGGGGAGCGTTTGCAATGTCTCGTTGTTGTTGTTGGTACGGACAATCTATAGAATCAAACAAAACACACACACATAAATGATAATCATTCAACACATCACTAACCACTCCTATTAAAAGAAATTTATTTTACCATCCTCACGCTGCGGAGAAGACACTTCCGCTTGTCGACCTGCATGAGACTCACTCTCGTCGCGATGATTGAATAGAAACGGGACATCTATAGAATTCATCAAAACACACATAAAAATGATAATCATACAACACATCACTAACCACTCCTATTAAAAGAAATTTATTTTACCATCCTCACGCTGCGGAGAAGACACTTCCGCTTGTCGACCTGCATGAGACTCACTTTCGTCACGAATGTGCCGATTTAACAGAAATTTCTTCATCTCAAATCACTGAATGCTAACAATCACACGTGACTAACACTCAAATAGCAGTACACAAGACAGAGTTGAATCACACGTGACTAACACGACGTCAACACTCAAATAGCAGTACACAAGAAGGTCCGCACGCTTCAAGAGCAAATGTCAGACTAATGGCAGAGCTCTGTGGACATGGAGTTTTAAACCCTATGTTATCTCACACTATCACATCCAGCACGTGCAGTGCGCATGCGCAGAAGCCATTCATCACTCCCCCAAGCGATAGTGATAAGAACAGCAGTCGACCACAGCCGGAAGTTATAATTAGGAAAACAGGATGCCATTGATATCGCTCGAGCACCGGAAGAGATAGTGGAAGCATACGCCGGTCCAGCGGACATTCTAATTGGTGCACCGGAAGAGATAGTGGAAGCATTCGGCGGTCCAGCGGACATTCTAATTGGAGCACCGGAAGAGATAGTGGAAGCATTCGGGGTACGCGAGATATTATTGTGCGCGCGACAGATTTTGAGAGCAGAGATAGGTGTCTATTCGTATAAGCAAGTTTCGAATTCATTCGCAGAAAACCAGTTGAATATGCTAAGAGACGAGTGCCAGAACAGCCAAATACACGTGATGTTGGCAGCATCACAACAGTGAAAAAAATTGGAACTATCCGAAACCGTTTATACCAGATTGTTCCAGCAGGGTTTGCACCAAAAATAATGAAGATATTGGGAATTTTAAAGTTGGATGGAACCCTCACGCCTATTCCCACCTCTGTTACCTCCGCCCAAAATAAGATAGCGAGTTCTTTCACGAAGGACAGGAACATATTATTGAAAATTTTAGTAGATTTCGCGAAATATGGCGTGCAATATGTGCTATTTACAAACAAAAACAAGATTTTCTCAAAACTGCCTCCAATACGAGCCTCTTCGGTATTTATTCATTCTGATTCGAAACGTTTTTCAGAAAAAGCTAGACAAGATGATAACGGGCTCGCAGGCCTTGAGGCGGGGGCCCCCCTCACCCCACCCCCCGCGACCAGATGTTTCGGTTGATAGAGGGCGCAAACAGAAAAAATATTTTATGAGATTGAACTCTATTCAATTTTCATGCATACAAATCAACAAAGAAATACACCAAACACGTAAGTGCGGCGACATGGTGCATTTTAGAATATGTGTTTGAATATTGGATGAAGACAAGAAAGATCCCATCATTCAAATTTTTTACTTCAAATTTTAGATAAAAATTATATATTATATTGAGATACCTCATATTTCAGATTAGAATCAACCATTATTAACTTACTACATACAATACAATCAATGAGTTCATTTTTTGAATGAACAATAGTGCAGAAGTTTTCTGTCAATTGGATACATTGCGTATTTTGATGTTGTCTGATTGTAGCGTTTCCAATATTCAGTAATGGTTTTGAAAATACTTGTTCCATCGAATCATTATGTAAATCGCATATTTATAGTCAATCGAAGTGTTTCAATGTATTTCCATAAAAATGATTGTTTCAAACATACATTATTCTCATCAACATAAGTGGAGTGAGAAATGTCAGGTATGTCTATCGGAACAGATAGTAGTAAAACAGCTCCAGCGAAGAGTTGATTATTGCCGTTTATTTCTTGCATAGTTGTGTGAAAAGCTTCAAGAGAATGGCCTCATAGCACACTTATCGCAGATAATAATTGAATTTTTTTTCGTAACACTGCAAACATTCCGCTTTTGTTTCTAATATTACACATTGCAATTGGTTTACTGTGAATGACTAATGATAGCTTCAAAGCTGAATGCACCGTTCGTCCACCATCGAACAAAATCCACGCTTCCACCCTCGCCGCTGGACAGAGCAAACCAATTCTATCAAGTGCTTATCAACTCTACCCCCAGTGTGCGTCTCTTATTTTGGATAAAAGATTTAAGAAAGAATTTAATTATATAATTATTATAAAAATTATTACATATCATTTAAACGAAAAATATTGTCGCCAACCAGAATGCCGTGTTATAGGAAGTAAATGTTGCATTCAATAGTAAATACCCAAGGAATAAGCGTATGATACCAAGGAATTATAATTATGCGTTCTATGCTGAATGATAGAAGGAAAGTGTATTCTCGAGGCACGGGTATTACATATGAACATAACGTATCAACTTTACCTTACTAAGGACTTATCGACTGTAGCTGTTTTTAACTAAGGAACTAAACAAAAAACATTGCCATCGAAAGTATCATAAAACACCTTTTTCAGTTTGCAAAACTGCAAGAAACACAATTTCCGACACTTCTGCCGTTGGGTTGTATGCATAAAAATTAAAATGTCTAAACAACCGTGTCTTATAAAAAATACAAATATTTACAATGAGCAATCAGTATGAATACATTCTACAATTCCGAAAAGTTGGGGTTTCATAAGAAAGTGTCTGCCATCGGAGAAATTTCAAATTTACTATCATATAATATACTACCAAGAATGTAGTAATTTTGTACTGAACTATACACAATTAAAAAACGGATGCAATCACTTTATGGGTTAATTTCTGATTTTTTCTCATTTTCAGTCAAAATTTAGGCCTATGGACACTTTGGGGTGGTGATTTAGGTATAATAATTTTATTTTTATAATAATAAAACGCAAAAATTGCAATTTTTTATTTATGAGTGAAATCTCAAATATGCTACTTACCGCTGTTATTGAACCTAAAGGTTCTGCAATGTTTATGTCTAGAGAAAAAATGAAGATTGCAACTTTAGTTGTGCTTAAGCAATTACTCTAATATATTAGAAAATTTTCCATTCAATTCCAATACATTTTTTGCTGCAAATATTTTATGTTTAAAAACTTTCAAACCATTATTCCTTTGATGCATAGAACAGTCCAATCCAGTGCTGTTGTATTTAAGATTCTACTGCAATTTTGAATCAAAGCAGAGTATAGCGGGCTCCTGGCAATCCAGTCACTCGATCAATTTTATGACAATGATTCTTCTAGTGAAATTGTAACTGAGCCAGTCACTCAGGTCGTTTGAAATGTATGCAGGAATGTTAAAATCACATAAGTCGCAATGTTTAAAACCCGTTTTTAACAGCATTTCTTGGGTGAGAAAACGGAGTATTCGCCCCCCTGCCCGTCACTTGATTCAGAAACTTTTCATTATGCTAAGACATATTTACGAGACTCTTCGGTAAGAACATGTATTCAAATTTCTTTCAAAACGTTTTTCAGAAAAAGTGAGCCAAGCTGATAACAGATGACGCCATCTTACCTGCATCAGACATCGATTCAAGGAAGAGATGTCTCTACTCCACAATCCGCAATGTTGATTGATACCAGATATGAAGTTTTCAATAGTATTTTCATATGCACCAAGATGACTTCTTGCGGGAGATTAAAACGCCGCGCATTGTAGCCTCTACACAGGGTTTGGATGTATATTCAATCTTTTTATTGATAATCATACTGTTGTATTCAAAAAAATCTTATGTCGTATAATAAGAAGTAAGAAATATGTGATGTTCAGTGCGGTTCGTACGAAAAGTACATGTTCACGTAAAAAAAAAAATAAAAAATTCACATTAGAACAGCATACAAAGATTACGTTTTCTTCAAACATTTTTTCTGCGTCTTTCTCGATGGTATTCAAGACGTAGCCTGAAAAGTGGATTTCTCTCGAATATCAGGAAACAGGGGGGGGGTATCACAGGGAACACCCGGGCTTCGGCACCCTCACTATCTACCCCCACCCTTGCGCGCTTGGCGCGGAACATGTCCCCCACCCCTACGCCTGTCGCCGGCGGTGGAGCGAGACGTGGTGGTAGATGTGGTGGTGGATGTGGTGGTAGATGTGGTGGTGGTAATGGTGGTGACGTCGGAAGAGGTGGGTCGTCTACATCTACAAAAATGAATAAATTATGCAAATTCCTTCAAAAGTTCAACAATGTGTCATAGGATAAATTCTTTGTGACTGTCGTTAAGTTTTACTAGGATTTTAAGTATTCTTTGTGTCTGTCGGTAAGTTTTACTAGGATTTTAAGTATTCTTTGTGTCTGTCGGTAAGTTTTACTAGGATTTTAAGTATTCTTTGTGTCTGTCGGTAAGTTTTACTAGGATTTTAAGTATTCTTTGTGTCTGTCGGTAAGTTTTACTAGGATTTTAAGTATTCTTTGTGTCTGTCGGTAAGTTTTACTAGGATTTTAAGTTTCAGCAGAAGGTATTTCTGGGCCTGAAAGTTTTCAAAATTTTTAGAAATGTCACCACCGCCACCACCACATCTACCACCACGTCTCACTGTTCTAATGTGAATTTTTTATTTTTTTTTACGTGAACATGTACTTTTCGTACGAACCGCACTGAACATCACATATTTCTTACTTCTTATTATACGACATAAGATTTTTTTGAATACAACAGTATGATTATCAATAAAAAGATTGAATATACATCCAAACCCTGTGTAGAGGCTACAATGCGCGGCGTTTTAATCTCCCGCAAGAAGTCATCTTGGTGCATATGAAAATACTATTGAAAACTTCATATCTGGTATCAATCAACATTGCGGATTGTGGAGTAGAGACATCTCTTCCTTGAATCGATGTCTGATGCAGGTAAGATGGCGTCATCTGTTATCAGCTTGGCTCACTTTTTCTGAAAAACGTTTTGAAAGAAATTTGAATACATGTTCTTACCGAAGAGTCTCGTAAATATGTCTTAGCATAATGAAAAGTTTCTGAATCAAGTGACGGGCAGGGGGGCGAATACTCCGTTTTCTCACCCAAGAAATGCTGTTAAAAACGGGTTTTAAACATTGCGACTTATGTGATTTTAACATTCCTGCATACATTTCAAACGACCTGAGTGACTGGCTCAGTTACAATTTCACTAGAAGAATCATTGTCATAAAATTGATCGAGTGACTGGATTGCCAGGAGCCCGCTATACTCTGCTTTGATTCAAAATTGCAGTAGAATCTTAAATACAACAGCACTGGATTGGACTGTTCTATGCATCAAAGGAATAATGGTTTGAAAGTTTTTAAACATAAAATATTTGCAGCAAAAAATGTATTGGAATTGAATGGAAAATTTTCTAATATATTAGAGTAATTGCTTAAGCACAACTAAAGTTGCAATCTTCATTTTTTCTCTAGACATAAACATTGCAGAACCTTTAGGTTCAATAACAGCGGTAAGTAGCATATTTGAGATTTCACTCATAAATAAAAAATTGCAATTTTTGCGTTTTATTATTATAAAAATAAAATTATTATACCTAAATCACCACCCCAAAGTGTCCATAGGCCTAAATTTTGACTGAAAATGAGAAAAAATCAGAAATTAACCCATAAAGTGATTGCATCCGTTTTTTAATTGTGTATAGTTCAGTACAAAATTACTACATTCTTGGTAGTATATTATATGATAGTAAATTTGAAATTTCTCCGATGGCAGACACTTTCTTATGAAACCCCAACTTTTCGGAATTGTAGAATGTATTCATACTGATTGCTCATTGTAAATATTTGTATTTTTTATAAGACACGGTTGTTTAGACATTTTAATTTTTATGCATACAACCCAACGGCAGAAGTGTCGGAAATTGTGTTTCTTGCAGTTTTGCAAACTGAAAAAGGTGTTTTATGATACTTTCGATGGCAATGTTTTTTGTTTAGTTCCTTAGTTAAAAACAGCTACAGTCGATAAGTCCTTAGTAAGGTAAAGTTGATACGTTATGTTCATATGTAATACCCGTGCCTCGAGAATACACTTTCCTTCTATCATTCAGCATAGAACGCATAATTATAATTCCTTGGTATCATACGCTTATTCCTTGGGTATTTACTATTGAATGCAACATTTACTTCCTATAACACGGCATTCTGGTTGGCGACAATATTTTTCGTTTAAATGATATGTAATAATTTTTATAATAATTATATAATTAAATTCTTTCTTAAATCTTTTATCCAAAATAAGAGACGCACACTGGGGGTAGAGTTGATAAGCACTTGATAGAATTGGTTTGCTCTGTCCAGCGGCGAGGGTGGAAGCGTGGATTTTGTTCGATGGTGGACGAACGGTGCATTCAGCTTTGAAGCTATCATTAGTCATTCACAGTAAACCAATTGCAATGTGTAATATTAGAAACAAAAGCGGAATGTTTGCAGTGTTACGAAAAAAAATTCAATTATTATCTGCGATAAGTGTGCTATGAGGCCATTCTCTTGAAGCTTTTCACACAACTATGCAAGAAATAAACGGCAATAATCAACTCTTCGCTGGAGCTGTTTTACTACTATCTGTTCCGATAGACATACCTGACATTTCTCACTCCACTTATGTTGATGAGAATAATGTATGTTTGAAACAATCATTTTTATGGAAATACATTGAAACACTTCGATTGACTATAAATATGCGATTTACATAATGATTCGATGGAACAAGTATTTTCAAAACCATTACTGAATATTGGAAACGCTACAATCAGACAACATCAAAATACGCAATGTATCCAATTGACAGAAAACTTCTGCACTATTGTTCATTCAAAAAATGAACTCATTGATTGTATTGTATGTAGTAAGTTAATAATGGTTGATTCTAATCTGAAATATGAGGTATCTCAATATAATATATAATTTTTATCTAAAATTTGAAGTAAAAAATTTGAATGATGGGATCTTTCTTGTCTTCATCCAATATTCAAACACATATTCTAAAATGCACCATGTCGCCGCACTTACGTGTTTGGTGTATTTCTTTGTTGATTTGTATGCATGAAAATTGAATAGAGTTCAATCTCATAAAATATTTTTTCTGTTTGCGCCCTCTATCAACCGAAACATCTGGTCGCGGGGGGTGGGGTGAGGGGGGCCCCCGCCTCAAGGCCTGCGAGCCCGTTATCATCTTGTCTAGCTTTTTCTGAAAAACGTTTCGAATCAGAATGAATAAATACCGAAGAGGCTCGTATTGGAGGCAGTTTTGAGAAAATCTTGTTTTTGTTTGTAAATAGCACATATTGCACGCCATATTTCGCGAAATCTACTAAAATTTTCAATAATATGTTCCTGTCCTTCGTGAAAGAACTCGCTATCTTATTTTGGGCGGAGGTAACAGAGGTGGGAATAGGCGTGAGGGTTCCATCCAACTTTAAAATTCCCAATATCTTCATTATTTTTGGTGCAAACCCTGCTGGAACAATCTGGTATAAACGGTTTCGGATAGTTCCAATTTTTTTCACTGTTGTGATGCTGCCAACATCACGTGTATTTGGCTGTTCTGGCACTCGTCTCTTAGCATATTCAACTGGTTTTCTGCGAATGAATTCGAAACTTGCTTATACGAATAGACACCTATCTCTGCTCTCAAAATCTGTCGCGCGCACAATAATATCTCGCGTACCCCGAATGCTTCCACTATCTCTTCCGGTGCTCCAATTAGAATGTCCGCTGGACCGCCGAATGCTTCCACTATCTCTTCCGGTGCACCAATTAGAATGTCCGCTGGACCGGCGTATGCTTCCACTATCTCTTCCGGTGCTCGAGCGATATCAATGGCATCCTGTTTTCCTAATTATAACTTCCGGCTGTGGTCGACTGCTGTTCTTATCACTATCGCTTGGGGGAGTGATGAATGGCTTCTGCGCATGCGCACTGCACGTGCTGGATGTGATAGTGTGAGATAACATAGGGTTTAAAACTCCATGTCCACAGAGCTCTGCCATTAGTCTGACATTTGCTCTTGAAGCGTGCGGACCTTCTTGTGTACTGCTATTTGAGTGTTGACGTCGTGTTAGTCACGTGTGATTCAACTCTGTCTTGTGTACTGCTATTTGAGTGTTAGTCACGTGTGATTGTTAGCATTCAGTGATTTGAGATGAAGAAATTTCTGTTAAATCGGCACATTCGTGACGAAAGTGAGTCTCATGCAGGTCGACAAGCGGAAGTGTCTTCTCCGCAGCGTGAGGATGGTAAAATAAATTTCTTTTAATAGGAGTGGTTAGTGATGTGTTGTATGATTATCATTTTTATGTGTGTTTTGATGAATTCTATAGATGTCCCGTTTCTATTCAATCATCGCGACGAGAGTGAGTCTCATGCAGGTCGACAAGCGGAAGTGTCTTCTCCGCAGCGTGAGGATGGTAAAATAAATTTCTTTTAATAGGAGTGGTTAGTGATGTGTTGAATGATTATCATTTATGTGTGTGTGTTTTGTTTGATTCTATAGATTGTCCGTACCAACAACAACAACGAGACATTGCAAACGCTCCCCAATGGACGGACGTCGTTCAGTCTTTAAACGCCCGTGTATTTCGAGGTGTCATTTTGAATCCTCCTCCCCCACATGACATTGCGGATCCGGTCGAGTTTCTCAACCGTTGTCGTGTTCCCTTCCATCGTAAGATGTTTGAAGAGCTCAACAACACTCTCGGCCGATCTAATTTCAAAATTTTCGCGCAACTCGAGTGTCAGTTTTTAATTGAGAAAGAGAACGTCGAGACGCACGAAATTGTAGGGGTGCTGCAGCCTATCTTTCTTTCGGCACGAACGGCTGTGTTAACACAAGCGGATGACATTTCGGAATTTTTCCTTTCTCATATAGCACAACCTATAAATTCCAAATTCGACGAGTTTTCCGAGAGAGATTCCGGGAAATCGTTGGCCTCTATCGTCGCTCTTCATGTTTCGGCTCACTTGTTTGAACCTATCGCTCATTCTGCCTCATCTTATCTTCCTCTTCCGGCATCCATCGCGAGACGTCATGGTGTGATCAACGTGCAAAATCGAGACGAGAAATGTTTCCTGTGGGCGGTGGCTTCGGCTCTTTTTCATAAACGTCAGCCCCCACACATCAAAATTATGCATTCATATCGTACCAGTATCTATCAAACCCTTTTCGATGAATTGGAAACCAGTCTCGATTTGCGCGGCATCTCCTGGCCCCTGCCCGTTCACGAGATCAAACGTTTCGAACGTCAAAATTCTACCTTTTCATTCAATGTTTTCACGTTAGAGTATGATTCGGCCAACAAAACTTGGAAAATCGTAGGTCCTGTACACTTTTCGGGGTCGAAGAAAGAGAACCATTTCAATTTCTTGTTGATTCATGGCGATGGCGGACAGTCCCATTACGTTTGGATCAAAAATTTAAGTAGACTGATTCGGTCTCAACATACGGCTTACAACCATAGGATTTTCGTTTGCGACAGATGTTTGAATGTGTTTTACTCGCAAGCGCATCTTGAGGCTCACGAAATTGATTGTCGATCCGTGGGGTCCCCCGCACGTTTGATCCTTCCGTCGGAGACGAGCAAAGAGGAGGAGCGCTTCATGCAATTTCAGCACATCGAAAGACAACAACGATGCCCGATCGCGGTTTATGTTGACTTCGAAGCGCTCACGGTCCCCATGTCTTCATGTGAGCCGTCGTTGAATGGATCCTTCCTTCAACCATATCAAATTCACAAACCCTTTTCGGCCGCGCTTCAAGTGGTGTGCTCGTTTGATGAGTCGCGAAATCAACTGGTCAACTTTCACGGTCCCGACGTCGCGATACAATTATTAGCATTCTTAGAAGGTCTCGCGAAAGATTATGAGCAACTTTTGAGTCATCCTTCTCCCCTCGTGATGAACAACGAAAACGAGGCGTCTTTTCAAAATTCCGATATATGCCACATATGCAAAGGACCTTTTCTTCCAAATTCCGTTCGCGTCAGGGACCACGATCATTTTTCGGGTGTCTTTCGCGGCGCGGCTCATCAAGCGTGCAACGTCAACTTTCCCGCACCAAAGTTCATCCCCGTCGTCATGCACAACGGGAGCGGTTACGATTGGCATTTTCTCCTTCAGGCCTGGGGCGAAAAGAACTGTATGAACAACGACGGGCTGCGCGTGGTTCCACACAATCACGAGAGATTCGTGGCGATTTCCCAGAGAATCGGGAAAGTGGAACTACGCTTTTTAGATTCATTGAAATTTTTAGGTGCATCGCTCGACTCTTTAAGTCGATCGCTCGATTCGGCCGATTTGAAGTTCACCCGTGCAGCCTTTCCCGACGATCGCCTTTTCGAGTTGGCCAGAAGGAAGGGGGTGTTTCCCTACGATTATGTCAATGACATGTCCAAATTGGACGACACGAGGTTACCGTCGCCCGAGGCCTTTTACAGTCGCCTCACAGACACACCCGTGTCGGACTCGGAGTACGCGCACGCGCAGGCCGTGTGGGACGCGTTCTCTATTCAAAATTTGCTGCAGTACGCCGATTTGTACTTGAAAGTCGACGTGCTGTTAGAAACCGACACGATGGAAACCTTTCGAAATTTGTGTTTGGAGGTGTATGGGCTCGATCCTCTCTTTTACTACACCGCTCCCGGGCTTTCGTGGGACGCCATGTTGAAAACCACCGGCGTTCGACTAGAGCTACTCACAGACATCGACATGGTTCTCTTTTTCGAACGGGGCATCCGGGGGGGACTCGTGCAAGTGATCGGTCGTCACGCTGAGGCCAATCACCCCTTTGCGGGTGAACGCTTCCGGCCAAGCGATAAGGCATCTTATCTCGCCTACGTCGACGCAAATAACTTATATGGTTTCTCGATGTCACATCCGCTTCCGGTGGGCGACTTCCGGTGGATGCCGGAAACCGACATCGAGCGGTTGAACATCGCAGAGGCGGCTGCGGAAGTCGACCGGGGATACGTTTTGGAGGTCGACCTCGACTATCCTGACGCCATCCACGATCGCTTGAGCGATTTGCCGCCCTGTCCGGAAACCCGCGTCCCCCCCGACTCGAAGAGCAGGCAAGCCAAGTTGCTAGCGACGCTGCTCCCCAAGCGTCGTTACATCATTCACATTCGAAATTTAGTTCAGGCCCTCGAGTTGGGAGTGCAACTCACGAAAATTCACCGCGTTCTCTCTTTTTCGCAACGACCTTGGCTTGCCACGTACATGGACCTGAACAACGCACGTCGACAGCGCGCGTCCTCCGATTTCGAGGATAAATTTTTCAAACTCATGAACAATTCAATTTACGGCAAGTCGATGGAGGACGTGCGCAACCACCGACGCATTTATCTCGTGAACAAGTGGGAGGGGAGGTGCGGGGCCAGACGTCTCATCGCCGATCCCGCTTTCGTGCGTAGTCACCACGTGAATGGCGATCTCATGACTATCGAGTTGCGAAAAACGGAGGTGAAGTTCACAAAGCCCATCTATTTGGGGTTTTGTATATTAGAAATTTCGAAGCATAGAATGTATGACTTTTTTTATAATTACTGTCAAAAACATCTTTGTGATCTTCACCTTCTCTACATGGATACCGATTCATTCATTCTTTCTACTTCCACGAGTGTGTACGCTGAGATGAATCGGCATCCATCCTGGTTTGATACATCCTGTTTCGCTCCCGATAACGCATTTGGCGTGACACCTCGCAATAAAAAGGTCTTAGGGTTGTTTAAGGACGAATGCGGAAGTGATCCCCTGCTCGGCTATGTAGGTTTACGTCCAAAAATGTACTCCATCGAAACCCGATCTCGGGCATGTTCTTCTCGGGCGAAGGGAGTACAACGTTCGGTCGTCAAACGCTATAAATTTCAAAATTATTTGGACTGTTTATTTCGAAACGAAAATAGAATCGACAAACAATGTACTATTCGGTCCAAATCCCATATCAATTATTCATTTGTTCAAAACAAGCGTTCGTTGTCCGTGTCCGACGACAAACGCTATTGGATTGATAAATTTACAAGTCTGCCATGGGGTCATTTCCGCATCCTGCGTACGCGTCCGTCCGTTTCTTCTTCTTCTTCTTCAGCGTGCACGCTCGTCCCTGCAGGCGGGGTTCAGTTAGACTAGCATTCATTTTTATTTATTTTATGATTTGTTATTTATTTTATGATTTGGTATTTATTTTATGATTTTTGTTAACACTTTTAGTAGTATTTTTCAATTTTTTATATATTTTATGATTAGACACTTTTAGTAGTATTTTTCAATTTTTTATATATTTTATGGTTAGACTCTTTTAGTAGGTGGGAGATTTATGATGAATCACTTTCAACTAGTAGTAGGGGGAGCGTTTGCAAACACGTTGAGACAGGTCTCAACACGTTGAGACAGGTCTCAACACTCGTCCATCGCCTGTCGCCATGGAACAAACTCACTTAGACGAAGAAGCGGTGGTGAATTGGAACAGCCTCCGCGACGTTGCACCGTCATCGCCTACAACAACAGTCTTCAGCGCCCCTACTACGCTGCAGTCTATCGCTCGACCGTTGATGTGTGCTGACCGACGCTGTCACGAGGAAGAATCATCAGATGTCGAAGAAGATAAGGAAAAAACTCTTCACACGTGATTGGCTGTCACGAGAAAGTGGTATGGGATGCGGTGACCTCCTGTGAAGCTGATGACCGTGCGCTATTGCGCCATCCAGAAAGCTTTGAACGCTCCCTCAGCGTGCCCCCATCCCCCTGGACAGTGCACACAAATCATACGGGGCGGAAGGAGTTGGTAAAAGAAGATCCCCCCAACCGGAGGAGTTTATTCTCACGACGCTGAAGCGTTAGCTGTCCTTGACTCGACCACTTCCTTCACCGGTCGGCACTGCGACAGCGCTCGCGTTCGTCAATCCATCCAGACGCTGTGTTGGCCGTTCGAAAATATGGCACCGGCCTCCAGTCCACAGTGACGAAGATTGACGCCCATCTACGTCAGCACAGACTCGAGTTTGTACTCGTTTTGACAATCTAGCCTATGTACAGAGGGTTATAAAGCGTAGTATAACAATATGAAAATACAACTGTATGCAGTCAGGATCTAAGAATGATGTGCTATTTATAAAAATTATGTAAAAACTCATTTTAAGTTCTTCATAGATTAGATATAACACTAAATATATACAGTATGTAATGAAAAATGTTCAAACATGTGTGAATTTCTCCATAAAAATATCTAAGCATGCAAATGTTTTGAAATGTTATGTAAGAAAATTTGAAAGGTCTATGAAACTTCAATGAAAACATGCAATTACAAACACAACCTCTCTTTGCAAAGGATATGTAATATAAAAGAAATAATGATATTTTCTATGTTTTTTAAAGTAAACACATCATTTGGAGAAATTTAATAGAAACGATCGTTAAAACAATAAAACTGATTGTGAAATGTATGTAAGAAAATAATTTTATAATTCTTTTGTTTTCAATAAATCAAAAAACATTCTTTCAATTGTACTGATTTTTCAATTTATTTTTTCCCTGTCACCGCCATTTAGGACTTCCTTTTTTTTCTATTATAAAAGTCTTTTCAGCGGGGGAGCGAGCGTCAGCGCTCTCGACTCGAGAGAGAGAGAGAGACGCGCGGCTGGCTATCTTATATAGAGTGCATTCAAAATGCGCGCCCCGACGCACAGCGCCATCTCCTCTCGTTCTCCGAATCGCTCATAGAGGGCGCGCGCGTGTAGTATCTCTATAGCGCTAATGAGTGGGCGAACAGAGCAGCCAGCGCCCGCCGCTATCTTATCAGCCACCCGCAGCGTCGCCAGCGCGCGCCCTCAGCGCCCCCTTCCCCCCGCTATCTTATCTACTTCCGCAGCGTGCACCCTCAGCGGCCCCCGCCCTTATCAGCATCCGCAGCGCGCGCCCTCCCGACCGCGTGTAATATCTGTACCCCAAAGCAGGCAGCTTGACTCGAGGTGTCACCGTAGCTCAGAGCCAAAGTGCTGGTCGCCTCAGGGGAATTGAGGCTGGTTCGAATCCACTTCAAGGAGCAGCATTTTTGAAACATATACACACACACACACGCTTCCACAATTCACCACCAGAGCGCAGACACATACGCTTCCACAATTCACCACCAGAGTGCGCGCACGCTTCCACACTTCGCCACCAGAGGTCGCAAGGGGTGGGTGGAGAGGGGTCATTGACCCCGGTCGGTGGGGGCATTATAATGGGCCGTTTGTTGACATCGGGTGGGCGGAGGAGGGGGAGGGGGGGATTATAATGAGTGGCGCCGGTTGTTTACATCGGGTGGGCGGAGGAGGGGGTGGGGGGTTGTTGACATTCGGCTGGGCATTATAATGGGTGGCGCCGGTTGTTTACATCGGGCGGGGTGGGGGAAGGGGTGGTGGGTTGTTGACATCCACTGTTGGGCGCTGGACCGGAAGTAGATAAGATAAGCTGATAAGAGCTGATAAGATAAGCACTTCCTGCCATTATAATTGGTGGCGCCGGTTGTTTACACCGGATGTGGGGGGCGGGGACAGGAAGTAGATAAGATAAGCTGATAAGATAAGCACTTCCTGGCCCAGAACCGCTATATCCCCCCTACTGACGTGACCGCCTTGTCGACTGTGGGGGAGCGCCATCTATCGATTTCTGCGCCCGCGACCGGAAAGCGCTGGCAGAAGAAGGCAGCAAAATAACATTTGGTCCGGTCCAAAGCGCTGCTTATCTGGATTCGCGAGACGAAACGAGACGTTCCCGTGTGGGTGCAAGGGCGGTGTGGGGCGGAATAGAAGATCAAAGCTCCCCGGTAGCTGTGCCTCAACGCATTCTCAAGAAAGTAATGTTATTGCTAGAAGCGAAAGTCTTATCCGTTTGTTGAACATAGTTCAATTTTCGTTTTCTTTTCAGACTGAGTTGAGGCATATTTCTAACGTTGGTTTGGTAGCCTTTGCGACGATTTGAACGTCTACATTAAATATTAATTACGATGTACAGTAAAGCAGCAAAAAATACTTATTACAGCATGTTTTCACACTATTGTAATAAATCCTTCACATAACAAGAAAACAATGTTATGAGAAAAGTATGATTTACTGTTACACCCTGAAACACAAAATTACAAAATCGTCCGAGTCTTCCAGAAACATAAACCAGGAAATATGTACAGATATTTTTCGTATTTTAAATTAATTCTTTAATAATACAGGTGACGGATACGTAATAAATGAACGTACTCACGAGGGAAATATTTCATTATCCATCAGAGAAACCCCAAGTAAAAAAAACACGAGGAATGTCAGTATCGCGAAATAACTGAGCATAGCAAAGCAATTGGAAACTCACCTGAAATCTTAGAAAGCCTAACACGACGATTTCCAACAAAAGCCAGGCAAGTCGAGTCAGAATAGAGGGACGAGAAGTTTAAAACTCGATGACGGCACCGCCGCTTAGCGAAAACAAATGGAATGGGCGAGGCGGAGTCCAGTCGACCTAAGTACATACGAAGCCCAAGAGATCTACGACCTCTATATTAATTATTTTCCTTCCAGAACAGAATTTGGTGACTAATCACAGGTTAAAGTGCGATTTAAAGAGGAAAATTTCAAAAGTATTTCACATTTGCATTCACTGCAATTTCACAAGTGCAAAATGTAGCAAATCCTTTTTTGAAATTCAGTCCTATATTGCATCTCTCTGATCAACATTCATATCTACTTATAACTTATCTTATAGAACTTTCTGCCATCAAATGCCCCGCATTCTTCGCGAATCCAGAGAGCACATTACAATTCTAACTAGCATCCCCTCAGCCTCGTAGGACGAAGACGCAAACTTATTAAGAAAAGCCGTGAATTTCCGCCGCGCTCCCCTGAACAGCTGCAACTACGCGCATGAATGGTTCAATGAACAAGCAAATTCTTAGAAAACCTTATCATTTTGCACATTTTGCAAAGAAAATTAATATTATGTCATACAATACGTAATAAAAATTCAACTACTTTATTTATGATACAGTTTATTGAAGATATGAAAACTTAATTTACCTCAGATAGTACACTGCAAAGACTATTGTCATACAAATAATCACTAGAATTTTTTTTATTGTAATTAAAACAACTCATTATTTACATTAGTACTTGCTCACGGTAAAGTTTTATTTTTTAATTCGAGTTTTGAAGCCGTCGAGTTCTTATCTTCAACAATTCAATATTCTTAAGGGATCTCATAGTTTCGTCACGCTTAGGGCCCCTTAACCCGTCCCTGCCCGCGCGGGGTGGGCGTTGACGCCGCGGCGAGTACGTAGACACGCTTTCGGGTGCTCTTCCCCGCGACGGAGGTGTCGCGTCGGCGTCTTTCACGAGCGCCGAGGGAGGAAAAAAAAAAGAAAAGAAAAGAACATCCGGCGGCGGCGCGGCGCCACGCCGTGGCACTCGCGTACCGCGCCGCGGCGTTCGCGTCGCACCGCATCACGCCGTTCCGCGGCACGCGCTGCCGCCGCCGCCGCCAATGTTTTCATCCGAGCTGGCGGAACGGATTCACGCCGCCCCGCCCCGCCCCAAAATAGGGATGCGACACCGATGTCGATGATTTTAAAACATCGATGTTTTTGTAGAAACATCGATGTTTTAAAAATCACTGTATTAACGCCGATGTTTTTCAACACTGGTGTTTTGTGATCGATGTTTTTTTTTTCTTCTTCGATGTTTTGTTTCTGAATGAAAAAGTCCTATGATTACTATATTGAAAAGTTTAAATATGAAATAAAAACTGATGGTAACACTGTAGTTCATGTGTTGGAAGCAAATAGACGCTATTTATATCATCTTCATCGACCAACTCTCTCGCCGCGATGATCTCTATGCCATTGCATTTCCTTTTTCTTCACATTCATTACTCACAATGAGATGTGTACAACAAATACGCTATGGGCGTTGGATCTGCCCCTTTTTCTCGTACCCTTATTCGGCCAATTTATAAACAGGAACACTCGAATTAAATTTTAATGCACATGAATTTAATGTTAGATGTTACTAAAGCTATCTAAAAACCATCGATGATTTTTGGTCGATATACTTTTAACATCGATATTTTAATTTTGAACATCGATAGTTTGCCATCTTCGATGTCGCACCTCTACCCCGAAAGGCCGTCTCGGCTTCCTTGCAGCACAAAGGCTTGTGCACGCGCAGTGCACGAGATATGTTCTATCCGGGAGGCGAACAATCTTGGCCAATTTACTATGTATTTTTGGGGTGTGGGACTTTCTGCAATTTTGCCTGGCGTCACAAAAAATAGTTACAGGGAAAGTGTAGGCAACCCGCGGAACGCCAGTGTGTTTCGACTGAGTGAGTTGCCTATATGCTTCTGATATTGTTTGCTTTGGATATTGCTAATTATTATTAGCAATATCCAATATCCAAGCTAATTATCCAATAGCAATGTAACAGTCTCTTTCCAGACCCCAGCAAACTAACAGACTTTATGAGTGCGGGTGAGAGCTATCTGCGGATCTAACCAGTATTAGTTGCTAGATTAAGTGTGAATTCGCAATTTCGTGGTTGAATTGCTAAGAGGAAATGGAATACTATAACTCGAATTCCTTGGTCATGTCTTGGAAGTAGGTTGAAAATCCGGCCCGACGCTCATGCTGACGAGAGCATAGGCGGTGACTGGCCTTTCCTTGATCTTCTTTAGGCAAGAGCCGGTGTCGAGTATTTCAAGGCCGTTCCAACTACTCTTTCCAGTTCTCATAGCCTTGCTTATAACATAGGCCCACACACTCCCTAACCCAATAATTATCTGCAAACAATGAATAACATTGTTTGCCAAGCTTTGGTACAAAAACATCAACAAGGAAGGCTGTTCTGCGTTCAGAATATCTATGACAGCGCACAGGGTTACGCCAATAATAATGACACACACACGCGTATTCTGCACTTAATTATGGTTGGTATACGAGTAAAATCAATTGTTTCGCTTTGTGTTTCTGTACGTTTTTATTTTCAATTCAATATGGAATTTCCACATTCTTGCAAAGGTATTCTCTATTCAAACCACTGGTTCAGATCATGTGACTCACATACAATTAAATAAAGTTCAAAACAGAATACTCATAACTCATTGTGAATCGTACAACAAATGAGTATCTTATTCTATTTTATAAAAGAAATGTTTGAAACGGCTTGTCACAAAAAAATTAGTACCACTGGAGTGATGCTCCAAAATTAGGCAAGAATAACTTCGAGCGGATAAGAATCTCGCATAATGTAACTGCGATTTAAAATAGTATCCATATTTTTACACAAAAATTACAAAATTACAAAATCCTGAAGCATTTACTAGAAGGATAACGTATAATAGATATTATTATTATTATTATTATTATTATTATTATTATTATTATTATTATTATTAAAACAATAGCATGCCCCTCAGAATAGCTCACTCGCCAGTGTGCTCGCTTTCCAGGACTCAGTCCAGGCTCGATTCCCGGTACAGGCCGATAACAAGTGTGCGCTTTACTTGCAATGTCTCAGCATGTGTTGCAGTGTGACGTTGAAAAAGTTCACTTCTTAGGTTACGAAAACCAGAATACGCGTAAGGGATGTATACTTGTATGTACTAACCACACGTAATGTGAACTCTTTATATTTGGGAATGATAAACTCACCAGTTTTTCTTCACACATACGATACTTATAAAGGAAAGTTGGAAATCGATTTTCATTTCCTCTAGGCGTGAATGTATGTGTTTAAGACTTGGAATTAATGGGAAGAAGTCATGAATCAAGAATATGTAAATACTGATATTCATGCTGAAGCTGTGCACAGATAGGATGATTATTGTTGCGAAGTGTTATTCATTGTAATAGTATAATACACAAAATACCACAAAAGCAAAGATATGAATAAAGGAATTTTATTTCTCTTTACTTTAATCTAATAAATAAATCTTTCTAAATTATTTTTCTTTTAGTAAATATTTCTTAATTATTTTAGTTAGAAAGTCAGTTAGTTACCCATAGGTGAGGATGAATAGATAGGAGTGGCGAACAGAGCGGGAGTAGTCTAACAGATTGCGAAAAATTAATACTGGAGCAATGCATGGTATATCAGTTAGATATTAATAGATTCAAACCATTTGCAATAAAAATGTAAATTTGATTATACTTGCCTTTTTCACGTGAAACCGCGAACAAAATCCAGTAATTGGTGTTAAAGTGAAGTATCTTTAGAAGTAGTAAGGAAAATCCAAGGAGTTTGCGTAAAGATACTTTACTTTAACTCACATTAAAAATATATCACTTTTATTTCAGATCCTCACGCCGAGGAATATAATATCCCAGGAATGTCGGATTTATTAAGTTAGCTCTGTATTATTCGAAAAGTATCCATTCATTTATGTTCTTCCAACGTTTCTCAACCTTCACAAATCTACAGCGTTCTTGCAAACGCATGAGTGGTTAACGTATTCCCGGATTTTAATTAAGCGTCCACATATCCAATGAACGATGGCAGCGGGACGGTGCGGCAACACGAGCATTGCTGCGCGTAACACTGCGCGCTTCACGGTTCTCAGTTACGAACTTAATTTGTGCGATTACGCCGCACGAGTTGATGCGCCAGTGAGCGTTCCGTTTATTCTTCATTATTTAGCACGCTTCGAAGAACAGCACACGAGGTTGTCACGCGCTTCTGAGAGAATAAGCAGAGAGTTACGTAATATTTCCCGGACTCATCAGACTAACAATATATACAAATGAGGGTTCTAGTTCATATATTTTTGAGAGTAAAAACCCGTATATTAGACGTTTGGAGCTCTGTGACAGCTGTCAATGTAGAGATATTTTGCTCAAACTTCTGTAATATACGTAGGAAATATTCGTGAAAACACTAACACAGGTCTCGAATATTGGAAATTATGCGACTACAAGATATTGTAGTTAACTGTTAAATAAAAATTATAAATATAAGAGCAGATGCTCTACGTCATGGCCGATTTCATAATAGTTTCACCGCTCCTTTCAAATGTATGAAGGTTCGCAAAATTGTATAGGACAGCTGCAAGCTCGGTGGAATCTGATACTCAGCGAGATTCTATAACAGCACAGCTGCCGTAGGATGAAGAAAAATGGAATAGGTCCAGCCGTAAACTAACCATCTTCCCCTGTTCACCGCGAGGGGCGCGAGCATCTGCTCCGGAACCACAGGTGATCCACTTCCGGCTCCGCAGCTGCAGCGCAAGCAGCCTCCGCACGCGGGAGATGCCGACCTTCGGGGCTCAATCAACGGGCGCAGCTGACAGCTTCCGACAGCACGCGCCCCACGTCGGCCGGCCCCACCCCTCCCCTTTCCATCCCTTCCCAGCCCGCCCAGCGCAGCTCAGCCTATCCCCCCTCCAGCCACGGGAAGCGCTGCACCGCCCTTGTTCGGTCCGCGCCGCGCCACCCGGCCCACGCCTTCACTCGTCGCCCCGCGCCGCCTAGTGACAGTAACAAAACATCGATGTTCACAAACATCGATGCTCAAAACTAAAACGTCGATGTTAATAATACATAGAGTAAAAGCCATCAAAAACCACCAAATGTTTCCCAACATCGATTTTTTAAGGCTGATTTAGTAAATTCTAACATTAAGTTTGTGTGCAAAAAATGAATTTGACAGTGTTCATGGTTATCAATTCACCGAATAAGGGTACGATACGAAGGAGCAGACCTTACGCTCAGAGTGCATATGTTAACCACTTCTAAATGTGCGAAATGAGTATGAAGAAAGAGGAAATGCAAGGGCATAGATGTCTTCTCGGGCGAGAGTGTTTGGTCGGCAACGGTAGAACAAACAGCTTTCCATCGGTTTAAGCACAGGAACGGGGTTACAAACATTATTTATATTTCAACTTTTACAGTATTGCGATCATCGGAATTTTTCATTCCGAAACAAATCATCAATAAATAAAAAAAACACTGATCACAAACCCTCTATGGTAAAAAAACATCGGCGTTAATACATCGATGTCGCATCCCTAGCCCGCCTCGCGGCCCCACGGTTTCCAGGTGCAGAGAGCACAGCTAAGTCCACCCAGCTCGTCCAACCTCGCCCCGTGCCGCCCACTGCCACCCAGCGTCGCTCGCGGCTCAGCCCCGCCCACCTCAGCCCGGCCCGCGGCGCCCCGCGCACCCTGACAGCTCGGGCAGGAGGCGGCTGTCTTCCGCAGGAAGGCACGGCACGCCACGGAACTCGCCGCCGCCGCCGCCGTCGTTCCTGCACTCCCGTTAGGGCGCCGCGCCGGGAGGAAGCGCGGAGGGCGGCCGGAACCTGCGCGCCCAGAGGTTGACAGCCACCCGCGACAATTGCCGCCTGCACGCGAGCGGCCGGCTCCACAAGCCTCGAAATAACGCAACACTGCGCGCCCCTGATACAGAAGTTAGGAATGTGTGGTTCCTTTTATGCGAATACGGAAATGCGTGTACCCGTGGGCATGCGATTGACCTCCATGGACACGATGTGTGAATGTTGGGTACAATAATATACACTATGTGGTCAAAAGTATCAGGAAACCAAAATGGTATTATGGTGTGGTCGCGTTTTTCATGGAACGGGCTGGAACCCCTTGTTTTGTGTGGCACTATCACGGCACAGGCCTACGTCGATGTTTTAAACACCTTCTTGCTTCCCACTGTTAAAGAGCGATTCAGGGATGGCGATTGCATCTTTCAAAACTATCTAGCACCTGTTCATACTGCACGGCCTGTGGCGGAGTGGTTACACGACAATAACATCCCTGAAATGGACTGGCCTGAATAGAGTCCTCACTTGAATAACATCGAACATCTTTGGGATGTTTTGGAACGCCGACTTCGAGCCAGGTCTTACCGATCTACATCGATACCTCTCCTCAGTGCAGCACTCCGTGAAGAATGGACTGCCGGTCCCCAAGAATCCTTCCAGCACCTGATAGAAAGCATGCTTGCGAGAGAGAATGCTGTCACCAAGGTTAAGGGTGGGCCAACACCCTATTTTATTCCAGCATTACTGATGAAGGGGGCCACGAACTGGCGCCATAAACCCTAATTTTTATTTAACAGCAAAGCTCGAAGATTACATTTTTAACAAAAAAGTTTCAAAACTACTTTTTAATTAGCAATATTGTTGAAAGTACATTAGTTAAATTCTTAAGTAATTGTAACTCGCGAATAGAAGATAAGAATTTATTTTTAGAACCAGCTTTTATTGAAATATTATACATTTACAAAACTATAGACTTCTCCATCATGCTATCACTCCAACGAACAGAATTCTCCGCACTTCACCCACTCGAAATTCCTTTTATCATCTCACACTGAATACTAAACATTTCCACACATATAACAGGAGTCAAGTTACTCACCTATGAGCAATATCGGTATCAGCTAAAAGCCACTTGGATCCTTGGACGAAGTACTTATGATGACACAGCAATACATGCAAAAGGAAATACTCGTAAAACCCCAGATTTCATGTCCATTAGCAAAACTAATTATTTACCGTAAACATGTACGATTAAAACGTTCATCGATACCATTCCAACGTGTAAGCAAAAGCGACCTACTCAAGAGCGTTTCTCTTGAGCCTTTTAATTTGAGTAAAAGGCCGCGATCATTTCGAAACCTGTAATTTTCGCTCTCCAGAACATCACATAACGTTAACTGGCAGGTAGGAAGTGATTTGGAGAAGAGGGCGGTCCAACGTCGAGGCTCGGACAGCCGACGTTGGAAGACGCTGACGGCGGCAGCCACGAGACCGGAACACCCGTCTCCCGCCGCCCAGACAGACGTTTCCCTCGGCGCGCCGGATACCGGCAGCACCCAGACGCCGGCGGCGATCGCTAGACCAAGCTCCCCCTTCCCTTGCAACGGCTTTGTCCTGCTGCAACAAACGCATCCGTTCTTCGCTTCCGCCCAATGCCACTCTTTTGTCACGAACACGGACGACGTCTGCAGCGCCCCGACCATCCGTCTGCTAATCAACAAGATTTACCGTTTCAACAACTCCCAGAAACATAAAATTAAAGAAAACAAATATGTACATTCCTTTACAAAATGCATATTTTTATATTCCGCATTTCTTAATCGTACTAAATTGCTTGAATTTTACGTAACGTACGTGTTATTTAATCTTTTTTGAAGAAAAATTGACAATTGATTCTTGAATTACAAGGTTCCGTATGGACTTAACCATTGTAGGCTATCTTGAGAAGTGAAGCGTAACTTGCCACACTTCTTAAAGGAAAAGTTAAGGAAACAAAGGTTTGATAGTGAACATTTGTTGCAGTAGTAGAGACCGCTAGAAACCATGAAAACCGATCTAAAAAACTCATTCAAGTTACTGCATTCGATTCAGTGGTCAATTAACTGTTGTTGCAGGTAGAGCAACGAACTTTCTTATTGCCGACAATAGAACCATCCAGTCAGACAATTCAATGTAACCGAAAATTTCTACTTCCACTAGTAAGGAAGTAATTTTGTTCACGCAACCAATTGTCCAGATTGTTCAATAAACAGCTCCCCTTAGACAATCGAGATGAATACAATTAGCTTAGCGACACAGTAATTAATTAATCATTTCTAAAATTAAAATGTACCTGCAAGATTTTGTTCTGGATGATTAAAAATAATTAAATACCATCACTTGGCTTTGGATGCAGGTTTTAGCTACTGCCTATCTCAATATTTTCTCTGCTAACCAATCTTCTAAACTCCCTTCAAAGAACTGTATATTTAAATAAAGCTAGCTTATAATCTTCTCAGAGAAGACGTTGACCTACGTTCTCCCCATCTAATCACGTGCAATTTTAGTGCCGTATTCGGAGTTCTTTTACTTTCCTAGCAATTCAGGCTTTTACGCAATTTGTTGTAACCACACACAACATGCGTTATTTATAACTCGTTTTTTCCCTCTCAAACGCTAATGCAAGCTCACGTTAAATACATAATCCTCGCGTATAATTCCTATCAGCATCGCTCTCTTTGCATTAACTGAATCTCTAACACGCAGCCACGAACGTTCTCGGGCGGTCCGCATCGGGGGGCGGGCTGCACCGCCTGCGGCGACGCGCGCCGTCAGCCGGCTAATTGGAGCCACAGCCTCGTGCGCCGCGGGCGGGGGCGGGGGCGGTTGCTGGCGGAACTAAGCGGCCGGCGCGCCGCCTCCGAAATAACTCGCATTACGCGCCCCGGCTGGGATGCATCCCGACCGCCGCGCCGCGGAGGCTGGCTGGCGCCCCCGCCGGAGGTCGGTGTCATTGCTCCGCCGACCGCCGGAAACGGAAGAAGAACCGCCCCCGCCGCCGCCGTCCCCGCCTGCTCGCACACGCTGGGTCGCCCCCGGTCGAAGACGCCGGAAAAAGGTGAGGGCTCTTGCAAGGCGTTCAGGGCCCTAGGCTTATGTAGGGGGCGGTGGTGACGTTCTCTGGGATTTGGGAGTGCAAGAATGTACGACAGCACGACCATCAAGCAGTATCACTATGTACGATAGTATTACTGTACTAAGTTGTGTAAGCATATCTAATCGTATGTAGTTTGTGCAAATGTATCATCATAATTAGCATTACTCACCATATTCAATTTTACCTTACTATTTTAATATGTATGCGATTTAAATCTCCCTCCCTCTCTGGCACACGCACACACAAGGCGTCTGATATTCCGTTTGGGGACATGTAAGCGGATATCGTAATAAAGATTAAAAACTCCCAAGAGCATGTAGGCAGGCCCAAAGCGATCTATTTTGACAATGAAATTGTGGGAAATATCAAAAAACGAATTTCCCCATGTATCATTTGCCCCCTATTGACAGGCAACCCATTATGCTTTCGTGTCTGGTGGCTATACGAAATAGCTTTGCATCATAACGCTACCTGTGAAACACTGATGCATGATAGACAAATTAAAGAGTCAAACGCAAATGTGTAATTTTGTTAAATGAAATTTTCCACCACATATTCGTAGGGGAAAAGTGATAATCTCTCACCTTTCTAAACACCCGACATGGCTGTAACGTTTATTCTGAGTCAGTCAAAGAAAACCTCGTACTAGATAGCAACCGGTTTCATCAACGTTCATTCTTGCAATACAATATAGGATCTATACAATGGCGTAGCGAGGGCGGCAGCTGCCCGGGACAGAAGGAACTTTTGCCCCCCCCCCCCCCCTATTTACGAATTTCAGTTCAAAAGACTAAAATACACAAACGTGAACAACGTAGGAGATAGACAATCATACAACGTACTACACGTACATAAGCACTAAAATGACAGTTTGGAAAGCGCATATTTATATACGATTTACGAGTAGTTAATGTGAATTGGACGACTGACTATCCATCAATGAAACTTACTTTGAATTGTCGAAGTATCACTCACCAACTTTTCTGAACTTATCCGTACTGTAATCTAAATTGCAGGTGTTATTATACAACATTGAACACTATTCTTTATATTAAAGACGTCATCCTCTCCGAATATTAGTCATAAACAGTCCAAGCACAAAATTAAGTTTTGCCGACCTCAAAAATTGCCGGCCGGGGCGGATCGCCACCGTCGCCCTCACTATGCTAGGCCACTGGGTCTATACCTCAAACTAACTTAATCGTTTCAACAATAAGGAGAAAGTTTTCACGAAACTAACTACCAGTTGAATGAAGAGTGAATAATGAGATTTTTGTTTAATTTTTATAGTTAAAAGTAATTTATAATATGTCGCCCTAGAATTTGATTACTCTATGTACCTGCAGGGTAGTCTAGGAACCACGGGGCGAAGTAGAATATATCTTTGTCAAACAGTAAATAAACGAAGATAAATCATTCCGCTGTTTTTGTTGTTTTCTCTTGAAATATCGGAAGACTTCCTGAACTACATGACCTCTCGCTGAATTAACGTTCCAGCAATGGTACACAACATTATGAAGCCTGAGGACCAAAATTTCTAAAACATTTCATGAAGAGCCACATAGTATTTCTCCTATCATCATCATCATCATCATCAAAAAGAAAATGAATAATTGATGGCATTCATAGTTTTATCTCGTTTTACATTGTTGGTACAACGTGTGGAGTAACTTAATGAAAACTTTACCACCATTCACGAAAGGAAAGGAAAAGAAAACTCGACTTCCCTAACGTAGAGTTTTTGAGCATTCTCTGAAGGAAATTGGCAAATGCTGAGATGGCCCCCTGTTTTGCTTCTGGACATAAATGTAACTTCAAATTAACTTCTCTCTATAGCACGTCATACACAGTTTTAACTGTTTTAGACGTAAATAAACAAATAAATAAAGTCAAACGAGCACCAGTAATTTGCGGAATCTTTTGAAATAGTGTCCTGCATTCGCCAGTGGCGGGGCGCGGTCTGCGCTCGGCGATTCCCTGTGGCGAGTGTGCGTCGCTTGGGCCGCAGGTGCGTCGGCGGCGGCCTTCGTGCACGGCTCGGCCGAGGGGCGGCGCTGGCCGCTGTTATGGCAGCAATATCCGCGCCGGCGGTTCCGCTCGGCGCCCGGCCCCCGCCCAACAGCCTCACGCACCCGCACGGGGCGCCACCGTAGCTCGGCCGGAGGAAGAATGTCGCTCTAGACCAGCGATCCTCAAACAGTGAGCCGCGAAACAAATGGGGGGGGGGGGGGTTGATGGCAGAAATTTGTGGCCATTATTTGCATTTGCAGTTTTATTAATAATGAAGTAAAATGTTTCTTTAACTTATTTCAAACAAACAGCAAAAAAAAAAAAAAAAAAAAAAAAACATCGTACTCAACTGTACAATACTCAAATATGATTTTCTCATTTAGTAATTTCTAAATTGAAATTAATAATTTTGTTAAAATTTAACGATACATAAACATACTGTTCTAATGGAATAAGTATTTTTAAGACATACTTACAAAAGCATTTATAATGTTTCATATTACTGGGTGAATTATTTTTAATACAATGGATATTCTTTGATATTTTTAACAAAAGTATTTATATTATGTCAAAAATAGTATTAGTGGCTCTAGAGATTTAAAATTATACATTCAGTGGTCCCTATGATCCAAAAGGTAGGAGACCGATACTGGAAATGAGCTCCTTCGAAGTGTCTCTTCGTAAGGAAAATGGTTTTCACAGGTTCGGCAATAAGTGCGCGAGTGCAGTTGCAAGTGCAATAGTGAAGGGCCAGACAGCTTAAATTTAATTCATTTATTTTGGCAACCCACATTGAGTGCAGTTAATAACATATTAAACAAAAATTTAACAATAATAATAGAATAGGATATATTTGGATATCTACAAGTAAAGCTAAATCAATGCGGAACGTATATAATGCGGAAATTTGTCCAATGTGAACATAAGCCGTGGTAATAATAAACGTAAAGTCTACAGTATTGCTTTACATTAACTGAAATCTTGTCTAATACAAAAGAAAATAGTATGGAACTTAAAGATTCCGCAACGATCGAGTTTTACTGTGATATAAAAAGCCACACATAGTGAATTCTGTCTCAGCTACCACATTTTGACAACCCAATCACGTGAAAAGGAAACGATTTTTATTTTTATTTATGATCTTTCCATAAACTTCTATCAACCAGGTAGATACCGTATGAGATTGCTCTTGTGGGTATGGAGCACACAGGAAATTTTTCTTGAAACTAGCAAGTGACCTTGTCAAATCTTTTGCTTAGCGTTCATACACGAAGCGTATCTCCTCCAAGATGCAACACGCACGACGAACAATGTCTGAAACGAACTTGTTCTTTTGGAGTTGGCAAAACGTGTTACGAAGACATAACAATGTTTCTTTTTTTTGCCAATAGTATAGCTGTTCGTGAAGCCCCGAAGGCCACGAAAACAGCAAACAATGATGATGTTGATGTTCATATTTCATTGTGTAACCACATCAATTGTGATGTTCATTACATCCAAGGACGTCCATGAAAACATGACTTAACGCAGGCGTTTTACATCTACCACGTACTTCACTTAATTTTATTGAATTTCATGATATGCATTAATATTTTCTGACATTTCAGTCCTTTTCATTTCACTCACGTCATCCCTCAACACTTAGCTAGACAATGATTATCTGCGTGTTCGCGCTTATGCCACATAAAATCCTCAAACACGAATGATGTAAAAAAATTAATAAATGCCCATCTTAATAATAAGAAATTATTCAAGATTGAAATATATATATAACAACTCCGACTCTGCATCCATGAGCCAATCCTCACAAGTGATACGGGTGCTTGGCAAACAGCAACTTGGGAGTCGCGGCGCCTTCGTGAAAGTTACAAAACAGCAGAGTACATGACAAGAGCATCACGCACCCAGCCAAAAGGGGTCCGGGCAGCGGCCACGTGTAGCAAGTAGCTGCACATCGCGACCTACTCTCCCCTGGCTATTGCGCAGCTTCGAGTCTCCGCGCGAAAGAGCCACCGGCCGGTGCGGCGCGGCGCGGCGCAATCTGGAGTCCGCGGGGCAAAAACCACGCTGCCGGCGCCGCTGGAGCCGCCGGCGTCGCACAGTGGTTCGCGCTCAACGAAAAACGGAAGAAATTGTCTATCAAAGAGGGTTCTCAGGTTTTTAACCTAGATGGGGTTGATTGCAATGAAAAATTGTAGTAATTAAAACACATTTACATTTTTGGAATGATTGAACTTCAAAATGCTTAAATGAAATATTAAATATTATACATTAAGAAAGTATATTGTCTCAGTATCTGACAACTAGTTGGTGGATCTGACACATACTAAAGTACAATACTGGAAAAGCATTTTAGAGCCGGAATGATCAAATTTTATATAATCTTATTTTTATACATGGGAACCATCTTTTCCATTGCATCACAAACGTTCATACATGAAACGATAACAATATCGAATACTCCATTTGAAAAAGATTGCAAAGGCTCGCAAGTGCTTACCAGAGTCAACTTCTGCCCATGAGACGACTCTTCTTTGTGAGTGGTAAGTGATGTAATATATATTTTCCTATCCACAACATTTCAGAATGTTGGTTTCAACGTCCGCACTCCATGAAACTCTAATAAAGCAATAATTGCTCAATTAATATTTAATTACAAATTTTAAGAATCCTTTTTAATACATATCCTACATATCTTACATATCTTGTAATACATATCCTTACATATGTTGTTATACATATCCTTACATGTCTTGTAAGTATTAATAAAAATTTCAGCGTCCTAAGAAAATCCATCACACAAAATGGTTTAAATTGTTTACTCCATTTTGTGTCCGCTAGTTCTGAATTTTCAAATTTGAAGTTCCTCTAAACGCCCCATCCGTGAAACGCATTCAAATGTCGATGTTTCGCGCGCCTCTTGCGGCGGCCCACTGCGCCAGGAGCAGCAGGTCGGCTGCTGCGCGCGGCCCGCCGCCGGCTGCTCCCGGGGCGCGAGCGCTGCGGGCGAGCGGAGCTCGCGGGAGCGCGACGAACGCGATTCTGCTCAGGTGGAAAAGAAAGCGCTCCGATGGGAAGGAGTTAGCGGCTCGTAATGCGCGTGTCTCCGGGTCACGTGGTTTAAAGTTCGGAACAGGATGGCAGAAACGGGGCAAAAGAAAACAGTCCTACACGCTCGTGCAAATGGAGCGTCTCGTGTGATGGGAATGATAAATGGAAGGTTTGGGTTTGTTTTTTAGCGTGACGTGACCACGAAAAATTTGATCTCCAATGCACAAGAACATTTCAACAAACAGGATTCTCGGAAACTTAAAGTTATCCTTAAATTGGTCTCATAATCCCAAAGCTAATTACTCGACCTTAATATGGAATGCTTGTTAAGGAACATGACAAATAGGGATATTTTAGAAATAAAAAACTCGTAGGAAGTACACGAGGCACATTCTTGTTTCAAAATGTTCACCTTATTTCTCAGTCCTTTTGTTATACTCTCTCTTCTGTCTACTGAAACAACAGGTTTTATGCAATATTTCATTACAGATTTTCGATTTTTAGTGGAATTTCGCATTATTCCGCATGTTCTCATCTTGACCAAGACGAAGCCAGAAGATAACGCTCGATCTTTTCTCGTATTATTTCGTATATTCTAACAAAGATTTATATCGAACTTGTGGCAATAGCTCAGGAAGTCTCGTTTTCTGATCTTTGCTTCGAGTCACAATTATTTACGTAAATACATTTGTTTTCAGATTCCTAACCTGAGGAAGAACACTGACTTGAGATAAGAGATCAGAGGCAAGACGGGACACAGAAGACACAGAAGTGCAGTGTTCAAGGTCCAGAATGCATCGATACAGCAGAATCACAAAAACAACGTCTGCATTACAACACGATCCTTCGACGGATTTGTGTATTCAAATTGTTTCTCCTTCGAGCGGAAGGAAAGAGGGAAAGAAAGTGAGCAGCAGGACACGTGTCCTGTGTTTACCTCCGCACTTGCCTTGCAGGTCAAGCGAGGCGGCTCCGCCCTTTCCGCGGCCTGGCCTTGATTCGCGGCGCGGCGCTCGGCAGGAAGACGCGTCGGGGAATAATGATCGTGCGAGACGCGGCGCGGGGGGAGAGAGAGAGAGAGAGGGGGGAGGGGGAAGTGCCACGCGGGAGATGCCCGCCGCCGCCCCACGCCGTTTCCGGCTGCGCGAAG
This sequence comes from Gryllus longicercus, assembly GCA_038098605.1. Lineage (NCBI taxonomy): Eukaryota > Metazoa > Arthropoda > Insecta > Orthoptera > Gryllidae > Gryllus > Gryllus longicercus. Next base: position 4,895,469 of record JAZDUA010000015.1, on the reverse strand, counting down.
GTCGCTTTCCAGACGCGGCCCGACGCAGCCGCGGGCGGCACCTGCCCTATCGCCCGCCCGCCGCGTGACCGCCCCAGGGCGACGGGTCTCCTGGCGTCGACGCCCCTCCCGCCCAGGGGGAGGGGGCGCAGGGAGATCGCCCGGGTTTCTTTGAACGGTTCGCGTGTGCGGGAGATCTGAATGTTTTTTTTTTTTTTTTTTTGGATTTGTGCAAGTTGCTAATAACTGCGGATGGATTCGGTAGGTAATTAATATATTTAAGACAGCTGCAGTCGTTCATCAAATACCGGTTTCTTTACCACGTACGTTTGTCGCCTGAGTGAGACTAAAATCAAGTTAATCCCACATAACCAACAGACTTTCTTCTATTCGCACACGTAATGGAAAATATAATCTATTTTGTTTAATATTAAAAATACTTATTTAATGGAGATGATCCTTTAAATTACCGGAATTAAAGTCATGAAAATAAAGTATTCGGTATTGTTACTATTCACACGATGGACCAATTCCACTACCTCAAAACTGATGTAAACCTTATTTTCTTAACTCTGCCTCCCCAAGGGAAGCGGCCGTAAGAAAAAGTAGACAAGCAATGACAAAAAAGGCGGGCGGGCCGGCATTTGGGAAGAGGACGGGCAGTGAAGGTGGGAGGGAGGGAGGAGAGAGAGAGAGAGAGAGAGAGAGAGAGAGAGAGAGAGAGAGAGAGAGAGAGAGAAGGAAGACGGTTGCGGCAGAAAGTATGGGCCGGAGCAGAGCGAAGCGGGACGGGACGGAGCGGGACGGGACGGAGCGGGGGGTGGGGCGGGGCGGGCGATGGCAGAGACGCCCCGGGCGGTGCGTGAGCCCACGCGTAGCGGCGCCCTCTCCAGCAGCCGCCGCCGCCGCCAACATTCGCTTCCTCTATCAAACAACGACACGGCAACTTCCTCCCGCTTTCAAAGTCCGCATCCTTACCGCCTGTTGAGGTGCCGCTTTCTCGAGGGGCGTCCCGGATCGAGAAGACAGCGCACTATGCCAGCCAACAGCTATCGGTGTTTAAGCTACACCGCAATTACATGCCACAAACCTCACTTGAAATTCTGTAGAATGGTACATTTCATTTGCAAATCATTTCCAGGACAAAAGGCGCTTTTCAAAAGTTTACATACTTATTGTAGATAATGTTTCTAATCGTAAATTGGTAACTTAATGTTTGGCGAGTCCTTACAAAACCATTCCAATGAAATCAATTTGATGATTAGTACTGCAGAAAATAAAACATACAAATAATTGTCTAGATGAATAATGCGCTATATGCGCTACAGAATGCGCTATATGAATAATTCACATATTTCCATTCATTGTGAGAGCTAGATGGAGCTAGATAATGTGTGCTAGCTAGAGAGTCGAACATACGGCCTTTAATTGGACAATACGTAACAAAATTTATTAGTATAAAACTAAATAGTCAATTGTTTGTATTTTCGAGCATGGGGCATAGTGCCATGGGGCATAGTGCATGGGAGCACATCTACTAAATTGGCAACATTTCGTAATTTCAAGCATCCAATATCCCACAGTACGTCACAGGCATACACGCGCTCCTTGAGTGCCCCAGTAGCTTCCTGTACCCAATGGCCTGCTTGATGGAAGACAACCCCAGAAGAAGCGTTGCATACGACATACGACTTGCCCAAGAGACAGGCAAAAAATTGCGTGTGCAGTAGGCGTAGCGTGTGCAGGCAAAAACAATGCTAATCGCACGGTAGTAGAACTGATATGGAAAAGACAGAAGGAATGGATAGAATTTAAGATCTATCTTATTACTCGAAGGAAGTGGTGAATGAGACTCGACGTGAATGGACAAGGAATGATGTGGCAAAGACGAGAGGTACATATAAAGCTTGTCCGTATTCAAAAGTCTACTACGTCCTCTACAATTTTATTCAGCTAGAGTTGCGCACCTTAGCAATTTATACATATAATGAGACCAACAAAATACCAAGCACCATTCATTTTCACTTGAAATGCAGGCGAGTCTATTCTTTGCATTTTGCAACAAACGCGTTACAACACACCTGGTGGGAATGTGTCCGAGCAACCTCGAAAAAATTTTCTTTTGACTGAAGAACTGCAGGGTGCTCATTGGTTTGAAAGAGACAGTCTTCATTGAGTCAAGAGCACATGCCTAATATTGACATCGAGTAAAAGCAAGTAAGACGAAGAATGAGAGAGTTCTCGAGTTGCACGTCAAACAACAAACTCGAGGCTTAACAAACAAACATCTGAATTCGCAATGTCACTCATATTCCACTCCACTTGCCAGATCTCTCATAATTCTCATGTTTTCCCTGGTACTATCCTTTGAAGGCATGGTCACACATAATCCATCCAAACAGCCTGGAGTCGAAAATGAGAATGCATGATTCCGCATTCTTCTACTTAATAATAACTCCATTCGATCAATTTTCAATCTCATATAAAAATTTTAACCATTTGTGTCTTGTTTTGGTTTGGGATATTCTACAAAAACTGTAAAACGGTATCACTTTCCACTAATGCGATCCGATTCGTGTTAGAAGTGACGATAACCAGAGAATTGACAGAGGAGGATAACCTTTTACGGAGAATTGGGAAATCCGTATAAATACATATATATTGCGGAAGGTTTCCGCGGCCAGTGTTATGAGAATGACTGTCTGGGTAATATCGCGCAGAAAACTATGATGCCCTGAGGAAGACCACGATATAATGGTCGAAGCGTCGTCATCCCAATCTTTATTCAATGCATCAGTCGGCCAATCGCAATCTGCCTACGAATAATTCTCGGCGAGCGAAATTTTACTTAAATACAATATTCAACTACGTAAGTACGTACTACATTATGTACTATATACGTCGTAAATTATAATAAAGTATATTATAATTTACTACGTACACGTATCTACAATATTATTAAGGTTTTGACTTATAGTGATAAGGTGTGGTTTTCACGATGTTTATATAAAATGTGTCATCACAATAAAATTAAATTTAACCATTTTAGCTAACTATAAACATTTCTAATTTCGAAGGATAATGTGTCCATAACTTGCTTCTTTTCTGATATCAAAATGCGCTCCCACTCATTAACAAATTTCGAATTGAATTGCGCCCCTAACAGCTACTTATATTGCACATTTATACAGCCAAAAGTTAAATCCCTAAAACACGTAAAAATAACTAACAATGCCACTTACGATCGCGCGACGACGTGATCAACTGTAATCTAATAATGTTACACGTGATGTACATCAGTAAACATCCGGGATGCGTCTTACAACAAAAATTATAAAGTATTTGGATATTAATGGCTATTACTTTGAGCACTTAATGTGCTAGTAAATTTCAAATTTAAAGCTTTGTATCGATCTAATAACAAAACCATACTTATTCTTCATTGGCAAGTGAACAGTTCCTTTATGCTTCTTTTACTTAGAGATAACGTCGTTGCTTCCCGATGTCACAGATTTCCTAACTTCCGTTATTGAGTATGACTAATGCATTACGACTCTTCCGTAGAGGCAAGGGTGCACCATGCCTTACGAAACCTCCAGAAACCGCGCAGGAGTCTCTGGCTTCAAACGCGGAGCGCGCGAGACCGGAAAGAGCGCCGAATAACTTGCGGTTTTACGTGAGAGCGCTTGAAACAGTGGGTTGCCCGAAGAGCAAGTCGTTTGCACGGACGCATTAAGAATGACTTTATTGATGCGGTTTTCAGTCAATTCTTGGAGCTCTTCCGCGTAACCACATAACAGATAAGGCATTGTGGTTTCAACCTCAAGAATAACGGAAATAGAAAAGAAAAAGTTGTGAAATGTTGGGATTTACTTCAGTGACCCATGGTTGCTTGAACCTTTTGAGGAGAACAGTAGAAACACAATTTTAAGGTGATGAATGATGTAAAATAATGTTTTTGTTTGCTTCACACTGGACACCATTGTGGATTCTCCGGACTTTCACGAGATGTAATCTATACGATAATTTATTGAGCGACTTCCCGGAAAACAGCCCGGGGAAGTACTTTCTCCTGTTATGACCCATCTCATCAATTCTGGATGACGTCCATCGCGCATCGTAATATAATGCCTTAATTTGTTCTCTTTGACTTTCATTCTTCTTTCTAATATACTCTCAAAGATACTTAAAATATCAGTCTTTTTTTAATGAATTATTCTAATATTTCAACAGACTTTGCTCACACGTCAATACCTTGTTGTCCACCGAATGGGTAGCGTTTATTAATTTCGAAATTGCTCTTCGGAATGTTTCATATTAAATTGTACATACGTCGTACAATTTACAAAACAAATAAGTTATCTACAATTAATAAAGAGTTTTAACTCAAAAACTACAACAATCGATTGGATTTTTTCGGTAAAAGTATGCAAAACGTTTTAAGCGTTTTCGGAAGCTGTTCGAAGGTTGCGCTTTTAGTGAAAAAAGTTAGGAATTCTTTTTAAATTCAAATGAGGTTATTTTCAGGACAGAGAGGATTATTTTCAGTTTCAGAGAACGTAAATCATGAAAAACCATAATATTGCTGTATGACCGTGAACAGAGGCGTTGTGTACTGAAAGCTATAGATAACAGCTTTACTTATCATGCGGAAGCCCGCATCTTGACCAATCTGCCCCAATCTCTTAGAAAGACATTCCGACTAGAGCTGCCATTGCCTGACCCATAGCGCCGGGCGTGACCCACCCACCCACCAGTCGCCCAACTGCCCTCCCACCGTCACCGTCCAACACTGCCCGCCGCCAGCGGTTCCCACCGCCTTTCTCTTCCCGCCGAAAACGAGAGGTGTACATTTTTACGGGAGGCATGGCGAAACTAACGAAGACGTCGCCGGCCTGAGCCCCGACCGATACCACGACAAATCGGAGAGAGGAATCGACAGCGAAAATTGGGAAATAAAGTGGAAAAGCAGAGAAAAAATCCTAAGAACACCGCGCGCAATACAACGAAAATGGTACGTAAAGGCCAAGTGAAGAAACAGCGGATCCTCTCGATGAAATCTAGGGTCCTCGATCTCCTGATCAGAAGTAGGTTAAGTACACCCTGCCATTTACATTCTCCTTGACGAAACAAGAAAAATTCCTCACCGCGGAAAAATTAGGCCACGGAGTTTCTTTCCGTTCATCTGTCTTCGGTTCCTGAGGCGAGCGGCCAAGCTTTACAACATGGAAATCAAAATTGCCCTCCCCTAAAATGCAGAAGAGAGGCTAGCCGCCCGTAACAACCCTCTGCCGGCGGTAATGGCTCCGCAGACACCGCCCCATTGGGAGCGGTGGGGGCGGGGGAGGGCTATCTGCATACGCGTGCTGGTGCCCGTGGAAGGGGAGCGGTTGTGGCGGGGTGAGGGTGGGCGTGGGTGTGGGTGTGGGGGAAGTGGCGGCCCTGTCAAGGACGCGGGAGGGTGCATCGCATCGAGTGGCTCCGCGCCTTCGGTCCAACGTGTTTTATAGGCCAATCAGCGGGCTGTCGTGACACACGCACAGCATCATGGCCGACGCTGGTGCACACGCGGGGGGGGGGGGGCCGCGTTGGGCGGTGATTCTGCTGCCCCACCGCTGTTTACTTCTCCGGCTAAGAAGAAAATAAAACTCACTGAGACAATTCGCAATGAAGATTTTACAAGTTGATTTCGACTTTCTGTCAATATTTCACTCCACATTTTCACAATAATTTGTACCTTAGGTCAATATTTCAATATTTTTGAGAAAAAGTAATCATTGTATGCAAATAGCTCTACTTGTTAAAATAACTCACTTTTGCATGCCATTTAAATAATTGCAACTATTTCAAAGAATGGACAATATAAATTACAAAAAAAAGAACGCTTTAAAATAGATGCTTTTTATTGTGAATGTACAAATCATCGTCAGATGGCAAGTATTTTCGTTTGCTTGTCATTCCCGTACCGTCTACAAATGTTCTTCAGTGCAAGATTGAATGACAGGAGTAAGATATTTTATTTCTGTATGTTTATTTTAAAGTGAAATTAATACATACATAAATCCAAAGAAATAGTGTACGTGAACATTCGTATGAAGTTCCACTTCCAGCTCGGTTAGAACAGTATTTTATGTATTAAATATTAGAAGCAAACTGGTTCTCAAGACACTTTTTACTAAAGACTTATGGACCAGCTACGGGCATTAATAAATGAAAAAATCTGTTCCCACAGGGGAAGATGAATCTATATTTGTACAGTAAGGTGAGATCAAACCAAAAAATACAGTGGAAATGACGATAGGCATGTGAGCAAAGACCGCTTGAATTTTTTTTATACTATTGATCTTAGAAATCACATCATTTTAGTACCTTCCTTAACACATTAGTTGTAAACAATTCTTTCGTTTCCGTTTGATTAGTGCAATATCAGAGTTGTCAGCGATTGTGGGCACCAAGTCTGCCACGACTACAGGCTTTACATCTTTTGTTCACAATATATACAATACAATACAGACATAGGGAACAAAATTGAGACGCGATTGTTAAAGTAATTCTAAAATTTTCTTCCCTGCAATGTAGTATAGGGATGAAGTGTAATAATGGATATATGGATATGCAAGTGAATAAAATGCGTAAACTAATGCGTATTATGTATCGTTTTCATTTTTGAATCGCGTACGATTTGTTTGAAAAATGCCAAAAAATCTCGAAAATATTTCTTAAATTTTGAAACACTTTTCCAGACACAGAATGAAACAAATATCTTCCAATAATATATTTTTTTTCCTTATAAAAATGGAATCCAAATTGCACCGCGACTACTAACGTTTCAAAATACGGTGCGACTACAAGGTTAAAAAAATAAGATGTTTTCAGTTTTTTTCCTTCCATTTTTTCAGTACGTGACAAATTATTGTTTAAGTGTCTCTTAACTAACCCAATTCGTTACTTTAAGATGAGGTGAGTATATTGAGGTATAGTATGGAAATGCCAAACTTTTTTTTTTTTACCGTAAATCGTATGAATATGGAGCTGTGCCAACCTGTGTTCACACCAATCACGCCATCCGAGCGTAGACCGTAGAAGCTTCGCGAATATTCATACATTTATAGCACATCACTTCAGGGAAGGAACAACAACTGGGTCACCGAGCGCGGAGAAGGCATTGCACTTGTAAAAGTGTTTTGATTGTTAATGCGTCGAGGAACGTAGATCGTGCAATGTCGAGTGTTACTTGCAATAAGAAATAAAACCCGATGCAAGAACGTACCTGCCCTCGCAAACACTCGACATTTTTATGGGCTTTGCCGCACGACGTGAATGCCGCTCAAGTCTGTTCGTAGAAAATAGAACACGTTAAATACGTACCTTTAATCTGAGAGAAGTAATTATTCCTAAATTTGAAGAGCATGACTCCGATGTCAGTGAAGTATACATTTTACATTGAATACATTCAGTAAGACCACTGAATTTATTTGGTTAATATAAATCTTCTGAGTTAAATTCTTGCATAACAGTTGTTTCGAAATATACAACAACCAAACATATATCAACAAAATTCTGTACCTTTAAGAAAACTATTATTACAAGTCGGCTTTCCCTCAAAATGATACACTAAGGAAGCCTTGGAACATTATTAGAAACAGGAGAACGAATTAAACATAAAAAAATGATTAACAAATCACAATTTCATCTCACATTAAACGAGAGCAGCAATTCCACTACTTAAAGTGGTTTCCTCGAAGTACTAAATCAATGTGAACCTGCGAGTAGAAACTTCATCTCTCAAATTTGCTCCTCGGCCAAAAAAGAAACAGGTTCCCGCCTCGGGGCGGAATTAAGCAGCCAAGCGACCGTAACTCGTACGCAACGACACAAGAGCCGGAACAAAGTGGCATTCGGGGTTCCCACGCAGGCCTTGAACTTGCGGAAAGTGGAAGGCCGGCGGCGGCTGCAGGACCGTTGCGTGTGCTCTCCTTTCGAGGCCGGCGCCGCCCGCGCCGCAACTGCGACAGGCGACCGGCAGCGCGAGGGCGGTGCGGGGCGAGGCCGGGCGGGGCAGGGCGGAGCGGGGCCCGGCGGGGAGGGGTGGGGCGGGGAGAAGCGGGGCGGGGCGGAGGGGAGCGAGGCAGGGAAATGCGGGGCAAAGGCAAGGTGGGCCGGGAGCCGGAGGCAGGTGCGCGGGCGGGTGGCGTGTCGGGCCGAGGCAGGGTTGAGCAGGGAGTGAAGGAGAGGGCGGAGAGCTGCAGGGCGGTGCGGAGCAGTGAGAGGGAGGGGTCGGGGCCACGCCTCCCTGGAAGGCGAGCGGAGACGCGGCTGTCGGTGAGTGGCGCGCGGGGATTCCTGCGGCTGGGAAAGGGCTGCGGAGCCAAGAATGTGGGTGGGAGACGCCAGAAGGACCCGAGGGCTCCAACGAGGAGATGGATGAGGTCTTGGAGAAGCTGGAGGCCACAAGTATGTGGGAGAGTAGAAATCCAACAAGGTACGTACTAATGAAAGAAACTAACGGGTCTAGAAGTTCAACGTCAAGGGTCTTTTCAGAGTAGTACCTGAAGCTCTTAAATAAATTTGGAACTTTCAAAATAAAAGGTACATTTTGTTCTTTGCTCAACTATTTCTTTGGGAAAGATAAGACCTTTTCAGTCTACTCAAAAATGTTTGCAGTCGGACAAAGAGTATGCATAATTCATATCAAAGCCGATCAACTAGAGAACTGAAAGCATGGGCATGTACCGAACATATACTGAACGCGAGGAAACCAACTTCCAATGGGCAGGAGCAAAGGGAAAATTCCTGATAAGGTAAGGGTTCGGGAGCTAATAGTGCGTGACCTACACGCGGCGTGTAGCAAGTCTTTCCCGTAGGACGTGACATGGACGGGCCAAAAGCCACAACTTGTAAACGAAAGTAAAGAGAGAATACAATGAACATGCATGATACACGACAAGCATTTTAAAGCATAACAAATCAATATTGTTGCGTGTCGTAGAAAGGTTTTATTCGTACTTATTGAAAAATTACATACCCTGCATTGATTTTAAAATGTCTAGTTACTGATTTGGAATTAATTATTAAACATCTTGTTTATTGTATTGAGACCTTAAATAAGATTGCCTGCCGTCCTGGCTGTCAGAGGTGACCACCAGCGTGTACCGACTCAGCGTTCGGGTCGTAAGAGTCGCGGGCTCAAGTCCCGCCTTGGGCATGATTGTTTGTCTCTTGACTCTCATGTATGTGGTGTCGGAGAGTCGGAGAGTCTCGGGTTCTACTGACCCCAGATCAGAGGAGTCCGCAAGTGCGTTAGTGTCTCGAGTATGGCCGAATTTGCATCCCATCGGAACGTAAAGGGTAACCGGCTGTTGGCTGGATAAAAACCCTTGAGGAACCATTAATATTACATCATTTATTATTAATTTATCATATGGATCGTAACTATTGACAATGTTGGGTAACCCAGGGGAAAAAACATGAGAAGTGACAAGACAGTCCAATCGAAATAATAGTACATGCTCATGAGATTTCCAAGCACTGCCAGGTGATCTTTCCGATTGTCTTGTCAGCTACCGTTATGGGTACGGGAGAATGTAAATTTATTTAAGAAATAAGCCTATACAAATATTTAATTAATTTGAAAACTCTTAATATATTAAGTGTAATTCATATTCTATCACGTCATGTTTTCTAAGCTGCCCCAAAAATTCCATTGCTTGGTTCCACTTTTCCTTTCCCCGAGGTGCGCGCCCTGAGAGAAACCCTGGCGGCGCGGCAGGTGCGCTGCTGTGGCCGCGCGGCAAGGGGCGGGCGCGGGGCGGGCGCGGGTCGGGCGCGGGGCGGGCGCGGGGCGGGCGCAGGGTGTGGCGGGGCGGGTGCGGGCCGGGGCGGGCGCAGGGTGTGGCGGGGCGGGTGCGGACCGGGGCGAGCCGGGGCGGGCGCGGGGCGAGACGGAGTGGGCGCAGGGTGTGGCGAGGCGGGTGCGGGTGCGGGCCGGGGCGAGCCGGGGCGGGCGAGGTAAGGATGGGCGCAGAGCGGGGCGAGGCAGGCGCGGGGAGTGGCGGGCGCAGGGCGGGGCGGGGCGTCCGCGGAGGCGCGTCGTGCGGCGGCGGTGGCGTCGGGCATCCCCGCGTGACTTCTGACTGTGAAAGTCGGACGCGTGACGGCAGCGACGGAGACGGCGCGAGCGGGCGCCTCCGGAAGACCGAAGAAAGAAAGGAAATAAGAAAATGAAAAACTGAATGAAGGAGAGAAAGAAGGAAGATACAACAAAAGAAATTCAGAGAAAAAAGAAAAAAAAAGAATGACAGAAAGGAAGAAGAAAGAATGACAGGAAAAAGAAAGAATGAAAGAAATAATAACCTCGTATTAAAACAAGAATGAAATTGACACTCGTTCCAAACTAGTGCCGGAGCTAGACAATTTTTCATGGCTATTTTCAATTTGTATGCAATGTCTGATTATAACGGATGCACCTTGTGCAACGACTGAACATTATTTATAAAATTACGACAAACATTGGTGTACTTTCGTCAATTTTGCTCATTAAATTATACGTGTTTGACTTTCCGGGTTCCAGGAGATTGCCAAGCCTGCCCATGCTTCGAACCGGCAGTGTTCAAAACAAGCAGCGGAATGCTCAAGAGTCGACGTCATGCCTATTTGAACACGGTGATTGGTGGTTGCCCTGGCAATATGCAGCGTCTCACAGGCGTTAACTATTTATTTTAATCAGACCAGAGCGTGACGATTGAGCACGTGTAATCTTGAATCGATGAACACGTAAGTTAAAAATAGAGACTTATTTAAAGATTTAAAGGTTGTTTTTTTATTTTTTTTTTAATATTAGACAACTGCACATCTCATGAAGGGCAAGAGCCTCCTGCTCCCGCAGGGAATTATTAATCCTTCTTTAATGAAGTGATAGGATGATGACGATGATGATGAAGGGTGAAGGGACGATTTCAAATACATCTATGCCCGACGCAGGATTCGAACCCGCGATCCTTCGATCCGACATTGCCACGACACTACTGCATGCCTTAGTGATCTCGACTAACCGGATCGTCATATTTAAAGTACTAGAATAAATATCTTATTTTAAAATGAAAATAAATTTGGACCTTCAAAAAAAAGGGTATTTGATAAGCAAAAATCGTTAAAATATATCTATATTTTATTATATTATTATTAAAAATAACACTTTTTAGTTTTTTAAATAATTCCGTACCATTGGGCGCAACACTCGGAAGAGTCATGAAATCAATAATAACATATGCCTTACAGTATTGTAACGAAATTAATTTTCGTAATTACGAATCTCGTCAGACTATTCGTAAGTAAAATATTTCACACATTCAAGCTGTGAAACGAAGAACCTTTTTGATCGAGCAAGAAAATGAAGAATATTTTTACACAAAGTTCGAATTCAAGGTATGATTGGACTAGGGCACACGCCCACTAATTGCTGCGAGGTGTCACCCACTATGAGGTGTGAATTTGATATCACAATTTGGTTATTTCCAATACTCACACTGCGTTAGAACAGGTATTACTTTCTTTTAACAGCGAATTACGTGTACACCGTAGAAGAAGAGTGAATCTGCAGTTCTCCATCCAGATTCCAGAAAATGGACCACGATTGCCTTTGGCCAATGGAAAGCACAGGTCCGCGGGCAGCGGACATCCACCCGTCAACAAATTAGAGGGTCGCTGGCCGCGCTGTGGAAGCGGGCTCTTAGCGAGCGCTTCAGTTCCGCCGCTCTGACGGCGCCGTAATTTGGCCTCCGCCGGCCTCCCCGATGCGACTTCCAGGAATTCGCGTTCACACAGCCCACCCGGGCACACAATTCCACTCCAATCAGGAAATTAAACTCTCGCGGAACCAGCTTTCGGGGCGGCCATTACGTCGCTTTCTGCCATCACCCAGGTCGATTTTTAATTTTGTGATTAGGTTGCTCCCGAACCAAATGGACCTTTTCCCGGAAACCTAACGAGAGAAAGACGTGACGCAGGTTCATGTTGATAGAGGACGCATTCAAAGCTTTCGCAATAACTGAACTTACTTCCTACACGGTAGACAACAGTTTCAATGCATCATCAATTTCTCAACATTTATCAGGTCTACGAATGACACATCTGCCTATAAGAATAACTGTGACTGGCACGTTTTCTTACATCAATAAAAGTTTAGAAAGATAAAAAGGAAATAGAATAATGAAATTAAAATATCAGCTTTTGGGCTCAAATGATTACTTTACGTTCTACTTTTAACTCGCGAAATATAACGCTCAATACTTTGTTGCATTTTTACGGCTATTTTTCTATTCCTTTCGAATAATTCACCTGCCTTGAAACATTTCGATCTCCACGATGCATTTCCAAGGTACATCCTGCAATTCCCAACGATGCATCATCTCAGAAGCATGATAATTGGTTCGGGTTCTTCAGTCAATTGTTACACTAGAACCCGCATTCCAAGGGGTGACCGGTGACGAGCAAGGCCTTCTCACCGCACGGCCCACACACGAGGAGGTTCGGCACGTGAAGGACTAAGCATCAGGAACGCCGCCCTGACTCCAAATCGTAGAGGACGGCAACTTTACTAATATAGGACCAGAGGGTCTCATTTGCATTGCATTTCGCTCTCCTTTGTCTCCATCCCAATCTTTTTTCTTATTCTAGCCTTGACGGAAAGTGACAAAGAATTGGCATACGGTTTTACGGGAATAATATATACAGAGTGATGTTTAAGATTATATTGTGGATAGGTGGTGGTATCCCTTCGCTTTCACAGAATAATCACAATATAAAAATATATATTTCTTTTACGCTTTTCTACCGCAGTACACGAAACTTACCCCTACGCCTGTTGAATCGGTTTTCTTAATTCCCTACAGTTAAATGCTCCAATTAAAAAGGTCTCATTTGACTGCAGTGCACGACAGTTACTACTCCAAAAGCGCCTCGAGTCGATTTTCTTAATCTGTTCCAGTTAAATGATCCAGATAAAAAAAGTTTCATTTGACCGCTTCGGAATCAAAGGAATTCTACCATTTTCATAATTGTGCAAATATACTGTGATGCGAACGGCCCACCGTCATCGAATATCAGAGGAAAATAAAAGAGTTCTAATTTTTTACTTTGATTTCGCAATAGAAGTGCTCTTCCTCAAATATAAATTGGATATCACAACTGGGAGCCAAGCTGATTGCTTGGAAATAAAACACGGCACCGGGTGAATTAAGAAAACGTGCATTGCATTGCTTTTAGGAAGCTTTATATGATACACTAAACTATAAATTCCGCTCGTTGGAACATTCCTGTCGAGTCCAAACAGCCCGCACACGATGTGCCGCGGCACGCGAAGGCCGCCGCGCCGAGCCCAAGGCCCGGCGATGGTCGTGGTGCCCGCCGGGGCGCCATCGGCGCAGGACAATCTCCAACGCTTGCGCGCCGCGTCGCGGGCGGGCGAGTGGGCGTGGGAGGCGCTAACGGCGGTGCCGGGCTGGCGTGCGGCGGGGAGAGATGGGAGTAGGCCGGGCGGGGTGGGACGAGGCGGGACAAAGTGGGACGGAGCGGGGAGGGTCGGAGCGAGGCTGCGCGAAGGGGTGGGACGATGTGAGGAGGGCGCAGAGACGTGGGCAGGGAGAAGCGGGTAGGCTGGCCGATGGGGGAGGGGAGGGCTGGGTGGACAGGGACGGGGCGGGACAGGAGCGAGTGGGAACGGGGCGAGGTTGGCGGGCACGGAGCGTAGTGAACGGGAGCAGGACGATGCGGGGCGATGGGGGCGTGATAGGGTTGGGTCGGGGCGGGGCTGAAGAGGAGGGAGCGGAGCAACACGAGGCAAGGCGAAGCGGAGGGGAGGGAGCGAAACTGGGCGGAATGGGGAGGGGAGGGGAAGAAATGTCAAGAATGGGGTGGGGAGGGGACAGGGGGGAGGGCTGCAAATAAACCTCAAGGCCCCTGCGCCACGGCGGGCAGCACGACTCTACAGGCGCCGTTGTCGCACCCTTGCTGTCGCCGTCATCGCCCTGGCCCCATTACGAGTGGAGAGAGACACAATCGTCTGTTGGTAATCTCCTTTCAACTCTTTCGATTTCGTCCTAGAACTGTCACTAACGGAAAAGACTCCAAGAAAATGTGGAACCTGTTTTTTCTGTAACATTTCTCTGATAACGTTACAAAACAAATAATTCTACTCTGACTTTCTGGCATACATTTGTTCTCATATGTTTTGATTATCCATCAAATTTCCATTCTAATGGTGCCAATTATGAAATTCTCATCTGAGTTATGATCAATATGCCGTATACATACACTCAGAATACAATAGGAACCGATATTAATTCAGATTTCGTAAACTATTCATCTTTTTATTCTGATCTTAAGTAAACCCCAAGTTTCATTATCTTTCATGTAGAGTTTGCAGAACCAGAGTTTGCAACTGTGTCCATAGATTCCGTAATTTAATGTTTCCATCGGAAGCGCTCTCAATTAAACGATGTATACAAATGAACTGCAGTCTTAACGTCCACAGACGGAAACTAAATTGAAGCTACTAAAATGTTTTAATTATTCAATTTGTGATAAATTATTCAATGTATGGACGCATCAGTGTCCCAAGTGATTTAACGTGTGTAATTCACTTTCACGAAACGCCCTCCAAATGTCCTAGCAGCGCGGTTTCACTGCAGAAATTTTAAATATGTTCCTGTGGAGGAAAACGTCGGTCTCGCAGTATTCGTATGCAGACGCCGTCGCTCCGAATCCTCTTGTTTTAATGTTCACATCCCCATCTGCATTCAAATGACACGAACGAAGCCAGGGCTCTGGACAGAAGAGCGGTACGTCTGTCGCGTGGTGTGTAAACGCTGGGCTCCACAGCTCGTCTGCATCCGCCCCCCGTCGGCCGCTACCTCCCAAGGCCTCACTTAAACCTAACGAACCTGAACCTGCATCGCGGCGGCGGCGGCTCCAGGAATGCGGCGAGCGGCGATGACGCACGCGGATTTCTGCCCCCCTCCCTCCCAAGGCCTCCTCCGCCGCTATTTTCGAGCACTCCCGGTGAGGAAGAGATAGCGTCCTTTGAGGACGGTTATTATTAGTAGTTGCATTAAACGCAATGACAATGGAAGACTGGAGGTCAAGATCCTTCTTGAATTGTATACAAACGGAGTGGATATCATTTCTACACAATCTTTCACAAACAGAGATTTGTAATGTTTAAAGTATTGCTTCTCAACCAACACGATTTGTCACAGTTCATCAAATTGTAAGCTATTTTTTACTTTTCCTCGTCGAGATGAGGAATATTCAAAAACCAAACCATCCATACTACAATATTCACATTATCTGCGATTTATCTCCATCTCTTACCTTCTTCTCGTAATTGTATTTTTCTGGTGTTCTAAAATATTATTTCATGGATTTTAAGCAATTTAAAAAAAGGATATCATATGCCGAACGAGTGGAAATTATATGCATTAAATTTGAAAGAATGTTAATTATACAACTTAAAAAGAATGGGCGAAAGTGGTAAGTTAAAAGATCATATGATAATTTACTGTTATGTTACAAGATTTTGCTACATTGCTTTCTCCTAAACAATGGCAATTGTCTGTTTTTCCATGAAAGCAAACGGAAGGTGTCCGGTTATGACGATGGAATAAGCTATTTGCAGGAAATCCCCTCGATCAAGGAACACATTCTCAACAAAGGTGAACACTTCAACGGGACATGATTTACACTTCTTGGTAGTGGAAAGTGCATAAAGGGCAACAACGCTGAGTAAGTGCAAGAGGTATGCAAACCGGATGTAGGTGCGGGTTGTCAGTTCAATGTATCCAGAATCTCAGGAATTCAAACGCGAACAGAAGTACCTTTACGTAAAATAAGCTCGGAAGAAAATTGACTGGAATGTGGTTTGCTACAGTAAAAAACATCCTTACTTACCAACAATATTCATTACTAAAATGTAAGTGCTTTATTTGTGCTCACATATTCCAAGATGATTATTAAAATCTCAATAATAAATTTATAAGTAGATTTTCAGGAATATGTAAAACCAATGCCCCTTGCTACCGCCATTTTGGAAATCAGTCATGTCATTAGATTTAATAGAAATTAAAAATTAAGAAAAGTACAAAAATAAGTATTTACGGTTCCTATGTAGGTATCTATATTTTCCTAAACTGCCCAAAGAGCATAGTTTATGGACATTTCTTATACTACGAAAAATGTAAAAAATTCTTTGGGCACAAATTGTTCGAAGTGTAACTAAGCACACAATCAAATACATAAATATTCGAAATGTTCGATTCTTTCATTCCTAACGAGTAGTCTCACAATGGACAAATGGGTGTGGTCCATTAGCGCCCTTGAACGCACCATGGACAACATCAACCTCGACTAACGGAATATGCAATTAACGCTTGGCGTCACACGCCGGACGCTTCGCTGCTCCGGAGAGCGCGCGTTTTAAGCGCGTTTCAAGCGCAGGGGCTGCAAGGCGTTATGCGGGCGGAAGTTTCATAACGACGTACGCCACTTCATCATGCTCAGCAGCTCACCACATTTGCGAGAAAATTGTCGCTTAACATGATAGTTAAGAGTAAATGATATTTTAACATTCAAATCAGTGTTTCCGAACAGAACTTGCTTTGTTGCGAAACATTTTTCCAAATATTTACTTTAAAATACATGCCAAATGATCTCATGAAACATTTATTTCACAAAACGATTCATTAACGAGAATACACATGACATTTTGCAATTCTACTATTTTCACGGCTTTGTTCTCATGAGGTTCGAAACATTCAATTACATTGCAACAACCGCAAGATCTAATGGAATCAATACTATTTTTGTGCGTGGTAGTATAAGCATTCAACTTTAAAGCATTTTGGTTGCAACAAGATGGCAAGGAGTGCCAAGGATATGAGAGCTTGAAAGAATGGTGGTCTACCAGGAGTAAAATGCTGACGTGTAAGGAAGTCGGAGTTCAAAACGATCACTTATAATAGTTATTAATTCTGAGACTGAAGTACCGTAGCGCAAACTAATAAAGACGACTGTAAATTGCTGAAGTATTTGCTTACGTCATCCGAATCAAATACGTTGTTAATTTTTCTATATGGTGATAAAGTACTCACATAATAGAGTGGGCGATATTTCAGGTTTCTCAGCTACTTACCTGTAAAACAAAACATTGATATTAGTAATATTCACATCTCACAAAAATCAAATAAAAAAAAAACATCAATACACACACTTTTAAGAAAACTTCGTATAGAATTTAAATTACTGTTATCACTGAAAACTTCCAGAAGAAAGTTACAAATGCAAAAACGTGCACGTACTGAAAAAATATATTATTTACTGAAGTTAGAATTTATATGAATCTGTAGTTTAGAATCATGTTAGTATTCATGGGCACGAAGTCCTTACACAGCCACATTACCCAAAAGCGGTCATCAAGTTCAGGACGATTAAACAACTGATACCAATATTCTAAGTGTCTTCGAATTTCACTTTCCATCATTTTGCCAGAAATGCGTGTATCGGTCCAACACGTAGTGAAACCGACTACTCCAGAACAGAATAAGGAGCGAGCGGATGACTGGAATAGCGTTCCTCGCCGCCGCCTCGCCACCGATGCGAGAACAAAAGAGGGCTGCTGGAGCTTTCCCAGCCGCGCGCTTTGCGTAACCCGGGTCCCGAAGACGCCCGCCACCTCCGCACCCAGCCCAGCGCGACGCTCGCGAGCGCAACTGGCAGGCGCCCGCCGCCGCCGCCGCCGCCGCCGCCGCCGCCACCGCCACCGCCTCAGGAGATACATAGAGTCGGTTTAATGCATGTTGGCGCTGTGCAGTGGGCAGAAGACCACGGTATATGCGGACAAAGAGGTGCCACACATCCCGGAAAAGTAAGATTATCTTGCATTTATCTCTTTTGGCTGAGTCGTGTGATAGCTAGCCAACATGCCGGATGTACCGGTTTTAGATATAGAAATAAAATTCTTAGAGATACTATTAAGTTGAGCGTTTTCAAAAAACGCTCAGGATCCCTAATGTAAAGATTATTAGTGTACCAGATTTTCATATAACATAGCGCGAAGCAATAATTTACGTAAATGAATCCATCTGAAGTTTCGGTTTTTACTAAACTTACCAGCCTAATCTGCACCTGGCTTCTTCACGCCTCAAAATGCGTATGAGACCTCAATCTCTTCCAAATTAATATAGAACTGTTCAGTCAATAACAATCCGATTATTTTGTACACAAGCACCATATTAACAGAATCTTTTAGCTTGATATGGCAATACTTGTGGACTAAACAAAGTTCGTCCACCGTCGTCAAAATCTCTGCTGCTCTTTTCAACATATTACAACATTAATAATAGTACGGTATATGAATAGTTAATGGATGTACCAAAAAATGGTCATCTACTTAGATATAAGGACCATCGGTCCCACATTACATGTTACGATTTTTATCAAGTTGTATTCGACTTGCTTATATGTATAATGTACAAATTCGATTAGATTGAATAACACAGATTTCGGGTAAGTCCGTGTTCAATTTTACTGAATTTATGACTGTCAATGGCTGTGTTATGTATTAGACTCTGTATGTCGGGTCACCCATAATTACTCTTAAGACTTCTCTAAACGAAAGTGTTGTTCCTTCACTCGCGTGACCGTGTGTGGGTGACATGCGATTGAGTAACGGCTTACGATGTGTCATTCGCAGATTGCTTTACTCATTAACAGTTTGTGGCTGCATTCCTTAAACAAGTACAAACGACGCAATGAAAATAAACCTCACGAACATATGCAAACACATGAATGAATAAGAATGCAAAATAGGAATGAACAAGAATAAAATCAATAATCGTTTTACAACTTTTTTTGTTTACGTTTGTACGAATGTGCCCAAAAAACTAATAGATAAATTCATGAATAAAAGTTGCAAACACATGCTACCTGAGAGCTCCAACAATGACTGGGCGAACGGATACGGCGACAATACATATGCACAAAATTGTTGGATGTTCGTGGGTTAATATACTCGCACTACAGAGATAAACTACTGTCAATGTGTAAACCTTTTTTTTAAACTGACATTTCCTTTTCGCATTAAATATACGCACAATCTCACCGCTATGTTTGACACTCTGGTGAATGTTATGACACCGCATTCCAATCGCTTCATAAATATTCATCACCCAGGCATCGTTGCACTTCATTCGACTCTCTTTTCCTTCATATCTTCCCACGTACCGGTTGCGAGCGATGTAGCTCACACCGTTGGTGCACAAAAAAGTGACACATTTCAAAAATTGTCATTTTGCCTGGGAAAGATTTTAATCTGAGCAGAGCAGTCTACTTCGCGTCCAATAATGTTTAATTCCTTTTTGGTCGGCTATCTTGTAAACTATATTTGCAAAAATATTTCATAATAAAAATACACCTTTTTCATCTTTCATATTCAATTACAAAAATACGATTTTATAGATACGCTACAACATTTTTCATTAATTTTTGTTCTTTTACTTTCGTTCATTATCTGTCATCAGATTATATACACCATACGATATTCGTTCATTATTGCTCACGTGAGCGCCCTCCAGCAGGACGTTGAGCTAGTGGTCACTACGAGCCGCCTCACAATTCTCATCCTGCTCTGAGTTTGGCCGGGGGGGGGGGGAGTCGCGGAGAGGACCAGGTTTCCGCGCCAGGAACGACAGCGTCCGGGGAACGAGCCCCGTTACGACCCTTGATCGCCGCGCGGGAAGTCGGTTGCGTTGACGTAACCTCCTTGTACTTCCGACGAGACCAGGCGCGGCCTTCCTAGTTACATCATGATTAATTTGATGCAAGTAAAATTCCTGCCCGGGAAGCTCGAAAGATAATGGGTTCAGGAAAGAGATCTGAGTAAAAATTCTGTACCTGTTACTCTTCCGCGATCAGATATTCCCCAAAGATTCTTTATATATTCAACAAAATTAATCTTAATTAGCAATGGAGGGGAATTTTTGCTCAACTTTGTTTATTTGTATACTTCCGTATTTTTGCAAATATTTCTAGTACTTGTTACAAACATGGTAAAGTACCACTACAACTAAACTCATCTTGTTCAATCGAATTGAGCCTTTTTTTAATTTAATTTTTTAATGAAAGGTGGATTTTACTCATTTTTGGTATGCAGTTTAAGTCCAAAAATAAAACACGAGGTTAGTATTTCTTTTTTCATTTCTGTTGTGAGTATATCCACTCTGTTTTAAACTCTTCTAAAATCGGTCAAGCAATTTGAATCATTTGCAATGTAGTTGTGTGTAGGTAGTACTTTTTGTAAAACTAACTTGAGTGGAAAATTAATTGACAGTCACAGCAATGTTTTCAATGACAATGAAATTTGAAACAATAATGTCCAGTTGCGTGGTAGTAATGTAATTAGTGACAGTACTATTCCGAGTTTTGTTTTGTGCTGGTGAATCGTATTCACAGAGCAATGATGAGTCTGCAGAGTGAAACACTAACATCAGTAAGAAATGAAATACATTTAAGTGATAAAGTTAATCATGCCTTAGAAATTGAATTCAAAATCATTAAAATGATATTATAATTGCAGTATTTTCATATTTTTTAAGTTGTCTAAATTAATTCCCTCTTCTATCAACTCAGAGCAGAAAATAGCTTGGTACTGCTACTGTTAGGAGAGAAACTTGCTGTCAGAGGAAATATCATTCATACAATATCATAACTTCGAAGGTACAGGTTTTTCTATGCCACAGCGCAGCAGATCGATAGTGCTATTTCACCTACAGCTATTTTTCGGCAAAAAATTACTGTGGATCCAAACATATCGCTCTTGACAACACAGAGGGGTTAAAATTGATAGTGATGATGCGATGATGATAGAGCAATGGATTAAAAGACAGAGTAAACGGGAGAACAAGAAAAAAATTTACCGTAAACTTGCTGTATCTACCATGAATTCCACATGGTTAGACTGAATATTTGAATCCAGATACCCATTGGATGGAAAGTGATTGGTCTGTTTCTCTACAGCACGGTTCCCCCGAATGTAGGGGGGCTGTGTGGCAGGACGTTGACACGGCAAAAAGTTGTTTGTTCATTCACACGTATACGTGAGGCGAGTCATTTCTATCACCTTCCAAGCGAAACCGAGACGCGCTAAGCCACCACCAGGCATAGGCCACCAGGCGTGGCACGCCGTGGCGTGGTGTGTGGTGTGGTGTGGTTTGGCGTGGCGGCGCGTGGCATGGGGGTCGCGGTTTGGCGTCGAGTGGAGTGGAGTGGAAAGGTGGCGTAGTGTGGTGTGGGGTGGTGTGGGGTGGTGTGGTGTGGCGTGGTGTGGCGTGGCGTGGCGCGCCGTGGCGTGGCGTGGTGTGACGGGTGTGGTGTGGTGTGGTTTGGCGTGGCGGCGCGTGGCATGGGGGTCGTGGTTTGGCGTCGAGTGGAGTGGAGTGGAAAGGTGGCGTGGTGTGGTGTGGGGTGGTGTGGCGTGGTGTGGCGTGGTGTGGCGTGGCGTGGTGTGGGGTGGTGTGGAGTGGCGTGGTGTGGGGTGGTGTGGCGTGGTGTGGCGTGGCGCTGCAGCATGGTGTGGCGCGGCGCGGCGCCTGGGTGTCGCGCGGCCGTGGCGACCGGCGCCGGCGGCCCCTCCCACGCACACGCACGATTGTGCCAGTCAGCCCCTCGATCCGCGCACGACCTGCTTCTACAACCTGCACCGCCTCCGCGACCCGCCCCGCCCCGCACTTCCCACACACTGCCTTTACACCCCATGCGGACAGAGCGAAAAGTGCGACTTGTGACGATGCGATCGGTGTGCTTACTTTCAGAACCGAATTCCAATAAAACGCTACGCAATTGCTGGGCAACTGATGTCCTGCAGACGTATTTTTTTGTTTCTTCCTTCCAATTTTCACATGAGCTCCATTTCTCAACAATTCGTTGCTTCGTCACGATCAACCATTCCCAACATTTACAATAATGCCACGAGAGAATTTATTTCTCCTTTCTCATGTGGAATAAATATTTACGACAAATTGGACATTAACAATTTTAAACCAGAAATTCCCAACGATCGGTAGTGGTGAAATCTACATGACGTAATACAGCATCCAATTAGAAAAAAGACAGGGTACATGGAGTCTATATAAATAACGCTTCCGCCTTCTTGGTAGAAACTCACAAGTATACGTTACGTTTCCTCTTGTGTCTGAGGTAATTTTTTTCTACGCCCGCCGAAGCGCTACATTGCTGTTGTTCAACATCGTTCTCGGAAGAACAAGCAACACCTCACATCGAAAGTTCCTTCTTCGAAATTACAAAGGCCAGTAAATGAACAGTTGTGTAACAAGGTGTTATCACGAGCAATTGCGAATTCTCTATTTATACATATTTTACAAGATCAAGAACCAACACTACGTTTTCTTAATACATTTGTTTACATCTTTTGAAAACATCTTGGCAACTTGACTTATGTTGTGTTTGTATGAATGCAGCCATTAATTGAATTATTGTGTCCAAATACATAAGCTTTTATGGTTAAGGTCGTTGTATGTAATGCTGAATACACAGTACAATCAAAGGATGTAAGAAAAAAGAGAATAGGGCAATACGTTTTGCTGAAAATAGTACATTGCACTTTGAGTTGTTCAATCCGATAAGACGAATTCCTTCCAAGAAATGGAGCCCAACATTCTTCTAGGTATTATTTTTCCCTTTACTCACAACTATTACCCATGCTGCTCTTACCACGACACGAAAGACATAATATACCTGGTTGGAAAAACAGCAAATCGTTCTCGACAAATAAGAAAGCATCCGGTGTTCGAAAAGAAACTATATGAATAAAGAAAGACCTTTCGCAGCTGAAATAAAATGGGTGACGTCACGGAAGACAAAATGGCTGTTTGCTGTTCAAGGAGCAGTGACCCCGGAAGCATTGCACACCTCTAGTGCCCACAACGCAGACGTCGTCACCAATTAGCACACTGTCACAGCCATAATGCCCAAGACCCGTTGAAGAGGGCTACAAGGATGGCTTCGTGTGCACTTTTAGATTTTCGCCACCTCGTCCATCGCCACATCTGCCATAATGAACTCTGTTTCTTTACCGTCAGTCTTTCGTCCAAGCATCTATATCCAAATGCTTTTGATTTATAAAAAACCTAATAACTTGAACAAAGTTAATGATCATAACCAATAATAATAGCATTCTCAAACTGGTAATGCAATATTTTTTTCACCCTTTCTCCCGTAATTATAGAACAATTGCTGAGCCGGCCTTTTATTTCCTTTTAGCTTCACTTTTTTCCTAAACTAACATAATTTAATAGAAATCAGGAAGAATTAACTTTGTCAAAAATTGTAGAAAACTTTGTCCCTACACCCTTAAAAGCTATTATGGCGCAAAAATAATCCACCATACCAAGGAGGAATTAAAAGGTTCCGATTAAGAACTTTTTTAAACATAATAAAAAGTAGATAGGAATTCTGCGGTCAAAAAATAGCTTGCTTACCAAGGGAGGTACCAAGCACATCACCCACAGAATGAATACAAAAACGCGATCATAGCTCGTTGCATCTTCCTTGGAGCAACAGCTTTTATCGACTTCCTGAGCAAAACATGACTCATCCTGAAGGATCACTTCGCCGGACACGAAGTTCCGCCAGCAAAGGTTGGTGTAAAACGGTATTCATTCTGTTCGATACAATCGATATTTGCATCGTTCCTGGAAACGATCCCCATTCAGCGGAAAAATTCCGTATTTTCTTAGAAGTGTAGGAAAATCGAGGTCATTCACCTTCGTTTATGCCCACGAACTGGGAAAGTTACGGCTGAGCGAAGGCGAAGACCAATTTCTGGAAGGAAAGGTGGCTGTTATTTCTGGCACTAGTACTGATCTTAAAAAATACAAATTTCGTGTATTACCCTCGTAATATACGATGCTACCTTAGACACGCGTTCTTAATTACAGAAGAATACATACTACCAAAAAATTGTAATCTTACAACCTATAAAGATTTAAAAATATTCCTTGCCTTATACTACTACTGATTTTGTTGCTTCAAGGTATTTGCATCCCTATTTACAGAATTAGCACGTACAGAACATTGGTTCAGCAATGAATTCAATGACTGCAACGACCATACTTCCTGTACATGCCATCAAAAATAGGAACTTATTTTCGAACCTTTGTAAAAAAATACTAATCAATACATGTTAATGATTCACGTCAACTGCATTTTCATGTAAATTCTGAGGTGAGCAACATCGTAAATACGTGCCAGGTAGTAAGGAACGCCGAAGGCACTGGCTGTCGTGGAACGCTATTGCAGCAAGGTTAGAATTGTCGATAGATACACAATGATTCATACGTATATATACATGCCAAGGCAATACTTTCCAATACCACACTAATGGACGGTACAATAATGTATGTACTTCCCATACACGAACACTGCGGTTCATATTTAGCAATGCGGAAATACATTAAGAAATAATTGCCCAACCTAAACTCACACAATCAGCGCTAATTAATGCATAGGATAATATGCAGTAACGATATTAGTTAAAATGCACCCCGACGCCAGTTCAATGTGCATGCACAACAACCATGGAACTAGCACCTTTTTGGGAGAGAAAAGACACATTGTTTTTGGGATGCACAGTCTTATTTCCTGAATTGTTATTTTTCTGCTAAGCTTACCTTTTTAAATAAAATATATTTACTTCATTTTTTACTATTTTATGTTCCCAATTCATGCTCAAATGGATGATACTACAGAAAAAGTGTTGATTTGTGACTAGAACCGTGGCATTAGCCATCCTTAAACATAAGAACGTTCCTGGAAGTATGTGATAATGGAAAATTAAGTTACTTTCCTAGTTGTAAACGACATACGAAATAATCTGACATTTCTTTTACGATTCATCCACGATTCAGTATATATTTTACTGTTCCCATTTCCAAGAACCGTTATAGAGTCCTCGTTACAAACCCCTATTCGGGTACGGACTCACAACCATTATACAATGTCGTTTCCAAGTGAGGAAGAAAAAGAAAGCGTCTGATTTAGGAGCCTCGCATTGGGGACACGAAAAATGGCACAAGCGATGGAACAAGCCAGATCCGCAGAGACTCACATAATGCACGAACTAAAAAATGGGTCCAGAACCATTCTCATTTCTGAACATATGAAACAGAAAAAACAGAACAATATTTGAAAATTCAAATTTAGTATGAAATTTAATTGTCTTAAGAAGTATAGTACAATTTATTGATGTTTAAATTGAAATATTTTAATAGCTTGTCTTCAACTAAAAAAGATGCGATTATTGTTTGTAATGTTTTATCATTAGCACAAACGAACATTTCTACAATTCATGGGACATCATATATAATAACAAGTATCCTTCTAAACAATCGGACGGATCTTTTGAATTAGCGGTTTAACCTTTTAGAGACTCAGCATTCGGAGTCCTAGGAATTCGTTCCCACCCTTAAACGAGTCGGATCCGGAAGTCCCGAAGCACTTCTAGTTTATGCTACGCAGACGAGCAATGTGCCAGACCACGTACACAACAATTTTTTTATCTACTCAAATTTGTGTTATTGTGTAAAGCAAGACAGGACCATGGTACTTTAATGTTACAAGCCACAAGGTAAATGTTCAAAACAACTTAAAAGTGTAAGTGTAAGAGCAAGATGTACAGCAATATACTGGAGATTTCAGACTCCATTGAACTTTCCTACCACTGTCAGTTACGGAATCCCTCTCCCTGTGGCGGCTAATGTGATGTTAATTTTGCACAGGTTCTGCATGACAATGATCCGAAATTAAAATCAACATAACCTGAAATTGAAGAGACAAAAGGAATTGCTTGGGAAAAACCACAAGGTAAAATTACGAATGCACGAGATTAGATAGTGATACAGATATAAGAATGATGTGGGGGGAAGGCAGTTATAGAGTGGTGGTAGGTGGATTTACGGTGATGGCGCGTTAGTTATGAAGTGGTGACGCGTTAGTGATGGAGATGTTTTGCATTGGTGGACTGACTTTATTGGAAACGGGCAAGCGATGCGTGGGAGATGTAACGCATTGGTGATGAGGTCATGGGGATGAGGTTTTCTGTACTACTGAACGTACTGTTGACGCGACAAAGGAGAGAACACGCTTTGGCGATGACGAGGAGATTGGTGGAGAGTTATTGGAATGGTCGTGGTGGCGGTCATGGTGAAGGACGTTTTTGTGCTCGTGTATGGCACATTTTTATTGACTGATTAATAATGCAGAACGCGTCAACTACTAACGTCATTAGTCCAGTAAGTGTAGTGCACGTTTTTCCTCCTGAGGTAGCTATTATCTTCCAGCATAAGATGAGATCCAGCGCCGACCTATCGTCGGCTAACAGGCTTTCCCCCAACCAGGTATCTCCCACCATCGGGGCACCACCGTTCATGAACACGTAGCATGAACACCACCGTAGCATGAACACGTTCTAAGCCCCCGACCGGAGTTCCGACATGTGAATGAATGAAGTTATGAAGTGAAAGGTGAGGATATTACTAGGGGAAGGAAAGATCGCGCGCGGTTCGTGTTTCGTTAAGTTACTGCTCCGGCATACGCCTGGTGTTGATCGAAGAAACCACGAAAAACTACCGATCAGAGCAGCCGACTCCAGTGAGCGACTGAACTAGACCTAAGTAACTGACTAGCGTCAAAAAACCCGCCACCGTCAGAACTCGAACCAAGGACCTGCTGGTCACAGGCACTGCTGTGACATCAGTTGACTCCCTGAGCCACCCCATCCCGGTGTGGATGGCTGAGGATAGCATCGGCGGTGACACTGGCGGCGTCCACGACGCACACGCGGCGGCAGTGCTATCAGGTGCTGCAGGCGGCGTGGCGCGCCCACCATCGGAATGCGCGGCGCGCCGCGACTCATTGTTTCGGCCGGACGCAAAAAGCGGGCGCCTTCGCGGCCGCCGCCAGGCAGCGCGCGGCCCGCGGCGAACAAATCACTACCGCGCCGCGATTTTATTTACTGCGGACGGGCTCGGGACCGCCGCCGCCGCCGCCCCACCAAACGCGCCCGGTTTTTGCGTTGCGTGCGAGTGCGAACGCGCCGGAAAAAAATATGAAGCCCACGTCCTTTGTCGAGATCGAAACTCGCCGACCAGATCGCGCGGGGAATTGTTTCTGCCAAGGAATTCGTTCCAGGCGATTCGACGGTCGACGACCGGCCCGCTGAAGCCGCGGCGGCACCCAGTGCGTTCGCGTCGTTGGTTAGCAGAAGAACATTTTTCAATTCCCTCTACGTTCACAAAATACGAATTGCCCACACATATGCAGGAAATGAAGGGAAATTAAGAGTTTAACTGCAATGGTGAAAGTCAGTGTAAAATGCTACGTCTATGCTACTCCTACGCTCACAATAGAACAGAGAAAAGAGAATAAAATTACAGTAATGAGCAAATGCCCGAGCGTCAGTGGCGATTGATCTCAATTCCAATTAACTACCACACATATTATTGTGGCGGGAAAACCCCTTTACCATACTTCCTATATACCTGCTTATAGACACATTTTGTAAATAGGCCTAATAGTGTGTAAAATTGTAGTAAGTTGTTGCATCCGACATTTTTTTTGGCATTCGCGCACACATTATTAACCCCGAGTTCAAACGCTACACTTTCTCGCGGTAAATGAACGGGTCTGCGTAGGGAGCGTGCCCACGTAACCCGTTCAAGTGTGAAGCGCCGCCGGCCGCCAGTTCGTAAACGGTGACGACGGCGTCCGCGCGAATCCGACCGCGAAAAAAGGGGTGGGGATGGAGCGAGGCGGAGAAAGATGGAGAGAGAAAGGGTCGGAGCAGTTTTGTGAGAGTCGGGACGGGAAGGATTGGGGAGTGGCAGGGAGGAAAAATGGAAGAACGAAACGGTCGGGACGAAGGGAGCTAGGCGGGATGGAATAAGGCAAGAAGGGTATGTGACGGAGCGGAGCAGGGAAGGACGGGGTGGTGTGGTGTGGTGGGACGGGACAGGCGAAGGTGAAGGCGAAGGCGAAGGCGAAGGCGAAGCAAGGCGAGCTTCGGCGGAGCGGAGCGAGTACAAAGAGTGCGATTGCTACGGGGCGAGGAAGAAAAAGTTAGGTCGGTAGCGTGAGCGGTCACACGAGGTGGGATGGGGATGAGTAGGGTGGTATGAAACATGGAGGGAAAGGGACGAGACAAAATAAGGTAGATGTGAGGCAGGCGAGTAGGGGAGGGCCGTAGCGGGGCGCGGGGCCAAAAAACCCGTTGACATTGACTCACTTCGGGATTAGCGTAGCTTTCCCCGGAGCGGTGTAGCGGCGGCGGGGGGGGGGCGTGGCAAGGATGGGGCGGGGTCGGGACGGGCGCAGTAAAGAGCGCCGCGCCGTGCGCCTGTTTTACCGCGGAAACAAGCTGTACGCGCGGATAACAAGCGCCGGGAGGGGCGCCTTTACGATCGCGTCGCGCACGCGTGCCGCCTGCGTTTCGCTTATCGCCCTCGTGGCCCGCACTCGCCCAGCACGCGGAGAAGCGGGGACGGGTGGGAGGAAAGAAACGCGCGAATGGTAGGGCAGAGTGCTTATGCTTAGCGCGGTAATGGAGGTAAGATGTTGGAGAGTGGAGGGTACTAGAAGATGAGAAATAGGTCGTTGAAAAAGGAGACAACGACCATCATTATGTTAATAAAAAATCTAAATGCTGCTAGTGATTACTTGAGAGAAATACTTTTAAAATTGTGTTTTTTTACAGGTTGATAATATATGGGGTATAAACGACGAAAGCAACCACATGATTTGACAATCAACTATATACAGAAAAATAAAAGTATTTGAATGACAGTGGTCAACGAATATAATTCTATGGTAGCTTCCACATGGAGAACATGAGAAATATCTAAAGTTGGAAAACATTCTAAAGAAGTTAAATATTGAGAATAATGAATGTAGAGTGAAGAAAATAGACTGTGACAGAGTTATTACAGTTCTGATGAAGAGACAATCGACATTGAACCTTGTGAAAAAGAAATATATTTTAAAAATAAGGAGTACTATTAAAACGATGGATTCAAATTGTCAGAAATTATCACTACGTTTGACATTAATGTGATCACTGGAGAACAAATTACACAAACATAAATGCAAAACGAACGATCTAAGAAAACTATGATGACAGGACAATTCGCGCTTTGGAGAAGTGTCACGACAGTTAATAATGCCCCGGATATGAACGTCCAGGAAAGACATGAAGTATTATTGATCGCAGACCCTCGCCACAAGTACTCTTCGCGAAGGTGTAATGGAGAAAAAGCTGCAACTCCCAGAAGGCGACGCAGTCTTCCAACATGTGCCTTTTTTGCTCGTTATGGAGGTCGTGTGGTAGCGGACAGCACCGCGTTTCGCTGCGACTCGCGCTACTAAGCAGAAGTTTCTCTCATCCACATGGGCATAAACGTAATGATTTTTCATGTTTGCTACTTCCGCAAAAAACGCATTTTATAAACACATTGTCTACCATATGAGTTTAGCTTCTCTCGTGTGCTACTTCATCTCTTAATGTATTTCTAATGTCTTATGAAAAGTAGGGGGACAAGGTAATAATAATGTTTTGAAAGATTACGAGATACTGTGATTTTAAATATCACAATAATCCACATATTGTTAACTATAGAATACTACAGAACTAGCAAAATAATAAGATTTCTAAAGTATTTCACAGGCTACACAAAACATTTTTCAATTACATTAATAATTTGAAAGTCCCCTAATAACTATTAGTTACTTCTAACATTCACCATTATGCGCATCTCGTTTTACCATTTAGCACAAGAAACTTAAAAGTACATCAGAAATCCCAAATAGTTTTAGGCACATTAAAATAATGAAAGACTAAAAGAAATAATTCTGATTACGTACTTTCACGAAAGTGCTTTGCACTTCTTCAGACAAATAAAAAATACCTTCGAGACCACTGTTGCCTGACTCCTGAAAACGGAAGGCGTTATTTGTGCGTGGGCCATTGCTTCAGTGCGTGCCCTTAATCGCACTCCTGCGCGAGGCGCAAGTGGCACACGCGGAGGGAGAAGTCCCACCGCCATCGCCTCCAGCACCTCATTACCGCCCCCGCCATCACCCTCCGTAATGTCGCGCCATTTCCTTCTACTTGACACAACCACTGTCTCCAGTATTTTCAACACTTCGGTCTGCGCTATGGCCACCATTCCCTCCGCTACTTCCATTGATTCCGATAAAGACAAGAAAGCAGAGAAGTGTGAGGTTTAAATGTTAGCTTTCTCTAAAATAATAATTTAGAAAGTTACAATCTACCACAATTGTTCTAATGGTATGCTTACAAACCATTTAGATCTTCGGGAAAAATAAAAAATAAAATTGTTACTCGTTAATTTCACATTAAAATGGGTTTCTTATTCATTCATATCTCGTTGTACAGTTTATAAACATTTTTCGTACAAAAGGAACTTCAAATGATTTCACTCAAAACACACGTTGATTTCGACAAGTTGATTCTAGTGTGTTCGCGTGGAGACAAATTAAAGGATTAAAGAAAATACTTAAATTCCCGCGCTACTCACATGTGAAAATATCTATACCGATGTTATCATCATTCCTAAAATTTGAATCCAAAATCAAAACGCAGACATTGGATTTAGATCCACAAAAAGTTCTTAAAAACAATTATATTCAAATTTCGCTCACCCCTTCCATCGTCCTGAACCGAAAGAGAGTGAACCAGTTGCGCCTCTCCTAATTCGACAAGTACCATCGTCATCCCCAATTTCATCAGCGCCACCGCTACCACTACCCCCCCTACCACTTCCCCGCAAGGCGTCGTGACCGCTGAGGGCGCGGCGGGGTTGGTGGCGGCGGCGCCCGCCCTGCCACAGCAGGGTGGCGTGTGTGAGAGAGCGTGTAAGCCCCGGGGAGGGGAGGGGAGGGGAGGGGAGGGGAGGGGGAGCCGCGAGGCAAGTGCCTCCAATTGCCTGAGAACGACTGCGCGGAGATACGATCGGCCGCGTGCCTTTACGAGCGCCCGCACGCCCCCCCCCCCCCCCCCCCCCCCCCCCCCCCGGACGTCTGAATCGCTCACCGCCGCACACGCGCCCTGCTCACGTACCCGCGGTGGTGCTTTGGCACCCAGCATCCAATCAGGTACTGCTCACTTCACGCCTTCTCTTTTGCTCTCAAAGATGTTTTCAAACACTTAGGATGTTACTCGTTTATGTTTTAGACATTTAACGGAGAAGCTGGTTGCAGGAAATCAGTAATAAATGTTCATGCACGATATATTTCACCTCGAGAAGATGACAGTTGAATGTTATTCTAGAGCTCTTTTTAAATAAAATGACTATTATAGGATTCTTACTCCCTGTACTTGGTTTTCTTAGTTCTTAGTGATTCCCCTGGTGCCATCTTTATCACCGGTCACTAATTTACAAGAAATAAACACTTCGCAGAAATCTACTCCAGCCTAACAAAATGCGAGCAATCCTTTTTAAAAACATATAATTAAACGTGTGTTTAATATTTAGTCCTCAATCCCACGAGCAAATACTTTTAGTAGAGGAGTCTAGCGGCTCGCTTCGACCGGGCCTAGCCCAACGCCATCGGCTGGGGCGGGCGTCTTCCTCGTTCCCGCGCGCGTCGCGTAGCGCCGCGCATTCGTCGCTCGTTCATTCATGGGGCGCCGCGCCGGTCCGCCCACCGCGCGCGCCGGCCGCACATCGGCCGGAAATGCCTGCGCGAGGCGCGCCGCCCACCCGAACGTTCACCTGCCGCGAGCAGGTTCCGCGGCGGCGGCGTGGAAGGCGTTTGGTGGCGATGGCGGAATGGGGTACGGGGGCTGTGATTATGGCGGTGGTGATGGTGGTGGTGATAGGTCACGGAAATTGTGGCGGTAAGTAGTGGTGCTGGAGGCGGTTACGGCGACGGCGGGGGTAGGAGCGGTGGCACCTTGCCTCGTGGTGACGGCTTTGGTGTTGGTGGCAGCGTTGCCGGTGGTGATGGCGGCGACAGCGTAGCAATGTTGATGATAGCCGTGGCAGTGGCAGCGGTAGTGGTGGAGGTGGAGGTGGAGGTGGGGGTGGAGGTGGTGGTGATTGTGATGATTGTGGTGGTGGTCGTGTAGGCGCCGATGACGTTGGCGTGATGGGTGGTGAGGTAGTTGTAGTGGAAGTGGTTGTGGTTTTGGCGGTGGTGTTGGTTGAGGCGGAGGCAGTGGCACCCTAGTGACCAAGGATGAGGCGAAGGCGCGGGAAGCCAATGAACTTTTGCCACAAACCGGAAAACATACTGGTCCAGTCGTTCAAATCTACGATAGCGACGGGATTGACATTTAGACGGAGCCCATTTCCTCTTAACATGAGATCATTATAAGTGTCAGAATTATAATATGAACGATTAGAATGTGGGGCACAACTCTAGCTTAATTAACCCTTTTCTGTAGCAGGAACCTCATTATTTCTACGAAATATTTATTTTGACCGAGTTTCGATCAAGACAAAAGGCAAGTAACAGATGTATTTCATGAAGGATAAAACCTATCACACTACAATTAAATCATTTAACTGCTTGAATGTTGTATTCTAAAAGCTGTTTATTAACATGACTGAATACATCGTGAATAGGACTGATTACACACCACTGAATACGTCTATCTATTACATTCCTTTTTCTTAGTGAAACGCAAGATGTAGAAATAAATAAAGCTTATTTAATACAATTACATGGTGATAATGCTTAAAAGTGCTTTATAGTATCGCGTTTTTTATAAAACGGATTTTTCAATAATTTCGAATGTCTTCGAATTCCACCATTGGCAAAATAAGTAAGAACCAATAAATATAAGTAAGATCAATTGATCAATACGTATCCATAAAAAAAAGCTTTTACAACAAAATCGAATTTATCGCTCCTGCAAAAGCAAAAGAAACGCACATGTAGCTGAACGTTTGCATCAGCGACTGATATCGCCAAAATTAGTAGATTCCATGCAGTCTCGCCTAACGATTTGTATGCAACCAACGAGTGAAGAAAAAAATCCAACGAAAGGCAATCCTCTTCGTGGCAGCATCAAATGACACCAGATCCGGGCCGCATGACGCAGCTCTTCCAGCGAAGCAGTGTGTTCCCACAGCCACACCTCGCCCCGCCGCGCCCAGTTCAGAGTTCACGACCATTGCTCGGCGGCGGCGGCGGCGGCGGCGGTGCAGAGTGTCTGCCACCGCGCAGCGCGCCGTCAAGGCACCACGTCGCTAACTAGAGTACTGCATCTCAGAGACAATGGAAGGTCATCCGGAGATCCTGAACGCCAGTCGCTCTCCTCCCCTCCGTGGGATTTGAATAATGGAAGACGCGGCGCCGCGCCGCGCCGCGCCGCGCCGCGCCGGGCCGGGCCGGGCAGGTCCCACTCAAACACGCACGCTCCCACTTTTGAATACAATCCCACAGTCGCTCCGTTATGAATAAGAGGTCTCGTTGGACCGGGCCCGCCCTTTGCTCGCAATGTCTAATCTTCCATCTAATGAAGTTGGCTTTTTGTTTGTGCTTCATTCATACGCAACTTCAGTGATAGCCATGAAGTTTTATTTGCTCTCTGAACTTCAATCAGCCATTCTGTTTCATACACGTTTAGATCTGCACAATAGGACTGTGCAAGTAAGCAGGTTCAGATCTAATTAGAGCATTATTCTCGATTGTTTCAGCACTGAAGATAAACAAAACGATATCTTCACCACAGCGTTTGTGGAATGGTAATTAGTTTATACAATGACAAAGTAATGTGGTACTGTACAAATTTCTTTCGCATTATTGTGCACTATTTACATTTAAGAAGATTAGAAATATTACAATATCCTAACGCAGGAGTAGCCGACAACCTTTTTATAGGTGAGAGGTGCTTATAAAACCTAAAATCAGTAAGAGATCGACATTTTTAGGTGTCTTTTGTCAGACGATAAGAAATTATTATGGTTAACTGATTATTTATTCACCCCTTGTGGTTTGTTAATTAAATACAAAAAAAATAAACCATTAAGTTTATTACGTTATTTTCTTCGTAAAATAATGTATATGCTGAGTGTCCTATTGTGAAAATTCTACACTTTTTTCTCATTATTGGGTATTTCTAAATACGGGACTTTTATTTTTACCCAAAGCCGATCCATTATTGTGCAGTTTCAATGTACTATTTTTCACCTCGACCTTTGAGATCGACCGGTCGAAACATGAAGTGCCATAATAGCAATGCATCTCAACCACAGAATTACTTTTTGGAAGCCAAATAGTCCTTTTGGTGTGTACGCAAGATTTTCAATCAAATTTTCATACATTGAATTATTTGAAGCTGAAAGTCGGGAAACATTTAAAAACAGCTCATTGTAAAGACGCATTTAGACGCTTTATAAAAAATAGTAAGTTAATTTCTTAAATCAGAACAGTATTAGTCACATTTGTTCTCTTTTCAAGAATTCAATTTCCATTTATGGTCTTTTATATTAAATAACACACGGAGTACCACAATGAAGTCTTTAATGCCGTGCCCTTCAACAGAATATCAATCAACAGAGAAAGAAGGAAAGAATTAAATTGTTCACTTGCATCACGCTCATTCTCATTAACATTCTCAAAGCGTTTTCTTCTTTGAATAGCTGGAAGCTGACTTCCAGTTTCTCTTTCACGTGGGGCGAACTCTTTGAGGACCCCAAGTCCCACACCACTATCCCCACGTGAATAGTTTATTCCCGTTCCGGCATCAATTTAGAGGGCGTCTTCTGCCACCGGAAGAATCTCGCAGGGCTGCAGGCGAACCCGCCTCTTTGTGCCGTGCTTTGCTGGGCCACCGACGTTTACGAATTATTCACAGCAGGGGGAAACTCGACGGGAAGAAATGGACGAAGTTCAGCCTGTAATCTCGTCGCAAGCAATTCTGCAGAGTGGCGGAAACACACAGGATTAACAGCACCGATTCAACCGCAGTTGGTAAAATGTATACATTAACCTTACTCTCGGAAATTGCACGGAGAACACACATTCAGGAGAATACAAAAAGTGTGTAACTCATTTTTCCGGTGGAGGAAAGTGGGAAAAAATATTGCACAACTCAGATGAAAGAGAAAAGGAGAGGAAGAAATGAGCCTTTTTTCGAGAAGAGTAAAAAGAAGAAGATGCACAACAGAGTATTACTACAAATTGTCAGAAAAATAGGCAACACGATCTGATGCCCGAATAGACTAACCTGTGTTACAAAAGAATTCACTGTGTGAGGATCTTCAGTAAAACCATCAGAAATTAGCTAATCGTATTATATTAAATCCAAGCGTCGTATAGCACCGATAAGTTTTTATATTATAGGTTACTTTTAAACCAGGTTAAATGAGTGAAAAAATCCACGAAAATAATATCTGAAGACGTAACGTTACACGCTAATGTTACCAGACAGGTTGAATTGAACATATTTTTTGCTATTTTCAAACTAGCTGAGTATCCGGCGATACCAGTCTATTTATGTATCACAATGTTATCTATTAACCACACACCTACTACCGCACGCTGGGTCCGTCCTTCCTATCCCACCAAAATGGCCCGCCCTGCTTGCTGACCCCTTTGCTCCCTGCTCGTCCCGCTCGCTAAGCGCCATCACAAAAGCGCTAGCTGCATTGAGAGATATTCACTTACGGTGTAACCAAAATTTGGAGTTACATTTTCAGATCCCGAACCTATGTTTTACCTGCTTCTCAAAGTGTTTGTGCAAACTTTAAGAGCAATCACTCCAGTGATGTGACCCGCACACATACACTCAAAAATAACAATTTTTATATATTAAGATTATTTTCAGAGAACCTTACATTGTCATGGTAGTAAAAGTCCGAAAGCGAAACTAGTCACTTAAATTTTCATAATTCTGATTCTCGGTAACGTTCATGAGATATACCATATATTCAAGATCTTTCAATATCTTTCTACGAAAGGAAACTGTGATTTAGCCTTGAACGTCACGTATATCTATCTTTAAACAGCAAAACTCAACTTCAATCATCGTAACAAATTAGGTGGCCTGAGAACTCGATTACGTCGCCCTTTGAAAAAATGCGCACAACACGTGCTGTTTGAAGATCTACGTGAAGTTCAAGGCTAAATCTCATTTGCTTTTCATTCAATTTTATAACTAACCATGGTTTGTCCTGTTAATAACCATTACACGTAAACATGACTAAAAAACACCACCTGCCCGTGACATTGTGCTGTTTAATAACAGAAGTAACCTTGCGCGAGAAGAAACGAAGCATAATTCCCCTCTCCCTGTTGCCAGTAACCTACGGGCACTCGGCCCAATGCAAAAACTGCCCTGACTGCACACTAGGCGACCCGCTCGTTGATGTAACCAGTGCTCGTTCGGGGGCAGGGGAAAGTTCCGGCAACTGCATCGCCGGGACTTCCGGCGACGGGGCGCGTGCAGGAAAAGTGGAAGAGGAAAGGGGCCTTGGCCCAGACCCTGGGCAAGGGCCTCGGGGTCACCCTCGCCGCCGCCGCCGCCACCCGCAGACTCAACACGCCGATGCAAAGGCCGATACGCGGCTAATGAATGGGAAAGCTGCACCCCGCGCGACCCCAACTACAATCAGATTAAACAACCGGAGCTGCCTGCCTGTCTGGGTCTCCGCGCAAACAAGCGGCGAACAATACCCGCGCGCCGGAGAACATTCGCGTCGGCGCAGCGCGGGAGGCTGCGCGGGGAACAGCGCTCGGCCGCTGCAGGCCAGCGCGCAGGCCGACCGCGCGCAGCGAGTCATAATGAAGGTGGTGGCGGCGGCGGCGAGAACGGCGTCGAGAACAGCGACGCGAGGGTGACCGCAGCGGGGGAGGCTACTGCTACGCCTACCATTGTGCTCGGCCTAAGGCAGCTCCGGCTGCAACGTTAACAGTAGTGTTAACTGAAACAATGTTAGGAAGCGTGAGATTTAGAGATTTTTTAGGGTGGCTGAATAGATGGCAAAATATGAAGTGGGGAGTACGAAGGATGCTATACTACGTGACACAAGAAACTTTGTACGGTGACCTGACGGTATCTTCAGCTACATCGAGATGGCTTTCAGGTTCATCTAGTTGTGAGTAGACTCAATGTCAACTTGGTTGATGATGGCGGAGAGAACAACGATTAAAACATTGCTTCGGAATAGTCAATGAAGGAGTTGTCCTCTTCAGAGCACAAATAAATGGAAGAGAGATGTTGGTAGATTAAAATACAACGATTATGCTGATTCAGAGGAACAGGATAATTGATAACATGTCAACGATGTCTGTCTCCTGCTTATACTAGCGGCCGAAGCAGTCCAGATGCGAAGTGTCGAGGCAGTGATGCCAGAGAAGGAAACAAAATACAGAGCCGTCCTCCATAAAAAGGGTCGGTAAATAGAAAGCAACACATTAGTGGATAATAGGGAGTTCGTGCACGTCATAACGTCAGCACAATAGATCTTCTGCGCATGCGCAGATACACTAAAGGGGTGCGAAACTTTAACTGCGCATGCTCAGAAGATTGATAATGCTTTAACGTTCGAGGGTGCACAAACATCCTACTAATCTTTAATCGACTGCAATCTCGATCTTCTATGCTTGCGCAGATGCACAATAGGGAGTTTGTGCCAAAGAGTTTGGATAGCAGAGAGTTTGTGCACGCCATAGCGAATAGCACAATCGATCTTCTGCGCGTGCTCAGATGCACCAAAGGGGTGCGAAACTTGAACTGCGCATGCGCAGACGATCGATAGTGCTTTAACGTTCGAAGTGGCACAAACTCCCTAGTGTCTCGGCTGGCGTCCGTCACGATAAAAACGCGTCTGCGGGGCGGGTTGCTGCGGTGGTGTTGCGTCTACGCGGCGAGCGGGGCGGGCGGGGGCGGGCGGGAGCGGTGCAGCGCCGCTATTGGAAGGGTGAAGGACGCAGCGGAAACGGCTGTTGATGCGTCTGGGCCGGACGTTTCGCGAGCGCCATCCTGTGCGATGGGCCAGCGCAAGGACGTCTTTCTATTCATGTTTCCTTCTAATACACTCAACCAATGCGTAATTAATCATAAATAATACCACGAGTGTTTTGGAATTTGTCGATAAATCCCTGACTCGCGAGGAGGGCGTTTATCTGAGAATTCTCAAAGCATAAGTGGTATTTAATAGGACTACTCCACGAATGAAATTAAGTCCGACAGAGTTCTAAAATGTGCCAAAAATTGATAATAGCTGAAAGCTATGTTAAAATCAAAGAGGGTTTGTTTTAGAACATACCCTCATACCCGAGTCACAGTTTATGATTGGCCAGTAGGTAGAAGCGGTAAGAAAAAATCGGATAGAAAAAGCGACGAACGTTTTGAGATACAAAATGCCGCAATCAGAGCGGTGTATATATAGTTTAACACTATTGGTTACCTGTATCATTTCACGAGTGGAATAGTCAGGATAATACCATTCTGAAGGGGTTGTAAAATCTCGTATTGTCATTATGTACAATTAAATTAACTTCAGATTTCCCATTCAATATTTACTAAATGAACATCAGGACATTGGAACCTTGATTAACGAACATATTTATCTCGTCTATCTTGATAACTTCCGAAAAGTATGGTACACCAAAGTCTATCAGAAAAAATATGTTGTCATCGTCTATTGCTTGTGCACTGGAAACTTGCCTTCCCCTCTTATGGACACTATTGTTAGACATCTTTTAATTTGGTACCACATTCTACAAGCAACGCCAAATTGCCACTGGGCCATCGGAGTCGTTCTGCTAGAGTATTGAATATTCCCCGGAATTTAGTCAGAAATATTTTACGTCCCGTAAGTGTAACATGGCACATTGAAGATTTTCCTCTTTTTCAAAATCCACCCCCAAACGCGTTTAAACTCGCCGTATAGCCTGTTGGCAAATGTTGACTAGCCAGTGAAAACCCCATACTACTGAGGCCGAAATAGAAACAAAATATGCATATTGATTTGATTTCCCCCCTTCAGATTCGGGATAGCAAGGAATCAAATTAATTTAGGCCTCTAAGAATTAAAACGAAGTGTATAGTACAATATTAGAAGCCTTATCACAGTCATCGAAATTTCTTTTATTTGATGTTCGTCGCGCTAGTGTAAGATTGCTCTTTGAATTCAACTGCTTTACATCTTCACGGTGACGCGAATGAAAAACATGCGTCACGAACCAGGTGAAACCTTTTATACCTCCGTAATATTCTTGAAGTCATACGAATGACTTCAGGAAGGTGACGATGGAAAAACAGCCCGGAAACGAGCTATTTCCACTTTGTCACGAAGTGTGCACGTAAACGTGCAGTCCAGACAGTAAAACTTCTCTTCCGCACAAATTTTATCTCACAAAAGCGAAGGTCAATGCTCTCGAAGACTGCAAGTGCAAAAATTGAAAGCATGAGCCATTATTTTGGATGGAAGATGCCCTTATATTTACAAATCACATGGCGTGACGTCCGAAATAAAAAAACGGTATTTTTCACCACGAATAAAATATTGAATAATGGTGACTCAAGGATAGAAGTTTAGTATAATAAATATCTTGCCTGCGGTCACCGTGCAAATCCAACTCTTAGCCTCTTATTCTGGATGTTCTCAATGCGAAACAGTTACTTTGAAGTTTCCCGAAACCTCGAAATCCGCCAGTCATACGACAGTGGCATGTCCCAGATCTTTCAGCGAGTGTTCCCACGATCATCATAGTCAGCCCCCCCCCCAACATCCGCGCGTTTCAATCCTCAACGATGCAAGTCGTGTTTCTACCAGAAATAAGTGTTGGCGCAGTATTCCGGGATGCGCGCTCGGCGAAGACTGACACATCCGGAGCACCGCAACATGGAGTACTTCGCCGGCTAGCGGCGCCCCGCCCCGCTCCGCTCCTTCGACCTCTCGGTCCGGAAGGAGCAGCCGCGAATGCCAACTGCCCCGAGGAGAGCCCCCGCCAGACCTCCTTCACTTGCGGACGGGCGGAGCGCCTAATGCAAAATTCAAACGAATGCGAAGGCGATTTTCCGCAAGCAAGTTCACGATTAATTCGTCAACGGAATGGAGGAGCGTGAGGGTTGAAGGTCTACTTGGCTTCTGGAGCACTACGACATTCACGTTCCAGAGGTTCTTGGAGAATACATGCAGATCGTGAGTACTGAATGGTCTGGTTATGGTTGGTTAAGGTTTCACTGAGAAATGGTTTTAAAATTAGTAGTATTGCAGAATGTGAGGAATTCTTCCTATTACAAAAATATTTTCTAAAATTCAAAATTGAAATCATTAAATCACATCTATTCTTTTAAGAAATGTACACCCAATACATCATAGTAAATGTATTCTGCGACACTTGAAATTCAAGTATTAAAAATTCAAGCAGGAAGGGTTAAACGTTACATTCTTAAACTGAATTTCTTATCCTCCTGTCGACGAAAATGACACGCAAGGTTTAGATGAGATATTTAAATTACAAATATCAGCATACGATTATACATTAATATTCTTCCTAAATTTCCAGTACATAACGTATTAATAAAACAATTAAAAGCTTACTGCGATGTAAACGAGGTCATAAAAATATACGACGCATCGCAAATCACAACATTGTACTACATTTCGCAGCAATTAAGATCAAGTCACTTTCCCCAACAGGAGAATATTTTCGATCATTAAGCCATATAACAATTACTTCATTTCACGCGAAACTGGAACGCGCACGCACTTCCTGCGTAATCCCTCCGCGCCCAGAGGAACTCCGAGGCAATGCCACGCTAAGCGCCACTTGGGAGGGGGGGGGGGGGCGATACTCCTTTGGCGCCGTGTCGTGCGGTCCGGGCGCGGGGGCTATGCTAATGAAGTCCACGTGGCGCGATATTGGCTCGCCGCCCTGCACAGAGCACCCTCGTGTTTACGCTGGCCTCGCAGCTCCTCGTCCCCTCATCCCTGCGTTCTACTGTACGCGCGAAACCGCGCTTCTCCCGGGAAAAGGGTACCAGTGCGTGAAGTTGAGATACAGCTGGCGCACGTGCTCGCGCATTTGGATACTTAGGAAGATTTACACTAAAGAAAAGTATTATTAATTCAATTGAAGTAATGATATTAATTACATTTAGAATTATCAACGAAGAAGTTGATTTTTCGAAGTTGATTTTTCGAAGAAGTTGACAAAGCGATATTTTCTTTAAAATTTCATGACAAATTTTGCGAAGAAAAATGAAAGTAACTTGCATTATTGACGAGAGATGCAAAATAAGTTTGTACATGCTAGAGACTATTCCTATTTCAGAATCGAAAAAAGAGCAGGGAAACAAATACGAAGAAAATAATGAAATTAACCATAGGTAACATACGACATTTATAATTTTCCATTTGAATGAACAAGCCTGCATATGTACGGGGAACTGAATATTATTGTATAAAACTTGAAATACTGATAATGAGATAATTAAGAAAGAAACAAGATGGTAAAATTTATTGGCAGATTCGAATGTATGTGATATTATTAATTTCCTCATTTTTCAATTCAGAAGGATTGAGCAAGCATTAAAGATTAATTTTTTTTGAAGTCCTACCCGACACTTTTTCGTGAATGATCATTAAATTCCATAAATTATAAAGGTCCCCTGAAGTAAAATATGGGATACATAAAATATGGTCCATTTGCAGTGCAGAAAAGGGGTAGTACACACTGTTCAGAATTGTAGCGAGGTAACGAACACAGATCCGCCAGCCATAATTACTCATGACTGCGGGCCTACGAGTGCTTCGTTCCCATTGGCTGTAATCATTGAAATCTATTCGCATATAGTCTTCCTTGTGGACAGATTTTGCTTCTCGATAACAAACATTCCAGTTTCTACAAATAAATCCAACTAACTTGCAAATAAAAATAACCACCTTGAAACTAGTAATCACGGAAGCAGAACGACGATGCTGCGCAACATAAGAAATGATGTAGGTACGCGGAGCGAATTATTATTATTTCCAGCACGAAGTGATTCACGCAGAGCGATTAGCATCACCTACGTAGACCCCAAATAAGGAGCACTGTTAATGCATGTCTCACACCGTGCACCTCCAGGCCTGGCACCACCCACCCACAGCACGCAGCGCTCAGGGGAGGGTGCGGGGCAGGGCAGTGGAAGTGCTTGCGATTCGCCGCGCCCGATGAGAACGCGCTCCCCGCCGGCAGGTTACCCTTCTCGGAATCATTCCTCCTGCATCCGCATCACTATGAAATTAAACTACGCAGACCCGTACTTGGGTGCGCAAATACGCCAGAACTTGCTCGTAGGCTAACTCAGTAACGTCAGGTAATGAAGGCAGTTCTTCGAAGTGCACAAATGCATTAGTTCATGTGGCGATGAGAGATATATGACAAAAGGTCCAATGAGAAAAAATAATGAAATGATTAAATAACAATAAGAGGTGTGAAAATCAACTAGAAATAAAAACGATTCATAAAACAAATTTCAGGGCACAAGTAAAACAGAGATTCCAGGAGGTACATTTTAAGGGAAAAAGAAAGAAAGAAGAAAGAAAGGAGCAACGGGAAAAAAATAATGGAAAATACTGCAATAAATAAAAAAAAAAATTAAAAACGATTGGTGGAAGGAGAGAAGATATGAAAAGTTATTTCATGACGCCCTTAGTAGACCACGTGAAAAAACGGGTAGAAAATACAGAAAGAGAATACGTAAAGAGAACATATAAGAACAACACAACACTGTTTTCTACAACATAATTTATTTTCGATATTTAGACCGAACGATGACAAAACCAGATTTATAATAAGCAAAATATCACAAAACTGATTGTAGTTAAACAGCAGCAAGAAACACAGTCACGATGTATAAAACCAGAATTTGATAAATGCTAGAACACTTAACGTCATCCGAATCGCGATCTAACTGCGCTTGTCGATACAAGAACAAAAAACCGCTTCTCAAACATTCTCTTCCCGCATCGCGGCTCCGTCGCGAATCAACGCGCTTGCGCAACCAGCGATCCAGGCAGGAACTAAGGGCTTGCGCGAGATCCCGAGCACACGATGGATGATTCCAGCGCCCCCTTTGACGGCGGCGGCTTCGCTATTAGCGGCGACGTGGAAAAATCGGCGCGCGGCTTAAACGCTGCAAATCGCCGGCCGGGTATTAACTGGTTGTCGAACCCCATCTGCTGGGCGCCCGCGGGTGCGCTGCGGCCGCAAGGAAGGACTAAATGGAGGCGGACAGGCGAACGCCGGGGTACGTCAGGACGTCGTGACTGGGAGTGCAGTGTGGGATGAAGAAGACGAAGAATAAATAAAGTGCACGCGAGGGTACAGGAAAAGACGGTTCGTAGGCACCGTGAATTCATTTGCTACGTAAATTTTCGAACTCTTTTTTTTTTTTCTTACTCTGATGCACTTGATCTTTCCTTCCCGTTCACTGTAAATTTCTTCGCCCACACCTCTGAGATTACACCGTAAAACACGATTTACACGAAATATGACGAACGATTTTGGAGTTTTAGTGAATGAGCGCGTGTAGAGTGTTCCTGAGGTGGCAGAGCTCCTCTGCAAATTCGCGCGGTCGCTAAAATTCCGACACTCCTTCGTCGAAAAGAAACATGTAAATCGAGTCTAAGGGAGTTTACCTCGAACTTGACACTGGGTATTAACTTGCGGGCACCTCAAATCGGAGGTTAGCAGAACGCGAAACACTCAGCGATGGAACACGCACGCACCCACCCACGCGCACCGTCGTATAAGAGCACCTCATTCGCACGCACACACGCATGCATACACGCACGTACACACATAGACTCAAAAGGCGAAAAGGTGGCCACAAAGCCCCTCTGAATAAATTTATATTGACTAAGATGACTTCATTTAATCTATCGTTTAATCATGTAAACAACACCTCTTCAACTTTCCCACAATTTGAAGAGGTACC
This sequence comes from Gryllus longicercus, assembly GCA_038098605.1. Classification (NCBI taxonomy): domain Eukaryota; kingdom Metazoa; phylum Arthropoda; class Insecta; order Orthoptera; family Gryllidae; genus Gryllus; species Gryllus longicercus. The sequence continues at coordinate 4,851,464 of JAZDUA010000015.1, read as the reverse complement.
TTCCATGCCCAATACCGGATAGAAACCCGAGTCTCTTTCTGCCGTGTCTACTTATTGAGATACCCTAGATATTCAGACCGACTATGATTTGTAATCCGATTAACCCTAGTGTGTCAGTACCTCACAAAAACAAAGTTTGTTGATTCGTGGACAATCTATGCAATATGTGCAATCAAGCTCGTGTTTCGCGCTTCATAATACAAGGAACATTTATTATTTTAATGTTTGTACATTTCTTTGACTGCACTAGGTGTGTACGTTGCTCTTTCTACACATAAATGCGGTGAATGTGAGAAGTCATAACACCAAGAAAATTGTGATAAACTATGCTTGACGACGCATGAACATCGCACTTAAAGTGAGGACATTTGACCTCAACTCAGAGTTCAAGTGCTCTGCCGACATTACAAAGCAATTCTTTAAATACAGTACAGTATTTATTGGTCAGGGAATTGGATTGGTATTCAAAGCTCTCGAACTGTACAAATAATCTCCAATTTTCCTTACTCATCGAAAACTTGGTGGAATAATAGTCGACCAATGGAAAACCCTTCAGTTGAAGATTTTCAATGCAAAAATAACCTGTGTAAACTTTATTTGCTAAAAGAATTGCTCAGATGCACTGGATATCGATCATTGGGATTTGTAAAGTCAATCATATTTTACAGTGCTTGAATAATACGTTTAAATATGTGCGAACTCACTTCCCGCTAAAGCCGACGGCTTTCTACGATGGTTTGCGTACAAACTCCACTTATCTTGTTTACATGCCTAATGCGTTTCCACGATCTTAAAGCAACAGTACGTACGTATAAACGCGCAGATGTGCGGTATACATCCACAATTCATACAAAGGATTTTAAAGCAAGCATTGATCATTAAACGTAGATCAAGTATTTCGAATTATTTTATTGCACACTTTAAAATGCGAGATGCGGTATAAAAAATATAACATGTTAAGGAACGCTTTTTCTTGAGTCTTTCTTTTGAATAACTGAAAAGAAGGGGTCTACAACATCATAACAAGTATTACGAAATAATAAAATTTTTCCGAAATAGAAGATTCCAACCAAATCCCCCAAAACGTTTTTCGCTCGTAAGTAGAGGAAAGTAACATGCAATATATATCTTAGTCAAAAAAATCCAGTTTTCGGAGTTAGTGTTTTTCACAGACAGATTAATTGCTGAAAGGATGAATGGATAACGGATACCAGTTCGACAGACTGCAGCAATATCACATTTCGAAGACATGATTGAGTGATTTATTTAGTGATTCAGGGCACATCAACTATCAGGGTTATTAGTCCCGTAAGTGCAATGCATGTTTCTTGCTCTGGAGGTGGCGGTGATCTTTCCTCGCAGTATGGCGAGATCCGGCGCAGACCTACCGTCGGCCAGCGGTATCCCCCCCCCCCCCCAAAAAAAAAAAACATATCTCCCACCATCAGGGCACCGCCCCTGTCGGGACAAGCTCTAAGCTTCCGACCTGTCCCATAGCATGTGTGCTTGTGTAGTGCGCGTTAGTGGAAGTGTGTGTGTGTGTGTGTGTGTAAGTATGTATAACAGAGGATAGGACAAGGAATAGGTACGAAAAGATAGTGAATGATCCGTGGCTCGTTTGATAGGATATTGCTCCGGCATCGAACACATGATTTTATTTTACATACATTTTTACCAGATTTCGAGGTAGTTTTTTTTCGTCAGGTTTGCAATACTTTCTCCATTCCACGCACACGAGAAAGTAAAAAAAAAGAAAAAAGTCCCGACTGCATCGGCGCGGCGGAATCCGGAATCCCTCCGAGCGCGTGAGTCAACGTCCACCTGCGCGGGGGCGACCGCACCCAGCGTGGCCGGCCGTGCGCGGGCCGCTGGCAGCGCTGCGTGCTGCGCTAAGCGGCGCGGAACGGGCGGCAGGTGACGCGCGAGCGCAGCAGCTTCGCAGAATAAACAGCGCCTCCCCGCTTATTTATTTGGCCGCCCTGCGCGGGGAAAGGCGGCGGCGGCGGCAGGTCGCAACGCCCCGGGGCGCGACCAGCGCGCAGTGGCACGCGCGGACGAAATGCGCGGCCTTTTCGCGGGAACATGTGAACATCACGCCCAGAACGACACCACCTACTACCACTTTAATTGGGAGGAAAATGTTGCATATTAAATGTAAGCTGAATTTTATAAGAATATGCGTGTAGTATTGTACCACAGAAAATACATAAATTAGGCAATAAATATAATGAGGAGGTTTTTTAAAACGGGTCCTTAACGTGCGGAAACATCATTATATCAATGTTCGTGATGTTTACGAGATGGTGAAGATGCTATGCTTTGCGTTGGTATGCTTCATAGCACTTAAAAATTTACTTAAATGAGCATTGAACGGTGATAAAAAGGAAGTAAATTATCGAGTCGATCCCAGTATTCAGCACGTCCAGTGAATGACAAGTGTTAGGGATGAGGTAACATGTTTAGTGCAATCACGAAAGAAACGTCCTTTACTTTGTGTTCATTATTCAGCACCACATCCTTGTGACCACCCATGACCATCATATATTTGTAAAATCATTAAAATTCCAGCCACCGGTGCAGGACCTAATAAATGAAAGTTATTTACATTTTATTTAGTAGCTTCTAAGGTTTCGATGTATTTCACATTATTTTATCACGTTCATCCTCTACTCCTGCTCCACCCCAACAGCGCCAACCTTAACCTTGGAAATTCCGATCCGTACGGCGCGCATCCAGCCCATTCATCGCCTTATCGCGCCCACTGTGCCACGTCGTCGTCGTCGGGGCGGCGAGGTGGCGTGGCGGCGCGACTTAATGAAAATTGGCGGGACGCCAGCCGCATGCCGGAGGCAGGGCGCGTCGCCCAGCGCGCGCGGGCGCCTCCGCGGCGGCGGCGGCGGCGGCGACGCCCCGCGCATTCCGAGAGGGCGCGCTCTGGCACTCGCGAGAACCCCTCGCGCGCGGCCCGAAAGTAAGAGTGAACTTTTCTTCTCGCGGCGCACCCGGCCCGGGAGAACGCCGCGCCTCACCTCACCTCACTACACAGTCTGCTGCCTGCCTCAATGAGGTAATTGCGCCACTCGTCCGATTCCCCGACCGGAGACGCAAAGTGGACAGCTTGAGAGCTAGTAATCTCGGGCTCACGCACGAAATTAGGATAGCGGGACTCCTTTTGGTTACACGCATGCGTTTGGCTGCACCAAAGCAAACCGTATGGGGTGTGTGCAGTGTTCGACTCAATCGAACGAGACATCAGCGATAAATTATTCGATGGCATAATAAATACAAAAAAAAAGTTTGAAATACGAGAGAAAAAAAGTTTCGGTCAAAGAAACTGTATTCAGCACTCATCATTTTCCATTGCTCTCATGCTTTTTTTATGCCAAAGAATTTATTATAAATCTAAGAAAAAAATCAAGTATCACACACCTAAGACCATAGTAAAAAGGAAGAAAAAATTAATAAATAAAATTCTAGGTGTACCTAATGAATATTCCAGTTTTATAGTAAAGTACAGGTCAGTCAAAATTTTCATTACCCTCACGTGTAAGAAAAATCCTTCGATGTTTCGAAACGAGACTGCTTGCTGGACTTGAAGTGGGAGAGAGTGAACTTGTAGCACGGAGCTTTTTGCGTCTGGAGCTTTCAGGGGCGAGCGGTACAGCCCCGGCGTTGCGTCACTCCGGAGGCACTCGACCGGAAAATATCGAAGTTGGCAGCAGCGCTGCGGCTGAGGCTGGCACTGGAGGTGCTGGAGGAGATTCCCGAGGGAACCCCGGCCCACGGCGCCGCTGCGGAGGACCAGCCCTCCTCTTCAAGAGCTAGATGCTTCCCGAAGGAGCAACAAATCTAAGAGTTCCTGATCGGATTGCATTGAGGCAATGGATGTTCTGGTGGAAAATCATCTTAATAAATAAGATGTCACATAAAATGTTGTTTTGTTAAGGAAACTGCCATGTTCATTTGTATTTTCAATCTACATTACTAATTTACAATGCGCGCAGAAATTGAAAGAAAACTATGCAGCCTCCGGTCATGTAAAAGGTGCATATACTTTCATTAAATGCCAAGAAAAAACAATGGAATTATTGCGATTTCGCTCTAAAAATGCAACTATTTGTTTGAGTTATTCTGCTAATTATCATAAGGTGTGTACCTACTGAATTCGTATTCTCAGTGCATCTCTACTTCAGATGAGATGATGTCTAGCGACAGTACTCTTATGTCTTGCGACAGCAAAGCACCTCCCAAAGGCAGCTCCCACCGTTAGTTCCATTGCAGAGCTACAGATAATAGTTTTATTTGCTACTCCTGAGCTGTATGACTGGTATTTTTGGAGAAACGTTTTGTGATTGTATTCATTAATTGTATTTTATGTTCTTGTTGCTGCATGTTACTATGAGGACAAACTGCAAACTAATTCTTGATAAATATGACATTCAAAGCAGTTTGACACACAGGTCAAGATCCTCGATTTACAATTCAACGTAACACGCAGAATATAGTCCTGCAGAACTAAAACTATCAACTGAGACAACGTTTCATTAATTAACAACGTGGAATTTCAATGCTATAAAAATGTCTCCAATTAACCAAATCTTTAGGATTAAAATACAATTCCAAGATGTATCCTTTCATTTTAATACTTCGGTCACGTTGCTGAATGCGGAAAAGCCACTCCTGTTCAGCTGAACTCTGAAAATCTTGGGATGCACAAGATGCACTTCTCGGGCATGGGTAGGGCACGGGCCCACGCTCTCAACACACGTCAGAGGCTAATCCTGAATGCAGAACGAGCCCTCTGGAGAAGCCCAGCGGAGCGAGATCCCGCGTGCATCTCGCGCCAACTTCCCATCGCATTCCAGCAGGGCAATCACGCTGCGCCGCCCCTCCCCGCGCCACCCAACCCTGCCCCGCCCCGCCCTGCGCCGCCCAGCCCCACGACCTCCGCCGCGCGCCGCCCAGCGCCGGGCCGCCCTGCGCCACCCCTGTCCCGCACGCCCTCTGTGCGGGGATCTTTCGGATGCAGCCCGCACGGCCCCTGGTCGTTCACCGCGTGCGTCGCCCACGGACGCCACAACTCCTCACTAGCGATGCGAAATGTCGATGCTTTTAAAACATCAATGATTTTGTACAAACATCGATGTTCTGTATTCGATGTTTTTTTCTTTTCGGATGCTTTGTTCTTAATGAAAAATTCCAATGATCACAATCATGTAAATGTTAAAATACAAAATAATAACTGACAGTAACACTTATTCATGTGTTGGAACCAAAGGAACGCTGTTTGCACGACCAAACTATCTCGCCCGAGATGATCTTCGCACTCTTATAATACTTCCTTCTTTTTATCTCAATATGCGAAATGAATATGGTCAACCAATACACTGTGGGCGGAAGGTCTGCCCCTTCTTCTCGTACCCTTATTCAGCGAATTGATAAACACGAACATTGTCAAATTAAATTTTAATGCTCACGAATTTAATGTTAGAGTTTACTAATCCAGACTAAATACATCGATGTTGAAAAACAAATGGGTTTTAGTCGACGTATTCATCATCGATGTTTTCTAACATTGATGTCACATCACTACTCCTCAGACGCTGCGTTCTCCAGCGACCCACACGTCCCTGTACGGTGCAATGGCTGCGATGCAGGGTCAATGAATCTTCGAAGATTTTAAGAAGATGGAATGAAATGTTACAAATACAGATTCACACATTATGAAAATGTATATCGCTTACTGGTTATATTAATGTTTACTGGGCACATGACACTTAAGCATAGTGAGTAATCTGATTAATATATATATATATATATATATATATATATATATGTGTGTGTGTGTGTGTGTGTGTGTGTGTAATATGCACGTTAATGTATCTAAACGTTAATATATATGTACTTTAATTTGTAGGGTATGTATGTAAATACCATCTGCATGTGCTACGTAATGACAAAAATAAATTGTTGTTCTTTGTATTGATTTTTTATATATTGTTTATTATTTGTAATTGCACTTGCAAATTTCTGATTTCAGCCCACGGGCACGGGCAACATCTGCCCAATTTTAGAATAAAGCGTACATCCATCCACAAATTAAATTTAAAGCCTCAAAAAACCTGTACGCATGATTGTTAAATAACGACGGCTGAGTGTTCACGTCGACGCGTCGCCAAGCGTGACGGAAGGCGTTTGCGCGGCCAACGCAGTGGCGGCGGCGCGGGGTCAACGAATCTGCGCCTCCAGCGCGCAGCGTGAATCAGCGCCCGCGAGAGTTGGGGCGTCGCCTGCTGTGACACCCGCACCGCGCGCCGCGCGCCGCCCATGCATGCATACATGCATGCGCCGAGCGGCGCGTACCGGTTGCGCTGGAACGCGGGCGCCCGGGCGAGGCAAGGCAACGCCCCCCCCCCCCCCCCCAGCAGCGCTTCCACTCACGCAGGATGCTTCCTAGGAGTAGATGTTCCCTCAGAGTTGATACCAGTGGAGTTGGAGAGGAAAATGCTGTGCGAAATTCACTATTTCTAGTGGCCACTTAACATTTGTGTGTGTACGTCCGTTTCTCCACATTTCATTAATTTTTTTTAACAATTGTAGTTTTAATTTTGACTGACAATATTTTTTTACTGGGTGTATCGCCATAACACATGTAAATAAAACTACAATATGCAATAGGTTCAATATACGTTTATTACGCAAGACTAATAATTTATTCCCACAAATGTATTGGAGACAATTTTATTAAATTATTATTCATACTCTTTTCTGAAATGGCTAGAAACGTGATGCATTTCCAGAAATCTTCAAATTCCCGTCCCTCTTCATTACCGAAAAAACTGTATTAAAACTTGCGTACGTACATAAATGCTTAAATCAATACAAATTCCATGATACATAATTAAAACTTTAAATAATTTTAATTTCTATTGGCACAGTAGTTATTAGTATTCTGAAAGTCAGCCTATGTTGTTTTTTAAAGCCAAAAACAGCCTATCTATTTTTTTAAAATACTTACTTAGGTCTAAATACTGATTTAGGTTTATTAAGGTCACTTTTCAACCACTAGTGTTATATACCGACCATTATAAGGACATTGAAGATGACTGTAACAGTATACGACACAAGTACACGATCCCCGGGATGGATTCGAACCCGCGACCCTTCAGGCAAGAAACAGCTACTGCTCTCCAGCCTTGGCAACCTCAGCTATCCAGGCCGGCTAAGCCTATGTTTTATTTATGTAGATTGAATCTATAATTGAGTCCAAGGTTGCACTGACAGTCGGGTCACCACACTAACTCAGTCTGAGATTTTATATCTGTTTACGGAACCACATCTCCGAGTTAGGCATACATATGAAACAAAGGTATTTACGTCACAGATAGTGGGCATATTTGTGCTCGCAGACACGCGAGCAACTTTACGCTTCACACAAAGGTGTTACCTGGACCAAAGACCACACATGCCGGGTACGCGGGAGTACATAATTCAATCAGAGTCTTACATTCTCTCCCCCATAAAACTTCAAAAATTTACATTGTTTCTTATTGTGCCAGAATTGTATCTGTATGTGTCATTGTCCCAGAGAAGGATTAACCACGACTACCTTCTTAAACCGATTATTAAAGTTAATTGTATTTTTCGAGTAAGCAATATTACCAACACCACTATCAGACAACAAAAATCTGTAGCGTATAGTCATGGTGTGCCCACGAGACGACAAATATGGGTACTTGCCCTATCCCTCTAGAAACTGGGTAGATAAAAAAAATTATACACAGGATGCATAAATGTATAATATATTCCCTTATATGAAATAAAATATGAATTTGACAAAAACATTCGATTTTCATTTAAAATATATTAAAAAACTTACTTTCTTTAGTAATCTAAAAATTATTGAAACGTGTTCTTTCCTCCTAGCATGAATCACAGCTTTGTCCTTCATAAACTGTTAGCATTTCGCCTAACAAGCAAGAGGTAAAGAAATGAAAAATAATTTAAGAATCCAGGTAAAATACGTAAAATTTAGGATCGTTATAATCCTATTATCTTTCACGCGCGCAGCATAAACGCGCCATCAAAACCGCAGTTGCACAGCGCGGCGCGGCGCGTGAAACGGAGCGCCTCTGCATCTGCACCACGAGCGCCAGTGCAGACTAATCTGCCGTCTGGTGCGAGGCAACGCGCGTAGCGCCTCCTCTGCCGCCGCCACCGCCGCCGCGGGCGCAGCGCAGGGGCCGGGGCCGTTGCTCCCGCAGTTCGCCGCGCCGCCGCCAGGAGCGCTAACGAGGCGCGAGCGCAGTGATTGATGGCGGCGGACCGCGCGACGCGAGCGGAAAACCGCTCCCCGCAGCTCCACTTCTGCCGCCGCCGCCGCCGCCTCCGCGCCGCAACCAGGTTGGCGCGTGCTGGAGGCAATCTCTTTGGTCCGTCCGTAGTGAAAGAGGCACTTGCATATGTCGAGTTCACCTCTATCATTTTCGCCGTGTGAATTGCAATAAGGGGCTTCGCCTGAGATTCACACTTTCCATTAGATCTAATGTACGTCTGTGCGATTTTGCCTTGTCTCACACCGATATGTAAATAAAATGTTGAAATAAAATGTGACCTACCACTTAAATATGTATTATGATTTCAGACATATTTTGTTTACGAAATCGAAGTTATTGGCCTTTATAAGCTAATAAAGAGTGATAAAACTAAATAAGTTTATGGCCATAATAAAATAAATTAATTGTCTTATAAAGAGTTGGCCGATCTGCAGCCTAGATGATTTCAAAACACAACAAAAACCCAGTGATAATAGGCTCGTACGTAATGATTTGCGTCGCCCGTTGAAATTGCTGTTTCACTATGCATTTTACTGCATCTCAGTTACCACTATTTACACCAGATCGCCTCAATTGTGTTTACTACATAGATATGTAGCGATCACATTCGAACGTATTTTAGAGTGCGCCTATCCAACGTAATGGTTATGCATGCTGTGTAAGATCCTTCTATAAGCGTTCGAGTTGTATGTTCTACATGTTGCAGCTTTCCAAAACAAAATTATAGATAGAAAGAGGGTAGTGTATTACACATTTATCCGATTACAGTTTAAAATTTAGAACAGTACGTCAAAGACTTCCAACTCAATACATTCTGGAAGGTAAAAACAGGAAACCCTCAAAAACGATAATAAATTGCAAATACTTGGTTTACTTAGCTTACTAAGTTCACAGAAATTATTCTGGAAGGGTTAATCACGACCGGACATTCCCCCATTTCTCTCGCCAGAAAACGAATGCCTTCGCAGGAAATCGGCGCCCGAATGGACGGGTTAATGAGCCGTAATTTGTGGGCCGCGGGCGGAGCTTGACAAAGCGAATGGCGCCGGCGCAGAGATTCCCAGCGGCGCTCGCCGCTTTCGTGAGCCTCTTGCGCGACGCCGCCGCCGCGAGGCGAAGATGCCGCAACAGCGGCGCAACGTCGGCGCGAGAAGTAATTCACGGAGGCAACATCGCATCTGATGGGGGGCTCGTGGAAGAACGAATTCATAACGGAATTGCGAGGAGGATCAATTACCCCGCTGATTCGGTTCGAATATGCCTTGGAATGCGTATGGTCGTGCTTGGAAAAGATAAATCAAAAGAGTAACTAAAAAACATAAATCTATCCGATTCATTAATTAAATTATATCACCACCTCAAGTATTCACACTTTGAATACTAAATGACCGTTTTCTTTCCAAGATGTAATTTGTTAAATGGGTACAGTCGCGCACGGTGACATTTCCGGAAACTGCGCAGATCGCTGCAAGCGAACACGTCATACCTATCTAACTTTAAATAGAAGATACCGGTTTCCCCTCGCTTACACTGTTGGAATAAATTGGATTATTTCCAAAAGACGACCTTGCACTTTTTCTTGACCTAAGTGAATCCACTTAATCCCGTTAATATTTTATTAATAATTCAATATTTTCCTTCGGTAATTATTTCTAATGTGTAAACATACAAAATTAAATAAAAGGCTAACTATTGCTTTCAGTAAATTATTACAATTTTCCACTGTGAATATATTTTAAGAAATGTGGTGTTAAAGTAGAAACTCTTTCTTTCGCATGCAAATGCAGATCATAGATAGTTTCCGAGAAGAAAATAAGAATAACTGTACTGATTGTTGAAAATGTCATTTCGCTCAATGAAATAACGACGAACAATATTTTCAAATGAAAATTCCACAATTACTTTATATCCTAATTACAATATACTAAGATTTATAACGATATCTCCGACAGACTGTGACAACGACGGGTACCATATTTGCCGTGTAGAATATATCACCGGTCGGTTTCATATTCACAGCAGTCTTATCTAGAATATCTAACGTTGATCCAATGCGGCTGACAAGTCGTACCTGTCATTATAAATAATAAATTTATCACATGAATTGAACATGATTTGCTTCGATTTGTCTCCATCCAAACAACTGCGGCCTCGCCACCCACCGGGGGTCAGTGACGACGGCGCGAGCGCATTCGGCCAGGGCGGGCGAGAGGCGGCTTCTGTGCAGGGAGACTTGCGCGAGGCGCGGCGCGGCGCGGCGCGGCGCGGCGGAGCGTCGGTGGTGCGTCGGCGTCGGCGGCGCCCCCGCGCGTCCGATTCGACCGCGGCGCCCACGGCTCCCGCGCGCGCCCTCGCCACCCTCCCCCCGCCAAGCCCTCCCCCCCCTGCCCCGCCACGCCCGAAAGGAGGCGGCGTTCGCGGCGATGACGCGCGGCCGAGGGCGTGGGCCGCTGGCCGCTGGCCGCTGCCCTTGCACTCGCGTCCGCCGCGCCCTCTGCTCCACCTCAGGGTGCTCCAAACGAAATAACACAAAACTCTTCGCTGATTAAAAGAAGTATCCCATTGACGCATATATAAAACACGCGCACGCGAATGATATCGCTGGATTCTTTATTTATTTATTTATTTATTTATTTATTTATATATATTCTAACGAACCCACCTTCCACACGACTGGTACCTTCACAACAGCAGCATGAACCGTAAGCGGGTTGACAAGATATTTGCTCGTGAAGCGAGCTTAAAATCTAGGGAGCAGGATCTTCAGGGTGCGAGAAAGTTTTGCACCCTTGACACAATAAAATCACACAAATTGCACATAAACGAGCGTATAATTTACCCATAAACTTTGTGGCATAAGTTAATGACAAAAAATCAAGAATAGAATCACACTTTTACAAAGAAATATCAAAAAACACAAATAGAAACCTTTACAGCACATTAAATGAATGAACACATAATTTACTCCAAAACTGATTCTTTGAAATAATTACCCTGATCTACACTGCGAATTCCCTTGGAAAATTATTTATATCTAAATTTATGCTATCCTAATTACATTTGCACATGAAACCAAATTCAGTTTACAATCTCTGGCTTCAAAAAAAATATTACATGAAAAGAACAAAATGTGTGCGAGCGCACTACTCTCATTTACAACTTGACTGTGTCTGAAAATAGCAGAATAATAAATGTTCCAAATAGAATGTTTTAGGCAGGCAATAGCACATCAAAGTCTCCTCCTACAATGCTGCAAATTGTTGCCACCCGTGTCCTCAATTTCCTAACACTTTCCTATACTAGTCTTTTCCCTGCCGACGTGAACTTGACCTACTTTCCGCAGTTCCTAGCGTTACCTCGAAAACTGCCCGCTTTCTGGCCTTGATGTTTGTGCGCTGGCCTCTGCACCGACGTCGCTCGGTCCCAGCTTCTGCGTCGTACGAGACGGGATTCGCCTCTGCCGTCTACGCTGTCTTCTTGCGTCCTCTTCCGTTCTTCCTAGTCGGCCTCTTCTCCCTCCGCTTCTTGCGTCCTCTTCCGTTCTTCCTAGTCGGCCTCTTCTTCTCCCTCGGCTGCTACCGGCGCCTCTGACTACGCTCACGTTGTGAAAAATGTCCCTTGCACTTCCCTGAATACTCGTACAAGTTCCTCGCTCGTTGCTACTTCTACTTCGTTAAACAAGAATTTGCAATGCTTTTCTCACAACGGGTAACTTTTACTTCCCGTGATGTTGATTGAAGAAACACTTTACTATACTTCACTATCTCGCGGACGATTAACTAGCACGTCTGTTCGACGCCGAAAACTCCTACCTAGCAGTCGTTGCGGCGGCAAACAATATCTAAGCTGACATTAACGAGCGGTGATCAAAATGCTGCTTACCCGACGGCGACAATCAAAAAAGAGAGTTTCCGCTTGGGGGTTTGGGTATTTATGGTGCGACGCCTGGGGAAATTCTCAGTGGTGGGGGCTGCTTCTCCTCTCTCAACCCTTCACAAGGAAAAACGTTGCTTGCAAGTTCGCCTTTGATTAGTACGGGCAACGGATACCAGGCTGCGCGTTTAGGCACCTCCGATTTCTGCGCCTTCTATCCTCGCTGCCTGTGGGTGTTTATACATACGAAACGGTGGTGTTATGGGGTTGTACAATCCCATAACGCCACAATATATATATATATATATATATATATATATATATATATATATATATATGTCCCTGGCAGTGGGTCCCTGGTTCAATAGTGGCGTCACTATTGAAACGTTCAAGCTCCCGAATGGATGAAACTGTCAACAGCTGATACCTGCAAGGGGCAGGGTTGCGAAAATAGTAGTATGGTGTCGAGTACCGTAGGCAATAGTTCGTGGTTTCGTACTGTTCTGACGCCAGATATGTGTAAATCGTTTATAGTTTGGTCGAATGAATACTACGAAATAAACATGCTCTCGTGAAATTCCAAGATGATTGAATAGTAATCATATATGATCCGGAATAATGAGTCAGAAACAGTCTTCACTGAAGGAAAGATGAAGATAATCCGAGTAGTATAATTCAGACTTTTTAACGTTTTCATAATAATTTTAGTGAGATGTAAACTAAAATATTTTTTTTATATTTTAGACATCAATTTAAAAATAAAAAAAATCATTAATAGCCATTGATTGCTAATTATGCCACAATCCCGTGCTTCTCCCCAAAATGTTTCATACATTTCGAATTAATTTACTACGGTAATGACTGAGAACCCAAATAGTTTAAATCATCATCTTGTGCCTGCCTTCTACACGAGGTCATAAAATATGTGCATGAATTCATAAAACACCCCATGAATTCCCAAGAGATAAAAATCTATCAATTTCCTGATAAATCTGTACATTTCTCAACAAACACAAAAGGAACCTAAGTATTTCGATTTAGATGCACGACCAGAGGGCTCATGTGTCATTTCGAAAACAGGCGACAATTAACATATTCCCGCATCGAGGTGCCAACACTACTTGAATTCTAACCCCTTTCGCTTCGCATGAGGGCGACGATGGCCTCCGGCGCTGGATTTGTGCGCCCCTACGCTGCGCGGCGCCCCCTCCCACGCAGCTGCTCTTTGCGAGCGCGCGCAGCGTGGGCCTCGAGAACATGCACTCGAGCCGCGAGGCCCGTGTTTCTTCCGTTCGCACAACTTTCGGCGCAACACCCACCGCCGATGAAATCACGGCGCCAATTACCGTAACTCCCCGATGTCTTTGCACTCTGAGTAGCCCGATGGAAATGTGTAGAGTTTAAGACATTTGCGCATGAGAACATTTTGAGAACTACAGTAAGAAATTAAGCTGTTTATATGTTTAGTTTGACCTTTTGGAGACCATGACCTTTTGGAGGTCTTGTAAAAATTAAAGAATATAGAACGCTGGTGTCATACTCATGAATTCTACGAATTCTGGGATGCAAGGATTTGAATATTAATTTTGCTGTACGGAAAAGTTCCATTGACTTGTCAGCATCTTCCAACTCTTTTTATACCTCGAAAGTTTTTAATAAAGAAACTACTGCCCAAGATAAAACCCAAGGTCCTATTTCTGCCTTCCAACAGCGAAAATGACTTAGGTTTCTTATTACGATAAAGTTTTTATACTCCCTTACCCGCTCTCCAAATCTCTAACAACTTGAAAGCTGTTATAAATCTCATTACCCATCCTCTTCGAGAAGAACTTGTCACGTCCATTACCCGGGAACCTATCAAGATGTCCGGCGGAGGCGGGCGTCGGATACTAGGGCCGTCGTGTATCCTTCCGCGAAGTGCCGCGCGCAGCTGTAATGATCCGCGAGGCAAGCGAGAGCGCGTGAAAGGCCATGTCCGATAAAGAGAGGAGGGGGCGGCAATTAATTCTCAAGGAGCGCGAGCACACAAGTCATCTTCAGTGTCAAGGTCAGGCGAGAGAATGCCTGGCTAAACGAATGGTGAAAATAGGTGCTCGTGATGAAACGTAGAGCTACTATATACACATGTGTACATACATGTGTATTGTGCACTGAGGGTTTGTGGCTTACACTATTTTAGTGCCCTTGACGCTCCCCATTCTGTCCTAAACTGAGAAGAAGTAATTATATAATCTTAAGGGTTAAAAATGTATGTATCAATATGAAGGAAAAATTTCGAAGTAAAAACAATGGCATGCAGATTCGAGTTTACTTTACATACGTACATCACATTTAGTTTTATGATTATGATTCATAAAACTTAAACGGACATAATTGACGCAGACTGAATCGCACCATTAAACCATTTTATTTTCCTTTCGCACATAGCTCTTAGACACAATCCACTGTACTCATACTGTAAAAGCTGATGATTTAAATAAGCAATGTACAAAAGTAGTGAAACCAAAACGAAGATATCACTTCTTCACCCTGAACTACGCCTAAAATATTAATACTGTCATGACGATAAAATATAACCATCAGCATTCTTTCAGCAAGCAACCGTTCCAGAGGTTTACGTGCCTTCCTACAGAGCACGCGAAGAGCGCTGAGCGCATTACTACACCCGACGGAGGCCTCCCTCCAGACAGTGGAGGCGCGCGTATGACGGATGTGTGACCGGGAGGCTGCGAGGGGCGAACCACAGTGCACCTCACACGTTCGGCACACGATCAAAAGCTTCGAACGCTTATGTTACGATGTTATATTTTGATGTTAACATAATTAGACGGTACACTTCGCAATTTACATGGGGGGGGAGTTTTCGAAGCCTTCCTGCTCGTAATGTAGCTAGAGAAATGGTAAATACTTGGAGTGGTATGGAGAATTCAAAGTAGAGAAATTGCCATAGTCTTAAACATTAATATTTTAATTTTCAATTAAGTGACAACTGATCGAATGCCCACAACTCAGCTGAGTATTATACCCACGCCAAGAGACGTAGAAAGCACAATGAACAGGGCAGGGGTATGCTTTTTAAAAATGTATCATGAACTGTTAAAATCTTGTAGTCTTTGTAAGTCTAACATTCCGAATAATGTGGCTTCCAAAATCTAAAAAAATATTTTTTAATTACGCCGTCACATAGTAAGCAACGTCCCACGTACATCCTTTGTATAGTCTGGAGGAGAATTCTAGCTGCCGGCTGCACTGATCGGTAGGTTTCCGTGATTTCTCCGATCAACACCAGGTGAATGCCGGAACAATACCCTCACAAACGGGCAACGGACCGCGCGCGATCTTTCCTTTCTCCTCCTTGCCCTATCCTCACCTCTTACACACACACACACACACTTACACTAACATCCACTACACTAGTACACTTGCCGGGAGACTGGTCGGGAGCTTAGAGCTTGTCCCGGATGGGGCGGTGCACTGTTGGTGGGAGATACCTACAGGGACCCGCTAGTCGACGGTAGGTCGGTGCCATATAGCGAGGGAAGACCTTCACCACCTCCCGAGCAAAAACATGCACTAAAACTACGGGACCAATGACCCGGGACGCCCCCGAAATCAGTAAGAATCAATCAAGCTTTTTTATAGTCAACAATGAAAAGCATGTATGCTTTGTGAGAGTGAATCACCAATTTCAGCTGCATGGCGTCGGGAATCTCCACTGCGTTTTCGGCCCATTGTGGTGCTGGTAGGCCTTGGAGCGGGAGCGCGGGGCCGATATCTCATGCGCCCCGGGCCGCCGCCGCCGCCGCCGCCGCCGCCGCCGCCGCCGGCGGCTCGCTGCTTCCATCGGGCACCCGCGGCGCCCGGGCCGCTCTCGCCGCCAGCAACCGCGCCATTATCGTAATTGTACGGGAGGAATGTAGCAATTAAGAAGCCGACAAGACGGCCCGAGATGTTAAATAATTTATCAACCAATTAGGCCGCGCCGCCGCCGAAAGCGATGGCGCTCCGCGAGAGGCGTGGGCGCGCGCGCAGCCGGTGCGCGCGAGAGGGAACGGTGAAGATCGCACCCACCGCAATGGCTCAAAAGCGCACTTGGGACAACGCTTCTTACAATGTGAGATCGTAACACACAATTGGTGTCGTAGGTTCCGGACGCCACACAACTGATATAGGCCCTTGCGAAGTCTACATACTTATAACAATTTACTATACGATTTCAAGAAGTAAACCGCAACAGAGTTCAATGCTCTCTTGGCATAGCTATTAAAATCAATTTGTGTTTCGTGACTTCGTGAACCATAAAGAAACAGTAGAAGAAAGTCAATATCGGACTGTCTCAGCTCAAATTACTTTTAATAGCTGTTAAAAGAAAGTTAACTGACTGAACCGTGATAATGAACTTATAGACTTGCTTCCAATATAACAAATAGAATGTTATTTTTATTATAGTTATTTTACCGTAATAATAAAGACTTTACTTTACGCTGTACGTAACTCCCTATTCTATATACAACCGGTGAAAATTCAGAGCAAGCATTCTGGTGTTCTAGGCGACGCTTGCAACTACCGTGTCGCAAACATAATGTTTAGTTGCCGCTGATCCGTTTCCAGAGATGGCCGTATAATATGATTTACATGCACAAGAGTTGACAATAAAACAAGATTTACCGCGTAAAGTACCTTCGTACTTAAGCAAATTCCAACAAATAGGCAATCATTTGGTTTAGACCTCGTAAATCTCCTCTCGTTCCCTTCTACGCAGCGGAACGAACGCGATTCATCATCTAATACCCCGCCCGGCCCGGGCGTGCTTGTAGTGCATTATAATACACGCCAGGCGGCGAGCACGGCATGCCAAATTCTACTTTACGTTCCGTTAATGCACAACAGCCTTCGCCTTGCGCAAGCCGGACGAACGAGTTTGGCCCGCGCGTGTGAGAGCCAGACAGACCAGCCGGGCCCCGGAGTTTCTTCTTGACGAGCACAGCATTTGAGGTACATTCATGTTCTGAATCTTCACACTAAACAAAACGTTGACGCCCTGATATTTCCTGATTTCCAAATGAAATACAAAACATAAGAATAACCATAAATAAAATGTAAATATCTCCTGAACTGACTGTTCGTAGATATGTATTAATTAAGCACGTATCAGATTATGACTCGCTCGTTTATTACTAACCCGATGCTGAAATATTTTTTTTAAAACTCCATTACCTTTTAGTAATACAGTGCAGAAAAAAGTATATTTGAAAATAGGTAAAATAAATGTTCTCTAAGATCCAAACTTAAATTCCATAGAAGTTAAATGTATCAATTTCGAAAAGTTTAGATACCGGGAAAATAACTCAAGAGACGAATGAAATAATTTATTCTGCAAGAAAACTTGTTGGCTTGTGGAACCAAGACGATTGACAGGGGTTGTAGACATTCTGGAACAACAACACGTGACCCAGAACGCCATTATTCATATGCATCTTTACTCGCAGCAAATTGCGAGGTACATCTCAGTCCGGCATCTCGCAACCAGTCAACCAACACAGCTCGCGAATATCCCATTCAAATTCCGAGCAATCTTTATACACCGTTACAGTTCGGCTCCGTGCCCTGGAGGGAAACCGGGCACGCCGACCGGCCCGCCGCCACCGCCGCCGCCGCCGCCGCCTCCGCCACGCGCTCAACGCGGCCGCAATCAATCGCCTCCACCTCCTCCCGCTCGCATCCGAAAAGTGGAAAATTGTCGGGCGCTCGACGAAGAGAGGAGCCGCGAAGAGAGCGGTGCTCGGAGCCCACTGAGCAGGGAGGGCTGAGGAGGGGGGCGGCGGCGTTCCTCGCGGGGAGACGGGCGGCTCCGCGGCGGCGGCGGCCTCCGGCTGGAGGACCCTCCACGGCGGGATCCGAAGCGCGGCCCTCCACGCCGCCCAGCCAGCGGCCGCCGCCGCCGCCGCCACCTCCTCCTCCGTGGTGAGAGCGCCGCGCTGTGCTGCTCCGCGGCGGCGGCGGCACGATCTTCGCTTTCGGCGTTTTCGCGGAGGGTGGATGGGTTTCGAGAGAAGGGCCGCGGCCACTCGCACGTGAAGACGCGATGAGCGCCCAAGTGCCCGAAATCTTGCGTTGGAGACACGCGGCTGAGTGCCAGCAGCCTCTTCTCTCTCGACGAGCCATACCCGATCACTTCGGAGAATTTTGAAAGTAGAAGACTGATGTACTTTAAGCACGTCTTTATGAATATTATCACCATGGCATATATTCGAAAAAAAAATCAAAACGATACGATAATAAAAACGATAATAATAATAATAATAATAATAATAATAATAATAATAATAATAATAATAATAATAATAATAATAAGAAGAAGAAGAAGAAGAAGAAGAAGAAGAAGAAAAAGAAGAAGAAAGTCCGTATCGTCGCAGACAATTGCGACCGTCGTCTGAGTCGAGGAGGCTGAAGATTCGAGTCCAGCGTAGACATGGTCGTATTTGTGAATGTCCCTTCACCCCTCATCATCATCCTATCATCTCATAATTCACACTTCCCAAGACGTAAGAACCTTGTCGTAATGAGGGATACAGCTGAAAAACTGGTCCTGGAAAAATTACACACGTTAATCGTAGCGAGGTTAGTAATAGCCTATACGCCTATTATGTTAATTATTTGTTAATATAATGTATATATTAATAATAATAATAATAATAATAATAATAATAGTAAAATGACAATGAAAATTATACTAGAACGCTATAATATTATATTCAGGATATAGTAGAGTCTTAAAAAGTGAATAAGGTAAATAGTCCAGGATATCATTAACTAGCTTATGATAAACGCTTCGTTTAATCTTCTTCAGCGACCCGATTCCCAGCTATTACAATCTAGGCCCACGGAACCGTTTTTAGGTCACTCTTGCAAGACATTAATGGAGTTGTGGGAACTACAACCGTTTCCAGATCTATTAAGCAGTACCGGCATGCTGGTAAGGACTACTTAAATGGAGAATGTTAGACAAATGAATGCGGCGAAACTGACAAACAAGACACATCAATGCACGAGTTCTGACGTAAATTCTCTAATTCTGTAGATGCTTATCCGAATTTCGAATTCAAGCGTCAGAAGACATTTGCATAGACACGAAGGCAGGTAATTTGTGCATAACAACCTACATGAGCATACATGCTTAGCAATGTTGTTTTGTTTGGAAATGTCATTAAAGTCCGTGATTTCTCCGATAAGATCTTCCAAGAAAGAATGCCGAGCTAAAGAATGAGAGTCGCCTGTGGAGGATTCATGCGCGAGTAACAGAAGGAGGCAGATCAAAGAAAGTGGTTAACTTCTTTTTCCACTTGAGTAAACGCAAAGCCTGTCTTTCGAGTCGTTTGGCCCAGAAGCATTCAAGAGAGACAACTAAATCGCTAGACATTGAAATTAGTTCATTCAGATAACCTACATTAATTACGACCAGTTCAATTCTACTACTACAACATGTAAGTACTAGTAGTATCAAGAGCAAGATTAATTATGATTACAAGTCTAAATGCATTAAAATAAGTAAAAAAAGAAACCTACGTGGCGTATTTATCAACCACAGAAAAGGTAATTCAAATCATAATCACACATACATTTTCATTGCTCCTTTTTCGTTGTATAGTTGGTATGACTGACAATGAGTGCGATGCTAAACCACTCCCCCTATTCCTTCATTCTTATATTTATAACGGCAAAAATACGAAACAAAATCTGCCTGCAATCATCATTTTCGTATCCTCGTTGAGTACATTGCCCCGTACACATTTTGTATGAATATTTTGTATCATGAGGTCAGCTCAAACCAACTTTCTCCCCCGCCTGCTAGACGAAGCGTCAAACAACCCACGTCCCGAATCACGTGCATCGCCGGCAGACCGACGCCTGTCAGCGCGCAGAGGGATTTATTTGTTTCATTTTTGCAAACATTTAAAACGAAGGATGAATGGAACATGTTTGGAATATGAATTCTTAATGAAGTACATGAAGCAGTTTCATGAAGAAAGTGAGACATGATAAGCCGTATCTATTTTGTAGTGAAATGCATTTAGTTTTCCGTTGGCTACACAGAGAGGTTTCATGTTAATCTTTGAAGCGAAACGCCACAGCTTTGCCGTCGATTTGGAAATGCGCCAGCGTAGAAAGTAAATTTTACCGTATCAAATCGGCGATTGTTTTCCTTAGTTATCTTAAGCACACCATTCAACGTATTTATACAACGGATTCCACACGTGTTCCCTCTATCAATTTTCTTTAGCCGATTATCAATAAATAAATAAATAAATAAATAAAATTAACACCGGCGCGCGGATCAAGCGCAGCGCTGCGCTGCTGCGGACGGCGGCCGATGCAAACGAGAGGGACTCGTGGCGCGGGGGGAAAGGGGGGCTTCGCGGGCACCACCGCGGAAACTTGCCGGGGCACCCGATCGGGTGATGATGTCAGCCAAAAGCAGGTTTACTCACTTCTCCGGCCGCGAACCCGCTCCCCCGGCGCCCGCCGCCGCGGCGCGGACAGTGCGTCCAAATGACCGCGAAAAGAGTGGAATGCAGCGTATCCAAAAGTTTATCAATCGGAAAAAATGAACATCATGCGTGAGTATTAATAAAACAATGCGAAATATTTCCAGTTACCGTGATATGCTAGTAGGGAGAGACATATCAAAATCGCTCTTTTTGCAATACTTTTCACTAGTGAAGGTGAGAGAGAACCATATAAAATGCATCATTCTCTTGCGTGTAGCCTCGAGAAGATCTGCAAATAGTCTTGGTCGAATTTATTGTCATATTAATGTAAATAGCTGTATTTAGAAATTCATATGGTTGTAATACATTTTTATCTGGAAGACTACATATGTATACATTTTAGTTTATAAAATGTAATAGTATTGATTGTAATGTATCTTTACATTAAAATAGGTTTAATAGACAATTGCATTTATTTTATTCATACAGGTATTATCTTATTACAACTTATTCAGCTTTTCTGCAGTTTATGTTTCGAAACTCGCATGTAGACGCAGCATAAGCTTCGAAACGTAAACTGCAAAAACGCTGAATAAATCAAGTAACAAGTA
The DNA here is from genome assembly GCA_038098605.1 of Gryllus longicercus. Lineage (NCBI taxonomy): Eukaryota > Metazoa > Arthropoda > Insecta > Orthoptera > Gryllidae > Gryllus > Gryllus longicercus. Next base: position 4,830,155 of record JAZDUA010000015.1, on the reverse strand, counting down.
TGTTTAAAATAAATGTGATTGTCCATAAAACCAGTGGAACCTATTTAAATGTAAAGGTGTTATTTTATCAGTTGAATCACGTATAAAGCATTGATTCATACGCCTTATTTCTAAGACTTTACACGCTGTGTTAACATCTTTTATGCCGCTTCATGCTATTAATATTATTATTATTATTATTATTATTATTATTATTATAATTATAATTATTATTATTATATCATTATTATTATTATCATTATTATTCTTAGTTGTGGGTAGCTTTTGGGGTGTTCGGGCACAGTGCGCCCCGCTGGACCGGGCCGGCTCGGCAACCTGCCCGGCCGCCGCTCGCCGCTCGCCAGCGCACTCCGGTTGCCGGCCGCTCCCCGGCACGACGCGGCGCGAGGCGACGGAACGGGACGGGACGCGAAGCGATGCGATGTGATGCGCTGTCCGCCTTTCGCAAAGGCCTCCGCGCCTCTTCCCCGTACCCCACACGCCCCTCCCGCGCCTCTTCCACGTACGCTGGCACCCACTCCCGCCCCGTGGACACTCCTAAGAGGAGGTTCCGCAAGGTCCAGAATTGTGGATGTGTGGATTTCGTTCATTGCCTCACTTTTGTTTATTGCATTACAATTTTATTTGTGTTTATTTGCGTTTTTCAGTACGCCAAGTGAAAATTATTTAGTCATATTTAGAAAATTATTATTATGGTTTATTATTATTATTATTATTATTATTATTATTATTATTATTATTATTATTATTATTATTACTCTTGAATTGATCATTCCAATAACGAGATCGATGAATAATGATATTGAATTGATCATTCCAATAATTATCGAACGTAATAGACACGACACAGCTGAGAGGATACCTGCCTAGAGATTTTATTTTTAATTTCAGTGTAATAATTTCACAAGTAAAATAAGGAAAGAGGGAACGCATCTGATTCTTAGGGAGAATCACCCGTAGAGAGATTCGATTTCACGTGGGTCTAATGAATCAGGTTACGTCATGAACGTTTCAAACATTGAAGAAATTGGTACGAACTCTAAAATACTGTAATTAAATGGACTCTTCAATGGTATAGAATTTGGCTTTATTTACAGCAATAAATGTAAAGGGTAAGGGTATTTTCTCCTTTAATGAACATTCGTACAAATATCGAATACCAGTTCTACATTAATCGCACATTGCAAACTCAATTTCAATGCTCACATTTCCGGCAACACAAGTGATTTGTCACACCACGTCTCTTTTCCTGGAATTGATCACGATATTGATTGAAATGACTGCCAGAGTCTCGAAAAAGATTATGAAAGTTTAGAAAGAAAACGTGATAAAAATGTACCTCTGCCTTCTTAACATTTCGATAAGTAAGTCACACGGTCACCAAACCTTTCTCAGAACTCCATTCGTCCTATTCGCAGGCGCTGCCACACACATCATCTCTCATGTGTTTGAAAAGCATTCGTACTGTATAAAGTACCTTCCACCGCTCTTGGAATCATAAGGATCTAAGTGGAGCTGTCGTCTGTCCCAAGTCACCTCGAGAATCGCCTTGATATGCAAGGAAGGCCGTCAGGGCCTCGTGACGATGTGAGGGGTTTATCCGAAGTCTCGCGGCGAAGGGTCCAGCGGGAGGCGCAGGTCGGGAAGTCCCAGAAACCCACGCGGCGGCCGCGATCCGCGCGGGGGCGGCGCGTCGGTTGCGATGCTCTCGACCTTGGCTCTGGCCGAGCTTCCGGCTACCACCCACTAGGTAAGCTGCACGTAGGAACAAGACACGCGCTTCTTTACCGAGCACACGCCGTGACTAACTCTGTCAAAACTGACTGGAGAGTATACAAAAGATTGGGTAAGCGTTTTCTGTAAATGGAAATGACATAGCCTGTACAAGAAAGGATGTGAGAGGTTAAAGTGTTATTTTCCTATTATGATTATGTACAGAAATAATTGACCAAGAACAAACATTACGAACATGCTTTACATTCCATTCGGACAACAGACGTAGTTTTTATCCGAAGAGTATTTGCAAGGAATTACATGATTCTGTGAGAAAGAATGTGACGAGTAAAAGGAATATATTTATTAATCGGTAGTTAACAATGATGTTTTTAAGAAATTTTATTTGTGGCAACAATTACAAAAAGAAAGAATTCATTTCCACAAACTTCGACGAAGATTTATTGTACCTCTCCTTGATAAATGTATTGAACAGGTAGATGGTGAGCATATAGCACCTACTTAATTTTATTGAAAGAACAAAACATTAATCATCTTTCGAGAAGAAGAAATTAAAATAACCTCTCGCCTTCGAACTCTATTGCATTTGCATCTAATTTAATAAGAACAATACCATTTATATTTTTACGTTCCTAGAATACGACTGTAGTAGAGATATAGAATGTGATTTGTGCAAGAGTCACGGAAGAATATTAAGTTACATAATATACTGAAAGGCTTCAACAAACTGCGGCGAATAACAGCTTTTCTACAGTACTATCAGTCACAAGACGCCCTCAAAACCACTGTGTAGCACTGTTACATGCTAGATGAAATAAACCGTAAAGAACTCTACTGTTACAAAACTGGAAGGGAACAGGATTCCCTGACAAGTAAAACAAAGTGACTTGTCATGTTCTTTTTAAAAGTTTCCTCGTCAATTTGGCAAAATTTAATCAACTAAGCAACACCCAAAATCCACATGCGTCTATATTTTACTTTATTGATAGATGAAGTTAAATTAAATGAGTGTATCTAACAGTATTCTCCTTCTTCTTTTAGAAACTTATACCGCTTACGATTGGGAAACGACCAAGCATTGATATTCTCTGAAGGATATTCTTGAAACACGTTCAATGATTAAATTTGACTTTATATCATAAGATGTAAAACGATTTACGACGTTTTCGTAACGTTATGAAATAGATCGCTCTTGGTTCAATTTCCAAGCGGTGCTGCAATTACACCTTATTTGGTAGAGTCAGAATAACAAAAAAGACAAATTAACTTGAATAAATGATTGTTCTGATTGCGAAATGTCAACCAATAGCAGATGACAGACAAGACTAAACAAAACGGGTTAATGCAGATAATTTTCTGACACTGCTGAACTGCGAAGAGGTTATTTTTTTTTTCTCGTTCTGACAACGAAGGTGGTATTTGTCCCAAAGGTGAATGATACCTTCTCCTGACAATTAATTTCAAGCCAGTGACATCTTCAACAATACAATACGCAAAAGCAGTATTGCTTAAGATACAATTTTGAAGGTCCTGGAAAAAAATGTGTTTTTGGATCATAAAAACGGAAATAATACAAATATTCGCAGCAAATTCAACTCAATATCAATATTTTCCCAACAAATCAAAACTTTTCTTCCTCTTCTACTTCGATTACTAATCCCCTGGTCTTGTCTCTAGAACATTGACCGCAGTGGGAGGGGAACATCCTAATTTTACTTTCTCGCCCTCAGGAAGGTACTTCGTAAGAAGAGAAAGTTATGAAATCGTGCGCCAAAAAACGGTGAATTATCGGCAGAAAAACGCTTTTTTCCCGTTACTAATACCCTTTCTTAGCAACAGATTTCTGCATCAGCGTGGCGGGATGCTAAGATTTCCTTTTGGCCGCCCGGAGCATTCTTTGTGGTGCGCGCGTCCGCTGCCCCTGGGGAGGGGGGAGGGGGCGGGGCAGGAGGCACTCACCGACGACGGCGATGACGTAGTTGTTGGGCGGCTTCAGCACGTTGCGCGCCCACGCCGCGCGCACCACCTCGAGCGCGCACGCGCTGGCCGTCACCAGCAGCACGCCCGGCGCCACGTAGCCCTGGAACTCCAGCAGCCGCATCGCCTCCAGCAGCGACGCGTTCCAGAAGCATTTCAGGTTCGCCTCCAGGAAGCCCTGCGCACACCACACGCATGTCTTGTAAATACGCCTTTGCCGAGGGGTTGACTGTCTACGGAAAAAACATTTATAACAAGTTCTTACAGACATATTGAGCAAAATGTCATTCATTTTTAAAACTCCAAAAATTCATTACATCAATTTGTCCATTCCGGATAAACTTAAAGGTAAAGGTTCAGCGGGGGCAATGAAACCCAAAATTACATATTCATTCAGTTTCCAAATGGCGAAGTAGCGGACTAATTTCTTCCTTCTCAACTGAATATTACTATTCTTTACACCGTCGAAGTTCACTTCGTACAATTACTAACACATGGGTAAATATGAATATGCAATGAAATATTTTCCAGGTACTGCAAAGTTTCACAAACAAACTAGTTCATATATAAATTGATCATTTCATGAAGGGCTTTGATAACAGTGAAAATAGGAGTGTCATTCTATTTTTTTGATTATTCTGAATGTTAATTAAACATTTAAATGAAGGTATAGAAATCCCCGGTACATAACGATACCTGTATATTTAAATGTGTCTTTATATAAGTCTATTTCGTTAAAACAGTTCAAGAATTCTTCGAAATGCTAACCAAGGGCTAAAATACATTCTCGCTAAAGCCGGTAAAATGTTTCTGAAACCACGTGACAGGACACCGTGATGTAAATCACGGCATAAATGGAATATATACATTTGAACAGAAGTACTTCCGAGAACATTTTATAAATATAACAGCCATCATGACCTACGGAACCTTGGGGGTACTAAGTATTTCTAGACTGTTGAACTATGAGCTGGAATAAGAGCTAAATTCCCCATAGTGGGACATTAACTGCACGATAAATCAACCTTACTGCGACACTTAAGAACATGAGACACCGGTAAAATTAGGACAACGTACTTCAACGTAGCGAGCGGACACGCTCTCGCGCACGACAGGTCTCCTTCCTCTAGTCCCGGCATCTGGGCGCTTACGGGAGGCAGTGACGGTGGTGCGGGGGCGGGGGGGGTGCTGGAGGGAACATAAATCATGCTGTGGGCGGCTGCAGAGGCAACAGGCACACGGGGAGAGGCGAGGCAAGGAGTGAGAGGGCCAGCGTGATCACAAAACGCGAACACGGGGAATAGGGCCAAGAATGTGAGCGAGGGTGGGTAAAAGGGAAAGGATGTACGTGAAGGGGATGCTCGTTATGATAGCGTGAGCAAAAAAAAGAGGCATCCAGAGGGATGGTTTCCAAGAAGATACATGGTTCTCGTGAAACCCTCTAGTGTGTTTATTTTTTTTTTTTTTACCCCAGGTCATCCGATGAAAAAAGAATAAATAAATAATGTCGGTTACTACAAACGTAATATATATTTGTCTGGTTATAAATATTCCGCTTTGAATTTGTCGTGTTAATTATTTTGTAAGCATTAAAGGGCTAAGCGCTGATTGGAGCAGGGACCTTCTACCTCACACCCAAGATTCTTAGTAAGGCTTGAGAGCCTTTAACTTAGGATAATGGATACTAATTATAATCTGTTGTCGGTTGCACCGCCTACATTAACTAAAAAATACTTCGGTGCCAATTTATTACGGTACATTACCAATTTATTCAGGAAGAGACAACTTCAATTTTACAAAAAAAAAACATTTACTTCGTTTACAGTAATTCTCATTTTAAAAGATCAATGATGGCAAAGGGCGTCCGGATAAAAGAGCCTATCTCATCATCACCCTTGTTTCAGTGCATCGGAACACAGGTGAAAGTTTACATCAGGAAGCACAGCAATGCAAATGAGAACACAGGAAACAATCCCTCACCGCCATCGAAGGACGAAAAGGACAGGCAGCAAGAAGAGGGTGGGAAGAAACGGTGGGCGAGCAGGAAGGCAAGAACAGTGCAGGAGGCAAGCGCTAGAGACGGAAGGGGAAGCAGAGAAAGGAGTATGGGACGGAGGGCGACACGGAAAGACAGGAAGGGAAGGGAAGGATGAGCAGAGAAGAAAAGGATGGGAGGGAGAAAAAATGGGAAGGGAAGAAAAGGACGGGGAGGTGAAAAAACGACAGGGAGAGAAGGTCTGGGAGGGAACGGTGGGGACGCCAATGCGAGGCGGGAACGGCAGGACGGTGGGGGGCGGGGGCGGCGAGGCGGGGAAGAGAGAAGAAGAAGGGGACAGTGTGAAGGCACGAAGAACAAAGAGTGGGCCAAGGCGGGGCATGGTTGACAGGGGTGAGACGGGCAGGGCGGAGAAATGCGGGGCGGAGCGGGGCGAGAATAGGCGAGGGCGGGGCGGGAGGGGCGAAGCGCGCGAGATGGATGCGCGCGTGGCCGCCCCGCGCGGCGTGCGTCCGCCAGGGAAACTTGAACTCTGGCTCTCGTGGGAGCGTCGCCCGCCGCCCCACTTCCTGCGCCGCCCGCGCGTGCACCAGCGCAGCTGCGACTTGCAAGCGCCGCTGCGCCCGCCGGGATGCACTCACGCCCTCCCCGCTGGGCACGCGCCTCGCTCCACGCACGAGCCGACAGGTGCCCGCGCCGCCCGCCTCTGGCTGGACGGGAGGCCTCGTTCGAGGGCGGAAAACGGAACTTCGACGGAAACGCCGCGCCGGAGGAAGGAAAGTTATTTCGGCGCCGCGGTTTGAATGCGGGAGGACGCTGGATTCGTTGGGTGTGGAGTGTGACCAACTTTCCAGGTTAGAGAACTTTGGCCTCCCACGTTGAAAGAAAGAATAATTTATCATACGCTTGTTGACGTATGTTTGTTGCTTACATTTCTACCATATTTATTGCTGGTTGGTAAAGAGTCATAAAACAAGTTCAAACAATATTAATAATAATTAATATCAATATTAATAATTAATTAATAGCATTTGATTGGGTTCCAAACAATTTTTATAAATCTAACATATTACTGTTTTTAGAATTAACATTGCTGTAGTATTTAAATCTCTGGCATTTGTCTTCGATCTTAAATTTGAGATTTTGACGTCAGGTGTGGCATTTATGAAAGTATTTGAATAAAGTTTAAAAGTAACCTTCATACATTATTGCTCTTTATACAAGCAAAACATACAATATTCTGAAGCTAGCTGTTTCGCTAACATCTCTTTTGCAAGAAGTAAACTTGAATGAGCTGTCCCGCCAAAATAACGAATAAACAACGTTCTTCTGCTTCCAAATGGTTGTCGATGACATTTCAGCGCTTACCAGACCGCCTGTTCACCACCTTTAGAAATTTCCCTAATTGGCACGAGAACAGAAGTATCGGATCAAATATCTTCAATTTAACACTCGAGTGCACGGCGAATATTTCTGATCGTATGAATTCCTCGGGCATAATTGGAAGGTCCTCATCAAACAGTCAACTCGAAAGATGAGATTCTCGGGTGAGATCCTCGACACCCCCTTCATCCTCCCTCATCTCGTAAACCAGTGACAGAGAGCCCTACATCATGGAGGGCCAACAAACAGACAGCTGTTCGATTTCGAACTCGAGTCACGACATGAAAGGATTCAAAATGTCGATAAATCAATTTGCTTAACACCAATTTGAAGGGGCCGCCGGTCGGCACGGATTCCGAGGAGCGTGAGGACCTACGCCAATCTCCCATCGCGGCGCCCTCGCGCGCTGCCGGATAACCCTCGTTCAGAAACGAACGCCTGATGAGCACCTCTGGAGGAAACGCCAGGCCAGCTTACTGATAAATAGTTCCGAAGAGAAACCCAAACGTCTTTATTATTCCAGATTCGCGAAGACTTGAGTGGTATATAAAATAATTTGCAATTGCAATCCAAACCCAAAGAATGTATCTAGAGAAATTGTGATGTGCATTGAATTCATGTTCATTTGCCTTAGAGGATAAACTTGGACACAAAAAATGAACGATCGTAAGATGCAGTCATATATTTAAGTATTTTATCTTCTCAGTGCCAAGAAGTTTATTCGTTTCTAAAATGGCCAAAAAGTATATATCTTATTTTATACCTATATAAAATAGTCAAACAGACTCTCAAGAGATAACTGTAAATTCAACCGTAGATATGTTTAGTGATATTTCTTGAATAACTTCTCGAATAGAGGCAGTAATTTTCCGTTGGCTGCACTTCCGCGACAGTACAACAAATTGCTTCATACCCTGAGTATACAGATATCGGCAACTCTAATTATCGAAACAACCCCGCAACCAACGTAGAATTCCGTACTCAATCTCACCCGCAGATGCCTTCCGCCATGTCGGGGAAAGGGCAAGTGCAAATCGAGTATGCCACGACGACTGCAACGCCGATTGAACCCACGCGGAAATCTCTCTCCGGGCGGCGCGGCGCCTGCCCTCCGAGTGGGAGAGCGCGCGTCTCGGCGTGAGGCGCGCGCGCGCACCGACGCCGCCAGCCTTCCGCGCCCCGCGGCTGACGGATCACACCTACCCCCGCCCCCCTCGCGCAACGCCCTCTGCCCGACGGACGGGAGGGGGGGAGGAGTCGTGCGTTCCGCGCCAACGAGCCTCAGCGCCGTGAATACTAACAAAGCGGCCCGCGCGCGCGCGAACCGCCGCCGGCGCCGCACCGGTCAGCTGGACGGAAGAGACGGCGAAATGGCAGAGTCGCTGACACCGCGCCGGGAAGGTAAGAGAGAGGGGGAGGAAGTCGCGGTGCAAGTGCTAGCCGATGTTGGCGAGAACAGGAAGCGAGTTGGTATAATGTACTATGTAAATTAGTGGTATACGTAAATGTTATTTCAAATGTTAATATATTACAAGTAATTTTTGTTTTTTGTAAATGTGGCAGATATCACAATTTTGATAATCGAATGTTTTACTTCACAAACGATTTTGCTATTTTGACGACTAATCGCAGTCGCAATTTCTGTATATGCATCATTTCAGAAAGTTCTCACATAAGTCGAGCGATTTTGGACGGTGATTGGAAGAGTAGTTTTAAAAAGAAGACACAGTGTTCTTATCATATAGCTGTTTTACGAGTTTTTGGTCGCAACTGAAAAGTTACTATTCACTGTTTTATGTTGCATCAGAAATATGCCATTCAATTGACACGATGTTGACTGTAGCGTAGGGATTATCCCAAATCAAAACTGAAGGTAAGAGCAAATTTCTTCCAGCTGTGCAGGTTCTGATATCCCGAATGTTTTCAGTAAAGAAGGGCTATAAAAGGAAATTAAAAAAAAACTGAAAATAGGCTGCTTCTTTTACGAAGTACATATTTAATTCAACAAAACCTGAACGTTCAGGTGACATGATACTAAGAATTTGCTCTCTTCCTCGAATCAGCATAAACATGGTTTCAGTTACGAGATGAAACTTTTCGAATTAATTCAGAATCCAAACTTGCCTCAATTATTTGTCTTGTAACTTAAGATTTTCTCAGAAAAAACATTACATCAAATTGTAACGGCTTTTGAATCACGGTCATTGATTTTCAGTAACGGGGAAAATTGGCAGTGATATTACAGGCATTTGATTTCTAAATGCAAACTTGCCGTCTCCAATCCAGGAGCAGCAAGTGGTAGCATTTGCCATCAGAGTTACAGCCGCAATAAACAACTAGCCGCCGACAGTGGGACTGGAGACGAAATAAGCTCCGTCGGCTATACCAGAAATTAAGAGGACGGCACTACGAGGTCCTGGAAGGGAAGACGGCCACGGTTCAGCGGCTGCGGCATGAGCGGCATCCCGCGGTCGGGCACCGCTGCTCACTTTCCCGGCCCCCGTAATCGCGCGGCCGCCGATGAGGTCACTGGCACAAGGTGGCTGCGAGGGCAATCGCTTTCGCTAATTAACGATTCCCTCCCTGCGCCTCCCCCGCAATCAGAGTCCGGCCGTGCGCTCCTCCGCCGAGATCGAGCGGCGGGCGATGGCGCACGCTCTCGCCCCGTCGGGTCCCCGCCACATCGCGGGTTCCGCTAGCGCACCGACGTTCGCCGCCCGCCGCCCGCCTCCCGGGGCGTCCAACTACATAACTACATCCCGCCTGATAAGTTCCGCCAGTGCCACCTCGTATGTCGAACGCGAATCTCAGCGATCCGTTGGGTCCCGTTGCGTCCTGACGTGATACTCGAAGCGACCCTTCGCGTTCCGTCGCGTCCAATTGCATCTCCCGTCTCCAGCGTGTAGTCGCATCCCGCTCGCGACCCATCGTATTCCAAGCGCGTGCCACCGAGTCCCATTGCATTCCTCCATTGTGTCAACACTTCCCGCCGCCGGTACATCGGATACCACACGCGACCCGCTTTGCGCATTGCATCCAAGTGCGTCTAAGTGTAAGCTTCCGCGGTCGGAATAAATTTTCGTATAGTATTTTTCGCCCTGAGGAAGGTCCAAGAATGACGGACGAGACGTTGGGATCTGTCCATACAGTCCCGGCAGCGAATTAGCGACTCTGACAGTGACTGACAGCGTATTAGTGACGCAGCGTATTGACGTGCTGTTGTACGTCTAGTGTCAGCTCGTGAGGTTTTGTTTACTTTCTTACAGCCAAGGTTCAACGTTGCCGCTCATTGACTCACACGAAGTCTCATAGAGGATAAGGTTCGGTTTTGGCGAAAGTTATGAAGATAACATCAAGACGTGTCGTAGCCTGTCAGAAGGTGTTAATGTTTTGAGATTTAATTTTTCTGTGATGTAGGTGGTGCCATGTGCGTAGTGTGGCAACAGCGCAATTAACTCAAGAGTCGCTTATCAGTAGCCGGTACTGTAGGTGGGTGATGCGGTCAGCCGCAGAATATAACATTGCATGCCTCCAGCGTGTTGCCGGCTGCCCGCCCGCGAACCAATGTGTCCCACAGCGTTCCGGTGTGTCCCGCCCGCGTCCCGCGCAATAGCTCGGAACAAAACGAAGCATCAGTCATCGGCGCCGAGCGCCGCTGGCGGCAACGGGCGCGCCAGTAAGCGCATGCAGATGCGGTGAGCGCGATGACGCACAGCGCGTGAAGTCGTGGCCTGGAGCGGCGGATTAGCAGAACAGCGGTCGAAGAGTGGTCTGGTTTTCGACCTGCGATCTCGACTTCTCGCCTGTATTTTAGATGGTAATTGACGGACTGCTGAGGTTTGGATTTCGATTTCGGAATCGATATTTGTACTTCTGCATAATGGTTTCATGCGGATTTTTATTTATGTAGGTAGTAAGTAGTATGTATGAATGTATGTGAATAAATGCACTAGTTCTAATGTGCCGTTTCTCTAGAGACTGAAATGATACATCGTGATTACTGAACTTTTGTTTAAAGGATATAGAGGCTTTTTAACATTCTGAATTTCATTTTCAGTAGAAATATTAATCTCGTACATCAGACTTCCAATATTAATAACATTTATCTCGTTTTTCGTTACGAGTGCCCGCCACCAAGAGTTTTACTGTCGAAAAACCGCAGCATTACAATACTATCGTAAGCAGTACGGGAGAACGTAAACAGAAAATGAAATATATGAAATTTATAGCGATCAAATGTCGCAAATACGAATGTGCTATCACAAAGTTAAATTTATGGATTCTCGCATTTCAAGAGCATCATTCATAATCAAAAGCAAATGCTATTACGTAGTTTCTTTTATCCGAAGATGACTGATATTCTTTGAAACTAACCTGAACGTGGGTCACATAATTCAACCGATTTATGACGAGTGATGGCATTTTATCTACACTACAATTCTATTTTCTGGATAAAATAATAGTTTTTCGTCATTTACTACATGGTATAATTGTCTTCGAATGCTCCACTGAACACTGGTTAATAAAAAAATTGATAGGTTAAAGTTCGTCTCGAAATGAGGGTGTCAAAATGAGGATCTCGAAATACATCGGCACGAATTCAAAAAGTTGAAAATAAAGAATTATCCCAACACGCCATTAGTTACATTCGTTTCCGCTTCTTGACACCATATCAAGTTTCATTTACTCGCCTTAGGCCCCAGCACCGGGTGCCACGGCACTCCGTTGCTCGGGATCCACTGCGAACCCGATGGGGCCGGGGTTATCGAGTGGCCGCCGCTGCCCCGTCTCCTGATTTATGGAAACGCGCAGCCCGGCACCGGGGGCTGGGGGTTGGGGCGGAAGCGGGAGCGGGGCTGTCCATCGGCGCTCCCGCGGGCCGCTGCTGAACTTTCGGTCCAGTTGTCCACACCGGAGAGCCGCTCCGCCCGCACCCCGCTCATCCGTCCGATTAAAGGCGACGGCGATATCGCGATGGCGCACGCGAACCGGCGGCCAATGCAACGGGCAAGCGAGCGGGAGCGCGGAAGCCCTGTTGTCCGCGGCCCGTGAGCACACATAATGGCAGTTTATACACGAGGGCCGCACAGGAGCCCTCGTTACTTAGTAAATAAACAAAAGGTTCAGTGATTTGGGATTATTAAAGGGAATGGACCCGTGGCCGCTCGCCTGCGCCACCGCACAGTGGGCGAGTAACCTCACAGAGACGTCGATAAAGCCAACAAAAATTCAAATTAGTTATTTTGCATGCAAATGAACCAGTTGTCAACTCCAACATTTAGATTACTAAGTTACGCTTCAGTAATAGAAAAATTCAAGCATGGATACGTACAACTTTACGCATGAATACGTACGCACAATCATGAATACGCACTTTAACGGTTGTAAAATCTTCCGAAGAAACCTTAATATGCCTCACAAATGAGACTTCTCATATGCATTATATGAAATTATATTTGAACTAATTAAAATAATGTGAAAGTGTCGCTACTATATGCCAGCACTACCAGAGTCAGGATCAGCGTGGCTTTGAAATAGTATTCTTTTATTCACTTCATTTGTTACATTCATGGGTGAAGATGAAATCGTAATTTCGGTCTGACGGCGAAGGTGTTTGCCCGTCCAGACGCGACGGCGCGCCCACTGCGCCCCGCCCTTGGACCCTTCGCTCTGCCGCCCTTGGGCGCGGGCGGCGGGCGCCGCGGGGCGCGGGCGCGGCCGAAGGGGAGGCCCGCAGCGCAGCAGGGGCGGCGAGGCGCGGCGCGGCGCGGCGCGGAGAGGGGGCAGTTTCCGCAGCCCCCGCCCGCACTGCGGGAAGGGCTCGGCAGGGCCGCGCCGCGCCGCGCCGCGCCGGGATGGAAGGGCGGGGCGGGGCGACCTTTGCAGGGTCGCCGCCAGCGCGTGCGCTCTTTTCGGAGGCGGCTTCCCAGCCGACGGCGCGAGTCAAGGGCGGCGGAGCTTCCGGCGCCGTGGTTAGCTGAGAGCCCCCGAGTGCCGGAATTATAGAAGCGCCTGCAGGTGTTAAAGGCTTCTATGATGATGTTATAACGGTGCGCCAAGAGCGTCGGAATGTCTTCTGTAATTATAATTGTGGACTTTATTACTCATAATCCGCTGGAGATGATGAGAAACTGGGAGGGTACCGTAGAAAAAAGAAATTTAACGTAAACAAGCTATGAGAAAGAAGACAAAGAAGTTACCTGAAGAATCTTAATCAGTGCGAATTTTATACGTTTTTCAAGCAAAATACGAGTAATTAAAGAGAGATCTCTGAAATTTAAATAAATTACTTTTCATAATAGGAAAATAACTAGGAATATGAAAAATAGAGCCAATTATTAAAAAAAGTTTTTTCCAATTTTCGCACAAAATAACCAAATAATTCTTCCAAAATGTTTCTAATTAACAGCATTCCGTTGAGAAGACATTAATTAACGAGTTGAACATGTGGCAGAAGGTGAGCGAGCAACGACCTCAAACCACAAGAGACAGCAAGGGAAATAGATGACCGTCCATAATCAGCGGCGGCGGCGCAGAATTCGGTCAGCCAACTCGACAACTGTCACGCGCCCGCGTTGAGAGCGAGGGCGACGAGAGCGCTCACGGGGCGGCGTCGGAGTGAAGGCTCGTGACGAGAGCGCCTCCACCGGCCGTTTTTGCAGGCGCAGCGCGCGACCAATTACCCCGAGCCGCCTAATCAGCCCGCGCCGCAGCCGGGCGACGGCGACGAGGGGCAGGGGACCAGGGAAGCAGGGCGCTGCGATGCCAGCACAATACTGGAGACATTCTGATTGATTGATTGATTGATTGATAGTTTAGTGATTCCGGGCACGTCAACAATCAGGGTCATTAGTTCCGTAAGTGTAATGCATGTATTTCTGCTCGTGAGGTGGCGGTGAGCTTTCCCCCGCTTATGGCGAGATCCGGCGCCTACCTACCGTCGGCTAGCAGGGTTTTCTGCAACCATGTATTGGAGCTGCAATGGCTCAGGGGCAACATGCGTCACTTTTGTAGCGACGTTAACAGGGAGTCTCTGTAGGCCTACGTCCATTAAAACATTTAGTTCGTTGACATTTGGTCAGCTGCGACGCTGTCATCCATTCGGGAGCTTGAACGTCACCGTAGTGACGTTACTAGAGAGACGTTCACGCTTCCGACTGGATGACAGCGCCACAGCTGATCACGTGTAAACGGACTCAATGTTTCAATCGAAGTTTACTTATAGGGTTCGTATCCAGTCGGTGAAGGGATTCCGGCTCGAGCCACCCAACCAGGCGGGATTTTCGACCCCAGTTACACAGCTGGGTCGCATACAATGCCCTGGTCGGTAGTTTCCCCTGGGTCCTTCGATTATACCTCGCGAATGCTGAAAGAGCATCTTAACAAAAGGGCCGCGGAAGGAACATGGGCGTTCTTTCCTACGTCACGCTTGATCTCTCAGCTTTCCTAACACACACACTACCCACACACACTCACACTTCTGTGCACTACACTAACACATACGCGGGAAACTGGTCGGGAGCTTGGAGATTCCTGGAAGTGAAAATCGATGTCTAAATCGGCGTCGGATCTCACGATCCAGTGGGACAGCAACGCCACCACCTGCCGGAATACAGCATGTACTAAACTTACGGAACTAATTACCACAGTAGTTGACGTCCGGAAGCAATAAATACCCACCCGGAGACATTTGGACCAGAGAGACGTGATACAGGCAACGGTAATTGGATGCGATGCAAGAGTCGGCGTTAGCATGATTGATTATTACTTTCCCTTATGATAAGCAAACGATTGTGTCAAGAATTAGCGCAACTGCATTGAAAAAATTGATGTTTGCAAATAACGAAAAGATAACGTTTTTGACTTGCCTGTAAGTAACAAAAAACGACATATGTTGCAGGAATGTATCAGAGTTGAAGGAATGAAGGCATATTTGAGAGGAAGGTAGCGCAAAGACGCCGAATTTAAATAAAAATATACTACATTGGCCAGTACCATGATCGAATAAGTAATAAAGCAATTGAAAGGAAGTAAAAGCTGAGATTAATGCGGGGTGCAAGGGAGAAAAGAACAGAGAAGCAATTTTGGTGTAGGGTAGGAACAGGCGAATATTTATTATAGTTACCTGCATGTACGACCTACTTGAGAGATTTTTGATAAATACAGTAGATGATATCATTTAAATTACTCACATATTGAGATTGAATGGAAAATTGCGAGGCAGGTGCCAAGGAAAAATGTCAGGCAACTCGCCACAAACCAGCACAGTCAACCACATCTCTATCACTGTGTGACAAGGATTTGATACCAGGTACCTCAGAGGTGTTCCACTACGCTATAGCTCACACCAGGAATAATAATAGCTGAAGTGCGAACAGAGGCAATAGAACGAATAAAATCGGATTGCGGATACACATACATTTTCTAGATGGAGCTACACGGAGCCGAAAAACGCGAAGGGCAGCGCGCACGAGCGGCGATGGGCCGGCGCGGCTGCGGCGGCGCTACGAACGACCGGTTTCGCCTTATTTAGACGCGCGGCGCCTCTCCGCGGCGCTCGAAAAGCTCGCAATTAATCGAAGACCGGCGGTGCGCCCTCCGATGGAACGCCCGTGGACTAACGGGACGCGCAGGACGTGCCAGCGGCCGCTTCCGCAAGGCCGCGTCAGCGGTGCCCGTCGCTACTGCTGACGGCGCGGCGCCGCTGTCACCGCTCGAGCGGTGACAAGTGTAGCATTGGCCGTTATATCCGGTGCCCTCGTTACACGCTCCCTCCCTTTAAAAGTATCAACGCTGCTTCGTTCTATACAACAACAAAAAATAAACAATATTAATTGTTTCATCAAAATTCTTTTAGCATTGGTCTTTATATCCGGTACCCTCACCACATGTCCCTCCCTTTAAAAATATCAACGCTGCTTCGTTCTATACAACAAAAAATAAACAATATTAATTGTTTTATCGAAATTGTTTTAGCATCGGCCGTTATATCGAGTACCCTCGGCACATGTCCATCCCTTTAAAAGTACCAACGCTGCTTCGTTCTATACAACAACAAAAAATAAACAATATTAATTGTTTTATCGAAATTGTTTTAGCATCGGTCGTTATATCCAGTATCTTCGGCACATGGCCCTCCCTTTAAAAGTATCAACGCTACTTCCTTCTATACAACAAAAAATAAACATTATTAATTGTTTTATCGAAATTGTTTTAGCATTGGCCGTTATAACCGGTACCCTCGTTACATTCCCTCCCTTTAAAAGTATCAACGCTGCTTCGTTCTACACAACAAAAAATAAACAATATTAATTGTTTTATCAAAATTGTTTTAGCATTGGCCGTTATATCCGGTACCCTCGTTACATGCTCCTTCCCCTTAATGCATCAAAGCTGCTTCGTTCTATACTACAACAAAAATTAACAATATGACTTGTTATATCAATGTGTGATTTAGGATGAATATTCGTTTTCCCAATCTTATTATGGCCTGTAAGAAAGGCTGAGCTTCTACATGCAATGGTTTTGAAGAACGATCGTGTGTAGGATGCGTTATGTTTGGAAAGAGATTTTCCAAGGGAAGGGATAAAAATAAGCCAAAAAAGATACATCAGAAGTAGATGATAATGGAAGAGAGATCAGTCATATGAAAGTTAGTAAAAGTGGCTGCGAAGGTACGCTGTCTTTACGGTTAAATTCGCATTACCATTATACCAACAGTCCCTGTTCTTATATGGAGATAATGTTTTCGTACTAGTTGCAAATGATAGAAGATGACATGCGCAAAACTGTATGAAAAGTTTCGTCCATTTATTCCTCGTTTATGATTCCTTAAAGGGCGAAGTGAAAGGCGAGTGAACAATAAAAACGTGCTCAGGCCAATTTCGAATATTTATCCTTTCCGCTTATTACATTTACTTTTTTGGTTATGTCTTTGAATATTTACAGAAAGGTTACAGTTATACTTCCAGGTGCAGAGCATCAACTTGCTTATTATCACTCGAAAGTGATGTAAATGTGTCTACTCATAGCTCGTAAACTAAAATGTCTCTTCGTTGATCATCGACATAGAACTAGCTCAAAGTAAGTTACTAATGTCAAATATGACTCTTTACAAAACAGAAATTGACAGAATAAACATTTAAAGAAATGTGAGTAAACAAAAATTTCACATTTATTTATGAATATATTATTTCGTCTTAATATGCATGGAATATCAGTTGCAAAGATAATCTTTCTTTGAAATGACAAAAAGTAGGAAAATTAAGTTGAAGTTCATTGCGCAGTTACCGATTAGTCAGCACATACAGTATCTCTGAGTCGTCTGCAAGACGAGTATTTGAGAAGCATTCTAAAGTATCGTACATAAGCACCCAAACGCAGCTACATGTCCTGCGTGTGCTGCCAGATGCAAAGAGGCCCGTTGCGCACATCTGAGCACTCGGGTGCGCCCACGTGAGCCAGCTCCGCGCGCTCATAAACGTCCAACGCGGAAGCCATCAAAGACGTTATGCCCGGTATGCGCCCTCTTGGAACGCGAATACAGTGAACCAGGTCGCAATGTCACGCGCACATAAGAAACGAAATGCATTTGCAATCGAACTCGGGAGAATTTACTCTCCAGTACCGCAATTCTCAAACACAGCTATTGCAAAGATTTAGAGGCTTTTACTCCATAAGAGGTAGTATATAATATCTAGTACATATACCAATTCGATTTTTTCTGGTGACTTTCTATAACTCTCTGTACTTATACGAATCGTGAATTGGAAACCATTCTCTTAGGGTGAAATACTGCGATCTGCCAATAGAAAACAAAAATAATTTTGAACCATCATATTCCAAAGAAGTTAACAAAATTCTAAAAACGTATGAAGAACTTTTACTTGGAAATTATCGTAAAAATGTAACTTGTAATTAGAACTTTCTTTATGAAATGTGTAGTAGTTACTGCAGATGTTAAAGCAATATAAAAAAAATAATTTAAAAAGGGGACTCAACAAGCTGATATTCTGAACGCACCTTCAGCAGTGTTCTTCGCACGTTTACACAAAGCATTTTCACAAATGTGTGCCACCTGTGAAGTCAGCACGAAGTGAGAACAACCACAACTCTGAAGAATACGTCAGAAGTATTGATGCATGTGGTGAAATCAGAACATTCATTTAAGTTCAAATATACATTAAAGAAAAAAATCAACCCGTAAAGGCTAATTTTTCGGTATTTGATGAGTTACGACGATGTAGTCAAAATACGATAAAAATATTTCTACAAAAACGGAATAATTTTTTATTGATTCTTCTTTACATTTTAATTTTGTTGCCTTAGAATCCTTTTATTGATTAATGAAAACTGTCTGCTTAAATATAAGTTTCATATTAATAAATTAGAATTGCATCAACACAATATGTCCATTTTCCTTCTCTCTCCCGAGACGTAAACTCAAAAATCAACTCATTTGGACCATTCTGGCAGCATAAAAACACCTTTACGGTCAAGTGATCTATCACTGTCTGCCCGGCCCTCACAACTACACATCATGGGACCGCTTTCCTGCCGCATCAGCGCTCCACCCCTGCCCGCCGCCCGGGGGCGAACTCGAGGGCTTAATTAAAAAGGCCGCGTCCTGAACGCCGCTGGGCGCGGCGGCCCGCCCCTCTCACCGCCCACACGCTCGCCAGCACGCACGACCGCCCGCTCACTCCCTCGTTCGCTCGGCTCCCCACCCGCACCCACCTCGCCCACCCATGCACCTGTTGGCCTTCTTGCCCACCCGCTTACTCTCACCCTCCTTCGTCCGCTCACCCGTCCTCTCGTTTGACCTCTCTCGCTCGACCATTTCCGCGCACCCTCTCCCGCTTGCCTTCTCTCTCCCTTTCTCTCTCTCTCTCTCTCTCTCTCTCTCTCTCTCTCTCTCTCTCTCTCTCTCTCTCTCTCGTCCTTCTCGCACGTCATCTCACATGCCCACCCCCTTGTTTGCCCTTGTTCCCCGCTCGGTCATCCATTCGCTCGTCCACTCGCTCGCCCGTTCGCTGCGCCTCTCGCCCGCCCGAATGCAGCCGGGTCGACGACATGCGACGCCCCGGTCCACGTGCGCGCGATGCCAGTCATTAGCGCACACCGGCGCCGACACCGGCAATTATTTAAATGCGATTCTCAGTTATTGGTCCCGCTCGGGCGCTGCGAGCGCAGTACGTCGCAACATGTTACAACGCGAATTCCCCCACGATGCAAATTGGCGAGGGGTAAAGTTAGATTGACAATGACTGCATTGCTGATTGGTACGGCAAAAAAGGTCAATAGAATCGATTAACATAGGGAATCAAGAAATAAACATGGGTCCAGACACTAACTTTGCTAATGTATTATGCGCGACAAAAAGTAAATTTGACAATAACACAATTTAGCTAGCAACGGTAAACGCAGATAATCCTGTAAATATCCTAGTGTAACATCATATTTGTATTTTTCATCCTAACAATATCATATTGATGCAGTGAAAGTGAGTCCGTTTATCCCGAATTTTGAAATACTGAACATATTTAGGAGAGTAATTATTAAAGTAAGCACATAAATTAATAAGTTCCGATCTGCCGAAGTTAATAGAGTAATTAAACGAGTTTCACATAAGAGTAGCTTTCCACTGATGTAAATCTTCAGAAGACTCGCAAATATTGGAATGTACATGCCAATAATAAAGCTCAATTCGTTTTAGAATCTTACGTTTGGAAATCTTTAAAGAAATAAATTATGTATAACATGAAACGTGAATCTAAAACTTCCTCGCACACATTTGATGATACATTTTTTTATAAGGGGGAGGATGTCACGGATACTTTAAGAACATCTGCAACACCAGCACCGCCCAAACGGAACATGGATACCTTCCCTTTCGAACAAAGACGTGTCATACAGAGCGCGTTAGCCACGGTCTAGAAACGATCCCGCTCTTTACTCAGCTTGTCGGAAAACAAAAGAGTTGCCGTCACCAGTCGGAGACAGGCCCGGGAGCCGGAGAAACTTCTAGACATAACACGCATAATGTTCTCCCTGCAGCCACGCAAGAGAGACATTATACAACCAATGTCAAGGATATGCTTTTGTATACTTACTCTTTTTCATTTCCTGAGGACTGTACTAAGTTGAAGGATTTGTTATTCGTTGCAGATAAAAGGAATGTTCCTGAGCAGCGTTTATCGACGCCCTCCATTAAAGCACATAAGAACGTTCTACGGATATTCAATTGGAGACTCAGCGAGGTGTGCAAACATTCTCGATATACCGGACGCAATAAAAAGAACAAACAAGCCAGCGTAAACAGCAATCTGAAATGGAGATATAGTCGTACTAACAATAAGACATCAATATTTTAAAATTATACATTTAGTACGACAGAAAAATATCCAAGCCTCGTCTTATAAAACCCACACATACATTCCCACGATGTGGCAACGCCGTCCTGCAAAACCCACTCGCGCCTCGTCCCAGGCCACACTCTCGACGAGAAAAAGCGTCTGGAGGGCAGCGTGCGGGCGAGGGGCGTCTGCTGTTTGTTGTGGCTTGGCGCGGCGCGGCGCGCCGGGGCCCATGCGCCACGCAAGTGCCCGTATAAAAAAAAGCAGGGCCTGTTTATACGCCGTCCGCCATTCACGGGCGCGAGCCATTCATTACTGTCTCGTAAATTGGCGCGATACAGCGCAGCCTCGGGCCCGCGCCCGCCCGCCCGGCGCGTCGCCCCCCACGCACCCGGCCGCGAAGTGCATCTGCCCACGGGCACCGGGTAATTCTAACGCCGCTTCCGCAAGACTAAATTCCACGTCCTCTCCTTCGATGTAGTACACAATTCCTGTTATTTGTCGTGCTTTAATGGTATTCGATTCAATTGACTATGTTTTGAATTTGTGAGCCAATGTGTCGATTCAAATAAAAATAAAATTTTAAAATATCCAAAATTCCTTCGGTAGAGCAAAGGTTTACTAACAGTGGCTACATCTGTTATTTGATTAAATCTTCTATTGAATCACTAGATTTCATCCTGGATTTCGCAAAGAATGTCCGTTTTATTCAGTTATCTGAATCACTGAATCACTTCAGTTTTGTGAAACACTGAAAAATACATATTTTTGTTGAAGTTCTCCAGAGTATGAAACTGGATGCTTTACTGCTTATTTATTGTAATTGCATGACTAAGGCAAGAAAGCATACAAAAATTAAAGGAAAATCGCGGTTTTGAGGTACACGCAAAGAATTTAACTACACATCCAGTTTGTTTTGTTGGAAAAAATCTCATGGCGAAAGATAACCACGAATCATAATATACAGTAAGAACCAATAATATACATCAAGAACCTTCACGTGAGTTTTACTTACGATCTATTTTACGAAGAAAAAAGGGGAACGAAATATTGAAATCGAAATATTAAAAGCAGAAAACACTGAAACATTAAATTGCTATGCAATTCCACTTCATAACCGATTAGAAACGTATGACACGTAAGTCTTATTCTCAGTGCATCCGCACCTTCACCTTTTCAGCAGGCGCACAATCCACCATCCCAAACGATGCGTCGGGGCGACGTCAGCACTTGCCATCGTGGCGTCGGCGGGCAGCGCGCTTCGCTCCACTCCGCGAGGCGATCGCGTGAGGCTGCGGATTTCCTAATCGGGCGGCGGAGGCGCGGCGATTAGCAGCCGCGCGCGGAGAGGTGCGAAGCGCCGTCGTCGAAAGCCCCGAGAGCGAAAGTCCTCGCGCCGCGCGTGAAAGGCGCGGAGGCAACAAGGTCTGTTTTCGTGTCGGTTTCGTGTTTTGTGCCGCCGAATTCCGACACGGACGTCCAGGTGAGTTTACGCGGGAGCCGAAGAGGAAAGCCTCGCGAATAATTTACGAAACGATCCAAAAACTAATAAAATAGTAAATTAATCTCATAGTAAAATACGGTATGTGTTTTTTATGACTTGGTATTTCAAATTCTGAATAAGACTTTAGTGTGATTGCTGACAATAAACTCGTAATTCAGTTTCCGTTGCATCCAGACTTATAAATTAATCCATTTTTATTACCTCAGAGGCATATCGTTACATATTATTAGCGCAAATTCCACTTTGGTTCGCAACGGAATATTTCGAATACCCTATAAATCTTTTCAGATTATAGCTAATAGTAGTCACGCGTAGGTTTAGAGAGAATGCGGAACAATATTTCCGAATACTACCTGAAAAATCCTTAATAATTTTCTTTCACTTACCTCCTCACTCAAATAAATCAAGAAACCTCTGTAATAATCATCGAACCCTTCCCTCAATATACTAATTTAATCCGCATTCTAACTTCAATATCTAGACCTCGAGGCGAGATGCGCTGGTGCTCAAGAAGATCCACAGAAATTACAGTTTCTTCCCTTCCTCTTTAATGTACCTTTCCACCTCTGCCAACGATAATGGCATTCCTTATCTGCGAGGCAGCTCAAAACTGGATCCTCAGTTCCCGTAGTAGAGCGTGAAACATTTCCGTCGAGGAGGAAAAAGATCCATTGAGCTTAGGGACGGAAGCGCAAGGGTTGGTTAACGCTTCGGATCGGAACAAAACTGCAGCAGTCGCTGCTGAAACGATGAATAATTTGTAGGAGTCTCCAGAGGACGGGCTCCCTCCGCTGCACTCTCGTCTGCGCGACAGGGACTTCGTCACCGAGGGGGGACTGCCGGCGCTAGGTCAGGGGTGGAGAGCTCACAGTCGCAGCTCGCATTCAACCTTTTTCTTTTTGCTAGCGGTAGTCCCGACGCGCACAACTGCAGGGTTCCTAAGCCCCCCCCCCCCCCAACGTCCGCCGGTGATCACGCGGAGGGTTGAGTTTTCCGCTTTGCCCCACCCCCAACTGGGGCAAACGGTATATGATATAATGGGAAGGAATGATCGCGCAGGGGTAGGGCCTTTTATGTAGATTAACTTATCAGCATTTGCCTGGACGTAGTCATGGAAATCACTGATCGGAACAGTCGGTCTACGAATTTGATACCGCCAGGCGCCACCAAACGCAGAGATATTAATTAGTCAACAGAAAAATTTGTAACCCTCACGGCCACGCAATCATATAGTCTGCTAAAGCCCACGTTGCTTTTGCGCTCACAGCAACTTGTGATGGTGCATCTCTAATTCTATCAACGAGTAAAACCTTTATACGGTGTGAATTACGAATATTATGTCAACCTTTACAAAACGATTCAAATACCTTATTGACAATAAGAATTCTCCCAGAAACACATCAGAAATATTAGCAACCAAGACATGATCTGACAACTATTTTACTTTTCTGAATAATAATGAAATTTACACCAAAATAGATTTATACCACCTTCATTTATGATCATTAAAACAGCATTAGTAGTTTTGAGTAATATATGATCCGTCAAGCACTCTCCAAACATCAAAATACATAAATGAAACATTATGATATTCAATAATTCAATATATATTAATAATCAAGCATCCTGAATTGAATGAGAACGACAGTTCAATTT
Organism: Gryllus longicercus; assembly: GCA_038098605.1. Lineage (NCBI taxonomy): Eukaryota > Metazoa > Arthropoda > Insecta > Orthoptera > Gryllidae > Gryllus > Gryllus longicercus. Next base: position 4,806,550 of record JAZDUA010000015.1, on the reverse strand, counting down.
CGGTCTACTTCCCAACACATTATTTTCACGTCGCTATCTAACAAAAACCCCGCACACCTTTCCGTTATCTGTTCCAGCGCATCCGGATTAGAAGCAGAGGAAAAAACATTTGAGTTTTCGGTCAGTGAGAGTTATACTTCACCTGCCCGCCGTTTCCCGGTCGCAGAATCTCGATCTCAGTATAAGATTAGTGAACGAACGAATTACGAAATTACATCAATCAAATTTACGCTCAAGCGAAATGGGCAGCGAATAAAAACAGCCATTCCTCGAAAGTAACTTTCTCAAGAAATTCGTCAAGAGAGCGAGTTTTTTTAAGAATGATTCAGCAAAATGAACTAGAACCTTACAAACATGAGCATGAAACCTGAGCTTACCATTACCAAAATATACAAACAACTTTACATTAGAGAAAGGGTATGAATTTCCTTCAATTATCAAAAAAATATATTAACAATAGTGATAATAATAATAATAATAATACGTATCCTACAATAATTAAAGTTGTAATAATATTAACATTGAGTAACGATTAATTAATTCATGAAAATTCTGAAGTCGACTATTAACATGGTCAGAGAGCCAAGTGTACCGTACAAACCTTACAAACTTGAGCATGAAACCTGAACTTATAGTACTATTCCCCAAAAAACAAACAAATTTTCATTAGAGAATGGGCATTCCTGTCCTTCAATTATCAAAAAAATATATTAACGATAGTGAAACCGATAATAACCATACTACGTATCCAATAATAAACATAATAATACAAATTGTAATAATACTGAGTAACGATTAAATAATTCGTCAACATTTTGAAGCCGATTATTAACACGGTCAGAGCGCCACGTGTGGCGCGAGGCGAGCGTTGTACAAGCCTGCACAACAGTCCGTAGACCCCTCCCGCGCAGCGAGGGGACACGCCACCGCCACCGGCAGTATCAAAGCTGCCGCTGCGTATCAGAGCGGCCAAGGAGTAATGACGTCCATTACGCTCTGGCATTCCCCATTGGGAGCGGTTAGATTAAAAACCAACAAAGTAAAGCTATCTGACGCACGGTGATTCTGCAATAGGTAATAAAGACACAGCAATAAGTTCGATTCGTGCCTCAAGTCGTTGGTTGCCATAACCTCGCCAACGCGCGTGTTTGCGCTGTGCATGTTTTTATCTCTTGTCATTAGCAGAGAAAAATAAATGTTATGCGGATTTAGCTTTACATTAGAAATTGCGCTCCTCCTTTCAACCTGTTGAACGGATCCAAGGAGAAGTGATTTAGTCATGAAATGTAATTGACTCAAAGTATTTCAAAGTAGAACGTTGAAAGATCGTCGTAGTTTGCTCTGCGAAGTAATGCGTCGGATTGTGGTCGCTTTAGGTATCTCATAAACCTGAGTTTATGGCATGGCGCCAACGGATAGTGCATATACAGATACGTTACTGCCTCCATTTAAGCAAACGACATTACTCTCTCTTGGTGGTTCTTGACAGTTTAGATGCCATTCGAAGAAATCAGTTGTGAAAACGGACAGACTTGAATAATTCTCCTCTATTTTTCATTTTTAAGTTTTACTCATCTCGTTTAGCTTGGTATCATTTCTAGTCAAAATCTGTAACTGAAATGATGAATTTGTAAATCAGATATTATAAGCCTCATAAATTATGTTTTCTTACAAGAACAGTTACAAATAGCTTACTTTCTATGTATTATCATCAATTTTATTTACCCGATCTAAAGCATAAAATATAACAAAACAAGAGCATTCTAAAGAAAAGTCATAAATTTACAAGATGCTATCGAAATGGAATTCCAAAACCATGCAAATGAAAGCAAAGAGGTCAGTAACATAGAACAAAAACTTTCGAGCATTCACAGCGGGCCAAGTTGCCTTGCCTGTAAATTGAATTTCCCTCTACAAATTTTGACCGATAATGTTTGGTCCCATTTTATAAAACGAGTATTAGTTTTGTTTCACCCAATACGAAGTCACAAAGTCCTACTTTTCATATTCTACCTTGTAATGAATACACTTACAGCTTCAGGTCACATGCAGGTTAAACGCTCGCGTACGACAAGAAACAATCACAAGCCCGCAGCTAGAAACGATGTCGCAAAAACCTAACCCTTCCTTCATCCTAGATAGACCCCAATCCACCAGGCTACACGGCAGGTAATTATCCCGGCCAGGACGGAAGGGCCGGCAATAAAAAACGGGTAAAGCGCCTCTCCGTTATTTCCGAAACACTTTCGTTCGGCACGCAGCCAAACAAACAAGCGGCTTCCCACGCGTCCGCCGTCGCCTCTCCGTACGAGTCTTTCCGCGCCGCGGGCGTTCACCGGCCGACGGCACCCGCCCCCTCCCCCCTCAAGGCACTCCGCCTTTCGTTTGTTGTGGTTCCCGGGCGGCGCAACGCACGGGGGCTCTTCCTCCGGAGCGTCACGCGCACTTTCTCCGCCGCCTCGCTGCCCCGCACGCTCGCGCGAGCGCGCACGCGGCGACACGCGCGCCGGCCGCGTCCTTCCGCCGACCTCACGCCCCCCCCCCCCCCCGGCCAAAGACGCTCGGGTGAACCGTTGGTACGTCTCGGGAGGTGCGGCGGTTGCGAAGAATAATAGAAAAGCACAAATGGAAACAGAATTTCAAAGCCCATTGAAGTTTTCTTTGATGCGCTGTTATTTTGGTGATGGAAAATATGAAACGACAGAATTGGTGAACTTTAGCTACTCTCGTAAATTTACGGCATACATATATATACACACACACACACACAATCACACACACACACATATTATGTATATATATATATATATATATATATATATATATATATATATATATACACTCTATGAGTAACCCAATAAAAAAAGGAGGAAAAAAGCACCGTTTACAGCCCTCATTACTGATGACTAGATCTCAGAATTTTAGACACAAAAAAATTATTTATGCACCTAAAACAGGTAGCGAAATTCTGAAATTAGGCTCTATTAGGCATGGAAAGTGGTGATTTAAGCACTTGAAATATGTTACAAAATTATTCAACCAGACACATACAAATATTAGACATGAAAAGTTATGTTTCTGATATCTAAAACTGATTATAAAAGGCTTAAACTAGCACTTTTTATTATTTAGGAATCAAAGTCAAGTACTTTTACATTTAAGAAAGTGACTACATCCACTTTATATTGCCTTGCAGAGCTTCTTTTTTTCGGTGTGTTGGGAGAGCGAATTCTGTGTAGCGATTGCATATTTGATTACGGAATATTCGAGTTTCGGGAAATTCGGGAAAGTATGTGTGTTTCGATGTAACAAATTTAAAAAATGAATAATTAAAATATGATAATCCTTCAAAATTACTTGATTTAGATGGATTTAGATAAAAATAATAATAAAATACACACCAATCGCCCTTTTAGGACACTATTGAATTCAGTAGATCTATTTTTTAAGGATTCGTGAACTATTTTTTCATGATTCGTGAAGATCTGCAATTATTTTCCGCCACCTCCTAAAGGAACTAAATAGACATTTGTTCTAAAATCCAATGTCTACTGATGACAATCATGTCTTTGAATACGATGTGAATTCACAAGATGCATCTGCTCTCCGATGATTAGTGGACGTATCGTACGACAGTTGGACTTGTAGCTGGAATATGTTGTTACGTAAGTTCTTGTGTCCATCAATGGTAAAATTCATTATCAGATTAATATCGCTGCAAGATAGGTCATGTTGCAGCAAGGAACAGTCAGATTTGACAATGCACAAGAATAAGAAGCTTTACCTTTTCTCGGCTTATAATTCTACGCTGGTAACTAATACTTCGATGTAAAGAGGATAATACTAATAGTTGTTGATCTACTCGTACACATTTATCTGCGTACGAAATTTATAGAGCAGGCAAATACAAACACCATTTCAAAAGACAGCTCTTGACAAAGTTTCTGTGATTCACCGCCACACCATCGACAATACCCTGTCATAGTTCGTAAATATCATTCAGTTTCTTGCATGACAACTATATGTACTTTCATTCAATTAATAATACTCCTCATGTATTCATCAACGGGCAAGACTCAAAGTTTCGCCATTTATACCGCTTAAAAACTGTTGCATTTCCCGGAAGAAAAAGGGAGAGGTATTCAATTTATTTTTAAGTAGCGGTGCCGCAGCGGATGAGTAAGGAGAATTTTAGGAAGCATAAATTACCGCAAGTTGTTTTAGATACTTTGGTCTCCCACAAGCCATCATTAATTTCTAAAACGTAAAAACTAGTACTCAACAAACTATTCCAAAAAAAGAAAAGAGAGGTCTAACAAAAATGGAATATATTTATGAGCTTTTGCTCCCGTCGGAGACCAGAAATTACCGCGACAGTGGTTGCAGATCTATTTCTGTAAGCGCTTAATAACCACGAACACAAACAGATGCGAGTGCACTTGCGGTTTCCGAGAATGCAAAAGGAGAATCGCAGAGCACGTGCAGGCACGACGCCAAGGCAGCGCTGCGCACCTCAGTCTAGGGTTGTCCACGTTCAAATCGAGGGCGGCGGGCAGGACGCATTTACGCTCCCCGAAGAACGATTTTCAAATAAATGCCCTTCCTGACAAACTGATAGATGATTACATAGAGACATATTGATGGGATAGTACATTACGAGTTCTTTCGTTCCATGGAATCGTTTTGAAGGAAATGTTCAGTGATGAGGTGTACTCCGCTTTAATGTTCATGACGATAATTAAATAGAATGTACAATTCTGTAAATATGCTGTGAAATTAGTTTATTAAGTGCGTGAAGTAATCGCTTTATACACGATAGAGATTCAGTTGTTTTGCCGAAATAGATAGATTGAAGATAAATATTAACAAACAATCGAGATCGGACAATAATTTATTCCACGAAATATCAACAAATTATTGTGTACTCGATCGTAAATAAATGGTTCCATTACGAATTAGTATTTTTTTCTTCCGTATTTTTCATAATTAACCAAACAAAGCGCCATTGTCTTACTAAAAATTATTTTTCCATGTTAACATAACGATTTTTAGATATCTTAACAAAATACTAATATTACGCGGGTGTAACGGTACTTAAAATCCCTCTTTTTCATCAGATCATAGAAAAAAAACTATTTTGTTCTTTCGGAACAGATTTTCTACCATTTTAACCACTGCACGCGAAAATACCCGCTTGTCGCAAGGCTCTGAATCTTCTTTCGCGACGTAATCGAGAGTTAACGACCTATTCGGCAGGCATTAACGTGTAGCGAGCGCTTCTGTTCCATCGGAAGCCTCTCTCTTTCTCTCTCTCTCCGACATCGCAGGGCTAATAGAGAAATCTGGCAGTCTCAGTTTCTTTGTATGGGAGTTTTTTTCCGCGGCTTCCGTCCGAAATTTGTTACAGGACGGGCGCCTCGTGGGCGGGGCGAGCACACAAGGAAGTCGTTATTTAAAAGAAGCGCTCCAAGGAAGCTGCAGGATGCGGCCCCGAAATAAAAACCGTTCTGCCAAGGGAGTGTCCAGGCTGAGGCACAGGCGGCGGGGTGGTGGTGATTGTGGAGAGGGTGGCGGAAAAGGTGGCAGAAAAGTAACAAGTATGACTTTCGACTTATCACACGTATAATATTAGTGCTGACGATTGTAAATCCTCCAGCTTGCTCATGTTTCATGAATGCACGCGGTACCCGTTTAGGTCGCAATCGGTCTTACGTTTATATTGAAGAAATAAATCACCAAATTGTAATTTAATAGAAAGAGTTACAAATGCGAAAAGCGAAATGTATTCATTAGGGTAGATGTAACCGAATCCACACACTCCTACACTTCTTGAAAACAAAAGCGTACGTCTATTGCACGAGACCGAAATATGCAAAATATTGAGACTAAAAGAGCACTACTGCAGACCGCACAGCCGGTCTACGTGTCCTCCACGTGTCGCCTCTCCCGAAATAAAACCATCCGCAGTCGGTCCACGCGCGCGCCCAACCTGCCGCGCGCCCTTCAGCGCCGGCCGTCTATCACGGCAGGTACTTTTAACCCCCGGGCGGCGGCGGCGGCGGGCAGCGCGCCCTAAACACAGCTTTTACGCGTAATTTATGTCCGCCTGAGTAATTCCCGACGCACGAGCTCACGCACAGAATGCACCGTCCGCGCGCACGACTCGACGCGCGGCGCCGCACAACCAAGCGCCCCGCTCCGCTCCGCCCCGCCCCTCGGCGTAAAGCCTCGTTATTCGGACGCGACGCGGCACGGCGCGGCGGGCGAGCGGGTGGGAACTGGGCGGCCGGGAAAGCGTCCGCTCTAGGGAGTAAAGAGCAGACGGGGAACGACAAAATAGATGATGGGTGAATAAAAGTGTGGCTGATTAAGGTTGGCTGAGGAGTATGAGTACGGAGGTGGAAGAGCTGAGTAAGAAATAAAACAAAAATAAATAAATAAGATGGACAACTGTACTCATGTGGAGGACAAAACAAATAGTGATGTTACTGTATGGAACACAATCTACGCAAATGCAGTATAAAACGGCACTAGACAATCCGTTTGGTTAACATTAATTGGTACTTTCTGGCGACGTTTGTTTTTGTAAACGAATTTTATCGCAAACGTGTTAAAGTGAACTAAAGTATGGTTCTTAAAAACGAAATAACATTTGAAGAAAACGATGTTTATTTCGTGTATATGATAATTTATTTTTAAATCATAATTTTCATAAAACATCGACCTTCGAGAAATCATAGGCAAGAAAAAAAAAGCTCTAATACTCATGACGCAGAACAAATTTCTAAGAAGTACAACTTATCTTACATTCATTTTTATACGAATATGGTCGTATTAACATATTATTACCTTAAATACTGTATTCATATCTAAACACATTGCCATGCTTTGCACCCATAAATTTAAAACACAGGCGTTTTATGAAGGAAGACTAATGATTTAAGGGTTGAAATCGTCACAAATTACTTCCTCGTGACTCAAAAACTAAACAGATTCGTCGGTCTGACGGAAGAGAAGAGAAAAACAGGGAAGGAGAGAGGAAGAGAGCGGACGAAAGGGGAGAGACGGGCGGCAGGGCCCACGTCCCTCCGTGCCGCGCCGCGTCGCCGCGCGTGGCCCCTGGTCGCGGACAAGGCGGGTCGCGTCTCTATAAATAAAGGAGAAATCAAGCGATGCCGCCCTGCGTACACGGTACTTATCGAAGACGTGTATCAAGCGGGAAATCTGTTTTCTATTGAGATTGCGCGAGGCCGCGTCGCTTTCTAGCGTTGCGTCGAGCGCCGCGCGTGCACGGACGACGACGTCGAACGCACTGTGCTCGAGAAGCGGTCTGCGCAGGAAATACAGTTCCTGGGCTGCCTGCACCTTCAACATCTTCAAATAGATTTTTTTAAATGCTTTCGCCAGTTTGACAAACAGAAATAGAATCAAATGCGAGAATAATCGGAAACTCCGGGAAGAGCCACACATCAGCAATGCATTAGCTTTAAATTGTTGATTTCCTTTTATGTGAACGTTATTGGAAAAGTACTGAGCACACCGCAGAGCAGTTATATGCAGATAAAATTTTCTTCGTAAATGTGAGTCATTTAAAAATTACATCCTATTCAAGTGAAACGCCAAGTACAGAGAGGTATTATACCTAGTTTGACAGTTTCTTTCTTACTTTCACTGTAACCCATGGTTACCAGACTTCTCACGATAATTAAAACAAAATCAGCATGTTTATTAGAGAGGACGAGAAAAAACACGCTAGAAAAAACTACACTACTTCGCAATATCTCTACTTTAACGCTGTGCTAATTGTACCTCCACACATCCTAAATCAATCCAACGCACGTCAGCAGCCAAAACACCGACGACGCTTTGTTTACCGAGCACCTGCCACGGGGGAGCTGCTGGGCCGTGGAGAGAGAGAGAGAGCGGGCAATTACACGACGATGGCGCGGCGGCGGCGTTCCAACAGAGGACGTGAACCGCGCGTGTCCCACGGACCCGTCCCACGCCTCATCCTCATCCTCCTTCTTTCACCTCCTCCTCCTCCTCCTCCTCCTGCTCCTCGCCGTAAACCTAACAGAAATGAGAGCCACCCGCGCAGTCACCCGGCCATTTCCCGAACAATGGGATTGTCTATGGGTTCCCTAACGGACGGTGTCGGACGCCCGCCCTCCACACAGCGCGGAACAACTTGAGATTTAGACGCGACAAATTGCAGCGCACCACCGTTTGTTTGAGACGCTGCTCGTCTCTCACCCAGTGTGTGTGTGGATGTGGGATCGTGACAGTCGCTCTTTGCTTTGCGAGGAGAAAATACACTGTGAAAACTTTAGAATCACAATTTTCTCTAGAGTTCGTATCATATTTGATGTGTGTAATGATGAAGTAAAACATTGGGTTTGCGCCAAGGACGTGATTAACCCTTTAGCTTTCCTCGAAGCTTCTTGTACAGCACTCGAAGAACAAGACAGGAACAAATTAAAACACAACGGTGCTTTGTCTTTCGAGTCACTCTCACTCACTGCGTGACAGCCTTTCGTTGTTCGGAGGTGAAAGAAATCTTAAATGAACAAATTGCTGTCCGTCGAGCACATCACGTTGAGAGAATCTTACAAGAGAGGTGTTTGCTCACTTCTCAAACGTTACTTATTATGATGACGTAAAATTTTAACAATCTGCGTCACTCTCCACAATTGTCTCCCACATTCCCATATACGACTTTCTTCAGTTATCCTCCATGTGCTACAACAAGAACATTTTGAAAGAACGGTCTGAATAAATACATTGATTTGCTAGGGCGATACAGTCATTCCTAAAAAGTTCAAAAGTTAATAAGGTCCATTATTTACATATAAACTAAACAAAAATAATGGTTTTTATAGTTAATAATTCATAAGACAGTAGAATCATAAGTTACTTAAACTTTTAGCCCTTATAATTATATAATAGCCTTCCAAATCGTGATGACCATCCAAGATCAAAATTAGTGTACCCGTTATTTCAATTCACACATCAACTTCCTTTCAACACTCGCACTGCAAACCGCATCAAAACAATTTCTTTCGCGAATACAACTTCCGCGCCGTAATAGCATTCGCAGTCATTTCCTCCCAGCGTATTCCTTGGCTCGAGGCTCACACTTTTTTGCCCGCGTCCGCCGCTCCACAGTTACTCCGCTGTTTTTGCCCGGCGGCGCGGGACGCCCGATCTCCATCGGCGCCACGGCGCCCACCGAAAATACACGGCGCCGTCTGTCGGCCCCACGCGGCGGCGTCGGGGAAGCGACAACGATGCTCCAGGCGCCACACGGGCCACAGCGGAGGCGACACAAAGCCGCACTGAAGCAACGGGAAAAGGTGTTGATGGTGGAGGTAATAAAAGCCAATACGTTACAGGTGGCGTGTAAAGCCGATATGCACAAGGAGCTTTTATATTAAAAAAAAAAAAAAACTTAGGCGAGAAAACAGAGTAAACGACTGGATGGAGCTCAAAGCAAGCTCCTTTTCTCCGGAATTAACAGTGAAAAAAAATTCAACAAATGCCGAATCCAGTAGTTAAACTTATTTTCGTGATCGACTGTTGATTCGACAGTGTGTTGATTTTATACTCAGGAAACGAAACATTTAGAAAACCCACATTCACACGTGAGAACAATGAACTACGACACATTGCTGACCGTTGCATATAACGATATCGAACGGTGCCTCAAATACGGGGTATTTAATATAGTCTACCCAATTCAAATGCTAGAAGCTGATAAAACGGATCGGGCGCACGTCGCTGACAACAGGGACTGCCGGGGGCTATTGGCTGGCGCTGACGCCAGCTGCTGTGATGTCGATGGCGGCGACCCAGTGGCCGACCGCCCTCGCCTCGCCACAGAGAGACCGGTCTCATGGAGGCTGACGCGCTGCGCTCCGCTCGCCTCAGCTGCCGTCAGCCGCTTCCGCTGCGGGCACCCGCTATTCATGTGCGAGCGCTTAATTGGGTCTTTACGGCGATCGCGCGCCGCTAACGGTGCGCTCGCGCGCTCGGCGACAGCCCGGCGGCGGCGGCTGCGTGGGAGGACGATGAACATCTCAGGGGCGGCCCTGTGGTATGTGGTTGCAAGGAATTGTCACGTGGCAAATGGGCTGAAGATACCAGGACGGGTTTTTGATGGAACCGGATACTTAGATTATGTATGTTACGTATGTCATCAAAGAGCTTCAAGGTTTGTGTCGAAGGACTGATAGTATTAAGGAATTAAAAAACAAATCTAGAGACGCGGCTAAAGTAAAGCGCTTTATTCACTGACCCAAGCCACCAGAGGAATATTTTTCATCGTTAAACGCTTTTATTTGTGTTAAGTGAGTAGTACAAATCTCAAGTACAGATTTCAAAACTCAAGAAAAAAAATAGTATAATTTTCCTAAAATATTGAAACAAACAATTTGTGCGTTTGGCAAAAAGATTTCACAATAATCTCAGTGCATTTTGGCAAAAAAGAAGGAAAGCGAACTCAATTGCCGATTCCCTACAACATTAAGGGGTTGCAGCTTCATTTTCTTGAAAAAGATTTACTCATCTGACTAGTATGAAAATATTATATCTCATTGCCTGTTGGCAAAAATAACACCTAACACATGTTCAAAGTGCAGGGGAAAGATACAACGGTAAGTGAGAGCAACAGAAAAAAAATACGAAAAGGGCATAGCAGTAACAAAGGCAGGTGATTCATGAAAGCTCGCCCATGCGGCGGCACTGAAAACGAGGTAATGACATCATTAACACACACAATGTGCGAAAGAAAAGGTCAAACCTCATAGACGTCGTGTCACTCCAACATAAACTACAACCTATTAGAGGTGAAAAATACAATAAAAGACGCCTACCGCCAAGAGACCGCAGTGGGACAGAGGCGCGGAGACCAAGCGGCCGGCCGCGCCGTCTAAACGACCAACGCTAAGCAGCCGACCGGACCGTCTAAGCGTCCAACGCTAAGCGGGCGAGCGCGGTCGCCTGAGACTCGAACGGCGCTCCGCTCCGCAGTAGCGCTTCTAGGAAGGGACGTGACAACTCGGACGCTACGGGGCTTCTGCAATGAATGCGTCGTAAACAACGTGATAAATATTCACCGCGGACAATGAGGCACGGGCTGCATAAAGGAGCTTGCGTGAGGCGCAGATGTTAGCGTAGAGTACCGTTCCTACAATGACACACATGTATACGAAGGCGTTAAACTTACAAAATAAGTTACCGAAAAATGATATTTTTATTGATAAGAATTATTTGGTTTAAGAATAAACGAACAACTTCCTGCTTTGAGAATGTCTCAGATGTAAAATGAGTGATACAACCACGTATTTTCAAGAAGGTAATTTTGTTGCACAATCCCGTAAAAATCTTTCTTGAAAATGATAAATACGTCTACATTATCGATAAATGTGGTAAAGGCGTAAATTGGTTAATAAGAATTTTCCCGAAGAAAACAAATGTAAAAGATTTAAAAAAATATTTGTAAATTCAAAATTTTAATTTTTCATAGGTGCTATGGTAGAGGGAAAACTTTTCTCCTTAGAGTGGAATAAATTAGTTATATTAGAGCAATGTACAAAATATAACATTCCCTTTGTCTAACAACAGGCGCTACTACAAAAAAACAACTGCGATTAATGACTCAATATCACCAATATCTGTGAAGGCTTATGAAGAATGTCTTGAACCTGGTGCACTGAGATGAAGGACTGTTCAATGAAAGAGATGCAATACTTATTGCGACCACTGAAGACTGATGTACGAAACAAAGCCAATGTGTTCTTTCGGTCAACTTTACGTTACTTCGCACTGTCCTTTTAAAAGAAATATAAATATGTCTGCATACTAATACATAGGCGGGCACATAGGAGAAAGGATAACCACGTTGGTTTTCACTAACCGTACGTGACACATGAACAGAATCTCTTTGCAGCCAATGGATCATTTTCCTGCTACTGTCAAAGCAAACTCATAATGTTCTTCCTTTTCGCAGTAGCCAGAACAGAAATGTCCAAGTGCGCTCGTCGTCTGGGCTACGCGGGCGGCCGACTTCGAGGCTCGCGCGCCGACGGGAGAAAAGAGGCGCCGGAAGCTTCGGGGGATTTCCGCTGGCCAACGCTCGCAAAGTTCTGCATTGTGCAGCGGAAATGGCCAACCCGTTCCAGAGAGTAGCGCTCTCCCGACCTGCTCTAACGCCTCATTAGTGTTGACTGACTTTCGTTTCAAAACTTTTCAAAACATTCAAACGAAGTTACGATATCAGGTTGAAAATGAAATGGGAATTACAAGAGAATGATTAACATTCGAAATTCAATATTGAGTTGTGGCATCAATAAACTCGACTCACCATTACAAACAATTTGTCAGAACACCAGGAAAATCCCTAGATGGACACGAACGAAATAATTAGTTAAATAATTATCATAGTTGAATGAGGGAAGTAGGAGTTGTGAGAAATAATATTGCAATCCAATAAAGTAATGTCTTCTATAACCCAATGTTAACATACTTAAATTTACAAAGTACTAACGAACAGAAAAAATGAAAATATGGTTATGAAGACGAAACCACACAAATATAAACCAGTATTACGTATTAGATAGGTGTTTTTTTCTGGCCTTTTTTTTCTCGCAAAAATTCAAACACAATATTGTCCCGGCGAGGGACTTTTACGTTAAGTACCGCAGTAATAAAAATTTAGAACAGATATATTTACATGCATATTGAACTATATTTTAATTACATTCAAAAGACTAGGAAAGTCCGGCAATGTCATGCAACGCAAATAAAAATAAACATACAAAAAACATGGAAATTTATACGACAGAGCCGCGCTATCGTACCCAAGGGACATCTGTGAACCACCAACCGCAAGATTTTTTTGTTTTTGCTTTTTGTGAAAAGGTCCATACCCATAATTTCAAAATAATTTCTGCGTTTTTTCTCACATTCTGCATCACATCATGCGTACGCTCAGCGTCCCTACGCAGCGAATTAATTTCGTACGCATTGCAACGTGCCTGCGTAATGGTGCGAACCATGTGCGAGGGAGCGGCATTTGCGCGTTAGTACTACAGCGAGTACGAAAAAAAAAAACGCTGCTCCGCATGGGGCATTACACCTATTAAATTATTCACAACAGTAATTGTTAAATAAATCGGAGTTGTTTTCGTCGTTTGCGCGCAAATTATCGCTTCGACGCTCAAACAACTTCAAAGGGATAGTCCCTAACGGACGCCTTCCTGCTCCGGCGGAGGGTGGACATCGTGCGGAGGCAATTGGGCGATCGTTTTTCAAGCGGCAGTGGTCGGGAGATAACTAATGCTGGTCGAATCCTGCGACCGACGAGCAGTTATCCCAAATAAACGAAAGTCGCCTCGGGAAATACTAGTCGCTGGATCACCACCTGACCGTTTCCCGAAATAAATGTACAGTTAATTTTCGTTTATAGCGATACGTAGTTCGAACGAATCCAGAGTAACGATGTTAAGATTCTTTTGCGGTAGCGTTTAGAGAACGACTTTCGGAAACCGTTCACCTTGCAAATTTGATGCTTCCAGAGAAATTATGCCATCAGTATTACATTATTCTCATTCAAAAATATACAAATATTACATATAAGTTAAACTCAAAATATATATAAATGAGACTTTATTTATAGTTTCGAAACAAGTGTAGCATAAAAATTCTGCATTATTCAATTCATTGTCGCATCTGCAAATATTTGACAAAAACATGTTTTTCATTAACTTAGAATAGATACATTGAACCACATTTCACACAGTAAGTAAAGAAATTTGAGACTAATCTAAAACCGATCTGCCAGAGTCTCCGGTTTGTGAATCCATTCGCGCACAAACGGAATTTCGTCAGAGCAACACAGTTCTACTTCCCAGCACTTAATCCCCTTTGAGAACGCACAACGCAACTCGACGCGGCCGCAAGATTTCCGCACGGAATGGGGAGCGGCGCGAAATCGCGCGCAGGGGGCGTGACGCTCCCCTCCTCGCTTGCGGCAACACACAATTGGGCGCGCGGCTTCTCACGAGCCGCGCCTGGGCGGCGAGGGCGGTGAGGGCGTTGAGGGCGACGAGGGCGGCGAGGATGGTAAGGGGGCGGCGAGGATGGTGAGGGCGGCGAGGATGGTGAGGGCGGCGAGGATGGTGAGGGCGGCGAGGATGGTGAGGGCGGCGAGGATGGTGAGGGCGGCGAGGGCGGTAAGAATACGGAGGAGGGCAGACGGTGAGGGTGGGGAATCATGGACGACAAGAGACTGTGAGGACACAGAGCGAGAGCAACACGGCTGGCGAAATTGGTGGAGGCAGCTAAGGTGGAGTCAGTGTGGGACTGTGAGGGTGGCGGGGTCGGTATGGGACTGTGAGGGTAGGAATGGCGTCGCACGTAGGGGTTGTTGGGGGTGAGTATGACGAGGGCGGAGCGGGCGGTGAAGTTGGTGAGGACCGTCGGGGACGCAGGATTGGCGAGAATAGTGAAGACGTCGAAAGTGATGGAGGCGGTGGGGACGGGCAGACGGCGGCGCCACAGGGAGAAGGGAATAACGATAGCTGTAAGGGCTGCGGCAAGTGTGATAAAGGAGGCGGGGGCTGCCAGTGAGACGAAAACGGAGGAAATGACGAGGGGAGGCTTAAGGCGGCGGAAATGGCGGAAACGAGGACAGAGGGGGCGGGGGAGGATGAGTGCTTTGAGGATGGCGCAGGGGAAGACCCTTTACACTCAGGCCTCCTACGTACACCATGTAGAGGCTCTAAGAAGGGTCGCACAGCGGGAACTGGAAGGTGATCTCCCAGCGGAATAATGAGAGCGAGATTAGGTAAGGCAGAACCAACTTACGGACAACAATATCGTACGCTATCAAGCGCCAATGATGTTCTTGTAGGGACGTTTAGAAATGCAGCGATTTTGAACAAATCTTCAGAAAAAGCCCACAATCGCATTTTCGGAAAGTAAAAACAATTGAAAACACTTCTTTTTAAACAGTTTGCTAATGTCTCTTTTTAGCAGTTTTATGGTTATATTGTATATAAACTTTTAACACACACCTTTAAAAGTACACTTAATTATGACTACTTTAATTTGTAGTAAATTAGTAGTTTTAATATGTTGTTCGTCCACATCAAAATTAGCAACTGATTTAAAATAATTTAAAAATAAGTCTTACTGAAAGACTCTTACTCCTGGGTTACCTGATCACCATCCCCATATACTTCTGAACGTGCAGTAATTCATTCCGATGAACACGCCATCAAAGCCCGCATTCTACTCCCTTGGTCTCTCTTGTTGCCACTCCGAGCGCAGCCGCTCGCGCCGACCAGACAATCGTTTTCGCATGCGCGCGCAACAGCGAGCAACTCCGCGCAAGAACAGCATTGCGCACGACCTCCGCCGCGGTCTCCGCCTACGCTCCGAAGACATTATCTGCCCCCTTCTCTCCTCATTGGATCGCATTATTACGAGAATCGTTTTAAAATTCAATTGCGGGTCGTTGCTACCTGCGCCGTGAGTGATACGATCGACAGATCGACGCGGCGGCGAGGGCGGCAGCAGCGTTGCGGGGGAGTGGTAACAAGAGCGATAGCGAGGCGACGCAGGGGTCAGGGAAATGGAGCTGGGGGTCGCCGGGCTGATAAGTGTCAGTGGGAGAGAGAGAGAGAGAGAGAGAGAGAGAGAGAGAGAGAGAGAGAGAGAGAGAGAGAGAGAGAGAGAGAGAGAGAGAGAAAGAGAGAGAGAGAGAGAGTAGAGCTAGTAGGGAGGTTACTACGCTGACGAAATGCAGCAGTTTCAAAAGAGTCGAGGTTAAGAATAAAATATTGAAGACATAATGATCTTCAAACTACAGGAGTTGAGTGAAGATCCGATGAAGATGAAAATGCGGGAGGATGAAAATATGGATCTTATGTAAATTGGAGATAAATGAGGTTAAAGGTTACAATGGTTGCCGAGAAATTTCTACCTGGAAATTGTCGAACTGAAAAATGTTGAAACTTGGAGAGGTAATTGAATTTTTTTAAAAAGGTACAATATTTTTTTGGGGGGAGTGACGAGAATCAACGCTTAGGAGAGAGGTAGGATCATTAATGTTTAAAGGAGTCATTTCTGTGAATTGTTTATCTTGATGACAAAAGGGTTCTTCGTTTTTGAAACATCATTCATCAACAAAATTTTTATTGTATCTCTTGATTCTCTTAGTTTTTAATGAAATTTTCAAATGTGAATATACACATTCACATATGAATGATGACATAGTTTATGTTCAATATACATTATGTTGAAAATTGTAAAAAAAAATTATGAAATAGCGGTGAAATTAGACTGTGAAATAAGAACAAATCCGAGAACCCCGCCTCCCTAAATTCCCATTCTTCGGGTACTTGCCGCTACACTATGAGTCACTACAACAAGGGAGAATAGTACTTCACACAGACGACGGATCATCCAGCCCACCTGTCACACAAATGCCTTAGATGGACTGGACTAGACAGACACGCCCATAAGACATGGAGACATAGGTTGCATGCATTTCAGTTTAAACAGACAGTACAGAAACTCTTAAAATATATCAAAACACATGTTGAATTGACTACGATAGATGGAGTGGAAACAAAAATATCGACGCAAAGTTTGGTCAAATTGCTTCCCCGTCGGCTGACTGGACAGGGATTGCCCCAAACTCAACGAGGCCGAGACGAAATGGCGAGCACGCCGGCAGCGCGGCAGAACAGCGAGCATCGGAACGCGGAATCAGCCGCCGGCGTAAGCCAGCCGTCACGCGCCGACCAGCGCGGGGCTAGGAGGCGAAGGCTGGGCGGATGTGAAGGCAAAGGCGAAGGCGGCTGAGGGGAAGATGGCAGTGGAGGCGGAGGAGATGGCGATGGCGGAGCCGAAGGCGGAGGCGAAGGAGGACGCGAAGGCGATGGCGAAGACGAGGCCGAGGTGAAGTCGGAGGCGGAGAAGGAGGCGGAGGCGAAGGAGGAGGCGGAAGCAGCGAAAGCGGAGGTGGTGGTGGCAGGGGAGGCGAAGAAGATGGTGAGGGTGGAGGCGAGGGCGGCAGCGGAGGCGAAGGCGGAGCGAAAGCGAAGACGGCAGCGGAAACGAAGGTGAAGGCGGAGGGTAGGCGAAGCGGTGGCGGGGACGGAGGAGGAACTGGAGGCGAAGGCGGAGACGGAGTAGGCAACGGAGGCAAAGGCGGTGGCAAAGGCGGAGGCGGTGGCGAAAGTAGAGGTGGAGGCGTAGGCGGTGTCGAAAACAGACGCGAAGGCGGTGGCGAAGGTGGAGGCGGAGGCGAAGGCGGTGGCAGAGGCGGAAACGGTGGCGTTGGCGGAGTCAGCGGCGGCATCGAAGGCGGTGGTGATGGCGGTGGCTGCGTCGGCGGCGGCAGCGAAGGCGGTGGCGATGGCGGTGGCGGAGTCGGCGGCGGCAGCGAAGGCGACGGCGGAGGCGGAGGCAGCGGCGTTTCCGCGCAGGCGTCGATCGCGATCTGCGGCAGCGGATAAATCAGAGCGCGCGCCGGCTGCGCCTCGGCGCCCCGGGCGACCCCGTCTGCACGCCGCCCGCGCACGCGCCGCCCAGACACGGCGTGGGCGTGGGCGGGCAAGGGGGCGGAGGTGAGAGCGCGCCGCAGGTGCACGCGAAAGCCCGGGAAGTGCGCTCGAGGAGAGCGACAAGGCGGGATGCGGCTTCGGAGGAAACGGGACGGGCGGGCAGTGAGGGAAGACTCATTAAACAGGCGAGTCTTCAATAAAATGCTTTATGATGTGCGAAATGCGGACGTCGGGAGAATTAGGTTTGTAGAACTGAGATTCTCATTCATGAAGAACTGCGGCCCTTTTGCATATTGAAATTATCATACCTTCTGTGCAGTAGTACAGTAAAAACACATCAAGGAAATTTAAAACCATTTTCAGAGTATTAAATGCACATAAACAATTGGTTTTGTTCTGAGCTTTTAGTAGTTCTAAAGGTAGAGATACAAGCGTTGAGAAGGTAATAAGCTGGCAAGGTTAGAATAAAACAGAGAATCATAAAGAAAAATGAGAAAACATAAATTATAATACGGTGAATTTATATTGAAAGCAAAGTTTCTGTAAGTATAATAAATTTGAGACGATGTTGCAAATAAAATGGAAATAAAAATAATTCTCAGCAACTTCGCAACAGATGATGATATAGGTTAATATGGAATGTGAAGAGACAAGTACATGAGTTTATAATCTACCAAAATTTCCGACGTATCACAGAATTAGTATGTTTCCTCAGGATCGCATCCTTTAGATCCGATACTCAGAACAGTCTCGACTATTACTGACAATAAAAAAAATGGCATCACTTAAATTTAATAGTTACAATATAAATTGTTCCTAAAAAAATTAATTTACGCCACCTGTGATTCTACAATCAGAATGAATACATCTATTGCTGCTTGTAAAGGTAAGTTATTGAGTTTAAGGACGAGTTAACTCCCAACTTGGAAGCCCTAGTTTTCAGCGAGTAAAGAGAGGGTGCGTGGAAACGGCGTCAGTCCTACATTTTCAATGCTTCCCAGACATAACCTGGGACACATAGCCCCGGAATCGGCCAAGAATTACACACGTTACATCAGGTCTGGCCTAGTAAACGCGCGCCGTTAGGAATTCCATGGGAATCCTTTCGGAGAAATGGAAAAATTCGAAAATTCTAAAGAACTGTACCTGATGAACCGGGAAGATATCTTAGAAAAAAATAGACATTAGCAAAGAAAACTACCTTCTAATATTATTGAATTCAACTTCATTAAGTAACGTACTGGGGATCCGGGGTCCACTTCGATGTCTAAGAGTGTGAGAACCCCGGTAATAGCCATGGTAAAATCACGCCTGTACTCTGATTTAAACATAGTGGCACTTCAAAGTCCCGAGTCGAACGGTCAGGGAGACTTTGTCATCCAATTGGGATCCTCGTTACGGCTTCAATTTGGTATTGGAGCGCCCGATCTAATGGTAATGTCCCCCTCTCCTTCCAGCTCCTGAGCTTGCAGTGCCACTATGTTTAAATCGGAATATAGATGTTAACCAGTCTCAACCGGCGGGACGAAGTAAAACAACCTCATAAGCACCGCAAAGACCCGAAAAAAAAAATTAATACGGTACTCCTAATCAAGTTACAGAACACAACGAATAGAAGAACATCATTACATTTGCACTTTCTATGAGGGAAAATTACCCTAACGCCCATCCCAACGCCATCGGTCCTGGATGACGTCTTTGCTGAATCGGAGAGATGTAAATATTCTATGACGTTCTGCATCGAGAGCAACCAAGTCCTTACGTAAGCAGAAATCAAGAGCTGCGCCATGACCTAACGCCTTGCGAAGGGTCGTCGCCGTGCACCAACAGGCGGAAGCAGTGCGTCCGGGTGCCGTTCACGCTACGGGGACCACGATAACCGCACCACCACTCCTCAATGGCGAATGATCGAGTACGACACACTCGACGGAGCACGGCTGATGTGATCGCACTCGAACGTTCCTTATCGCGATGAATTTATTTCATGCATAATTATTTTTCACTAGATGATTTACATATTGAACGGTCACGACGTCGCGGCTGCGATGTTCTGCACCGCGCACGAATTACTTCCATCACCCCGGAATTCCATACACTTACTTAATTTACAGACTATGACTCGTGAAATGTAACACCCTTATCTGCGCACGAGTACGAATTCACATAGCTCAGCTCGTTATTGATAAGGCACGACGCGGTCACTTGCGGCAGCTTTCTCTCTGTAACGCAACTGATTTCCGTAATTAATCGTACCTTCTACTCATTGAAATATGTATTCGCTTAGCCGCATTTCTTAACTATTCTCTATCCTTTTCTTCAGAAGATAAATGGATAAAATTCATATCTATTTGGTGCACCAAGTACAGTAGGAAATATTTAATGTTAAATAGATCAGTGTATTTCAAAAACAAAATAAAATTATGCTCTGAAAGAAAGGTCACAGGGACTCGGCCTTCCATGTCACACTGATCTTGTCGCGTGGCTGTCAAAAGTGTTTCACGACCTCTAGGCAAAGGTTTCTCCAGTCTCGAGATCTCTCCGTACAGACACAGAGCTGTCACGCCAGATCACAACAACTCAAGTTTCTGAAACTAAACTAGAATTTCACTAAATATTGAGTTTCGAGAGTAATCGTAACAAATAAACACATACGCAGACATTTTCTAATTTGTACGTTTATTTACAATTTAATAGCGTGAATAGCTCATTAACTTTAAACAGTAAAGGAGAAAAAGAGATTATTTCCATGAAAGTTTATTAAGAAGTAATCGTCACACTCCAGTTGCAGGTTTTCAAGCATAAAGTACTAAAAATTTATAGTCCACGTGTATGCACTTTTATTTAGAAATAAACAGATGAATATACCATT
The DNA here is from genome assembly GCA_038098605.1 of Gryllus longicercus. Taxonomy (NCBI): domain Eukaryota; kingdom Metazoa; phylum Arthropoda; class Insecta; order Orthoptera; family Gryllidae; genus Gryllus; species Gryllus longicercus. The sequence goes on along the minus strand of JAZDUA010000015.1, from coordinate 4,786,108 downwards.
TTCTTCGAAAGGCATTTTAATAATATAAGTATGTACGTTTTAAACGTTAAAATAAATCACCCTACATTTTTTTCTCTACGTGTCTACACCGGCTATTACTTTCGTTCATATTTGAAAAAACAAACGAACAAAACTAACGATTAAGATACAAGTTTGAGCAGTACTGAGTTCGCTCTATATCAAAACACTGACTACTGACACACATTAGTTGCCATTTACAATGATCTCTCGACGAAAACGCGTCCACCAACCAACCCCAAAAAACACACAGATAAAATACGCAGCAGCTCTCCTTTCAGGCCAATCAAGAGCCTTTTGTTTTTCCTGATCTTTCACGCTCCGTATCCGCTTGTTCAGATTCAATTTACGTCCGATTGTTGAACGTGTTAATGGACGATTTACAAGAGACTGCGGAGTAGCGGGATGGGGAGGGACAGAAGGCGAGGCGGAAGGGGAGGGGGTCTGGGAACGGCGTGAGGGGTAGGGCCGGACGGGGGAATGGGTGAGGACGGTGGCGGAGCGGGGCAAATGCGTGGTGTTGCGGGGCGTGGCGGGATGACGTGAAGGGAAGAGGTGGGAGGGGGCGGGAAGGAGGGAAGAGGAGAAGGAAGCGCAAAGGGGGCGGGGAAGGAAGGGGGAAGGGGCGGGGAAGTCGGCCGAAAAGGATGCGGGTGGTGGCTGGGAAGCGGCGAGGCGGGGCCCGGAGCGGCTGGAGTAGGGGTAGGGGTTGGGGTTGGGGTTGGGGCTGGAGCAAAGCGCCGCTTCACAGCTTGTCGCCCCAAGCGCCAGGCGTCCCGCGGAGCGCGAGCGCCACCGGCGACCTCCTTCCGACTTCCCCTGGAACAGGCGCGGCGCGGCCTCCGTCCGAGGAAACGTTAACGCTATGCCAATGGAGACAGATGCGATGGTGGAGATGATGACGACTCGGCGCTCTGTAGTGGCATCACAAGCGTGGCGGCTGGTGGAGACAAATGACGATCACGGGCACTAAATAAGAAAACATACGTTCACTATTTATTTTTCTTTTCGAGATGACGACTTTCCCACGAAAGCTAACGGAGGCGATGATGAAAATGAACATTCTGGCAATTTTTGAGATAATTATGTAATTTATGTAAAATTGTAACAATTTAAACAATTTTAACGAAGTTATCTTATTATTAAATTTAAAAAGTATATTTCACCCAGATTCATATTAAGACTCTCTTGCTTAACACAAAAAAAGGGGAGAGAGGAAGAGGCAAAATGAAAAGTACATCTCGGTGGTTTCATTCTTCGTTTGCAAATTGTTACATGGGGAAGAGGTTAATTTTCTTTTTTACGAACGTATATTTTTGAATGGCTCTTGCCTCTTTGCTCACTATTGAAGGTGTTAGAAGACTAGAAATGATTTAACGTTTGTGGTGGTGGTGATAGTGGTGGTGGTGATAGTGGTGGTTGCATTAGTGGAAATGATAGAGGTAACAGCGGTGGCGGCGGCGGCGGTGGTGGTGGTGGTGGTGGTGGTGGTGGTGGTGGTGGTGCCAGCAGTGGATATAATAAGTTGTGGAGATAGTAATGTATAGATAGTATGGTGAAGATAACCCTTTTGGTAGATGCATGGAAACTGAGGTATGCACGGCAGTTGCGGGCTGGTGGTGATAGCAGCGGAAAGGTGCACGTAGCTTCTTAGGAGCAACCGACGTCCTTTGGCTGAAGACCAACTGATCGCGCGATGTGCTCGTAACCGACTTAGGGGTCAGCGCAAGCAACCTCGCAAAGGCGGGATGGGATCGATTACGCTCACTAAGAGATCTTAAGAGCAGTGTTAGAGGATGTTCTTTCCAGTGGCTACTCCTGCCAGGATCTCAAGAACATCATTAATTGAGTACAATGAAATAGTGTTTCGTGTTTTTATCTCATTCCAATTCAAATCGAACAGAAATCGTTCTTTCTGCAGATGCATTTACTTCATAAACTTTTAAGAGAGTTTCCGTTATGTACTGCGTGATACAAGAAACATCAAATATGCAGAAAAATATTAGGAGAGATATGTATAGAAAGAGAGCAATAATATGCAGAGAAATATTATATCAAATAATAATGAAATATCGAGTAGGACGATGGAACATGAATGTGAGCAAAAATATTCTTCTTCGAAATCATCTCAGTATCTATTTTCACGAATTAGTACGTAAAACTGATTTTTTCAACACAACTCCATTTTGTTGGTATTGTTAAAACAAAATTATGGAATCTGTTATTTTAACTATGTTAAACCGGTCTTGAAACTCTTGAGCAATAATTAACTCGTAACATGAATTTAAAAGAAATTCCCGTGAATTTTCACCCTTTTCAAAAAATTATCTCGTTCGGAAAATTCTCACTTCATGAAAATGCACACAAAGCAATGCAAAGGCCACGCTGCTGTTCCTGAGACTAACGTTATTTCACTTGACCGTTGCGCAACGAGAAAAAAAAAGAGAAGCAAGTTTCAAATTCACACGCAGCCTGAACAGAAACAAGAGAAATTCAGACGCCGCGCAAGTTGCGAGGGGAGCGATAAAGGAAGGCTTCGCTCAAGCGTCTGCGCCGCTGGGCGAGGGCGCGGGTGGCAGAACGAAGGGCGGAGGCGGGGCGGCGGCGGGGGCGGGGGCGGGCGATGGGGCAGGAAGGGGGCGCGATCCCGAGAGGACGTCTTCTGCCTAGCAACCGACTCGCACTACACGTTACGTGCCGCTACCACCGACGCTCCAAGCCACTGCTGCAACAATATTTCGTTGCCGTCCCTGTAGCTGCCGCAGACCTCGCACGCTGGACCGGAATCACAAAACGTGAACGACGCGATTGTTTTTTTTTTTGAGTTCCCAGCTTAAATTGAATTTAACCAACAATCTAAAATGGGGAAATACGCATAAATAAAAACAAAATTTGAACATAATTGTGATTACGTTTTCCATTATTTATTTTCAGAATTACTAACGAGAATTTAATCGGCAACAATGGTTGAGTGTCACAGGACTGCTACTTTCTTTTCAAATCAGAATGTAAATGGGCAACAACAAAATTCACTACTTTTCTAGAGCATTCTAAATCAAGTTTTAATGCAAATCATTCTAAATATCTGTATCACCAAGAGGATAAGTATTTCGGGAAACCCTTTTCCTTAAGAGCTGCCTTCCGCGCATTTTGGCTCAGTAGAGTCACCATCCTCCCGCCCACCCCCGCCGCTGCAGGGATCCGGCGCGGCGGTCGTGCGCCCCAGCACCTGCACCTGCCCCTGCCCCTGCGCCGAGATGCCGGGGATAAAGCCCCACTCTCGCTTTCCCCCCCGCCGGCGCCGGAACGGATTCCCGCTCCACGAGCCCCCGTCCCGGCCTTCGCTCATGCGGCCCGGCGGCGAGGAAGTAGGAGGCACACTCGACAGCGACGGGAACCTCTGCGTTGCAAAAGCAGAGACACGGAGGAGAACGGTAGGAAAGGTATGCTGCCAAAAAAGAAATGGGCTCGAAGGGAGGGTACCGGAAAAAGAGAGCATCGTGAAGCAAAATGTCACCTGAAGACGTGCACTTCAAAGGGTGACCATGAATTGGAAAATGAACGAAACAACAGTAAAAGTAGAAAAATGAAAATACTCAAAATACAGTGATTGATGACAAAATGCAAATGCTTGCTCGAAAAGATCAATTTATAAACCAAAAATACCCCCAAAAATGGACTACGTGCGAATAAACGAAAGGCTATTCTGTATGCGTTTCGTTCTGAATGCATGACTACGAATATACGAAAATAAGACAAAACAGGTTCACGAATGTTCGAAGGGTTAATGCAGGAGGGGTAGAGCAAAACACGGCACAAAACCCGAAGGTAGGTGAACTGAAGCGAGAGCAGCGAGAAGGCACAAGGACGATTTCTGTGAAAGAGGCAGCGCTGGGAAGAGCGACGAGGAGCAAAGCCGAGGAGATAAACGCAGCAGGGTAAGCGAGGTTGGGTCCCTGTGTGCGCGTGATAACCACCTCGCCAACGACTTCATCTCAGCCGGAAAGTTCCCCTGCCTCTCCTTCCCTGCTCCCGGCATTACGGAAAATAGCGTGGAATTCCCCAGTCGTAGAATTCGATCGGGCGGTTCCACGCCCCGACGCCTTATCTGTCGTAATCGGCTGTTGCATTCAAATTTCCAACGTTTTGCCTTCAGTGATGGACCTGCTTCGTCGAAACTTCGGGTAGATTCATTTAACTTAGAAACGTGCCGGGAAATGGTACCTGTGAAAATTGCAGCTTCTCCCTGAATATAAATCACTGCCTGCAAACAGCGGCATTCGCGTTTCTGTTGCGGATAACAATATAAAATTGTACGTCCACGAAAGGTACACAAACATACACGCGTGATAAGGTGGCTTCATTACAAGTCCACGCATTTTATTCTGAGAAATGACTTCCATAATTATTCGAAATTGTAACTTCACCTAACTATTGTAACTAACCTATTGTAACTTCAACTGACCCGAAAGGGAGTGATTACCACATCCCCCACCAGCAACCTCCAAGCTGGTAGCTCTTGCCTGGAGGGATCCAACTAAGGTCTTGGGGCTGGACGTGTGTGAAAGAGTTACGATATATCCCGATGCCACTGCGAAGGGAGCGTGTGTATGATGGGAGTTGAGAAATCGCGCGAAGCAAGGCTTTCGGCCGAAGCGATCACACCCACAAAATTCGAGCAGGGAAACAAAATTCAGATCTTGGGAAGTTTTCCTTTTGTAATAGAACAATTAGAGATTGGAACAGTTTACCTGCGGCAGTTTTCAAAGCTTTTCCTCTCAGTGTCCGAAGTTTTAGAAATAAGTTAGAACAAGATAACAGTAACTGATATTAAATGAGTAAGTGTTGTGTAGTGCGGTGTAGTGCTGTGAAGTGATGGTCAGTGTAATTCAAAGCAAAAAAGTGTAGTGTAGTGAAGTGTAGTGAAGTGAAGTGCGGTGAACGCGATCAATGCTCTTTTCAATGCTGCTTTTCGTCTTGTACTGTATTGTACGGTATTATTATTATATTATTATTATATTATTATTATATTATTATTATTTTATTATTAATGTAAGTGTTGTAATTTTTGCAATTATTGTCACGTAACTGCCAACGGGTCATACCCATTTGCAGTTCTAATAAATCTAATCTAATCTAATCTAGTCTACCTCACAAACCTCCACACCTCCTAGCACACGGATCAGTGCAAGGTAAACACCATAAACACCATCATTCTCGTACAGCATCTAGATCAGTCATCAGTTCCTGAAATTGCTATGCGAGACATGGACGTGAACATTTAAATGTTCATATTTAGTCACGTGATACATATTTTTAAATAATTTCACATTACCAGTAAACAAAGTTTAAACATAAAATCGTCACAAAATATGTACATAAAAGCACTTACACAACAGATAAAGTTGTAATAAACAAATCGAAATTCATTGACGAACGACCAACCGACCTCAGACTGTGCGTTTCTCTTCGCTAGCTTCTTCCGCATTGCGAGCGCTCGCCCGTCTGGACCGGTTCGAGCCTGAGAGGCGCACGGTGCATCAGGAGAACGCAACTTCCTCCTCTCCGGTGCATCTCGCCAGTTAGCCAACCGCCCCCGCACCTGCGCCTGCGCAGCGGATTAAGTAACGCTCGTTGCAGAGTCGCCCGACCGAAAGTTGGAAGATCCGCGGGCGTTCACCCCAGGGATTACAGCGCGTGCCGTGCGCGAGGTAGCCGCGGCTCGGATCTCCAGAGACGCCATTACTTACGCTGTCGTGTTGTTTGGGGACAAAGGTCGTCTACTTGCATTTCTAAATGATCGCCGATCGCCGATCTGATTGATCATTCCGGAAAAAGATTCAAGATGGTGCAAAGTGAATCAAGCGAAGAGTCACGGTCTGATGAGCACGCCCACCCACGATCGATTTGAATCGATTTCTTTGCAACAGATTGCCATTTCACGATTGCAGAAAGGTCATTAGACGATATCTGATGTTTTGTCTTATTCTTGAAAATAATGGCGACGTAACGAGAAAATTCAAGTAAAAGGTGCAAGGTAACTGTGGAGAGTGATTAAACATCACATCTTTACTGAAGGAGTTGTTTATCTATTTTTAACAAATCTCCGTAAATAACTAAAGATGGCTGCCAACGTGCCACGTACGCGTTATTAAATGGAATACTGCTTCGCTAAGAAAGTAAAAGCACAAAAAATTAAAGTATATAAAAATTTCCGAACACAAAAGCGACAACGGTTCGGTGTCTGACATGTGAATTGAGAAGCGCATGATTTTAGACATTTATACGAAACTATAAGCAATTGGTTCTACCTGGAACCGTATTGAATGCAGCTCTGCCAAAAGAATAATTATATCCTCCCCGAAGCAATATGCGTCACAATATATCTTCAGCGTCCCTAAAAGCTGTCAAAAACGTCGACCCTCCCGCAGTTTGCCACGCACAACACAGACATCGTTCCGACGTCTACGTAACGAAGATAAATGCCTTCGACAGCCGATAACTCTTATGGATTTTCGCTATCTCGCCGAATCGAATGAGCAATCACGAGGCTCAATTCCCGACCACTTGAGCGACAGCGCGCTCAAAACGACGCAAAGGAAAGATTTCCATTCAGCCATCATCTGCCTGCCCGCATCCTGCCTGCCTGCCTGCCGTCAGACGCGGCCGGGACAGCCGCAGCAGCTATCTGCGCGCGCATCGCGGCCGCCGAACTCGTTAGCCGGGGGTTGTCCGCGTGGCCGCAGGCGCAACCCCCCTTCGCGGCGGGCGATGCATTGTGAGTCACGACGCGTCAGGAGTGGGCGGGGAGGGGTGGGGGAGACCGGCGGGGCAAGTGCGGCTGTTGGATGGTGGCGGGGAGAGGAGGAGTCGGAGGTGGGCGGGGCGGACCTGGCAGGGTGAAGCGGGGTGGAGAAGCACGGGGCGAAACGGAGCGGTGTGGAGCGGAGTGAAGCGGGGTGAAGCAGAACGCGGCGAGATGAAGCGGGACCGAGCGGAGTCGGGTGAGGGTGAAGGAGAGCGACAATTGTTGATGGCAAGGCGTCGGGTAGGCGGCGGGAAGTGACGAGGAGCGGCGGCGTGGAGGCGGGCCCTGGGGACAGGCGTAAGTAATGGCCTCGACGCCCGGCCGGCGCGGCGCCCCGCGCGCCGACGCGTGCAAACGCGAGGGGTGGGCGGCGCCCGGAGTCTCGCCGGGTGGGCGTGTCGCGGACAGGAGGCCTCGCAGTGAATATTTGGCTGGCTGGGAGGTGTCACCGCTGGGACAATATTGGTGACATTCGGACGTTCTCAGGGTTTCTACGGCCTTCGTTAATGATTTACTAACGGCATTACTTCAGTCTCACGTGCCTGCTTGTCTGTTTATTCAGTTTGCTTGAGAGAAACATTTACCAACAACATTCTTCGTAAACATTTCTGTATGAATTTCATTATTTGACTAGTAAATTAAACACATCAAAGAATGAATATGAGCATTTTCCGTAGAAAATGCCACATGAATAATTTTAAAACAACTTCTTCTTCTTCAACAAAACATATTCTTTTTTAGGAGATATATTTAAAAAAACCTAATAACTATTCAAATTCCACAAACTAATTGCAAAAATATTACATCTTTGTAAATCTCTAAAATATAAACATTAACTCTACTGTACCATTCGTTTAAATCGTGACGCCAGTACTTCCAGATAGGTATCATTCATTCGACCCACCGCACAGTGTGATATATAGTCGCATAATAAAAATGTTTGCATTCCTATCTACATAAAAGCGGACGTAATTAATACGTGCGAGCAGTTATAAAAAGTTTAAAAAAGCGAAATTCTGAAACTCCGTCGAAAATTTAGAAAAACAATAAAACAAAATATTTTGAATCTGATACAATAATATCGACCAACTCAGTGTTAATTAACTGACTGAATGGAATCGCCATCACGCCGTCCCCAGCCACAACCGCACCACCCGGTGAGATTCTATTAGGCCGCACGCGGGTGAGAGGAGTCGTATGGCAGAGACCCCTGGCGGCGCCGCGCCGTGCGCTGAAAGCCAAGTTCGCAACGGCGCTCGAGATGGCTCCAACTCTTCCCATCCCCCAACCCCCACCCCCACGGCATCGTCCTCACTCGTTCTGCTGCGCGGTGTCGTGCTCTCGTAAAGAACAGGTTTGCGTGGGCGGGGAGGCAAATGCTAAACCGATAAAAGCAACCAACGAGCCTCCATTACGCCGCGGATCCGCGGGAATAATTCAAGGGTTTATACTTCCCAGGCCGTTTGCTCGTCCTCCCAGAGGAACTTTCTCAACCTACGGGAGCGGCTTCGCGGAGTTCTCCGAGGCGCGGAGCGGGGGGAGGGGGGGGGGGAAGAACGCGAAGCACGTCGTTGACGGAAAGAGCAGCGCTACCACTCGGGAATTAAGAACGCGCTCCTCGCTCAGCCATGCTTGTTGGGGGAAGTTCGATGGTTTTTCCAGAATCGTCTACAACAAGAAGTGCGGGTGTAATTCACCTACTTCCTCTTAAGCGTGTGTTCAACATGTTTTCGTTTCTAACCTATCAACTGTGTTTCTTTGCGTCTCTCCATTACAATCTTCATATGTGAAACGTATAACATTGAAGAAACATTCCAATATCTTTAATAATGTTGTACGAAAAAAGGACAGTATCATATTATGTTTCAATTTATAATGGCATTATATTAATATCATCACAATATTTTATTGCACTTTAAATTAAACGTCACAATTCTTGTATCTAAAGGAAATTCGTACGCACAGACAAGATTTACATTAATTTTCACTTATTTGTGGTTCTGAATTTAGGAACTATATAATTATTTTCAGGGCAAGAATTATAAGAATTCGAAATCGTAAATAAAACCGTGGCGCATGATTAATATGATGTAAAATCAGCGTGAAGACAGAGAAACAATATGACCAATTGCTAAGCTTCTCAATAAGTTGACATTTCTTCTGTATAAAATGTGTTACAAAACATCAATAAAACGTATTTCATGCTACTAAGCATGAAATAAATTATTTTCTGCAGCAAACTGGGAAATGTGTATGTAAAAACTAGTCATGAGTTCAAGGGCAAACTTACGCAATATCCTCAACAGACGATGCTACACAAGTTCAAAAAAATGACACTGTTTTCTTAGGCAAATGAGAAATTATGAATATGACTTGATCTAGTGATTTGCAACAGCCTTCAGCAACACATCATTAACGAGAAAGCATCCCATGTCTTGGACACAGTTCGCACTTAACCGGAATGCGATGTCGCCGCAAAATCCAGCGCTTAATCAGACGACTGCAGGTTAACAGTTAAAACTCCCGAAGAACGTCCGTTCCCAATCTTCTATAGGCCTCCCACGGTAGCAGAGAGGAGGAGGCGGAGAGGGAGGAGGAGGACGAGGCAGAGGTGGAGGAGGAGGTGAAAGAGGAGGTTAAAGAGGAGGTGGAGGAGGAGGTTAAAGAGGAGGAGGTGGAGGAGGTTAAAGAGGATATGAAAGAGGAGGTGGAGGAGGTGGAAGAGGAGGTGGAAGAGGAGGTGGAGGTGAAGGAGGTAGAGGTAGAGGTAGAGGTAGAGGTAGAGGCGGAGGCGGAGGCGGAGGCGGAGGCGGAGGCGGAGGCGGAGGAGGAGGAGGAGGAGGAGGAGGAGGAGGAGGAGGAGGAGGAGGAGGAGGAGGAGGTGGAGGTGGAGGACGAGGCGGCGGCGGCAGAGAAGGAGGCGGAGGAGGAGGCGGAGGCCTAGAAGGTGGAGGAGGACGAGGCGGTGGCGGAGGTGGAGGCGGCGACCTGGCTAGGGCGGGGCCGAGCGTAGGCCGCCGGCTCGCGAGGCATTCTGGGGCGCCGCCAGCCGCCCACGGCTCGCGCCCGTCGGCGGCGGGGCATTCCGCTGTCTTAGCCGGGGGGGAACAGCGCCTGGCCGCGGCCGGTGGTGCAACGCGCGGCATAAGAACGCTCCGCGCCGTCACAGGTTATTTACGAGCGCGCGCTGGGGAAACGAACGGGGAGAACGGCTCGCGAAATTACCGAACCCCGGTGCGCTTGCGGAGCTTTACGACTCGCGAATGTGCCGCTTGGATTGTGCAGATCCGTTCGCGATTCGAGGCGCGCTACATGGAGATAAATGTGTGAGAGGTGGTACAGCGTTTGACCAGTCATTTGAACCGTAAATAGCTGAAATGATATTATCTTATGACCAGAATAGAGTGTTTAGGGTACTGATATGCCTAAAGTATACGTTCCCGAAGAAATTGAATGTTTAGCATTCGTAACCCATTAAAAATAATTCATGATGTTTCTATGACGCAACTGTTAGAAGTACATAGAAAATATTCAGCTTTCTACAAAGAATATAACATATAATTGACGCCACTAACAACGTTGCCAAAGACAAAAAAAAACTGCCACCCTCCTATAAATATGGGTGCATCATTAAGAAATAGCAGAACTTTATTGTCAATACTTGGTTTTGAATTCGTAATCATTTATGAAAAACACAATTTACAATTCATACCCCATCATACTTTCTTCCTTTCAACCTCCCTAAGCCACAAATTCTTCTCCAGACCCACGCCAAATCGGAAGTGCGTCCCCAGGGCGCTTGGATGGGCTTTGCATGATAGGAGGCGGGCGATTGATGATCGGGAGCGGCGCGGGGGCGAGGGCGGTGGCCGGGACAGGGGCGTGGGAGCCATCGCGCGTCCCCGATTAGGAGGCCGCGCATTAGCAGGCGCAAATCGGCTCCCCTCGCGCCCGCCCGTTTACATGCGGCCGGCGCTGCGAGGCGCTCTCCCGGGGCGCTCGTACGTTCAACTTCGTCTTTGACAGCCGCCTCTTTCGCTCGACGCCCTCGACGGCGGCGGCGGCGGCGGCGATCAATACTGCAGTCGAATGACAGTTCTGCACACGCGCCCCCGTTGTATTGTCATGAGATTCCGAGGGGGTACTGCGTTTCTTTTTTCAGCTGATGGTGTATTAATGGTAAATCAAATGATGGTGACACGTGTTTCGATGGGAAACGCATACTGTAGCCACAAAGCATTTGCCTCATCTCTAACTGAAATACGACACTGTAATTGGATGAACGTCACAGACTCTTACACTAGAAATTGAGCTTTACGGTATCTATTTTGCAATCGATAAGATACGCTAATATTTCGGAACTGCGCAGCAGTGCTTTCTCATGCGTTATTCACACCTACTGGGGAATGGACAGATGTATTGACATATATAAAATGTACGTTAGTTTCCGTACCTCGGTAATATATACAGAAGCAAATAGAGGGTTTCCTTTCAGTGAATGATAAAAGTTTTTTGTCTTCGGCGATGTTTCACATAAACAAGTGACTAACACGTAATAAATGACTGTCGCAATCGTGCACCATTTTTTCAACATTTTCACCCAACAATTGGAACACTCAGCATTGCGAAAGCATAAATTTCCAACATATTAAATTTAACCGTTTTTACCAACGACTCAAACCAGCGCGGAAAAGACCTCCGAAGCATCCTCTCGCCCATCCACAAACAGGAAAACCCAACGACCTCTTACGCGTACACAAATCCCACCTTCACCTTCAGCCCGGAAAAGACGCCGCGTGTGACGTCACGGGACGGCACTTAATCCGCGGCGCGCAGGCGCGCCATGCGTGACGGCAGCTGGAGCCACGTGGCGCCCGCACGTGGCGCGCCCTGCCCTTCGCCGGCAACACTCGACGTTCTATTCTGGACGGCGGCGGAGGAATCCGGAGGCGAAAATTTTTGAATGGGACGCCCGCCCGTGAGGAACGGCCGGGCGGGCGGCCTGGCACCGCCGCCAGCGGTTCCCGGGGAATAACTCTCGGACGCTCCCGCGCGACGAGAGGAGAGAGACAGAGTTGGCTCGGATCGGGAGGCGGGAATCGAGTTACTCAAAGTTACGGGCGCGTTTGTCGTTCCGATCGCGCCGTTGAGTAGCCTGGTTATAAATGGCGGCACATGAGGCGCCAATTCTGGATAGATGGTAGGGGGGACGCACCCTAATTCGGTTATTTAATGTTCTTCATAAATATGCAGCTTCTGAAAGAAGTGGTTGACGTAACTCCCGTATTTATTTGTTTACTACTTTGTTACATTCATATGTTATAGTAGTAGCAGCAGCACTGAAACCCATTTTCATACGAGCAAATAGTAGCAATATCAAATATTGGAAGGGGAAAAGTTAGGAAAGGATACATAAGGCAGAGACATTCATCGAAAGTCTCTGGCAGCACCGCAAGAATACAATAGATAACTTGGCAAGAAAAACGACCTGAGAAAGTATGTTGGTTGCATTATTGCAGCTTTGTACTGTAATATATGTGAGAACATCGTGTAAAAAAACTAAATGTTGCAGTGTGAACCTAAACTGCAGAGATGCATAACATTGCGGTTAAAGCAGAGCTTCGTACAAATCGTACTATGTTCTGCAGGGTATGCCCACGGTAAATGGGAAGATACTGATGTTCTCTCAAAACAGTATCGGAACAGAAACAGAACAAAACAAACTACGACAGCGGAGCGAGGGGCACGGAAGGGGGAGATGATGGAAGCGCCGCTGCTGCGTTTGGGGCGGCGGAGATGTCGCCCGTCTCTCCGCAAATGACCGCGCTGTCGCGGGCGGGGGAGACTGCGGTGATAACGCGTTTCACCAAACTCCGCTAATTAACTCCCCTTCACCAAGTCCCTGTCACGACCTCCGGCTCGCAGACGCTCCCGCCCGAGTTACGAGCGACTGACAATTATGATGGAAAGAGAGAGAGAAGCCAAATGAAATAAATATGAACATAACAATCTCCCTCCTGAGAGGAAATTAATTAATATATACTAATTTACTCGTATTTCCATTTCAATGCCCTCTGAATAATGAACGAGTCTCTCAATCAAAAATTTCAAGCCTGGGTGAATAAAAAGAGGACAAAAAATATGACCACGCGAAAGGAAATGGCCAAGGAAAACACAAAAAATGAGAAAAGGAATGATATTAAGTTTCGTTTTCTGACTACTGCAGCAATACTAAGCGTACAGTCCACTTGTCCAGTCATAGAGATGTGAGAAAAAGCGAAGCACTTTCGTTTCCTTTCCAGAAGAAACACATGTTACACAAAGATACGGTTCCTGAATCTATTTTTCTTCTTAGCAACTGCAGCACTCTCGTTTATGTGCGGGCTTTTAGCCTCGTATTGCCACTTCACCACATTACAACACGGCAACGCGCAAAAGTATACATCTCCCCTACTCTCACTTCCCAGTCTGTAGCACTCCGCTGCAGGCGCCCGGCTACGCAATTACTTTCCAACACCGCGTTGGATAATACCGTGGTCTATGTCTCTGCAACAGAAGGCGTCTGTTTATCAGAGGGCCACCCGGCAATTGCGCAGAATGATATGCTCCCAGCGAGTGCTTCTGGGACACGGACCTCCGGCCCTCAAAAGATCGCGCGTCACTGTCCACAGCTCTCACCGGCCGCGCGGGGAAGACTGGCTGCTTGGAAGCGACGGATCTACAGGAAACAGTCGTTCTCATGAGTTTCATATATTCCACTCTCCGCCAACAACATTAAATGATATGCGTCCCTCGCCCTGTGAATAAAGTATTTCTCCTGAACAACGGTAAGAAGAAACGTTACATCGAAATTCTTCAACAAAGATATCGCAAAAATTACTTTCCATTAGAACGAAGCAGCAGTTACAACATAGATTGCAGCAGCTGAACAAGCAAGTACAGAGGAATTCTGTGAGTGGGCGATGGGTGCGGGAATAAAGATTAATTACATCCTTCATTTGTTCATCCTTTCTCTCGCGGACATCACACATAATGTCACTACTTTAATCCAATGCAACACTGACTCATGTCCTCTCAAACAAGAGTTCGTATCCTTTCAGCAAGTGTTCACGTAGGCCATTTCCTCTCCCTGCATCAGCGACTACGAAACCACAGGTCGCAGACTATATAAACTAGTAGTGCTAAAACAGCATGTACCATCTCGCAAAATGAGGCGAAAAGTATTCATTTTTTGAAAAATTGTACATGACCTTATTTCAAAATCTATCTTTATTGAACGGATTTCGTTAAAGGAAAAAAGGTTTTATCTTCACAACTCTAGTTGTAGAAAGACGCCGAAAAAAATTAAATTTTTGCAAAATTCGAAATATTAAAGTTTTCAACGAAAATGAGACCTGCATCATCCTATTAAACGACCTTCACTATCCAACAAAATGTAATCAAAAACGTTGGATCAATTTTTTAAATTAGGAAATTGGGAAATATCATTTTAGGGAAAATCATCAGAACGGTTTAGCCGCCAGCGTTGCTCACAGACGGACGGACGGACAGACAGACGTTTTTCCGTCATTCGATTTTTCGGTGTAAGAACCCACAAACATGGATTCTGGCTACACCAAGTGCTAGAGGAATTTTCTTTCTAAATTTAGCAACTAAAATTATCCACTTTCTCGTTACCAGGGTCCGGTATTAAGCTTTTCCCTCGAAAAAATTTTCCCCGTTTTTTTGCGCAGCGTCAGCAGTAGCGAGAAAGTAAAATGTTAACCAGTAGTCATGCCAGCGACAAAGAAACACCAACGGCAATACGAGGAATTCGGCGGCAAAGTGATGGACGCACAGGCAACGGCGCTTTCGCCTGGCGCAGGTGGCCCAGCGGTGCCCCGGGGGCAGTGGACACCGCGTCTGGCGGCGCCCAGCGCTGCGTCACTGTCCCATATTCCACAGCGCCATCGCTCCGCCCCGCCACCAGAGGGCGTCTAAATTCGAATCCATAATTCCAATTCGGAACTATTAAGGGCAAAGAAATTGTGTTGCTGTTTATTAGATCACGTAGAAAGCATTAGTTTCAGATGACGTTGACAAAGAGCTACTATTATGAACATGCGGAATTCGAATGATTAATCACTCCGCAAGGAAGAAGTTTTTTATTTAGTAACTCATGTACAGCAGGGATATTATTACAATCACGTAAAATATAGTACTCTCAACATCTCATAAAGTAGTAACAACAGAGGAGAATAGAAATATTAAAACTGCAGTACTCAAATTTAATATTACACGGTGCGAAAGTTTGCATTGAATGTTGAAATGTGTGTAGTCCATGAAATGAACCATCAATGAGATATAACCTGAACTGAATAAGTGTTGAATAAATAAAACAAAATACTCTTAGAACTTGTGTGATCTTTGAAGGATTAAAACGATATTTCTAAACTCTGAATTTGGCACCTTAGAACCACATTTTCCTGCATTGTTTCCTTTTTCACTCATCATACGTCAAGTTCCTCCTCGAAATGTTTCTCTCCCAGCTCGGCAAGTTGCTTAACTTCGTGAGATTATGCTGAAATGGGCTTCAGAAGTGACAGCAGTGTTGACCATCTGAAATATTGCCGCCTCCTGGAGAACATAAGTTTCTCGCAAGTCAGCTGTGTCGACGGCAGGCCTCTCGCACAGCCCCATATGTCTCGGCGCCGCCTCATCCATCGCGCGCGTCCCAAGAAGTAGGTGAGCGTCCCGGGCGGTGACGCACCCTCGCCGCGCTGCCCCGTCGCCCACGGCGCAATTACGCGCGGCATCGCGGGGCGGTGCCGAGCGGGGCGCGGGCGTCGTGCGAGGGGGTGATTTCGTAGGGGAGGTCCAGAGGAGGGCTAGACGAACCGGAAAAAGAAATGGGAATGGTGACAGACAGGCTCCGGGAGGGCGGGTGGAGGCGGGGAAGGTGGGCGAGGGAGATCAGTTCGATCACGGCTGAAAGCGTTGGGGTCCAATAGGGGTAGTAGGGGAAGTGTCCTGCACGATGGCTGCAACGACCGCAAGAGATGGAGAGAGGAGGGCGATTTACGCGATGGAAGGGATGGGTGGGGCGCGTCAGTGGGGAGGGTAACCCTGGCGGCCGAGTGAGCAGTGTTGGAGGGTATGTAGAATTGTCGGCAACGGCAGCAGTGGCTGATGGGAAGGATTGGCGATACTTGACAGGCAGTGAGGGTGGCAGGGGTGATAGTGAGGTAGCAGTATACGTTCGGAGCCTTGCGAGAGGTTATAGTCTTGCAGTTGTGGTGGAGCTCGGAGGGACGGAGACAGGCAGGGCACAACACGAGAATGGCAGGGTGGAAAAGAATTGGGCAGGGCGATGAGAAGCGCGGGACGAGGCGAGGAGGGACGGGGCAGGGAACTGAGAGAAGCAGGACGGACTGGGAAGGTGCGAGTCTAGAAAGAGCGGAAGAGGACGAACTAGAGTGGGGAGGGGCTGGAATCTTGGCGGAGATGGGTGGGGGTGGCGGTCAGGGCGGGGTGGGTGGGCGGGGCGGGGCAGGATGGGACGGGGCCGCTCAGAGGTGGACGGGTAGAACTAAAAGAGGAAGAGGAGAGCAGAGCGGGAGTGGAGGAAGTTCGGGAGGGGAAGTGGAGGGGGCAGCGTCAAAGGGGACCAGAGGGAGGGTGAGGAGGAAGACCGCGGGCGGGGCGGAGAGAGACGAATCGGCGGCGGCTGGGGCTGACAGTTGCCGCCGCCATGTGCGGCCCTCCAGAGCCCTTCGCCGCCACGCCCTCCGCCGCGCGCCTCTTAAAGGACTCTTTGTGCCCGCGCGGCGCGGCGCGGCGGCGGCGACGCGTCCTCCCAAGACGCGAGGTGCGGATGCGCTCGTCACACTCAATGCCGCCCCCCTCCCCTTCCCCAACTCACCCCCTCCACGGAGCGTCAACTGCCTCTCATCGCTACTTGCATCTCGTAGTCGCTCGCATCAACTTCAACATCGTTAAACAGGTCTGTTCATTATCACCTAGATCATCCTTCTTCGTTCCAGCCCGTATCTTTACTACACTTGTTGTTTCTTGTTAGCTTTGTTGTTGTTCACCGCTGAGTTGTCTAGCGGAAATAATAATCGCGTTAGCCTCAGATACTTGTTCTTGTAATAAATGCTGTTTAATTAGAATATGTTTCTGTAGTTTGAAAGTTTTGCCACTTCATCTCAAAACCGGATTTTTATTTGACAATAAAAACAAAAGGACCATTTACTAAAATCGAAACGGAATAATGTAAGGAATTGATAATCCAGAATTTTGTTTTGTCTGTCTCCTAAAATTTTCGGATGTTCTTACATTTTCACTTCGTTTCAACTTTTTAATTACATCCCCTCTCTTTCCATTTTGTTTTCATAATCACAAGCCGTCGTCGTCGACGTCTCCCCGCAGGCTGCCCTCTTCCCCTCCTGCGGCGCCTCTGAAGAGCAGCGGCCACCGGGTCAGGCCTCCTTCGCCCCGCCCTCCTCCCTCCCGCTGCCTTCTCCCGAGAAACCATCCAGCCGTCGAGCGCGGGGCGCGCATACAAAAAGTCTTTAATGTCTTAAACACGGCGAAGGCGGGGAAGCATCCTTCAAGATCGGGATACCATATTTCGGTATCTCTGTAGGAGATGGCTTTGAACTTGTTAATAGATGCACATTGAGGGGAAGATAAATAAGATGATGTTACAGAGAGGGAGCCTCTAACATATTTTAATACAGATTTCATCATCGTTACGAAAGACGCTCTCAGTTGGGGGGGGGGGTGTATACGTAATACACGTCTTGGGGAAAACGAATGTTCTTCTCACAACATCGTACGCAGAGTAATGTTAACAGGTTGGGTTCCGTTGGGAGTTCATTATGACCGTTTCAGAGCCCGTGCCGGCATCCTCACGATAACCCGCGCTAATAGCGATAGGTATTCCAGACCGTTTTAGACCGTGGGTCGTAACACGCGAAAAGAGACGTAGCGGCCTTGGATTATCGCTCGTAACTTGTGTGAGCCGAGAAAGTTTGCGGGGAGGTGAAATTTCTCTGAAGCGAGACCGAACAAACAAGCGGCAGAGGTAAGACGAGAATGTTGGTTTCGCGCGGATGCTCTTTATTTGCACCCCAGGCGCGAAGTTGTTTTGACTGGCGCCGGGAGTGATGGCCAAACCACAGAAGCTACCATCAACATCTTGGAAAAGGAAACATAAACCATGCCATTAGCAGTGAATCGGAACGTTAAACTTCGTGAATGCGCACTCAATCGTGAAAAAAACGTAACAATAATTTCAAGATACGACTCTCTAGGTCTGTGAATTATTTTGGATCTCAGAGGATCTTATGTCAAATTTATCCAAGGTAAGCTTCATTCCCCAATAAAGAACGACCTATTTGTTTTTAATTATTAAGAAGTTTTGAAAATAAATTTAGTTTTTTGAAGTGTTTTTATTATTTGAAATAAAATATCAAAATTATTTTTTATGAGTTTTTTGTGAGTTTGTATTAGTTTTTATGAGTCGGAATAAAACAAACTCACAATTCGCTACAAAGTACATTTGCGCTCTGGCCATATCCCTAGGTTTAAAAATGCTTTATTATTATTATTATTATTATTATTATTATTATTATTATTATTATTATTATTATTATTATTATTATTATTAATCCCGTTTAATTTTGATTCCCTCATTCTTTTTTCGACACCCTGGCGTTTCGGCGGCTCGGCTCCGGAAGCTGCGTCCGGGGCGAAAGTGACGGCGAGCGCGAGAGCTGCCAACCACCCGCAGCGCCGGGTGCGGCGAGGGGGAGGAAGACGAGGCCGAGGACACCTGGCGCCGAACCCACACAGCGCCGCCCCGCCACGCGCCAACGCTCCACTCACCACCGAGAGCACTGCCGTCACCAGTCACGCACAGAAAACACTGGTTGTGCTCGCTCTTGAATGACCATTTTGAGAACTGGTAAATCCGTGACGCAATGCGTTAAGTGATTATAGCTGCGAGTCAACAAATGAAGCTTCGAATCCCATGGTGGTAGTAGATTTTTACCAGCTTAGTAGCTGTGTAGAATGGCAACACTGCCTGGAGAAATCTGCAATTCGCTTGTTTTGATCGGTCGTTTTTCGTGGTCATCTTCGGCTAGTTCTAGGAGAATGTCGGAACAGTAACTTAAAAACAAGGAACTATAGGACGTCATTTCTTCCCCATCCTTTTCTCACTCCTATCCTCAGGGAAGGATGAAAGGTTGGTGGCCTATTCTTACAAACCTTGAAACACTCGGAACTATTCTGACATGACAGGCCAGAGCTGGATAATTGTCCTATTTAAATGTGGTGTTTCCGTAAGGTGATGAGGTGGATGGAGATGACGACTTTCGTCCAATCGGAGGCTTCAATACCAAAAACGTAAGTCATAACGAAGCTCCCAGTTGTATGAGAGTGTCCCCCTCTCCTTCCAGATTGTAGCATTCAGAACACTACATTTAAATCGGAGCATACAACCGGAGACAGATGTATTAGTTATGTCATTGGCTGAGGATTTTACCTTGATTCAGATTGTGGTAAGCTAATTTAAAATTAAAATTCTTTATTCAAATAAATCCTTTATTCGTTAAATAACATCAATTATACATTACGACCAAACACAAAATATGCATTTTTACAGGCTTCCGCTCCCAGTGTCGTGGGAAATTGAATTGCCCGTGTGCTGTCGTTTCATGCAACTCATTACTGAGGTATAATTCATTTTTTGTGGCCAACATTACAGGAGACCGTAGTGGTAAAAAGAAGGTTAGTTGAGCCATATGTAGCGGTTACAGCAAAGATAGTAGGAGTCATGGAAGGTTAATACAACCTGTGTCACTCGGGCAGTCTAATTCACATTTACTTGATGCCCTAGAAATTTTATGGTCATGTGAAGAAATGATAGTATCACGTGAGGCAATTAGATTCTTCACGGGAGTATTCCATTTCATTAATCCCTTCTTTACCTCAAAAGTAAAACAGTGAGAACAATTTTACTGTAATGACGTGTTTTGTAATTAATGAGTGTGTAGTACTACCCTCCATTAAACTGAGGAATAATTATTAAGAATTCTGTGTATAGGAAAAAGGTGCATTTACTCCACCTAGTAATAATGCATCTTTTACAGTTACCCTGATATTCCGGGGTGCGAGTGTCACAAATGACTTGCATACACGAGTAGCTGCCACATTTAAGAGATGTCTAGTGTAAGGAAGTCTTAAGCTTCTCCAAAGAAAAGAAGCCCAAAACCCTAACGTACTACACAAAACATCTTGGGAGATGCTCAAAATATGTAAATCACCGGTCGGGTGTAAAAGCTAACAGTTTTGAATGTTCCACTGGGCTTATTTACGTCTTTCCTGACTCATACATCACCACAGCAAAGAAATACAACCCCTGACCGGGCCGGCCGAATGGAGGGTGACCGTGCCGGCCGAATGGAGAAACCCAATAGCCCTCGCAGGCCCGGGGGGCGCGACTACGTGAGCACCTGCACGCGGCCGCGCAGGTAGCATTCCAGGAGCGCAGCTCCAGCCGCCTCACCACCCGCTCCATGCGCGGTCGCCCGGCCGGACCGGCGGAGCGCGGCGCCACTCGCCTTCGCGGGCCATTTGTTCACGGATGTATGTGAACGGGAAATAGGCAAAATGAAGCATTTTTAGAACGCCATTTCTAAAACTTCGATTTCGATGACACTGGAAAATTGATGAGGGTATAAAACGAGTTCTTGGCATTTAAAACTATTCTCATTTAATAACTTTAACCGATTATTATTATTATTATTATTATTATTATTTTAGTTGCCTTCGATAATTTCGCTCATCAAAGAACTGAAGTTCTGTTCTGAGAAATTATTATAAGTAGATGCATCAAACATGGCAGGGCACATAATTATCTAAATAGTGTATAATTAAAAAAATTATATTAATACATTTGCCTTTAATATAAATTTATAATAATATTTGCCCTCTAAAAATGCGCAATTTGGTACCTATTTTAAAAATCATTTTTAAAAACATACGAGCATAAATTATTTTAAATTAGTATAATTTAATTGGCCAGTTTGACTTTGTTTTATTTTAACACTTGGTTTCGGTTTTCATCAGTTGTAGGGAATATAATGTTAAACATAATTTGTAAAGATACATTGTCTACTCAACTTGTGAATATAAAAAGCGGCACAAATAACATGTTTAAATCTAGTCTACTTTTTAGATAATGCTCACGCTCTCTTCTCTTAGTCTACCTCTGGCTTACTCCTTTCGCATTCAGACTTCCACTTTGTATCAGTTAGCACAAATTCTCCAAGTGTAGTGAAATTGTATGTCAAAATATTTCTAAATAAAACAATAATAAGATTAAATATGATTTCCAGTCTATTTTGAAAAGTGGGACAAAATCTGATGATGTCATTACGCATGTTGTGAACCAGGTATTATATCCCCGATTCTTCATCCCATTTGGAGCACCATGATTCAAGAGGGGGCAAATGTTCCACAATTTTTGGACTTTGACGTTAAGCATCGTTATGAGTACGGATTTCCGACCTAATTCTTGCCATTAGCCATTAATGTAAATTAAAAAAAGGAATTGAATAAAATATGTTATTTATCTCAGCAGCGTCCCGAAAAGCGTAGGCCGTATTTAAAAGTACTTTTTCCGAACTACAATAATAATAATAATAATAATAATAATAATAATAATAATAATAATAATATAATGCGATAACGAACTTTCCATTCTCTTCCTCAGTTCCCATACCAGTGGCTCGAACAACGTTCGCAGGGGCATGCCAACCCATCTCACACGTCGCATCGTAAGATATTTATGAAGTTCGTAAGAAAAATACAGGGACGACGAGTGCGGACAGTCGCTTGGGATTCCACAGAATCTCGAAATAGAACCGGATCGCTTCACTGTCCGAGCGCTGGTGAAAA
This sequence comes from Gryllus longicercus, assembly GCA_038098605.1. Lineage (NCBI taxonomy): Eukaryota > Metazoa > Arthropoda > Insecta > Orthoptera > Gryllidae > Gryllus > Gryllus longicercus. Next base: position 4,764,333 of record JAZDUA010000015.1, on the reverse strand, counting down.
ATCTCTTCTCTACTAAAAGCTGGGAAGTGTAGCTTACCTCTGCCTGGTCGGAACACGCTCGTAAAAAGAGCTTAGCTCCCAAGCCAGGCGCGGAACGAAACAAGTCTGCTGGCCGCGAGTGGGGAAGCAAAGAGCCGAAACGAGAGCGCTCGGAATCGTATATTGCGAGAAGTTACAGATAGCATGGACACAAGTTGCAGAAGACAATATAAGTTAGAACAACGCAGTCGCTCGATTCACAAACACGAGGAAAGTGTACGTAAACTTTTATCTCCTTTCTCTACTCATAGTTTTTGTTGCCTTATCTCCACCGAAACAACAATCCCAGGCCAAATAATTAAATAAAAAATTGAAAGCGTTCAACCCAAACAACGTTCAACGGAGGAGCGAGCGAGAAAAACTGGAGCTGCGAGACGTGGGCAGGGTCCACACGTCCGCATCTTGACAAATGAGCACCACCAGAGAGTAAACACGGAGCAAACAGACGAGTTGGGGAGTCTCTGTAAGTGGAAGGAACGGCGGAGAGATGTAGACGCGTTGCTCTTGACATGTGAGAGAATTTGTTTGAACTTCAGAAGTAATCTAGAGTAGTGATTACACTTCTTCGTAACTGGGAGAGAAGGTATGAACTTGAAAACGAATTAGAGCGGAACTTCAGACTCGCTTCCAGGATAAAAATTCAATGGAAAATTAGGGCAAATCCTGAAGTTATCATCCCTCCACATTACAATTTAAGTAACATTTTTGTATGAATTTCTGATTTGGCTCGCCTTTCTATAAAACAGCTTCTTTTTTATAGTATGAAAGACAAAAGATGTACCTTCTTCTAAAATGTAATATTGCAATTTTAAAAAATGAAATAAAAGATTGTAAAATATTGCTAATAAAATATATGGCCTTCGGAAAGAACACAATTTAAAAATAACGGAACTGAAAAATGCGTGTGTTCTTTTCAATGCGAACTACAATCTCTAAACCTTGCAAAACGTATCGTAGATCATAATTAAAGAACATCTCTGGGTAAAACAAAAATACAATATTCTTTCTACAACACTGACCAAATAAAAAGACATTTATGGTTCTGATAGAAAAAATGTGCCACATTACAGGTAAGCACGTGGTGAATAGACAGGCTCCAGATGACCTACTGACATTACCAATATGGGCAAAGAACGTTTGTGGCAATTCACAAGTCACGAACCACAACAATACTGTCACTTTCGAAAACTGTCAATCTTCAGAAAAAACCGTTGCAGTAACTGAGAGCTTATCTGGGAGAAACAATTTTCCCACCACATCTCGAGAAACCTCACTGAACTTTCAACGACGCAGATGTTCATTCTGAGAGCCAGCATTGTACCCACTCTTCTTACTAGCACCGCGCTCTCTTGCTTTTCGTTTCTGGCCCTTACAAACGCACATAGACAAATAACAAACACACACACAACAAACACACTTAAAAAGGAGTGGTACAACGCGGGCGTTCATGAAGTTGCATGCCCTAAAATTACCCGGGCTCCACCCAAACCGAGAACAAGAGCAGGGTTCATAGTGCGACCACTAAAGTGGTTATGCAGCCTTCCCCCAGTATTTCATCCGTAAACCAATCGTTATTTAGCTGCGGTACACAAGCCACTCGTCGACGCCCGCACACACAGCACATGGAGCAAGACAGCTCTCTCTTTATATTGAAGCAATGTGAACGAGAGCGTAGGTCGCAGTAAAATCTACTGTCGGGAGTATGAACCCACGATTCTAAGGAATATTTTCCCCACAACCTTGGTGACAAATGATTGCTCCAGATATATACGGATTTTATTTTTATTGAGATTTAAAATTATATTCTCACGAATCACTATTCAGATTGAATCACCTACCTAACAGTTTATTCAAGAAATCAATTGGTTAAATAACTCAAAGGCGTAGTTCAAAGCCGTCGAATTTACTGAATATTAAGGACACTTCTCGGCATATTTTTCGTTACATGAATAAGTGCTCAACAATTATCCCAATTCATAAAGGAGATAATGAATTCAGAACATGAGAACGCCAAATTGATATGATCGTTCATGACTGAAATTATTGTTTTCTCCTCACCATGAACATCTGCGCATAAAAAAGTGGCTCACTAACTATCCTTTCCCATACATTACGCGAAAATGCCAGTAACCAAACAGTTGCTAGCATGATCACATTTTCTTGTTCTTTGTAGTTATAAATAAAAATAATAGTAAAATTCTAACGAAAAAGTGATAAAGCAGGCCTTTTAAAATTAGTCGCGAACGGCGGCTCATTTCATGGAAGGCGGATCCGAGTGTTCCGGAACTCGAGTCCTAGCGCTCGTAGAGATATCGATCGAAGGAGCCGCTGCGAGACGTCGAGTGTGAGAATCCGCGGGCGCCCAGCACTTGGGGCCGGGTATCGAGGCCCTCCGCGAGCACTCCCGGCGCGGCGGCGCGCCGTTATAACCCAGTGGCCTGGTGACCACGGCCTTGCAGGATCTGGATATGCCCCGGACACACGCGAATCTGCGGAATGGCGCGCGCGTTATCTGCGGCGATGAACTCGCAAGGGGGCGAATGACGAGAGGAGTTCCTGGAACTGAGCTCACAAAAGAAATGGCGGCACGCCTACTTTCCGTCATTACGGCGGCGGCGGAATATATTCACTGTAGAAACCGGTGGAAGTGTGCTAAATTAGATGAATGGTGGTCATTTGTAGACGTCGTAAACACGCTACGTCTTCATAATGGTCGAACTTGTTATTTCATTATTCAGAAATATTTAACGAGTCTTGAACGGTGAATAAAAAATGAGCACATAATTTACATTATGTAGCATGACGACTTGGCCTATCGTTAAATTGTTCAGTCAAGATGCAATTTGAAATATATGGCAAAGTATACACAAATACTTTTCTCTTTCTAAAAGTTCGTAATCAGCTTCAAGAAGGTGGATATAGACGAATATATATTATATATATTCTTTCAAAAATCACTCCCTTGATTATCAAAATCAAAATTATTTTCTTTTACAGTTCCAAAGCGAGCACTTTCAAGTGCTTTAAAATTAAATGTAAAGATACAAAAAATATATAACTCAGCAAGCGACACCATTGTCCTTATTATTGTTTAGGAAAAACATCTGAAACCGGATCCCCAAACATTGAATTTCATGCTCAACGGTATTTAGACATTTCTCTCAATTATCACTTCACCCCCCCCCATGTTCGACCAAAAAAATGTTGTGGCACACTGTTGCCGTACAGTGAGCGAGTTTAACTCCTGTTGTTTCTATTTAAGGACAGATCCCTTAGAACATTGTTCATACCTAAAATCAAGTAACAAAAGGAATTCCAAATGTAGGGACATTGCTATGCCATAGTGTATTTTCAATGTGCCGCCGAACAGATCAGCACCTTCAGTCGTTCCATGCCCCGGTTATGATTGTTTCTGCGGTGTCAGCGAGGGCTGCGTGGGAGAGGAGGCGGTCCGGTACTCACCTGGAAGAGCAGGTATCCGCTGTCGTACATCCAGTACTCGGTGGGCGGCGGGTCGCGGCGCTCGCCCTGCACCAGCGCCACCTTCTGCAGCTGGATGGCGAGGCAGCGCTGCAGGATGAGCAGGCAGCGCGACCCGGCGCCGGGGCCGCCCGCGCCCCCGCCGCCGCCACCGCCGCCGCCTCCTCCTCCGCCGCCCCCGCCGCGCGCCCCGGGGCCTGGGCTGCGGCCGCTCATGGCGCCTCGCGCCCGCCGGCGGCCCTGCCAACAAGCACACACGCACGAATCAAACACACTGTGCAGGAGACAACTTCAATGGTCCAACTCCAATTAGAACAAATTATGGGAAACTGAAATCCATAGAAAAAAAATTTACGAAGCAAGAGACATCGGCAACCTTGATCTGGGCTGTCCGGATCCGGACGTCGATGGCTGAGGTGCCGACGTTTCGACCGACATATCGCGGTCCTCTTCAGGGCTGTACTGCCTAAACCTACTGCGGTCGAAACTTCGGCACCTCAGCCATCGACGCGGCGTCACCCGGACAGTCCAGATCATGACTCTGGCCGCGGAAACCTACGACATCATCGGCAACCTTGTTAACACAGTCGTTTTTGTTTCCAGGGGTTAACTAAATTGAAACAAGGATGCGTAAAATCAAGAAACGAATATAGCAAGACATACGAAACATTGTTAAACTATTATATTCTAGATGAACGGTTTTATTGTTGGCAGAAAGGGAAAATTTTGATTTTTTTATTACAAACAGTAATCAATCACGTTCACCTTCTTATGTTCACTTTTCGCATTATTGCGATATACATATAATAATTCTGGGTGTTTTGGTAGCAAAAATTGTCGACACAAAACGAGTAGGGGGGATATAGCGGTTCTGGGCCAGGAAGTGCTTATCTTATCAGCTTATCTTATCTACTTCCTGTCCCCGCCCCCCACATCCGGTGTAAACAACCGGCGCCACCAATTATAATGGCAGGAAGTGCTTATCTTATCAGCTCTTATCAGCTTATCTTATCTACTTCCGGTCCAGCGCCCAACAGTGGATGTCAACAACCCACCACCCCTTCCCCCACCCCGCCCGATGTAAACAACCGGCGCCACCCATTATAATGCCCAGCCGAATGTCAACAACCCCCCACCCCCTCCTCCGCCCACCCGATGTAAACAACCGGCGCCACTCATTATAATCCCCCCCTCCCCCTCCTCCGCCCACCCGATGTCAACAAACGGCCCATTATAATGCCCCCACCGACCGGGGTCAATGACCCCTCTCCACCCACCCCTTGCGACCTCTGGTGGCGAAGTGTGGAAGCGTGCGCGCACTCTGGTGGTGAATTGTGGAAGCGTATGTGTCTGCGCTCTGGTGGTGAATTGTGGAAGCGTGTGTGTGTGTGTATATGTTTCAAAAATGCTCCTCCTTGAAGTGGATTCGAACCAGCCTCAATTCCCCTGAGGCGACCAGCACTTTGGCTCTGAGCTACGGTGACACCTCGAGTCAAGCTGCCTGCTTTGGGGTACAGATATTACACGCGGTCGGGAGGGCGCGCGCTGCGGATGCTGATAAGGGCGGGGGCCGCTGAGGGTGCACGCTGCGGAAGTAGATAAGATAGCGGGGGGAAGGGGGCGCTGAGGGCGCGCGCTGGCGACGCTGCGGGTGGCTGATAAGATAGCGGCGGGCGCTGGCTGCTCTGTTCGCCCACTCATTAGCGCTATAGAGATACTACACGCGCGCGCCCTCTATGAGCGATTCGGAGAACGAGAGGAGATGGCGCTGTGCGTCGGGGCGCGCATTTTGAATGCACTCTATATAAGATAGCCAGCCGCGCGTCTCTCTCTCTCTCTCGAGTCGAGAGCGCTGACGCTCGCTCCCCCGCTGAAAAGACTTTTATAATAGAAAAAAAAGGAAGTCCTAAATGGCGGTGACAGGGAAAAAATAAATTGAAAAATCAGTACAATTGAAAGAATGTTTTTTGATTTATTGAAAACAAAAGAATTATAAAATTATTTTCTTACATACATTTCACAATCAGTTTTATTGTTTTAACGATCGTTTCTATTAAATTTCTCCAAATGATGTGTTTACTTTAAAAAACATAGAAAATATCATTATTTCTTTTATATTACATATCCTTTGCAAAGAGAGGTTGTGTTTGTAATTGCATGTTTTCATTGAAGTTTCATAGACCTTTCAAATTTTCTTACATAACATTTCAAAACATTTGCATGCTTAGATATTTTTATGGAGAAATTCACACATGTTTGAACATTTTTCATTACATACTGTATATATTTAGTGTTATATCTAATCTATGAAGAACTTAAAATGAGTTTTTACATAATTTTTATAAATAGCACATCATTCTTAGATCCTGCATACAGTTGTATTTTCATATTGTTATACTACGCTTTATAACCCTCTGTACATAGGCTAGATTGTCAAAACGAGTACAAACTCGAGTCTGTGCTGACGTAGATGGGCGTCAATCTTCGTCACTGTGGACTGGAGGCCGGTGCCATATTTTCGAACGGCCAACACAGCGTCTGGATGGATTGACGAACGCGAGCGCTGTCGCAGTGCCGACCGGTGAAGGAAGTGGTCGAGTCAAGGACAGCTAACGCTTCAGCGTCGTGAGAATAAACTCCTCCGGTTGGGGGGATCTTCTTTTACCAACTCCTTCCGCCCCGTATGATTTGTGTGCACTGTCCAGGGGGATGGGGGCACGCTGAGGGAGCGTTCAAAGCTTTCTGGATGGCGCAATAGCGCACGGTCATCAGCTTCACAGGAGGTCACCGCATCCCATACCACTTTCTCGTGACAGCCAATCACGTGTGAAGAGTTTTTTCCTTATCTTCTTCGACATCTGATGATTCTTCCTCGTGACAGCGTCGGTCAGCACACATCAACGGTCGAGCGATAGACTGCAGCGTAGTAGGGGCGCTGAAGACTGTTGTTGTAGGCGATGACGGTGCAACGTCGCGGAGGCTGTTCCAATTCACCACCGCTTCTTCGTCTAAGTGAGTTTGTTCCATGGCGACAGGCGATGGACGAGTGTTGAGACCTGTCTCAACGTGTTGAGACCTGTCTCAACGTGTTTGCAAACGCTCCCCCTACTACTAGTTGAAAGTGATTCATCATAAATCTCCCACCTACTAAAAGAGTCTAACCATAAAATATATAAAAAATTGAAAAATACTACTAAAAGTGTCTAATCATAAAATATATAAAAAATTGAAAAATACTACTAAAAGTGTTAACAAAAATCATAAAATAAATACCAAATCATAAAATAAATAACAAATCATAAAATAAATAAAAATGAATGCTAGTCTAACTGAACCCCGCCTGCAGGGACGAGCGTGCACGCTGAAGAAGAAGAAGAAGAAACGGACGGACGCGTACGCAGGATGCGGAAATGACCCCATGGCAGACTTGTAAATTTATCAATCCAATAGCGTTTGTCGTCGGACACGGACAACGAACGCTTGTTTTGAACAAATGAATAATTGATATGGGATTTGGACCGAATAGTACATTGTTTGTCGATTCTATTTTCGTTTCGAAATAAACAGTCCAAATAATTTTGAAATTTATAGCGTTTGACGACCGAACGTTGTACTCCCTTCGCCCGAGAAGAACATGCCCGAGATCGGGTTTCGATGGAGTACATTTTTGGACGTAAACCTACATAGCCGAGCAGGGGATCACTTCCGCATTCGTCCTTAAACAACCCTAAGACCTTTTTATTGCGAGGTGTCACGCCAAATGCGTTATCGGGAGCGAAACAGGATGTATCAAACCAGGATGGATGCCGATTCATCTCAGCGTACACACTCGTGGAAGTAGAAAGAATGAATGAATCGGTATCCATGTAGAGAAGGTGAAGATCACAAAGATGTTTTTGACAGTAATTATAAAAAAAGTCATACATTCTATGCTTCGAAATTTCTAATATACAAAACCCCAAATAGATGGGCTTTGTGAACTTCACCTCCGTTTTTCGCAACTCGATAGTCATGAGATCGCCATTCACGTGGTGACTACGCACGAAAGCGGGATCGGCGATGAGACGTCTGGCCCCGCACCTCCCCTCCCACTTGTTCACGAGATAAATGCGTCGGTGGTTGCGCACGTCCTCCATCGACTTGCCGTAAATTGAATTGTTCATGAGTTTGAAAAATTTATCCTCGAAATCGGAGGACGCGCGCTGTCGACGTGCGTTGTTCAGGTCCATGTACGTGGCAAGCCAAGGTCGTTGCGAAAAAGAGAGAACGCGGTGAATTTTCGTGAGTTGCACTCCCAACTCGAGGGCCTGAACTAAATTTCGAATGTGAATGATGTAACGACGCTTGGGGAGCAGCGTCGCTAGCAACTTGGCTTGCCTGCTCTTCGAGTCGGGGGGGACGCGGGTTTCCGGACAGGGCGGCAAATCGCTCAAGCGATCGTGGATGGCGTCAGGATAGTCGAGGTCGACCTCCAAAACGTATCCCCGGTCGACTTCCGCAGCCGCCTCTGCGATGTTCAACCGCTCGATGTCGGTTTCCGGCATCCACCGGAAGTCGCCCACCGGAAGCGGATGTGACATCGAGAAACCATATAAGTTATTTGCGTCGACGTAGGCGAGATAAGATGCCTTATCGCTTGGCCGGAAGCGTTCACCCGCAAAGGGGTGATTGGCCTCAGCGTGACGACCGATCACTTGCACGAGTCCCCCCCGGATGCCCCGTTCGAAAAAGAGAACCATGTCGATGTCTGTGAGTAGCTCTAGTCGAACGCCGGTGGTTTTCAACATGGCGTCCCACGAAAGCCCGGGAGCGGTGTAGTAAAAGAGAGGATCGAGCCCATACACCTCCAAACACAAATTTCGAAAGGTTTCCATCGTGTCGGTTTCTAACAGCACGTCGACTTTCAAGTACAAATCGGCGTACTGCAGCAAATTTTGAATAGAGAACGCGTCCCACACGGCCTGCGCGTGCGCGTACTCCGAGTCCGACACGGGTGTGTCTGTGAGGCGACTGTAAAAGGCCTCGGGCGACGGTAACCTCGTGTCGTCCAATTTGGACATGTCATTGACATAATCGTAGGGAAACACCCCCTTCCTTCTGGCCAACTCGAAAAGGCGATCGTCGGGAAAGGCTGCACGGGTGAACTTCAAATCGGCCGAATCGAGCGATCGACTTAAAGAGTCGAGCGATGCACCTAAAAATTTCAATGAATCTAAAAAGCGTAGTTCCACTTTCCCGATTCTCTGGGAAATCGCCACGAATCTCTCGTGATTGTGTGGAACCACGCGCAGCCCGTCGTTGTTCATACAGTTCTTTTCGCCCCAGGCCTGAAGGAGAAAATGCCAATCGTAACCGCTCCCGTTGTGCATGACGACGGGGATGAACTTTGGTGCGGGAAAGTTGACGTTGCACGCTTGATGAGCCGCGCCGCGAAAGACACCCGAAAAATGATCGTGGTCCCTGACGCGAACGGAATTTGGAAGAAAAGGTCCTTTGCATATGTGGCATATATCGGAATTTTGAAAAGACGCCTCGTTTTCGTTGTTCATCACGAGGGGAGAAGGATGACTCAAAAGTTGCTCATAATCTTTCGCGAGACCTTCTAAGAATGCTAATAATTGTATCGCGACGTCGGGACCGTGAAAGTTGACCAGTTGATTTCGCGACTCATCAAACGAGCACACCACTTGAAGCGCGGCCGAAAAGGGTTTGTGAATTTGATATGGTTGAAGGAAGGATCCATTCAACGACGGCTCACATGAAGACATGGGGACCGTGAGCGCTTCGAAGTCAACATAAACCGCGATCGGGCATCGTTGTTGTCTTTCGATGTGCTGAAATTGCATGAAGCGCTCCTCCTCTTTGCTCGTCTCCGACGGAAGGATCAAACGTGCGGGGGACCCCACGGATCGACAATCAATTTCGTGAGCCTCGAGATGCGCTTGCGAGTAAAACACATTCAAACATCTGTCGCAAACGAAAATCCTATGGTTGTAAGCCGTATGTTGAGACCGAATCAGTCTACTTAAATTTTTGATCCAAACGTAATGGGACTGTCCGCCATCGCCATGAATCAACAAGAAATTGAAATGGTTCTCTTTCTTCGACCCCGAAAAGTGTACAGGACCTACGATTTTCCAAGTTTTGTTGGCCGAATCATACTCTAACGTGAAAACATTGAATGAAAAGGTAGAATTTTGACGTTCGAAACGTTTGATCTCGTGAACGGGCAGGGGCCAGGAGATGCCGCGCAAATCGAGACTGGTTTCCAATTCATCGAAAAGGGTTTGATAGATACTGGTACGATATGAATGCATAATTTTGATGTGTGGGGGCTGACGTTTATGAAAAAGAGCCGAAGCCACCGCCCACAGGAAACATTTCTCGTCTCGATTTTGCACGTTGATCACACCATGACGTCTCGCGATGGATGCCGGAAGAGGAAGATAAGATGAGGCAGAATGAGCGATAGGTTCAAACAAGTGAGCCGAAACATGAAGAGCGACGATAGAGGCCAACGATTTCCCGGAATCTCTCTCGGAAAACTCGTCGAATTTGGAATTTATAGGTTGTGCTATATGAGAAAGGAAAAATTCCGAAATGTCATCCGCTTGTGTTAACACAGCCGTTCGTGCCGAAAGAAAGATAGGCTGCAGCACCCCTACAATTTCGTGCGTCTCGACGTTCTCTTTCTCAATTAAAAACTGACACTCGAGTTGCGCGAAAATTTTGAAATTAGATCGGCCGAGAGTGTTGTTGAGCTCTTCAAACATCTTACGATGGAAGGGAACACGACAACGGTTGAGAAACTCGACCGGATCCGCAATGTCATGTGGGGGAGGAGGATTCAAAATGACACCTCGAAATACACGGGCGTTTAAAGACTGAACGACGTCCGTCCATTGGGGAGCGTTTGCAATGTCTCGTTGTTGTTGTTGGTACGGACAATCTATAGAATCAAACAAAACACACACACATAAATGATAATCATTCAACACATCACTAACCACTCCTATTAAAAGAAATTTATTTTACCATCCTCACGCTGCGGAGAAGACACTTCCGCTTGTCGACCTGCATGAGACTCACTCTCGTCGCGATGATTGAATAGAAACGGGACATCTATAGAATTCATCAAAACACACATAAAAATGATAATCATACAACACATCACTAACCACTCCTATTAAAAGAAATTTATTTTACCATCCTCACGCTGCGGAGAAGACACTTCCGCTTGTCGACCTGCATGAGACTCACTTTCGTCACGAATGTGCCGATTTAACAGAAATTTCTTCATCTCAAATCACTGAATGCTAACAATCACACGTGACTAACACTCAAATAGCAGTACACAAGACAGAGTTGAATCACACGTGACTAACACGACGTCAACACTCAAATAGCAGTACACAAGAAGGTCCGCACGCTTCAAGAGCAAATGTCAGACTAATGGCAGAGCTCTGTGGACATGGAGTTTTAAACCCTATGTTATCTCACACTATCACATCCAGCACGTGCAGTGCGCATGCGCAGAAGCCATTCATCACTCCCCCAAGCGATAGTGATAAGAACAGCAGTCGACCACAGCCGGAAGTTATAATTAGGAAAACAGGATGCCATTGATATCGCTCGAGCACCGGAAGAGATAGTGGAAGCATACGCCGGTCCAGCGGACATTCTAATTGGTGCACCGGAAGAGATAGTGGAAGCATTCGGCGGTCCAGCGGACATTCTAATTGGAGCACCGGAAGAGATAGTGGAAGCATTCGGGGTACGCGAGATATTATTGTGCGCGCGACAGATTTTGAGAGCAGAGATAGGTGTCTATTCGTATAAGCAAGTTTCGAATTCATTCGCAGAAAACCAGTTGAATATGCTAAGAGACGAGTGCCAGAACAGCCAAATACACGTGATGTTGGCAGCATCACAACAGTGAAAAAAATTGGAACTATCCGAAACCGTTTATACCAGATTGTTCCAGCAGGGTTTGCACCAAAAATAATGAAGATATTGGGAATTTTAAAGTTGGATGGAACCCTCACGCCTATTCCCACCTCTGTTACCTCCGCCCAAAATAAGATAGCGAGTTCTTTCACGAAGGACAGGAACATATTATTGAAAATTTTAGTAGATTTCGCGAAATATGGCGTGCAATATGTGCTATTTACAAACAAAAACAAGATTTTCTCAAAACTGCCTCCAATACGAGCCTCTTCGGTATTTATTCATTCTGATTCGAAACGTTTTTCAGAAAAAGCTAGACAAGATGATAACGGGCTCGCAGGCCTTGAGGCGGGGGCCCCCCTCACCCCACCCCCCGCGACCAGATGTTTCGGTTGATAGAGGGCGCAAACAGAAAAAATATTTTATGAGATTGAACTCTATTCAATTTTCATGCATACAAATCAACAAAGAAATACACCAAACACGTAAGTGCGGCGACATGGTGCATTTTAGAATATGTGTTTGAATATTGGATGAAGACAAGAAAGATCCCATCATTCAAATTTTTTACTTCAAATTTTAGATAAAAATTATATATTATATTGAGATACCTCATATTTCAGATTAGAATCAACCATTATTAACTTACTACATACAATACAATCAATGAGTTCATTTTTTGAATGAACAATAGTGCAGAAGTTTTCTGTCAATTGGATACATTGCGTATTTTGATGTTGTCTGATTGTAGCGTTTCCAATATTCAGTAATGGTTTTGAAAATACTTGTTCCATCGAATCATTATGTAAATCGCATATTTATAGTCAATCGAAGTGTTTCAATGTATTTCCATAAAAATGATTGTTTCAAACATACATTATTCTCATCAACATAAGTGGAGTGAGAAATGTCAGGTATGTCTATCGGAACAGATAGTAGTAAAACAGCTCCAGCGAAGAGTTGATTATTGCCGTTTATTTCTTGCATAGTTGTGTGAAAAGCTTCAAGAGAATGGCCTCATAGCACACTTATCGCAGATAATAATTGAATTTTTTTTCGTAACACTGCAAACATTCCGCTTTTGTTTCTAATATTACACATTGCAATTGGTTTACTGTGAATGACTAATGATAGCTTCAAAGCTGAATGCACCGTTCGTCCACCATCGAACAAAATCCACGCTTCCACCCTCGCCGCTGGACAGAGCAAACCAATTCTATCAAGTGCTTATCAACTCTACCCCCAGTGTGCGTCTCTTATTTTGGATAAAAGATTTAAGAAAGAATTTAATTATATAATTATTATAAAAATTATTACATATCATTTAAACGAAAAATATTGTCGCCAACCAGAATGCCGTGTTATAGGAAGTAAATGTTGCATTCAATAGTAAATACCCAAGGAATAAGCGTATGATACCAAGGAATTATAATTATGCGTTCTATGCTGAATGATAGAAGGAAAGTGTATTCTCGAGGCACGGGTATTACATATGAACATAACGTATCAACTTTACCTTACTAAGGACTTATCGACTGTAGCTGTTTTTAACTAAGGAACTAAACAAAAAACATTGCCATCGAAAGTATCATAAAACACCTTTTTCAGTTTGCAAAACTGCAAGAAACACAATTTCCGACACTTCTGCCGTTGGGTTGTATGCATAAAAATTAAAATGTCTAAACAACCGTGTCTTATAAAAAATACAAATATTTACAATGAGCAATCAGTATGAATACATTCTACAATTCCGAAAAGTTGGGGTTTCATAAGAAAGTGTCTGCCATCGGAGAAATTTCAAAATTTACTATCATATAATATACTACCAAGAATGTAGTAATTTTGTACTGAACTATACACAATTAAAAAACGGATGCAATCACTTTATGGGTTAATTTCTGATTTTTTCTCATTTTCAGTCAAAATTTAGGCCTATGGACACTTTGGGGTGGTGATTTAGGTATAATAATTTTATTTTTATAATAATAAAACGCAAAAATTGCAATTTTTTATTTATGAGTGAAATCTCAAATATGCTACTTACCGCTGTTATTGAACCTAAAGGTTCTGCAATGTTTATGTCTAGAGAAAAAATGAAGATTGCAACTTTAGTTGTGCTTAAGCAATTACTCTAATATATTAGAAAATTTTCCATTCAATTCCAATACATTTTTTGCTGCAAATATTTTATGTTTAAAAACTTTCAAACCATTATTCCTTTGATGCATAGAACAGTCCAATCCAGTGCTGTTGTATTTAAGATTCTACTGCAATTTTGAATCAAAGCAGAGTATAGCGGGCTCCTGGCAATCCAGTCACTCGATCAATTTTATGACAATGATTCTTCTAGTGAAATTGTAACTGAGCCAGTCACTCAGGTCGTTTGAAATGTATGCAGGAATGTTAAAATCACATAAGTCGCAATGTTTAAAACCCGTTTTTAACAGCATTTCTTGGGTGAGAAAACGGAGTATTCGCCCCCCTGCCCGTCACTTGATTCAGAAACTTTTCATTATGCTAAGACATATTTACGAGACTCTTCGGTAAGAACATGTATTCAAATTTCTTTCAAAACGTTTTTCAGAAAAAGTGAGCCAAGCTGATAACAGATGACGCCATCTTACCTGCATCAGACATCGATTCAAGGAAGAGATGTCTCTACTCCACAATCCGCAATGTTGATTGATACCAGATATGAAGTTTTCAATAGTATTTTCATATGCACCAAGATGACTTCTTGCGGGAGATTAAAACGCCGCGCATTGTAGCCTCTACACAGGGTTTGGATGTATATTCAATCTTTTTATTGATAATCATACTGTTGTATTCAAAAAAATCTTATGTCGTATAATAAGAAGTAAGAAATATGTGATGTTCAGTGCGGTTCGTACGAAAAGTACATGTTCACGTAAAAAAAAAAATAAAAAATTCACATTAGAACAGTGAGACGTGGTGGTAGATGTGGTGGTGGCGGTGGTGACATTTCTAAAAATTTTGAAAACTTTCAGGCCCAGAAATACCTTCTGCTGAAACTTAAAATCCTAGTAAAACTTACCGACAGACACAAAGAATACTTAAAATCCTAGTAAAACTTACCGACAGACACAAAGAATACTTAAAATCCTAGTAAAACTTACCGACAGACACAAAGAATACTTAAAATCCTAGTAAAACTTACCGACAGACACAAAGAATACTTAAAATCCTAGTAAAACTTACCGACAGACACAAAGAATACTTAAAATCCTAGTAAAACTTAACGACAGTCACAAAGAATTTATCCTATGACACATTGTTGAACTTTTGAAGGAATTTGCATAATTTATTCATTTTTGTAGATGTAGACGACCCACCTCTTCCGACGTCACCACCATTACCACCACCACATCTACCACCACATCCACCACCACATCTACCACCACGTCTCGCTCCACCGCCGGCGACAGGCGTAGGGGTGGGGGACATGTTCCGCGCCAAGCGCGCAAGGGTGGGGGTAGATAGTGAGGGTGCCGAAGCCCGGGTGTTCCCTGTGATACCCCCCCCCTGTTTCCTGATATTCGAGAGAAATCCACTTTTCAGGCTACGTCTTGAATACCATCGAGAAAGACGCAGAAAAAATGTTTGAAGAAAACGTAATCTTTGTATGCTGTTCTAATGTGAATTTTTTATTTTTTTTTTTTACGTGAACATGTACTTTTCGTACGAACCGCACTGAACATCACATATTTCTTACTTCTTATTATACGACATAAGATTTTTTTGAATACAACAGTATGATTATCAATAAAAAGATTGAATATACATCCAAACCCTGTGTAGAGGCTACAATGCGCGGCGTTTTAATCTCCCGCAAGAAGTCATCTTGGTGCATATGAAAATACTATTGAAAACTTCATATCTGGTATCAATCAACATTGCGGATTGTGGAGTAGAGACATCTCTTCCTTGAATCGATGTCTGATGCAGGTAAGATGGCGTCATCTGTTATCAGCTTGGCTCACTTTTTCTGAAAAACGTTTTGAAAGAAATTTGAATACATGTTCTTACCGAAGAGTCTCGTAAATATGTCTTAGCATAATGAAAAGTTTCTGAATCAAGTGACGGGCAGGGGGGCGAATACTCCGTTTTCTCACCCAAGAAATGCTGTTAAAAACGGGTTTTAAACATTGCGACTTATGTGATTTTAACATTCCTGCATACATTTCAAACGACCTGAGTGACTGGCTCAGTTACAATTTCACTAGAAGAATCATTGTCATAAAATTGATCGAGTGACTGGATTGCCAGGAGCCCGCTATACTCTGCTTTGATTCAAAATTGCAGTAGAATCTTAAATACAACAGCACTGGATTGGACTGTTCTATGCATCAAAGGAATAATGGTTTGAAAGTTTTTAAACATAAAATATTTGCAGCAAAAAATGTATTGGAATTGAATGGAAAATTTTCTAATATATTAGAGTAATTGCTTAAGCACAACTAAAGTTGCAATCTTCATTTTTTCTCTAGACATAAACATTGCAGAACCTTTAGGTTCAATAACAGCGGTAAGTAGCATATTTGAGATTTCACTCATAAATAAAAAATTGCAATTTTTGCGTTTTATTATTATAAAAATAAAATTATTATACCTAAATCACCACCCCAAAGTGTCCATAGGCCTAAATTTTGACTGAAAATGAGAAAAAATCAGAAATTAACCCATAAAGTGATTGCATCCGTTTTTTAATTGTGTATAGTTCAGTACAAAATTACTACATTCTTGGTAGTATATTATATGATAGTAAATTTTGAAATTTCTCCGATGGCAGACACTTTCTTATGAAACCCCAACTTTTCGGAATTGTAGAATGTATTCATACTGATTGCTCATTGTAAATATTTGTATTTTTTATAAGACACGGTTGTTTAGACATTTTAATTTTTATGCATACAACCCAACGGCAGAAGTGTCGGAAATTGTGTTTCTTGCAGTTTTGCAAACTGAAAAAGGTGTTTTATGATACTTTCGATGGCAATGTTTTTTGTTTAGTTCCTTAGTTAAAAACAGCTACAGTCGATAAGTCCTTAGTAAGGTAAAGTTGATACGTTATGTTCATATGTAATACCCGTGCCTCGAGAATACACTTTCCTTCTATCATTCAGCATAGAACGCATAATTATAATTCCTTGGTATCATACGCTTATTCCTTGGGTATTTACTATTGAATGCAACATTTACTTCCTATAACACGGCATTCTGGTTGGCGACAATATTTTTCGTTTAAATGATATGTAATAATTTTTATAATAATTATATAATTAAATTCTTTCTTAAATCTTTTATCCAAAATAAGAGACGCACACTGGGGGTAGAGTTGATAAGCACTTGATAGAATTGGTTTGCTCTGTCCAGCGGCGAGGGTGGAAGCGTGGATTTTGTTCGATGGTGGACGAACGGTGCATTCAGCTTTGAAGCTATCATTAGTCATTCACAGTAAACCAATTGCAATGTGTAATATTAGAAACAAAAGCGGAATGTTTGCAGTGTTACGAAAAAAAATTCAATTATTATCTGCGATAAGTGTGCTATGAGGCCATTCTCTTGAAGCTTTTCACACAACTATGCAAGAAATAAACGGCAATAATCAACTCTTCGCTGGAGCTGTTTTACTACTATCTGTTCCGATAGACATACCTGACATTTCTCACTCCACTTATGTTGATGAGAATAATGTATGTTTGAAACAATCATTTTTATGGAAATACATTGAAACACTTCGATTGACTATAAATATGCGATTTACATAATGATTCGATGGAACAAGTATTTTCAAAACCATTACTGAATATTGGAAACGCTACAATCAGACAACATCAAAATACGCAATGTATCCAATTGACAGAAAACTTCTGCACTATTGTTCATTCAAAAAATGAACTCATTGATTGTATTGTATGTAGTAAGTTAATAATGGTTGATTCTAATCTGAAATATGAGGTATCTCAATATAATATATAATTTTTATCTAAAATTTGAAGTAAAAAATTTGAATGATGGGATCTTTCTTGTCTTCATCCAATATTCAAACACATATTCTAAAATGCACCATGTCGCCGCACTTACGTGTTTGGTGTATTTCTTTGTTGATTTGTATGCATGAAAATTGAATAGAGTTCAATCTCATAAAATATTTTTTCTGTTTGCGCCCTCTATCAACCGAAACATCTGGTCGCGGGGGGTGGGGTGAGGGGGGCCCCCGCCTCAAGGCCTGCGAGCCCGTTATCATCTTGTCTAGCTTTTTCTGAAAAACGTTTCGAATCAGAATGAATAAATACCGAAGAGGCTCGTATTGGAGGCAGTTTTGAGAAAATCTTGTTTTTGTTTGTAAATAGCACATATTGCACGCCATATTTCGCGAAATCTACTAAAATTTTCAATAATATGTTCCTGTCCTTCGTGAAAGAACTCGCTATCTTATTTTGGGCGGAGGTAACAGAGGTGGGAATAGGCGTGAGGGTTCCATCCAACTTTAAAATTCCCAATATCTTCATTATTTTTGGTGCAAACCCTGCTGGAACAATCTGGTATAAACGGTTTCGGATAGTTCCAATTTTTTTCACTGTTGTGATGCTGCCAACATCACGTGTATTTGGCTGTTCTGGCACTCGTCTCTTAGCATATTCAACTGGTTTTCTGCGAATGAATTCGAAACTTGCTTATACGAATAGACACCTATCTCTGCTCTCAAAATCTGTCGCGCGCACAATAATATCTCGCGTACCCCGAATGCTTCCACTATCTCTTCCGGTGCTCCAATTAGAATGTCCGCTGGACCGCCGAATGCTTCCACTATCTCTTCCGGTGCACCAATTAGAATGTCCGCTGGACCGGCGTATGCTTCCACTATCTCTTCCGGTGCTCGAGCGATATCAATGGCATCCTGTTTTCCTAATTATAACTTCCGGCTGTGGTCGACTGCTGTTCTTATCACTATCGCTTGGGGGAGTGATGAATGGCTTCTGCGCATGCGCACTGCACGTGCTGGATGTGATAGTGTGAGATAACATAGGGTTTAAAACTCCATGTCCACAGAGCTCTGCCATTAGTCTGACATTTGCTCTTGAAGCGTGCGGACCTTCTTGTGTACTGCTATTTGAGTGTTGACGTCGTGTTAGTCACGTGTGATTCAACTCTGTCTTGTGTACTGCTATTTGAGTGTTAGTCACGTGTGATTGTTAGCATTCAGTGATTTGAGATGAAGAAATTTCTGTTAAATCGGCACATTCGTGACGAAAGTGAGTCTCATGCAGGTCGACAAGCGGAAGTGTCTTCTCCGCAGCGTGAGGATGGTAAAATAAATTTCTTTTAATAGGAGTGGTTAGTGATGTGTTGTATGATTATCATTTTTATGTGTGTTTTGATGAATTCTATAGATGTCCCGTTTCTATTCAATCATCGCGACGAGAGTGAGTCTCATGCAGGTCGACAAGCGGAAGTGTCTTCTCCGCAGCGTGAGGATGGTAAAATAAATTTCTTTTAATAGGAGTGGTTAGTGATGTGTTGAATGATTATCATTTATGTGTGTGTGTTTTGTTTGATTCTATAGATTGTCCGTACCAACAACAACAACGAGACATTGCAAACGCTCCCCAATGGACGGACGTCGTTCAGTCTTTAAACGCCCGTGTATTTCGAGGTGTCATTTTGAATCCTCCTCCCCCACATGACATTGCGGATCCGGTCGAGTTTCTCAACCGTTGTCGTGTTCCCTTCCATCGTAAGATGTTTGAAGAGCTCAACAACACTCTCGGCCGATCTAATTTCAAAATTTTCGCGCAACTCGAGTGTCAGTTTTTAATTGAGAAAGAGAACGTCGAGACGCACGAAATTGTAGGGGTGCTGCAGCCTATCTTTCTTTCGGCACGAACGGCTGTGTTAACACAAGCGGATGACATTTCGGAATTTTTCCTTTCTCATATAGCACAACCTATAAATTCCAAATTCGACGAGTTTTCCGAGAGAGATTCCGGGAAATCGTTGGCCTCTATCGTCGCTCTTCATGTTTCGGCTCACTTGTTTGAACCTATCGCTCATTCTGCCTCATCTTATCTTCCTCTTCCGGCATCCATCGCGAGACGTCATGGTGTGATCAACGTGCAAAATCGAGACGAGAAATGTTTCCTGTGGGCGGTGGCTTCGGCTCTTTTTCATAAACGTCAGCCCCCACACATCAAAATTATGCATTCATATCGTACCAGTATCTATCAAACCCTTTTCGATGAATTGGAAACCAGTCTCGATTTGCGCGGCATCTCCTGGCCCCTGCCCGTTCACGAGATCAAACGTTTCGAACGTCAAAATTCTACCTTTTCATTCAATGTTTTCACGTTAGAGTATGATTCGGCCAACAAAACTTGGAAAATCGTAGGTCCTGTACACTTTTCGGGGTCGAAGAAAGAGAACCATTTCAATTTCTTGTTGATTCATGGCGATGGCGGACAGTCCCATTACGTTTGGATCAAAAATTTAAGTAGACTGATTCGGTCTCAACATACGGCTTACAACCATAGGATTTTCGTTTGCGACAGATGTTTGAATGTGTTTTACTCGCAAGCGCATCTCGAGGCTCACGAAATTGATTGTCGATCCGTGGGGTCCCCCGCACGTTTGATCCTTCCGTCGGAGACGAGCAAAGAGGAGGAGCGCTTCATGCAATTTCAGCACATCGAAAGACAACAACGATGCCCGATCGCGGTTTATGTTGACTTCGAAGCGCTCACGGTCCCCATGTCTTCATGTGAGCCGTCGTTGAATGGATCCTTCCTTCAACCATATCAAATTCACAAACCCTTTTCGGCCGCGCTTCAAGTGGTGTGCTCGTTTGATGAGTCGCGAAATCAACTGGTCAACTTTCACGGTCCCGACGTCGCGATACAATTATTAGCATTCTTAGAAGGTCTCGCGAAAGATTATGAGCAACTTTTGAGTCATCCTTCTCCCCTCGTGATGAACAACGAAAACGAGGCGTCTTTTCAAAATTCCGATATATGCCACATATGCAAAGGACCTTTTCTTCCAAATTCCGTTCGCGTCAGGGACCACGATCATTTTTCGGGTGTCTTTCGCGGCGCGGCTCATCAAGCGTGCAACGTCAACTTTCCCGCACCAAAGTTCATCCCCGTCGTCATGCACAACGGGAGCGGTTACGATTGGCATTTTCTCCTTCAGGCCTGGGGCGAAAAGAACTGTATGAACAACGACGGGCTGCGCGTGGTTCCACACAATCACGAGAGATTCGTGGCGATTTCCCAGAGAATCGGGAAAGTGGAACTACGCTTTTTAGATTCATTGAAATTTTTAGGTGCATCGCTCGACTCTTTAAGTCGATCGCTCGATTCGGCCGATTTGAAGTTCACCCGTGCAGCCTTTCCCGACGATCGCCTTTTCGAGTTGGCCAGAAGGAAGGGGGTGTTTCCCTACGATTATGTCAATGACATGTCCAAATTGGACGACACGAGGTTACCGTCGCCCGAGGCCTTTTACAGTCGCCTCACAGACACACCCGTGTCGGACTCGGAGTACGCGCACGCGCAGGCCGTGTGGGACGCGTTCTCTATTCAAAATTTGCTGCAGTACGCCGATTTGTACTTGAAAGTCGACGTGCTGTTAGAAACCGACACGATGGAAACCTTTCGAAATTTGTGTTTGGAGGTGTATGGGCTCGATCCTCTCTTTTACTACACCGCTCCCGGGCTTTCGTGGGACGCCATGTTGAAAACCACCGGCGTTCGACTAGAGCTACTCACAGACATCGACATGGTTCTCTTTTTCGAACGGGGCATCCGGGGGGGACTCGTGCAAGTGATCGGTCGTCACGCTGAGGCCAATCACCCCTTTGCGGGTGAACGCTTCCGGCCAAGCGATAAGGCATCTTATCTCGCCTACGTCGACGCAAATAACTTATATGGTTTCTCGATGTCACATCCGCTTCCGGTGGGCGACTTCCGGTGGATGCCGGAAACCGACATCGAGCGGTTGAACATCGCAGAGGCGGCTGCGGAAGTCGACCGGGGATACGTTTTGGAGGTCGACCTCGACTATCCTGACGCCATCCACGATCGCTTGAGCGATTTGCCGCCCTGTCCGGAAACCCGCGTCCCCCCCGACTCGAAGAGCAGGCAAGCCAAGTTGCTAGCGACGCTGCTCCCCAAGCGTCGTTACATCATTCACATTCGAAATTTAGTTCAGGCCCTCGAGTTGGGAGTGCAACTCACGAAAATTCACCGCGTTCTCTCTTTTTCGCAACGACCTTGGCTTGCCACGTACATGGACCTGAACAACGCACGTCGACAGCGCGCGTCCTCCGATTTCGAGGATAAATTTTTCAAACTCATGAACAATTCAATTTACGGCAAGTCGATGGAGGACGTGCGCAACCACCGACGCATTTATCTCGTGAACAAGTGGGAGGGGAGGTGCGGGGCCAGACGTCTCATCGCCGATCCCGCTTTCGTGCGTAGTCACCACGTGAATGGCGATCTCATGACTATCGAGTTGCGAAAAACGGAGGTGAAGTTCACAAAGCCCATCTATTTGGGGTTTTGTATATTAGAAATTTCGAAGCATAGAATGTATGACTTTTTTTATAATTACTGTCAAAAACATCTTTGTGATCTTCACCTTCTCTACATGGATACCGATTCATTCATTCTTTCTACTTCCACGAGTGTGTACGCTGAGATGAATCGGCATCCATCCTGGTTTGATACATCCTGTTTCGCTCCCGATAACGCATTTGGCGTGACACCTCGCAATAAAAAGGTCTTAGGGTTGTTTAAGGACGAATGCGGAAGTGATCCCCTGCTCGGCTATGTAGGTTTACGTCCAAAAATGTACTCCATCGAAACCCGATCTCGGGCATGTTCTTCTCGGGCGAAGGGAGTACAACGTTCGGTCGTCAAACGCTATAAATTTCAAAATTATTTGGACTGTTTATTTCGAAACGAAAATAGAATCGACAAACAATGTACTATTCGGTCCAAATCCCATATCAATTATTCATTTGTTCAAAACAAGCGTTCGTTGTCCGTGTCCGACGACAAACGCTATTGGATTGATAAATTTACAAGTCTGCCATGGGGTCATTTCCGCATCCTGCGTACGCGTCCGTCCGTTTCTTCTTCTTCTTCTTCAGCGTGCACGCTCGTCCCTGCAGGCGGGGTTCAGTTAGACTAGCATTCATTTTTATTTATTTTATGATTTGTTATTTATTTTATGATTTGGTATTTATTTTATGATTTTTGTTAACACTTTTAGTAGTATTTTTCAATTTTTTATATATTTTATGATTAGACACTTTTAGTAGTATTTTTCAATTTTTTATATATTTTATGGTTAGACTCTTTTAGTAGGTGGGAGATTTATGATGAATCACTTTCAACTAGTAGTAGGGGGAGCGTTTGCAAACACGTTGAGACAGGTCTCAACACGTTGAGACAGGTCTCAACACTCGTCCATCGCCTGTCGCCATGGAACAAACTCACTTAGACGAAGAAGCGGTGGTGAATTGGAACAGCCTCCGCGACGTTGCACCGTCATCGCCTACAACAACAGTCTTCAGCGCCCCTACTACGCTGCAGTCTATCGCTCGACCGTTGATGTGTGCTGACCGACGCTGTCACGAGGAAGAATCATCAGATGTCGAAGAAGATAAGGAAAAAACTCTTCACACGTGATTGGCTGTCACGAGAAAGTGGTATGGGATGCGGTGACCTCCTGTGAAGCTGATGACCGTGCGCTATTGCGCCATCCAGAAAGCTTTGAACGCTCCCTCAGCGTGCCCCCATCCCCCTGGACAGTGCACACAAATCATACGGGGCGGAAGGAGTTGGTAAAAGAAGATCCCCCCAACCGGAGGAGTTTATTCTCACGACGCTGAAGCGTTAGCTGTCCTTGACTCGACCACTTCCTTCACCGGTCGGCACTGCGACAGCGCTCGCGTTCGTCAATCCATCCAGACGCTGTGTTGGCCGTTCGAAAATATGGCACCGGCCTCCAGTCCACAGTGACGAAGATTGACGCCCATCTACGTCAGCACAGACTCGAGTTTGTACTCGTTTTGACAATCTAGCCTATGTACAGAGGGTTATAAAGCGTAGTATAACAATATGAAAATACAACTGTATGCAGGATCTAAGAATGATGTGCTATTTATAAAAATTATGTAAAAACTCATTTTAAGTTCTTCATAGATTAGATATAACACTAAATATATACAGTATGTAATGAAAAATGTTCAAACATGTGTGAATTTCTCCATAAAAATATCTAAGCATGCAAATGTTTTGAAATGTTATGTAAGAAAATTTGAAAGGTCTATGAAACTTCAATGAAAACATGCAATTACAAACACAACCTCTCTTTGCAAAGGATATGTAATATAAAAGAAATAATGATATTTTCTATGTTTTTTAAAGTAAACACATCATTTGGAGAAATTTAATAGAAACGATCGTTAAAACAATAAAACTGATTGTGAAATGTATGTAAGAAAATAATTTTATAATTCTTTTGTTTTCAATAAATCAAAAAACATTCTTTCAATTGTACTGATTTTTCAATTTATTTTTTCCCTGTCACCGCCATTTAGGACTTCCTTTTTTTTCTATTATAAAAGTCTTTTCAGCGGGGGAGCGAGCGTCAGCGCTCTCGACTCGAGAGAGAGAGAGAGACGCGCGGCTGGCTATCTTATATAGAGTGCATTCAAAATGCGCGCCCCGACGCACAGCGCCATCTCCTCTCGTTCTCCGAATCGCTCATAGAGGGCGCGCGCGTGTAGTATCTCTATAGCGCTAATGAGTGGGCGAACAGAGCAGCCAGCGCCCGCCGCTATCTTATCAGCCACCCGCAGCGTCGCCAGCGCGCGCCCTCAGCGCCCCCTTCCCCCCGCTATCTTATCTACTTCCGCAGCGTGCACCCTCAGCGGCCCCCGCCCTTATCAGCATCCGCAGCGCGCGCCCTCCCGACCGCGTGTAATATCTGTACCCCAAAGCAGGCAGCTTGACTCGAGGTGTCACCGTAGCTCAGAGCCAAAGTGCTGGTCGCCTCAGGGGAATTGAGGCTGGTTCGAATCCACTTCAAGGAGGAGCATTTTTGAAACATATACACACACACACACGCTTCCACAATTCACCACCAGAGCGCAGACACATACGCTTCCACAATTCACCACCAGAGTGCGCGCACGCTTCCACACTTCGCCACCAGAGGTCGCAAGGGGTGGGTGGAGAGGGGTCATTGACCCCGGTCGGTGGGGGCATTATAATGGGCCGTTTGTTGACATCGGGTGGGCGGAGGAGGGGGAGGGGGGGATTATAATGAGTGGCGCCGGTTGTTTACATCGGGTGGGCGGAGGAGGGGGTGGGGGGTTGTTGACATTCGGCTGGGCATTATAATGGGTGGCGCCGGTTGTTTACATCGGGCGGGGTGGGGGAAGGGGTGGTGGGTTGTTGACATCCACTGTTGGGCGCTGGACCGGAAGTAGATAAGATAAGCTGATAAGAGCTGATAAGATAAGCACTTCCTGCCATTATAATTGGTGGCGCCGGTTGTTTACACCGGATGTGGGGGGCGGGGACAGGAAGTAGATAAGATAAGCTGATAAGATAAGCACTTCCTGGCCCAGAACCGCTATATCCCCCCTACTAAAACGAAATGAAAATATCGTATGTTGCTTACGGGTACATAGCGTCATGTAATCGCGATACTTGTTTTAGGTCTCCATTTACTCTCCATTTTCAGGTGTCCAGAACAGTAATAATATCTAAGCGATTCACTCAAACCGAAAGTGTGGAAAGCATTTAACATTATGAATTGAATTGAATTTCCCTTATTTTACGTGGCGAGACTCGGGCCATCAGGCCCGCTCTTCCGTCTGACCACGCAAATTTCGCTACGCTCCTCCTCTCATCAACTAGTAGAGAAAGGAGGTATTTCTAGGGCGAGAAACAGGCGATTTGAATTTAGCTCAGAGGCGTCATTTAGGCTTGAGGATCTTTTGCATGCAAGTAAATCTACTAACATGGGACAGCCGGCTTTACTTCCCCTCCGAAGGAAGGCGTACGAAGGATTTTCTCGCCCTTAAAAATCCACGGCTTCGATCGGGTCGAATCCGCGAACTTGGGCACAATAGTCCGGTACGCTAACCGTTACACCATCGCCGCCGCCATATTACGCACGATATTCTCGTTTCTGTAATTACGAGCACTAAGCTAAACGAAATAGAACGGAGTTCAGTTTAATATTTTGCAGAGAAATATAGACATATCCTCAGTGCTACTCTCTGATCTTACAAACACATAATATATTAAATGAAAGAAAATTAAATAAAGGGATCTTGGTTATAGTTTGGGATTCAGCGTATTGCAGATGCCATTAGTGGTCCCATCGCAAGAGAATACGTAAGTCATGTTTGCGTAATTACTTAGGACTACGATTACCCTCACAAGAAGGTAGGAATTGCGTCACATAAAAATAGTCCTTATCGGAGTAACTGTCTTAAAGAAAAGAATTCTTCACCGGTTTCTTAAGGATAGACCTGAGAATATTCTCATAGGATTCTCTCTTCCTCTTAGCTAAAATTTATTCAAGAAAATAACATGTACAGATATCTTACACTTCTACATGATTACATAAAAGAGTCACAGTTTAGAATTTAGAGAATCCTTCAAATGTATTTTATCGCCATTTTAATAACGCTTTTTCTGAATACTCTTTTTGTGTAGAATCTGGTGAAAACCTCAATGAAGGATTCAAACCGGCATGTCATATTCACAAAAGTATTTTCCATTTCATCAGTTTTACAGTATATTCTTGACCAAGCTAGCATGTTCAAAAACAATTAAAACCTCTTTTTTTAAACGTTGACCTTTATCCTGCATATCACGCGCACCCTCCGTCAAAGACTCCAAACAAACCCAACTATATAGAAACTTCCATAGCAAATTTACTTCACCCTCCCGACCTTGTGTACCTTCTCATAAACTCAGAGATTATACGAGAACACTTCCCCCAGAGGACGCTAATATTTGCCGATTGCCGTAGGTAAGAGGGGAGAGGGAAAGCACGGTATAGTCACGGAGCTCCTTATCGGATTATACAAAATAAAGACTGGAACAAACAATGGCGTATAGGTCGCGAAAATGTACTCATCGCACAATCAACAAGTTAAGAAAGGAACACAAGGTCATAAAAAATACACATCAATGGATAACACTCTAAAACATTGCGATATAAGTCAATGATGAAATGTAATGATTTACCCGTATTCATTCAAATTTGCTAACATTCATATGTAATTGTGAAGTGAGGTTTTTCATAATATATTTGAACTCACGGATCAACAAACAAAATTGAATGATCCTAAAAAAACAATGCAATGTTTTGAGAACTCGGTATTTGAATACATTTCAAAAAAACAAACATAATATTACGAGAAACGCTTCCACCATTTGCTAATTCAATTTCACGTACTACTCTGTTACATGGAGTATTAAGACACTTGTCTAAGCCAAAGTGATTTTTTTAAAATCTTAATCGCGTGTTATGTGTTATGTAAAGATACAAGTTTCACATTTCGACTCGCACATTAACATCCACATCTCGTCAGCGTGTGTGCTCCTTCATACACGTTCCCACACCCAAGCGCACGCATTCACTGCCGCCTGGATTCCCGTCCAGAACCAGCAGCCCATCGAGGCGGCGCCGTCAGCTGTCAACGCCCACGGCCGCCTGGCCGCCGGAGACAAAAGAGCGGCGGGAGAAAATTTCCACCTCGCACGCATTGTGAACCACTCGAGCGGCGGAACGGAATGCGATCTCCGTAGGTTACTCCCATTGCACAAGCACGCGAGCCACCGCCGCCACTGCCCCCGACACATTCGACTTGTTTAATGCGCAACGTGTAAGTTCCGAGGCCAGCCACGCCGGCCGGCCGACAGCCGCTGTATGGGCGAACAGGTCGGGGCGGGGCGGGGCGCACCGCCCCTAGAACGAGCCCGTCGCTCAGGAATTCCTGGGGAGTGTTCGGAACGTTCGTTTCCCGTTTAAAAAAAAGACGCGGTCGTTCACGTACGATGCAACCATTTGTCGTTCCTTGATCGAGGTTTTGCATGCAGCCGGTGCGTTAGCGAAAGACCGCGCCTGAGCAATAGGTTCTGCATGCAAAGCGGTTTCGGAAGCATGTTACGAGAATACGAACTCTCACACGAGTAGATTTCTGGTCTGAATCTCGCCAGACCGTGACGTTACATTTCATACGCTTTTTCGAAAATATGTTTAAAGTGACGTCAACCTAAAACATAGCTTTTATCCAGAAACACAAACACTGTGTCCGCTCCTACACACAATACGCTCCTACACTCAGTACATTAAATATTTAATTAACAATACGTTCCACAATTGAGAAATATAGATGCATTCAATTAGTGAAACACTGTCTATCACCTCTTGCAACTGACGAAAACAGCATAATTTTTGTCTCGCTTTCCACGAAGTATTTCTTAACCAGCGGCGTAATAATTTGTTTCGGACGTTGATACATGATAATTACAGCGAATTTTAACCACGAAAAAATAATGAGCGGTAAATGCTTTTAAGATAAAATAAGAAATTTAGGAAGGACGTTTAAATACTCAATGATGCCTCGTCGATAACCCACAGGAAACGAGATTGCGAAAGAATGTGTCAATCTAGAAAGCGAAAAGGATGGCTGTAATATCCTCGCACTTTTAATGGAATTCTTTACAGCAAAAGCCATCATGCTTTCAACATTAATAACTTCCTTAAGAAAGACTGAAAATGCAAAATTGTTGCAGTAATTTTTCCATTCACGACAAATCATAGTTCAGTACAGTGAATCAGTTACAAAACGAAATTCAACGGCCACTTAAGATTTGAATAAAAATTGAGAAAGTTCAACCACTGATGTAAAGATTAAATCAGATCAATTCCTAGCAATCAGTTCCTCATCAGTTAATTACTAGCAACAAGTGCATCACTTGTTACAGATGTTCCTGAAAATTCGCTTCTTATTTATAAACATCATACTAATTTCCCCTGGACACAATGGAATTAATAATATCTCTGAATGACGCCCACTAGCTGGAAGTGAACAGTAGGCGGTAGGTGTGAATATTTAAAAGCTAATCGCCTTTACAAATCCCCCAAGATGTTCCGGAAGGGTCTTCGTCCCCTGTATCCCTTCCACGCCCACAACCCTTCGCCTCAACCGCCACGGTGTGCTAATTACGCGAGTCAGTCGTCAAGTTTCGCGCCGCAGGAGAGCGCTGCGGTCGGCGGGGCGGGGGAAGGGCGGAACCCGCACCTCGGGGTGGGGGCGGGGACGAGGGCGAGATCGTGCTGAACGCCTCGGAACCCCAAGGGCTCCAGAGACACGCGCCGAAGAGAGCAAGAGCTCCCCAGCACAAACAAAGGCCCTCAGGGCCACGGGGGCTGGCATCGCCCCGCTGCCCTTCACCAAGGCAGCCCTTGTCGCTCCCGCCGCAGCAGGCAGGGCCGCAGGGCGACGCCGCCTGCACTCACCAAAGGCGGCTCCACACATGCGGCATTCGCCGACCAGCGAGCTCCTGCTCACCCACGCCCGAACAGCTGATGTGTTCGGCGAATACTCGCTCACTTTGATATGTCCTAATGACCGATACGCGGTAGGTAGGGCGAATAACGAACGTTCGGCGCTCGGCGAATCGCAAGAAACCCGTCCACACTTCTTGGGATTCGCCGAATGCCGCACGTGGGGAGTCACCTTTTGGCGCCGTACCCACACATTGACACATCTCTGACATGCTCACATACCTCCATTCTGTTTTACGTTACTAATCATTGATTGTGGTTTTAAAAGGCACAAATTTTCGTATTTATTACTAAACAAATACTAAATTCGTGATCAAAGACAGGAGAGGATCAACAGATTAAGCACGTTAGTACTCTGGCCCAATATTTTAAAAAACATATTCGCTAATAAATATGTAGTAATTTTGCACATTGCACATTATAGTCTATTTTCGTATTCATTTTCAATACGTATGTCCAATTTTTCATTTTTGTTATTAGAGGGCGCCAGAATATTTCATCATTATTAAAGGGGCCCACAGTTTGTCGTTACTCAGAGCCCCTCAAAATATAAATCAAGGCCTGAATCTGTACTCTTAAAATAAGACAGTTGAAAAAAAAGAGACAGAAATGAAATATGAAAAAATGGATATTTTATCGCCTTTAACTCCGATTTAAAAAAAATGAAAAGTCACGACACGTGTTCAAGTTATTGTGAATGGAGGAAAAAACATTTTCTCACGAAGGAGGCACCATCTGGTACTGCGCTGTTCCACAGACTTACAGCGTCCACCATTCTTAAGAGCATTTCTTCACACAAGGGGATCACACTTGATAAAACGAGACTCATCCGCCAAACATCACAACATTCTCACCCCATTCTCTACCCAGCTGTCACGTCCTCAAGGGACACTCACCACCCCCCGCCAGTAGCATTGGCTCTCCCGCACCCTACGTTTTCATACGCCCACCCTCTTCGTCCTCACTGCCCCCAATACTTTCATCCCCGTCTCCGAGACACTGACAACCTCAGCCCCCCCCCCCCCCCCGGTGTTTCTGTTGCTCCGTGCTCCACTCTCCGCCCTCGCTCGCCCTCCCCCGCGAGGCGTAATGAGTGTGCTTACTCTCGCAGGGCGCATGCGTCATCCCCGGCGGAGGCGTGCCACGCGAGGCCCCGGTCGACGACGTCGCCCCCCCCCCCCCCCCGCCCGCCAGAAGTTCCCAACTCCGATTTCGTGTGCGTCGAAAGTTATTCAGAAATACACTCAAACTCAAGCTCGTAACAGTTAATGTTCTCATGACTGAAACTTCCTGCAGCAAACCTCCGGGAGCAAACAGCGCACAGCGCATTCACGGCGCTGTATCGCACTACCCGATGCTCGAGTCCCACGCTGTCTTACTTCGCTGACCTATGACTGCATTTCTCATTTACGTTGTTGAATGAACGTTTGACTTCTCATGGCCGCCGCCCATCCGACTGCTTTCTCACATGCATACTGGTCTTACCCTTTGCCCCCGCCGCTCGCCGCGGCGATGTAGAATCTCTTTGATAGGGGGCTGTTACACGTCAGAATAACAGGTTTTAACGGAGGGCGGCACCCAAGAATGGGAACGGGGAGTAGAGGCTATCACGATAATGTTGCCGTGAGTGGTGTTTATTATTAAAAGCAATGGGAGTAGTGAAGTGATTTCACGAAACATATCACTGATGCAACAGCAAAAACGTACACTGGGTAGACTTTCATTCGTCGGACATTTACCGTTTCGAAATTTAACCTATACTGAATATATTTTGCACACAAATTAACTCCATACATATTTAGAAATATGTACAGTGAACAAACAGTACCGTGTGATTTAAAATGCCATAAAGCGGTGTTTCGGAATTTAAAAAAATTACAAGATAGCCGTGAATACCAAAAAAATATTTTGAAGCAGATTTTTCAATTGGACAACTACGTAGATGACTTCAATTGAACACTCCTCTACATCCACAGGTAACTCAGCATAAATGTTACAAACTTCTAGGATTTGTAGGAGGGGGGGCGAAATATCTATATTATTCTATTAATATATAGTGGTAAATTGCATATGACACAATTATAAACATGTAACATTTGCCCCCGAATGATGTGCAACCGAGTATGACAAGAGGCTCCGCAGATACATTAAATCTTGACGGCAACAAAACGCGACCTGCGGACCATATATGCATAAAGGGTTGCAAAAAATCGGCGCAAAATGTCATATGTGTAACTCCGTTCTACGAAATTTCTCACTAAATGCTCATAGCACAGTCATTATATTCGACCGCTTTACATGACCCAGCAGTTCGTAATATTTATAATGAGGCTCACAGTACATTCCAACAATTCTCCTCTTAGGACTTATCATTCTTCACACTCCGCAGCCTCCACTAACACCATGGAAAGAAAGCTATAAAATAGCTATTGGAAAAATACTGTGTAATACGCAATTAAAGACAAATACAATTTTCTTCACGGCGAGCATAAATAAAATTTGATTTCCAACATTTTTCATTTTTTCTCAAAACACAAACTATCAACATCCAGGACATCACCCCATTACATGAACACTTAAATTTCACTTCATTAAAACCCTACATGAAACATTCAAATTGATTTCACAGTAAACCCTTCAGCACGCCTCCCATTAAACCCCAGCCAGCACCCATTCTCCGAGTTATAAAGGAAGGAGAAAAGAGATTAACACCACCACGTTTTCACAAGAACCACCCTTTTACCGCGGGATGAATACGCATCGCTGTAAACGAGTGTTTCATTGTGTCGGCAGCGCCTCTTACGACGGCGACGCTAGAAAGCCGCGGGCGGCCGGGCGTCTTGGCGGCGGACGCGGGAAGAAGGCACTCCACGCCGTCGAGGACTCCTCGCCAAGGCCGCGCCGACCCACGCAGTGGGCCGAAACGACGTCTGCGCGCCATATTGTCTTCCACCTCTGAGAAATATTATCAAATTATAAAATGTACGATTATGTGAAGAGGAGATGGAAGGATCACCTTGGCTTGTTTAATCAATAATTATCAAAACTAAGTTGAGGGAGCCCAGCAACTTTTCAGAACCAAGTTAGTTAACTCACGGAGTTTAAATATTCTATTACGAAATTAATACGCGCAAAGGTACCTTTAAAACTTATCTACCTTTATCCGCCAGAACGATCGTACCAATTATACTCAAAACTAAAATGGCGTTAGTTGAAATATTTTTTGTCGAGTCCTCTTCATTATTTATCTAACACCGTTCCGAGAGATATTAAACTGCCTTATAGAGATGTGTGTACGTGAATTTAAATAACGAAAAAGAGGAAATAAATTTTAATTTTAAAACTGTATTTTCTTATTCGAGTCGTTCCGCTAATATCGAGTGATATTAAACTGCCTTATAGAGATGTGCAAGTAAATTTAAATAATGAAAATAAAGAATCATATTTTAATCTTGAAAATGTTTTTTTCTTATTCGAATGGTTCCGCTCATTTGGGCCCAGTGAGCGCCACATCACAATGGTAATATACTCACAAGTCTCCTCCGCGTCTCGGGGCGTGGCGCGGAGCGACGCAGCGTCGCATGGAGGAGGGGCGGCTTACGGAGGCTCGTAAACAAATGCGGTTTCTCCGGCGGGAAAGGAAGCGCAGAGAAAGAGTGTCTTACATGTGACGCCGCTTTTCGCTTTCGTTGCGCGCGGGTGCGGGTGCGGGCGCGAGGTCGCGGCCGAAATTTCCCAGAGGATGCGCTCGGAAAAGCGGCGAAGTTTCCCCCGCGCTCCCAGTGGGCGAATACGCCCAGAGATAGAGCGCGGTTGTTTCCGGAAGACGTTTATGGGAGCTTTGAGATACTTCGGTGATCGATGTGT
This sequence comes from Gryllus longicercus, assembly GCA_038098605.1. NCBI lineage: Eukaryota > Metazoa > Arthropoda > Insecta > Orthoptera > Gryllidae > Gryllus > Gryllus longicercus. The sequence goes on along the minus strand of JAZDUA010000015.1, from coordinate 4,731,369 downwards.
AGCAAAAGTTACAGGGACAAGTTGCTTCTTTGGAGATCGAAGATTGCATTATCTTTAAGGTTCGGTTCTAGAGAAAATGTTTGCCATACAAATACCGACTCTTGTCATCATCTAATCCTTGCTACTGTGATTACCATTTGAGCTAGGGTATTTCAATCTGAAGAATAAAATTATATTTGTGTATTAAAGGGCGAGTGTCGCCGTAATTGCTTAAATTTTAAATGATATTTTAAATATTAAATAATTTAATAAGAGGCAAATGTGTTTATAATCATAGCAGAGAAACGATTGAGTGTAATGATATAGCTCTTGCACATTCGGTACTCATGTGAAATGGCAACAGAAACATTGATATTATACTCGCCAAACATACAAACCATTACATTCTTAATGCTGGAGTTCAATTGTTTAGAAACTAACAAATTCTCCTCTGTCAGTATCACTTAATACTTCTGAATAATTCGCAATCTGACACACGATATATTACACATTGAAATGTCTTCAGTTGAACTTGAAATCTATCTTGGAAAAAAAAAAAGAAAAAAAAAGAAAAAGAAAAAACAACCTTTAAAGGAAAATTTCCCACAAGAACGGTTTGTTTCTTCCATCGATCACGCAACGTGGCGCTCTTCAGCACGTTCTCTGGCGAAATCCCAAGTTTCGTGAAAACCTCTGCTGTCGGCGTCTTTTTGCGCTCAGATTTCAAATCCGATTCGCTACGAGACTGTCACCCGTCGCCCATGCCAACCGAACGGTAGCGGAATTCAGAGAGACAGAAACTTTTTCAAAGGCGGACACCAGATAAGCAATACAAAAAGAAATGAATCAATTCGAAACTGTTTAGAAGTTACACATTTACCATCAAAACACTAAAAATACTCGTCAAATTGCACAGGAATGAAACCAATGAAAATCTAAAAGTTAATTCAAAGATTGCTAATATTCTTCATGTATGCTTGATTTTCTCACCTGTGCACGACAATTTTATTTTACGCGGTTATTAAGATACCGGCTATATTGTAGTCCGTGTATGTAGTGGCTTTCTGAAATATTTATATAATAGAAATATACGAAAATATACATTTTAAATTTAAATATTTAATTTCTTTTTGATACAATATTTTTGAAAGGGAAACCCATCCCATTTTTAACCCAATTCGTAATTAATTCGTAATTAATGTATCAAACTATCCAGTTAATATACAGCAAATTTTGCAGAGTAGTCAATAATTAAACTATGTCGACAAATAGCTAACAGTGGAGTTAACTCATACTCATTTATATACGCAAATCAAATGATGAATTTTCTTTAGAACAGATTTAGCACACGATATCCGAACAGCTTAAATGATTAGGCTTGGCGTATTTCTCTTATTTTTTTTACACGTCCTCTTTGGACACCACCGGTCTGAAAAGTCGGGCGAGTTTCTCCGCGGCGCAGCAGCTGCCGCGTGTCGCCCGCAGGGCCAACGACGACGCCAGACGCAACGACAACGCGACGCGACGCGACGCGCGATCTCCAAAATACGCCGTCGCCTCCGCCGTGGAAGAGAAGGGCGGCAAGTCCGGATGGAAAGAACGAAGCCCAAAAACGGTCGCGTAAAGCCGCTCTACGACCAGTTCTTTTCCCCGGCATCAAGAGCGACGGGAGGGGGGAGAACGAATCTTTTCCGTCCCGCCGGTCCCGCGGCGTCGCGTGCGTCGATTCGCCGGCGAAAAGCCGGCTGCGAGGCGGGCCACCGAAATATTATTTTGTGGACCGGAAACATATGGACGGGAAGCGCGGTTTTACACAGGCTGTTTCGGAATTTTTGACGCAGACGTGGGGCTTTCTCTTTTGTTTATTCAACGGCGTGAAACGAAAAAAAAAGCCGCTTTTGTATCGGGTAGATGGCTTGATGGAAAAAAGCAACAGTTTTACTGCTGAGAATAAAAGGTGATGCATTGTGGAAGAATGGAGAATATCGCTCGGTGAGTGAGCTCGCACACAACGCGGTCCGTTACGAAGAATAAACAAAATATATTTACTGTAAACTCTTAAAGAGTTCTCATGACAACAAAAATTGGAAAAGACAAATATTAAATTGAAACGTGACGCTAGCATGAGTATTCCATTCTTCTGATTAGCAGTATGGTATTATTAACACACTAATTAAAGGCGTGATAGCCCATCAATAGATGATGTGAATACCATAAAATCCTCCAGTAAACCTATAATGCTACGCCTCCAATAACGCTTATAGTACCAACAAATAAATCAACTTCTCCGTAAGAGACATCGTTATTAACTTTACGAGGCAAGCGGGCAATGTAGAAGACAATCTGTTCGAAGTGATGTATTATGATCACGATGTAGGAAGCGACTAGGCCAACCTTCCCCCTACGGCGCAAAAACCACAACGGGGGGAGCTTCCTGGGAGCGCCGATCGCCTTTAAGAGTATCTCTACCACTATGCGCGGCGCAGTGGCGCTGCGGGGGCGGCCGCCTCATCTATCAACCCGTCGCGCTTCCGCCCCGGGCGACGCCCTCGGGTGGGCGCGCGCCGCGCCGCCTCTCCCGGCGACGCCTCGAACGATGGACCGGATGAAGAGAAAATGGACAAAAATTTTCGAACAGGGAGAGAAAAACTGGAAATTATAATTCCAAGAACTGTTTAATCATGCTAACAACGTATCAGCGGCCAAATATTAACAGACAAATAATAATTAATACTTTATTCCAATGTAACATACCTTCAGATACTACACTTGTTTGGTAATTCATTACTACTCATATTACTCACATAATACTGACATTACTGTGATAACTTTGGAATAAAAAAATCTTTATCTCCGTATTAATATATTTAATTTATTTATTGAAAAATGTATTTAATACCGATGTAAACACGCAACCGAAACAAACTAAACAAACAAAATAAAACTGTTGGTTTAATCACTCAGACGTGCGAAACTTCATGTTTCTATGAATTACGCCTCACTAGGCCCCCTAGTTAACAAAATTTCTATGAAATGAAGAAGCACCTGTAGATTCGTAAACCGAGATGTTGAAGGTTCGTGTCCTGGCAGTAGCGTATTTTCGACTCCAGAAAATTAGGCAGATCGAAGGCAATCATCGCCTGGATGGGGAGTCTAAGCGGTCTCTCCAATCGTCAATTAGTGGCTTCCTGCGATGATTTCAGGCGGCTGCTACAGTGACGCTGGTGCCTTAATCTAGAGTATATATAATTGTTAAAAATGAAACACTTGCGAACGCAATTCCCGACATTTTACATCAACATGTTTTATGAAATTCATGAGCACATAATTCAACAAGTAAAAAAGAATAACAATTCCTAGGAATTTCACTACAATTTGACAGCAATATTTGATTTTCGTACGAAATGATGAAAGAAATATTTAATGAGACAAAAATACAATTTTATAAAAGTAACAAATTCTCAAAAATACAGTTTACAAAATCTACCGAATTTCCCGCAACTCAAAAAAGTAAATGGACAAAAAAATTACGAATGATGGGATGAAACACAATAGATGGTTCTAGACTGGACTAGAAATTGTAAAATGGATATATTTTTTAAAAAGCTCATTTCGCCCGCTTGCTGCGAGCTGCAAAGCACCGCGCGGGGGAGCGGGCCTACCGCAGAGGCCGACGCAGTGCCCGGCGCCAGCGGCGAGGGGCTGCGTGGGCACAGGCGGATGCTAACAATGAGGCGCAAAAAAAAACGAGTTCGTCTTCAGGATTGCGATGTTGGCATAGGGCCTACAAAGGCGTCGAGGGAGCAGCTCCCCGCCTTTGCTACTGGAGTTGTTCTGCACTTCATTCCTTAGGAATGAAGGCGGTTGGCGGAAAGACGGCTCTACAAATACGGCACTCAGCTAGCACCGAACGACCGCTCGCCAAATCCCGAGGAAAGGGGATAGAGTGCTTGCTATTTGCCCAGCGCCAAACATTCGACGCTCGCCCACGCTCATCTTGTCTGTCTTTTGGATACATCGAAAAAAGCGAACGGGCACCGAACACGTCGACTACTCGATATTTGGTGAGCAGTCACTCGCTACTCGCTGAATGCTGAATGTGTGAAGCCGCATTACAGCTACTAGACTCGCGCGCTCGAGACTAGAATCCATTGGCGACTGGTGTGCTCATTCTACGATTTTACGTCTAAGAACTGTGTACACGCGTATACTGATCTTGGTCGCTAATGCAAACAGTTAAATGACAAATGGTTTCAGAGAAATAAGAAAGAAGAGGTGTCAGCTCCGGAAAAATAAACATGTGAAGAAATGCAAATATATAAAAGCGGAAGAAGATACAAGAATGTAAATGAAGAAAAAGGAGAAACGTCATGCCGAGAAATATTCTGTAAAACTAAGATGTGTTAAGACAGGAATGACATTCGTCAGTGCCTTGCCGTGTGTAGTCATTAATCTTCAGGCAATTTCACGTAAAATACACACAAAAAGAAAACTGAAAACCAAAAAACACACACACAAAAGGATGGGATTAATAATATATATAAATGTCACTTTGTGAAACATCTTGGGTATTCCGAAATGTAAGCGTTTTCAGGTTTTCAGTAAATCAAGAGCAGGCTTCAATAATTCATTGAGGAGTCGCCAGACTAGAAGGTACCAATATTCAAACCCAAAACACTGTTCTGTGAGTAATTGTTTTTTGGTTTGTTTTTCATCTGGATATTTCAACACGAGCGTGAGGAATTTTCTTATTTTCCAATAACCTCCTCAGGTAACGTCGCCGACGCATTCAATACCACATAGATGATCACATTTTGACAAGAGAAGGGTCCAAGGCGCAAGGGCGCGACAGCGTCGGTGTGCTGAAGGGCGCCGGCCGCGAAGGGCGGGTGGGGGGGGGGGGGTGACGCGCCGCTGGGGCGCCGCCGCGGGCAATACCATTTTAACGGCCTCATAACTCAGAGGGCGCAAACACGGCCCAGACCTCCCCGCCCCGCCCCATCCGAACGCTTTTCCCCGAAAAGCGCTGGCTCATCCTCGACGAAAGTTGCGGGATATGAGACAGCGGCGGCGCCCCCGGAGCCAGGCCGGCCGACAGGCGCGAACGCAAAATGTATTCACGTGTCAAGAGGAGGAGACGCGTCGCTTATGCCGCTGTTTTGGAGCGTATACTGCACACTGGTTGGGAAAAGTCAAATAAGAAAGCGGAAAGGTTTGGCCACATGCTACCATAAATGGGTTTTAAAATAAAATAGTACCCAAGTAAATTGAAACCAAATATTTCACTTAATTCATATTTTTCAAGCCTCTTAAATTAATTAACGAAGTTTCACACAAAATGTCACCGGAGACAGTGCCATTCACATGAAATATATAGCAAGGAAAGATCAGATATAAATATTTTCCCAAAGCTTATGAATTCACTTCACATATATCTCCATATTTCTTAATTGAAATGTTTTACTCTAACAGTCTTCCTGCAGAATATTATGATGTGGATGCTGCTGAATTAATAATACGATACACAAATTCCAATTACATTCCTTTTTAAAGCGAACAATCGGTCCTCTTGAAAAGCCTGGAAACGTCTCTATTGTTGGCGCTCGACAACCCGGCAGGGCGAGCTGAGCAAGCGGCAGTGAGCACCGAGAGGATTTCGTCGGTGCATCCGGCGGGCCCCTCCGCGCCGCCTCCGAAATCCGCGCCGCTGCCCCGCACCCCCACCCCCACCACCGAGGGGCTCGAGGCCGATAAGCAGTCGGCGGCGGGGGCGGTGGGATGGGGTGGGGTGGGGTGGGGGTGGCGGACGCCCGGCGCCAGGGGAAATGGAAGGAAATAAAAGCCGGCGCGGGACGCCGGGCGGGCGCCCGGGGATTAAGAGGGTGGGAACAAAAGGGTGCCGCGGCGGAGGGAGGGGGCGGGCGCGGGCGATGATTCAATCGATGGCGGGGAGGGGGCGGGTTAGGGGGGCGGGGAGGGGCGGGGAGGGGGCGGGGAGGGGCGGGGAGGGGGGGGGGCGCCCGGCGGGAGGTGGGAGTCCCAAACGCCGACTTCCCCGAGGGAGGGGACAGCGCCGCCTCCGCGCCGCGCTGCGCCGGTGCAGTGCGTAGCAGGTGCACGCGGTGACGTCACGCCCCCCCCCGCAGCTGAGACGAGGGCAGTTACATTCAAATATTAATTGCAGTTTCATTTTGATAGATTTATGGTGATGATCACAGCAGCCGAACAACAGTGACTATAATTCAGACTCCAGCCTCGGCGCAATATGCAATCCGATGTTCGCTTTAAGTATGATGGAAACGAACGTGAAATTATAGTCGATGTCGTTAATATTACGGATAATCATTGTTTCAACATGATTCAAACTATACTTAAAATGATTTGACTAAGAATTGCAATGCAATGATGTAAATGTTCCAATAATTCAAGAAATTTAGTGAGACATGTAGATATTATTTTAATAAAACAACTCGGAAAAGTATGTAGACATTAGAGAACGACTGAAATGAAAATGAACATCTTTACTCACATCTAAAAATGTTCCTTAGTACAAGGAAATCTCAAAGTTTCGTTTCTTACTTTCTGGCCACACGAATATGATACGAAAAGACAAAGTTATGTAATCGTGCGCCAGAAAATAAGACATTTTTTTTCTTTGGGAGCACATTCAATGGAGCGCTGTAGGAACAAAAATCAATTTTTAACAAAGAGGCATTACTCAAAAATTAAGATTCACCGATGATTTCACACCAATGTCCTTATATAATTATCTTGTACGTAAACCACTTACACCATCAGGGACCACCAAGGTGTTTTATAGCGCAATATCGACATCATTGCATCTAATGAGCCCTAAGCAATGACCTTTGCCATCATATCCAGAAACGGCATTTTTACGGTCGCCGCCTGTGCTTTTAAGGGCGCTCGCATCCACCCGTGAATCCCGCAGATATCCTCCCTTAAACCCTACGTTAACGCCAGCCCTTGAACTTTAGGTGGTATTTCCAAATACCAACGAAAAGAGGCGCGCGTGTGCCCACGAAAGAACCTCAAACACGAACTAAATTATACGGCTCGTTTAAGACATTTGGCCGTCGTAAACTATGAATATTTAGTTACCACTTCTGGCAACAAATTGACTCGTTTAACAGTCCGGCGCGGCGCTGTGAGTCCAAGCCAGCTCAGCAACGTTGCTGTAAGGCCTGGTAATTGCACGAGCCGAACGGAGGCTTCCACTACGCACGCACGCACCGACTCACGCAGCTGTCTCCGACTTTTACACAGGACGACCAAACAGATTCATCCTCGTTCGTAAACTTTCGTTCCGCATTAATATTAAGAGCCTACTCGACCAGGCCGCCCCCACTGCCTCCGCCGTCGCCGCCGCCGAGAGCAGCCAGAGGCGACCGCGTGGTCGTAGGGGCCCTGGGCGCTGGAGACCCGTAAAACCAGAGGTCGTCATAATAAACGTGGTTATATTCCACGCTTGGTGCGTGGACTTCGCGCCAAGTGCGTTCCCCTGGAAGCCTTATTTAAGGGAGGAGCACGTGCTGCGCCTGGTGGCCATTGGAATACTAACCTGAGGATATTGCGAGGTACGAATGCGCATTGAATTGCTGATAAAAGGGGAGTTCTGAGGTCCAACGATTCGTTTTGAGCTCATTGTCTTATTAGCACTGTGTGTTGAGAAGTTGTAATTTTGTTACTCCTAAAAGAACGACGAAATAAAATGAATGCAAATAAAGAAGACGGGTGTTGTAAAGCCAACGTAATTCTTAAGCACCCAATGCTATCAGAGCCCATACATATCTTCTTACAAGTCATACAACTCTGGTAGACTGAATACCACTAACCAGCTACTTTAAAGCTTACTTAATCCTTATTCTTATTTCACATCATTAATAATTAATTATATTATTTCTCGCTTCATTTATCCAGAAATTCTTGGCAGTGAAAGACGAAACTTATGTGTCAGTATTAACTCTTCAGCCGCCTCTACAAGGTCCCAGAGAAGAAGGGCTTGTCTGGGCCGAAAGACGAATGAAAGGCCGCATCCACCAGCCACGCTTCTCCCTGCCCCTCGTTTATCTTGTCCGGAAGAAAAGCTCCGTGGAACTCAGGATAGAGATCGCCTTTCAAATCTCCATGCAGACGCAACGTGTGGCCTTTCAACGACTGAGCTTGGCTTCTTTCAGATGCGTGCGTAGAGTAGCCAATGGAGAGTATTGTCGATGATTACACTTAATGTGACTCATCCAACACGTTTTATTTTTAATAATGGCATAACTAGGTACATAAAAACTAATTATGCGGCCGTATTCATAAGTACATTGTAAATAATTTACAAGCACACCAGATTGTCGTGAAAAGAAAAAAATCTTGATTTAGCTGTAGAAAAATTGGAATCTAGGTTGAAGTCAATATTTTCATTATAACGAAACTTTAGGTACGTATAATGACACTTTAATTATTTTGAAAACCTGCTAATAAGTCGCCTCAGCTATATTTTAATAACCATGTCTCATTAAATGAGTGTCAACGCTTTAATATAAAACCATTAAAATTTACCTTTAACAAAGGGAGAGTTGTGGTATCACCCATTTTGTATTCTTAACTTCCTTGAATACAGAAAATAGTTTAAAGTTTTCGAGAGCAGCACGATATTATATTCATGATCATTAATGCCCACCGCAAGATGAGTAAATGTCCAATCCAGTGTTCTATCCGCTTACAAACATTCATTCGAGGCTCATCGCTAAAGAAACAAGCTGACGAAGAGAGCTTCCGTCCCTTAAGGGCCTCCTTCACACCCCCAGGTCACGCGCGCGCTTTACAGCGCGGCGACAATTCGTCGACTCCAGAATCCACCGGCTGCGCCGACAACCGCCTCGCACCGGCCCCCGCCGCGGACTGCGGCCCGAGGGCTCAGGGCCGCAGGGCGAAGGGCGGAAGGGCTGGCGGCGGGGGCGCCGGCGCGCGCCGAAGGGTTGGCTGGCTGCGTGCCAAGGGCGGATGCGTGCGCGTATTGATCCGGGTACCGGGTACTGCAACACTGACTCACGCGCCGAATCAATTTGGCCCCGGGCGGGGGGCCGGGCCGCGGCTGGGAGGAGCGGGATGAGATAGTGGGGGTGGGTGGAGTTTTCGCACAAAAGTCGCGACTAATGACCTCCGGAGGCAGATAAGGGTGGATTGTGTCGGAAGAAAGTCGGCGATTGCCCAAGGCCCTGCCCTAGTATCCACAACCGGGGGACATTTCCATGGCACTGTGACTACGCACCGCTGTCGAAGGATTCAAACCTAGAAAACTACTTTTAACTACATATGTTACTGTCAATTCTCAGAGAAAATTATTTCAAATGATCGAAATAACAATGTTTTATGCATTTTTACAAAGTCCTGTATCTAAGTGTGATGAGCAGGTATTCTCTTGTGTCGGGGTCTCAAATTACTAGTAAGTCCACTTGAATGTTTTACTAAAAAAATATGAATGTTTATAAAGATAATTTAGAAAATCATTTTCTCTCAGGAGTTATTCCTGGCGGACTTACGGTATCTGTTCACGAAGTTCATAAATTAACACGTTCAGCGTCTCAAAAGAGACGGAAATTCTTTCATCATACATCATTAACCTTATCAAAAAATATAATTAAAAACAAAATTAATTTACATTAATTCTTCTTCAGACGCTCATCCATTATTACGTACACAAACAAGATTCCACGGAAGTAGCAGTTGCGCAACGTAACAACCTCATGAGGCATTAACTTCTCCAACACAATCGACTCTAACGTCTGAATGGCCAGGAGATAACTCGCTACCGGCATCCCAAATGCCACACGAATGAGAACGGTACAAACCCGTACCTCTGCAACATACGTCCCGTTTCGAGCGTCGGCGGACTCAGGCATCCGCGCGTAATGTAGCGAGAATAACGCGACGCACTCATATTTATCCAGCCGGCCCGCTTCAGAGCCATCGCCCGGTTGAAAACGGCCTCACCAAACGACAGCTCTTATATACGGCCCATCCACACGTGAGCGAAGAACAGAAGTTGTTTTCAAGAGAATTAATGCCCCAGCGACGCTGATAAGGGACAGCCAGGGAGACCTTATACGAGGGAGAGAAATAAAACATTTCTCTAGAGATACGAGGAAATGCCTGGCGCCCCTTCCACTTACTGCAAGTTATGTAGAACCCAGACGTGCTTAACGCACCGTTAATCACCTTTCAACTAATGCGTCACAGACACGGGGAGACAGGGTGTCGGGGTTTCATACTCGTAACGCAAGGGTCGCAAACATACGACCCCTGAGCAGGAGAAGCTCTCAGATACTCTTCACTTCATTAATTTTCCTCCGTAATCATAACCAGAAAGGACACGACAACAAAATCTGTCGTGAAAAGTTCGATATACATATAATGTGGACGGTTATATTATCGTGTTTCTCGTTGTGTACATGTAACAGGATGTATTATGATAAAACAAAACGAATAAATGAAATAATTGATATTCACAAGTAAAAAATACGAAGTGTAGTGCTCTACTGAAAGGCTTAAAAAGTTTAAAATTGTTAGAAATTCAATTGTTGAGGGTCCCATATCCACGGTCAAGGGATGATTACAACCATGGGATGTACAGATAGTATATACGATGCCGCCCTATTATTCTCGTAGAATGTGCCACTGTAGGAACAGTGCGAGCCGACAAATGTACAACCGGTATAAGCCGGGGTTTTAAGCGAAGCTTGAGAGTGGATTTAGGTGGCTTGGTTACCTTAAATTTTCGCCGACTTGCATTGACACAAAATTTACGATCCATTTCATCGAACAATAGCCCAATCTTGATTCTAATATATTTTATTTGAAAAATTTTAATAAACAGCGAAAGACAAAGAAAATACAATTTTCCGATATTCTTATGATGATCGAAATGATGTCTCGAAATTAAAATACAGCGCTGAACGGAAGGAAGGACGATATTATCAACGAATAATTACCAAAACACGACTGTACACGCATATTATAGGCTCACCCAGCGTATTCGTTCGAATCGTAACCAAGCAGATCGTAATAAAGGTCCCAACCCCCAGGGAACAACGCTGCCGCCCCCTGCGCCAGCCTCTGCGGCCGGGAGGGGCGCGGGCGCCACGCGACGGGTATCAGATGTCACAGACACAGGTAGGCGCGCGGAGAGAGAGAGGAATGTTGATGAAACGCCCGGCCCGAGTCCCGGCTCGTGAATAGAAATCTCGACGACGCGGCGAGGGCGGCGGCAACGCGGACGCTGCGAAGCGGGCGCTATCTGCGGAGGAATCGGCGTCGCCAGGGCAACGGCGCAGAGGGCGCGCGAATGAACTCCACGTGGCGGCACCGCCGCACGCGCCGCGCACGAGCCCGAGCCAGCCACCTCCTGCTCCTACTTGTACTCCTGCTGCTGCTGCGTAAATATTCCGCCCGCTCCGCCGCTGCGGCTGCCCCTTTCCTGCCACCGCCACGGACGCTTCCCGCGCTCGCAATATCGGCCCTGCGCCGCTCTTCGGCTTCCTTTCCCCAACCTGTTTGTTCGGAGGTGAGCCAGACAGCAAGCCATCCTCGAATTTCCTATCCTTAATTAAATTTCACTTCGGCGAATAATTAAGAGGATCATGTTAGTTTAGGGTAGAATTGAGGAATAATCTCATTCAGTTTTCGGTTTACTCGTTTAATTTGCCGCGAAAGAGAAAAGAAGAGAGTTTTTTTTCTTTCTTTTTTGTTCTTCAACCGTTAATGTACTACTAACTGCAGCAGCAACAATGCTGTTATCGAAAATGTGGTCCTGCGAGTAAATAAAATTGACTGTTTTGAAACAGTACACATGAATAATAAACTTTCTTTCGCTTCTCGTCCTATGATATTAGCTGACTCGTAAGCATTGAAGCACTCAATATGGGAATTCAATTGGTATGCGCAGAAGAACAGGCGAAAGGAAAAAGTATGTATTTTCAATCAATATTCAAACTGTTTCATTATTTTTTTTTTATTTCCAGAGTGCCTGGATATCCAACGAAACCCCCGGCACAAGCTTGGTGTTCCATCAATTTATATGTACATTCGAAGTTGGTTATATAGATTTTACACGCGCTATTTGCTAACAACACCTCTATAAAAGAAAAAAGTAAACGATTCAATCCATATTTAGAGGCCATGCTAATAATAATAGCAATAATACACTCCATTCAAAAATTCTTAACAAACGTTTCTTAATGCAAGTACGTTTCTCAAGGTTATATTTAAATGTTACTTTGAGTATATAGTGTCCTACTCACGTACCATGAGTTTGCAAGGTCACATTGTTGGTTTTACTACTCCTATACCAAAGCCTTAAACCGACGCATTCGTGGGTGTAATTCGTCTCATTAAAATCCTCGACATCAAATACTGACGTCAGAGCGTGCTTGTTCTAATGTCCGCACCTTCTACGTCTCATCATGTCCACACCATCTATTCGACATTTATGTCCCAAACGTTTACTCCGCCCACGCCATCAACTCGTCCCGACCCTGACGTTCCTCCGAGAGCCTTCCAGCCTTATCTGCCTCCAACCGGCGGGTCTCTCTCTCTTCCATCCGAAACCTGTCGCGTCGACGCGTTGGGCGAGCGAAAGTCGCGCAGGGCCACGGGGGCGGTCCCTGGGGAACACCTCCCACGCGGCGTTGGCGTTCTGCGCACGTCTTCGCCGCCGCCGTCGCCGCGCGATGCTATCCCTCCGCCTGCTCTTCGTGCGATGGCGGCCGCTCGGCCCCGCCCTGCGCCGTCCTGGCGCTTTACCACAACGCCCACGCGTCCTCCGTTGTTTTATCATTGAATCGGCTGCGCCTCATACGTGCTGACGCGCCAACTTTGGGATGCTACTGCCCGCGCCCCGTCCCTCCCACCGCGCTGGAATCGACTAGAAGGCAGGCGACGCATCTAAGATTCCGCAGAGCAACCGACACAGAGGATAAAATTTCGCCTGAAGGCAGCTAACAGGGCCGTTGGTTAACAAGATTTCCGGGGCAATATCTCATGCACTTCCCAGAAACCAAAACGTGCAACTTGAACCTCTAAAAGTTCTTCCTCGAAGCGGTCGAATTATGAAGATGTGGACATCTTGTCAACCTTTCCTTCTGTTCATTTTCCGAAGAAATACTTGTACACTGTTTCAGCTCTTGTACGTTTATTGTTTATTAACGATTATTTTTAGTGAGATTATTATTAATTAAAGCAAGAACACTTTCGGAAGAAGGAAAAAAGATTATAAGCACGAGCATTTAACTAAACCCCAAAAATGCTGCAAAGTGTTTATTATATTTACATATGTTCTCAGAGAAAGTAATGGAATCGAAACAAAACGACGACGGAAAGTTTTGAAACACCAAACGTAGATGCACATAGTTTAGCGGAGTGTCAGGTGCACATTTTACAATGAATTTTGCACAGCACGTACCATATTTCAAAGCACAGCGCTACACTCATCACAACAGTTACTCGCCCGCTTCCTTGGCACCATCAACCTTTCACCCATTCCACAAACATTCCCACACCTCTCCAATGTACCTGCAGCACTTCCGACATCCCATGCATGCTCTTAGCCTCATTCCCAGGCAGAGCACGCGCAACACAATGTGTGACGCGGGGCAACAGGAGACGCTGAGTGCGTGCACCCGGGCGGCAGCGCCTCGTCGCGGCCGTCGCGTCGCCGGGCGCGGCCTTGGCATGTGTCCGCCTCGGCGCGGTTACGTGTGCTCGTGCACTTCGTGCATCACACGTGGTCACGCTTCGCAGCGCGCCTTGCAGGGCGCCCCCGACGCGGGCGCGGCGCGTGGGCGGCGACAAGCGGCAGACACGCGATGGACAGATAGCTCGCCCCGCGCCGCCAGGCAGAGCGTGTCGCCCTACACACCGGCTGGCACTTCCGGATGCGAGAATACTCTGCGGGCATTCGTGTTCGGGTGGGATTCCTTCGGGCTGACTGAAGCGTACGTGAACCGTAGGCCATTAAAGGAGTGAGGAAAAATCCAACAAATTAGATATTTATTTTTAGAATGATTAGAAAGAGAGCGCAGTATGAAAAAACAAAAACAATGTATTCATTCGTTTAAATATCTTAAAACAATATACAGTTATTCGTATTAGTATCGATGTTATCCCCTAATTCAGTTGTTATTAAAGAGAACATTTTGGCAAAGTAGGCGGTAGTGTAATTGTGCAAGGGTACGGGGTAAAGTCAAAGGAGTAACATAAAATCATGTCGCATTTCTGGAGATGAGAGAGGAAGTTCTCAATTGCCTGACGAGCCATTATGAAAAGTTTCAATTCCTGATTCATTCCAACTAATGCATTTCTTAAACTTTTGTTTTAAACACTTCAGAAGAGAATATAAATGTAAAGGCACTAATAAGCTATTAGATCATTTTGGTTGTAGCTAGCGTCCTCGGGAAAAAATCGCTAAATTATTCGTTGAGAGAGCGAAAGTCAGTGAGTTGCATACCGAAACGCATTCCGAATTCCCCGAATGACCACATTTCGCGCCGTCGGCGTTGAGTTTATCTTGCAGCGGAGCCGCCCCTCGGCCGCGCGCCGGTGGAAGCGTGATGCCGGAACAGCTGACGCGCGCCCCGCGCGAGGGCGCAAGAAACTCCCGCGCGGCGATGGACTCTGCGCGGGTGGGGCGCGCGGCTTCCGGAACTCGGCAACTCGATTAGCGGCCGGGGACCGCCCGGAAGGGCCGGCGGGAGGGGCGCGCCAGGAAATGCTGCTTCACACATTTCGTTAAAGGTGCGCTTTTACCTCGAATTACCTTCCCTCAGGGACGGAGATGTCAGGCCAATGTGGGCAAAGAGGGCTGATGCAATTCACACGTGCGCGGATGGAAAAGGCATTATACATACACATGCATTATACATACTACAAGAAAACGATGTTAGAGAACCCTTCTTACACATTCATAATTTGATTAATGAAAGATCAATGATAATTATGAGCACCAGTAGTAATGCATATTATGAATTCCGAAAATTTCATTTCCAAATATTTCTCATATTTTCAAGTGTTTAGTTAATATACGAGTAATTTGAAAAAGAAAACCATGCATATCATAGCAACATACCTGTAGAAATAACCATTTGGGACACTGAATAATGTACACAAGAATAAGTATTTACAAATATAAAATTTACATTATAAATATATTTATAGATCCATTGCATGTATTGCAATATATATTATAAATTAACAATTCTAAACAAATGCCCTTTTTTTAAAAACATAAGTAAGCAAACAATACTTCGATAAATTTCAACTCCGCTGTGTACAATCACTGCGACCCTCCATGTCCGTTGGTGTAGCGTTCGCCTGTCAAAAAGTATCGCGAACATGTTCACGTCCACGACATGCACGGTACAATGGATGTTATGTTCCCATGAATCATTTCGATACGAGCAGCATGCAACGACAGGGGACGGAGAATAGGAAGGGTCGCAGTGACAGGCACGGCAGAAAGGGGACGCGCAATTACCAGAACCAAGGTGTTCAGGGAATGGTGACGTCAGCACAAGAGGTAAATAAAGGAGTTGTGGATGAAAAAATATATAGACGAAGTGAACGAATTCTTGCAGGATATAGACAGTAGGACAAAACATGCCATATATAAAGAGAGTGAAATAACAGGGTAAATTTTAAGTCAATGTAGGATTGACTGTACCAATGATCGTAGTCTGTTGATATAGTTGCAAAGACTACGCATGACTTCGAGTGCTGAGAATATGGAAAAGAGGCAGATAGAAAGCAGCTGGATAGAATTACTGGTATCAGCTTAGTAAGAATTGAAGACGTACGAAAAATGGAACAGACCAGGACGTTGAAGATCACTGGAAGTGAGAGTAGGAAGAACGTATTATAATAAAAGTGAGGTGAATGATTGCCAAGGCAGTGAAATCGACCAGAAAGAAATCAATCAGGCGCCATGGCGATTGGCGTACTTGGGCGGTGGGTAACATACAAAAGACGGACTGTAGATGTGACGAGGTTTGAAAATCCGCGTGATGACAGGTGCTTCTAGCAGCCAACAGCGCCCCGAGAGCCACTCGGAGCGGGGCCACGAGGATTGCGCCAAGGACGGGGTGCGGGGATTGCGAGGTGGCGTGGGGGAGGGTCGCTCAGAGGGCAGCGAGTCGTTTGTTTAATCAGCGCGGGCAGCGCTCTCACGGCCCCCGGGGGAGAGGTGCGGCTTGGCGTTCCAGGGGCGTTTAGCACGCGCGTCCACGGCGAGGCCGCCTTCCGCCCTCTCGTCAGGCCTTGATCAGCCATCCGCACGGCGGACCCGGTCGGGTCTGGCTTGTCTCGTCGCAGGCCGGCGTACCTTGAATTCCAAGCCCTCGCCCCTCCGGGCTTTGATGCCTTCATCAAACCATTAGAACGGCAACGTTACTGCGACACGTGCTAGTCAAGTTTGACCTGCACTACACTATTTGCTATTTGTGTTATAGAGAAGAAAGGTTGTCAAATGCTTGTCATCATTCATATTTCGCATATTTTCATCAAGATATTGCGGATAATATCTCTATAACAGCAACTTTTACACCAGTAGAAAATATCATAAATTGGATTCCTTTATGCCTTCTACTTCAAGTGTTTCAAAACATGCATATGAATCATCTACGAAGGTTTGGAATAGTTGGATGTAAAATATTTTTTTATTACATTAGCTTATGAATTATGTGCAGACTTTCCAACAAAAAAAGTCTAGAGAGATGTTAATAAATACCCAATTATTTCATAATTTGCCTTCAAGAAAAGAATGGAAAACCCAAAAGAGATACCAGAATCCCATATTTTCTCTGTGATTGAATAGTAGCCAGAACCCTTCCTGCTCGTTGAACCCCACATCTCCTGTACCACAGCTTTCCGCTACCTTTACATACACAGGGGTGGTATGTGTGTGTACCGAAAAGTGTCGAGTGGGAGGGGACGCAGGCGCCGCGTTCATAATTCACGCGGGCGGTTATCGCGCATCCCCAGCGGCCACCGCCCGGCCGCGCGGGGCGAGAGCGTGCGCACGCATCACGCCCACGCACGCGCGCCGCCGCCCGCTGATCCCCCGCCGCACGCCGCGGGCACGCACTCGGCGCAGCACGCGCCGCCGCCTCTCCTCTCTCCCGCGCTCTTCAGCCACTGCGCTGCTGTCCTTCTTTCCGTACTTCTCTCTCCTCCACGCACTTTTTTGCCTCCTCGTGTTGTTTTCTGGCTCCCACCCTTCTTATTCTCCCTCTTCTGGATTACTACTCAACACAAAATCAGCGTTCAGTGCTGTCATGTTCGTCAACCTTCTCTCCCACTACCTCCTTTCACCTCTTTTTTCCCTATTTTTCTTCCTTATTCTGTTCATCCTTCGTCACCCCCCCCCCATTCATTTTCCTTCGTATACTGTTACTTATTACTGTACTTATTACAAAAATCACTCCTTGTTTTCTCAATATAGCCCCCGCCAGTTATAATTTAAACTAGTTATTACGTAAATCATACTTCATTTGTTATATGCATTCCTTCTGATATGGTTTCTTCTTTTCCATAAAGTTTCTATATTTTTACTATGTTTCTTACCTTCTCATTCCCTCCTCCTTTCCCCCCCTCTTCATCCCCTCATACCTCCACCTTCTGTGCAATTCCCTAAGGGGCGCGCCCTGATACACACTAAGCAAAAAAAACCCTTAGTGAAAATTCCTAACCGCGCCCCATTCGTTTGTTTTAATTTGCAGTTAGACTGTGGGGCCATATTAGCTTTTCGTCCGCGTACGCACCGACTTTGTATCTCCCCACGTACAGGATGGTTGAAAAGTTTGTAGGAACACTTCCGTAAAAGGATGGGGTTGAGGTGTGTGTCGAGAAACGTTGTTTGAAAGAGTGAGGAAGTACAATTTTAAAACTCTCAGTACCGACGAAGGAGGGTGATAACATAAATTACTTTGTGAAAATGATTACGAGCAAAGTGGAAAATAATTTATCCAGTAACTGTACAGCTGGATTTTATGTTTGTATTTAGTTCTCTTGAAATTAAAATAAGACTCTTTATTAACAATTAAAATTTTTATAAAAACTGAAAATACGTATTTATATTTTCTTATTTATAATTATTTATTCTCGTAATGTATGCTGAGAAAGATTCTTGCTTTTCTACTAAAAGGTAAATGTAACTTTCATCTACCCCTTCAAGAGTCACAACTTTTTGATTTTTAGAATAAATGAGTAAATCTAACGTGTTTCAATGACGTTTTTTTAACTTCATACTACTTTTCTTTTCACGTACTAATTAATGAAAATTACACGCACAAATGTTCCTCATGAAGGTTCGGAAAACATATTCGAGTTTGTTCTTCAACTTTCAATTCATAACGTATATTTATATTTCTTACATCATTTGTTGAATTTGATGATGACTCCATATCGCCTCCAAATATTAAGAATGTCGAAAATTATTAAAATAGAACATTGTGTCGTAATCTCATAAGCAAGCTAAATATGAGAATTGCTCATATTAAGGGCATACCTTATAAAAATATTTAGAGAGAAAAAACAGTGAGCACGGGTAAAATCATACGCGTAGCAATGAATCGCAAGACTCATTTACGACGTTCGTACCCACCGTGGGCACCTCAGAGCCTGGTCGGCCCCTCCCTGCTCGTTCGCGCACGCGGATCATGCACGCCCTTCACCGGGCGTCGACATCAAATGAGCCCCGGCGGCACCGATTTCGCCGGAGCCCCTTCGAGGAAGTAACGTGCGGCGCCCTTATAAGGTCGGGGAAACCGGCGCGCGTGCCTTCGCGGAGCAGATGATAAAACGAAGCGATACGCCGTAATTGGGGATAACGGCGAACTCTGGGGGCGAAATCGACCTGGCGCGCAAATAAATCACATCCCATACACCATCAAGGGGGAGACCTTGCTGATCACTCTTCAGAGTATTTATTAAATTGTCAATTATAAAGTAAATGCATAGAACGAACATGGAACAATTTGAAGTCAATGTGGCTCCATGCAGTGTCTTACACTGCTGGAAGAATGTAAAGCACGTAGACGTTCTAGTTATTTTTCCGCTTTGCATTTGTTTTCGACCTACACAAAACCTCATGAAAACTCCCCATCAAGATAAGTGATACATGTAAGAGTTAAAACAAGCGTAAGAGTTAAAATAGAGCTAAGTTCATTAGAAAGATATAAAAATAAATAATCAAAGAGGGAATTATTACAATTATCAAGGATTCTCCACAAGACTGAAAGTTACAAAAGAATGAGTTAAAAGAAAATCACAAATCACCGCACATCAAGATTTTCGTTATTTTATTCATTCCATACTTTTTCATTCCATATTTTTCAAAATTCTAATACGACATTCGAAGGGTATGTTTGCAGCGAAAAAAATTTCTGCCGGCTCGTGGCGTGAATGGGCCCACTGCCCTGCGCGGACATTCAGCCTTCGGACTGGGGCCGCCTCGCCCGCCCTCTCACCTCGACGCGTCTCATTAGACTCGATGCCCGCGACCCACGCAGCGGCGGCGGCGGCGGCGTCAAGTTGGCGCATTCCCCGTAATGAGGCGGAAGTTCCCCGACGCTGACAGGCGACCATTGGACTAGGAAGGCTCTAATAGTGACCATGAATCTCGGCATTTACTTCAAATGACAAGATGTCTGCATTTCCAATTGCGCGAGATGAAGTACTGAAGATTTGTGGACGAATGTAAACCGCATTGCTGTATTTGCCAAGGCACACGCTGACGCAGTATCTCAATTTACTACCAAACAAGCAATACGGGAAATATTACAACGTATTTTTAAGAAGTTTGTGCCACCACATAACACGTAATATTAGATTATCGTATCAGATGCTAACGACAACTTACGTCTACTTGCCTATGGAAATGCATTTAATATATTAACCAATGTCTGTTTTTCGAAACCGATTTTTATGTCACAATTTTAATACCTGCTGGTATGTAGTTCCTAGTACGTATTATTTCGCAGTAACGTGGTTCAAAAACAGATATAGATAGGTGACGTCACTAGCACAGGACAATACCGTACTACACAGCTTGCCTGACTCCATTCCTCGGGAATGTTATCGGACGTGTCTATCAGGTGTCAGAGCATTCACCGAACATGTACTGAAGCCGACACAGCATGTATTCCAGCAGCGTTTCTTTCGTATGTTTTTTTAAACATGAATACAAGATGCCAAACCTAGTTCACATACAGGATTAGCAGGATACTGAATGACAGGGAGTCACACATAATTTTTCTTACATCATTAGAGAAATCATTGAAATTAATCTGGTAAGAGTATTAAACATGTTTTAAATCTTGTTAAAGACAATAAGTAGCCTATATAATTGACTCACAATTTTGATATTTCTCACTATACAAAGAAATTAATTCTCTGACATGCCAGTGGGGATTATTCGTAAAATGTCACAGACAAACCCGAAAAAAAATCAATGTTATTTTGAAAGTTGTAATAATGAAAAAATAATCCTAATATAGTTACAATCCCCAGAAAATGCCAAATCCTATTTTATATCAGACATTAATTATCTGAAATGCCAGTGGGAATTATTCGTAAAATGTCAGACAAACCCGAAAAAAAATCAATGTTATTTTGAAAGTTGTAATAATGAAAAAATGATCCTAATATAGTTACAATCCCAAGAAATTGCAAAATCTTATATATATATATATATATATATATATATATATATATATATATATATATATATATATAAATAACTCGCAAGCGAATGTTTTTAAAACTATAAGGAAGGGAACGGGTGCGTCGGGACGGAATGGGCCGGGGCAACGGGGCGAGCGGCGCGCCCTGGCCGGCAGAAGGTCGGCGGCCGGCGAGCGCTTAATCCGTTCCGAAGGGCAGCACCTGCGCGCCGCTGGCAGCTGTCGCGCCGCACGCGCCGCACCCCACCCTGCAGCCCACGCGCACTCACGCACACGCGCCGCGCCTTCCGCTCCTGGCCCAGCCTCCGCCCCCCACGCACCTTCGGTCCGTTGGAAAGCCTCGATTCAAGTAACAGGAATCCAAAGGTTTATTGTTTCGTACTTCGCACTGTAGTTCAAGTTCCTTCATCTCTTCGGAAAAAAGGAAAAACGTTCATCTCGAAAACGTGTGTTTTTGAAATATTGTACTTCCATTTTGGGTATTATTTCCACTACGCCGCCGTAGGTTCGATCCCCGGTCGTGCCAAGACTATAATGTACATTTCTTTGCAATGTTCTAGTATGTGTTGTTGTGTGATGATGAGAAAATTCACTTCTCCGCTTGAGAAGATCGGAATACGGCGTGGAGATGTCTACATGCTAACCATACGTACCCTCCTTAAACCATGGCCGCGAGGCAAGGACATCGCCGGTAGGCCTGAGCCCGTTCACGTGCTGTCGTGCCAAGTACATACATACATTTAGGGTATAACTGCGATGTCACTTTGAATTCACTCTTGTTACGTACTGTCGTATTTTTTTCGAAGGAAGAATATCACATTAAAAGGCTTCATTTTACATATTTAGTAATGCGCATCCGTTTAATATGTTCACGGCCACGATGTAAACTGTTTGCAATATGTCAGAAGTAATTTTCACACCCATAGACAAAATGACATGGATGGACCCTTGTTATTACTGCATCCAAGAGTTTAACATTGATAGAAATGTCAGTGTTGTCCAGCAAGACTTCGCGAACTTCACTTAAGAAAATCATTTCGGCCAACCTACGGATCAAATTTTGAGTGCTTTAAATATAGCTTTTTCGCCCTCGTCGTCAAAATAGCGAAACGCGAATATATCCTAGCACGAAATTTCTCTTTGTTTTTGTATCGAAAATCAACTCTACTCTTTGTACTAACCAACATGCCGTGTCTCTGACACCACAATCAACTAGAACACGGTAACTTCTGATGTAATTTGTGTACTTAGATTATCCATTAGAAATTTAGAGGACAATAATATTAGTTTTCACTGTTTTACTCACTTCTTTTCCATTCTAAAGTATTTTCCTCCTTTCCAATTTTAGTTATTTCTGGCTGATTTCTTCTACACATTCCTTCACTTTCTACTGATTCTACACGATTTCCAAGTCGTCAATGCTCGGGTTTGTCTAAGATCAGTTCTCGATATCGGCCTTTCTCCCGCCTCTCCTTTTAGATTTCATTTGTTCTGTGCGTTGCTCACGCTCTCGGTCCATGATGATCTCTCGCACGACTCGATCTTAATCGCATTCAAACAGCACAGTTCTTCATGGCGAACCACGAACGTCCTGATTAATATGCTGTATGAGATATTGTCCAGGGGGAAGGAAAGTGTGCTCTACTTTCAATGCACAACTGAAACTGTATTTAAAACACTCAGGCCAATGTTCTAGAGTTTGAAAGCAACATTTGACTGTAGGGAATATTTCTACTGGTACAAAACGAAATATGCTGAAATAATATACTTCATTTTTCGCATGAAAAATAATTTAAGTGAAATAAACAATGAAATTTTTCGAATATTTTCATTTCGTACATGTTTTGAGGATCTAAAATATTTTTGGAAATATTTTTTTTATTTATTTAAATTGCTGTATTTTTAATAAAAATATGCACAATGTAATGGATATCCATTAGATAATAAAATAATATATTGCCGTCATGACAGTCATTTCATATTACCAATCATAGGGTGTAAATATCTAACTCGATGATTGTAAACTTCAAATATTGTAAAATCGAACGTTGAATGCGGTGAGTGCGCATATAAATTTTAATCTCTTTTTCATTCATGAAGTAAAATTTCTCGTAAAAAGCTGCTCCATCAGGAGGCATTGACGTTGAAATTTCGGCACCTGACTCTTTCCTCTCTTTTCACAAGCGTCTAAATGACTCGCGCCGAGTGCCCCCTTCGAATTTCACTTGCGCCCCGAACCCTAACAATCCCCTTTCAAACGACGTGCGTCCGCGCAAAGCAGATGGAAACAGCCTTCGCCCGACAGGAAGAGCCACCCAAAAGAGCAGTGGAGGCTAATTGCAATCTGAGAAAGGCAAATGCAACTGAACTGCTTCGAAATTTCGCATATACAACCAGTATTTTTTAATCTGTGGTCGCAAATGTCTCAGTATCTTTGGATATTTTGCCATGAATCATGTCTACATCGGTGTCCTAGAACTTACTTATTAGCATGACAGAGTAAATTTTTCCCAGCCCAACAAAACGTTCCCAAATTAAAAAAAAAACACGTAAAAACCTTGAATAATACTTTTACTGGTTTAACCATTAACCAAACCCATTTAAATGTTTAAATGACTTCAAATAATTTAAAATAATATAAGTTAACTTATAACGTTTTATATTATTCGTTGAAAATTCAAATGAACCACAACAAATGTATACAAACAGGTAGAGAAAACTAAATAAGTAAAAACGTAAGGAAACTGACTATAAAATAAATGCATAAATTACCAGTATTTTCAAACTCCTCTAAACATTCACAAACAAATACAAAATAAACTTAGTAAAACGTAAATTTGTTCTTCAATTAGCCTACACGTTTGTTTCTTTTATAATCTACACAAAATTATTAACGAAAATGTATGTAACCGGGAAACAATGATAATAAGAGTTTAAATTCTTAAAACAGGGAGAGGGAGGTCCATGCAATCACCATAATTTAACTTGGTATAACTCAATGAATTTTAATTCGACTGTTGAAATTATGAATATCTGTTTGTGCATTGCTGGTGAATTTTTAAATAAAACCCAATAACCCCCCCTCAGAAAAACAATTAAAATCCCCCATAAACATTGAAATACCCACTGGGTATTTTTTAATGAAAAACTCCATATTAGTAATTGAATATGCAATACTATTGAATAAAAATAAATATATTAACGCTCACAGATTCAACTTCAACATAATGGGTGATTTCGGTTCCTCGTTTCACTGTTTTTAGTGAATGGCAATAATCGGGTGATTCCCCTGTCGAATTAAGTATTTATGAAAATACAATTTATTTCCTTGATAATTAGAAGAGTATAACACGGGAACTAAAAACGTTAATAATTTTCATGTCGAAGTTTTTAAAAATTTTACGAACCATTAGTAAGCATGAACTAAAAGTAAAATATTTCCCCTTAAAGGCACGGTATAATATTATGACTTTACAATGACTTCACTTTATATACTTTACACCTTATAACCATCAAACAGAATTATTTAAGTTTGATGGTTATAAGGTGCACTAAACATCCACTAAAAATTATCACCCCAGCGAAGACGTTTCTTCTGCATTATCGGTTTCAAAACTCCCTTGATTTTGAGTTCTCTTGAATCTGCAGATCGCGAATTACAACTCGCCCATGCTGCCTCAGCTAATAAGGTTACTCACGAGAGCGCACACAACAGCGGCCTGCCACGTCGGAGTGGTAGAGTTACGCCTTCGAGTTGCGCGCTCCGAGTTACGCCCCAGCGTTGAGGCCACGTCGCGGATTTCGCTTCAAGTAACTTTCCTAACGCAGACTCGCTGTTCCTCGGTTTCCAAAGGAAGTTTTATATTAACTTCTGAGCGGGCACACTCATCCCCTTTGCAATATTGGGTTATCCTGAAGTCGTTACCACGGTAACACCCGCATTAGAATTCGGCTTCGCTCTGAGGTAGACGGCTCCATTATTCGGAGGGGACTTCGTTTACAGTGAAATGCGGGGTTTTATAAAATTATGAGGTTTCCAAAGTTACTTTTCTCTTCACCGCTCCAGCTGACGTGCCAAAAATAATTGATTTTTAAACTTCGATAACAAAAAAAAAAATGTTGGAAACCCTTTCTGTAAAACATCTGACACAGCAGAAAGATATATTTAGAATCTTAACGAATGATGCGGAAATCATTTTAGTAATTTTGATATATGATATTTAACAAAGAAACCAAATAAGTACTGGTCTAATTCAAATGGAGAATGTGTACTGATAAAAATACTATTTACATTTGAAATATTTTGAAATGGCACTAAAACAAAAGGAAATTGCAGGGATTTTAACGTGATAGTTACACAGAGAGGGAAATAGAATTGGGTTTTGTGTTGACGGATGTGAATGCGAGAGCGGACGAGTACACTAGTGTTCCAATACGCAACAGAAAAGACCGCCATGTCATAGCGAAGTCGCGCCGGGAGTGGCAACTTCATTACGATAACAGCTCATTGCTGATGGTCTAGTTCTAAAAGCCAAGTAAGTGATAACTGAATGTCGCAACCAAAGCTCTTACACGACGTTAGCGTTACTACATGCATCCGCTGTGATATTTCCTGTCTCGTTTAACAGGAGCAGCAGCAGCAGCTGCGACTGCCCCATTAACGGACGCAAATCCGCAGCTAAGCACTGCTCTCCCGTCCGGCAATCGCCCAGCCGCGCCGCCGCCTAAGTCTCGCATCGCAGGCGCGCAGGCGGTGTAGGCGGCGCTCGGCGGCCGCGACTGGGGCGCGCGCTGCGGCCGGCGGATAAGAGCGCGGGCGGGGCGCCTTCCATTGTGCGGCGCCCCGTCTGAGACAGCGCCAGACACCCCCCCCCCCGCCCCACAGACGCGACGATTCTCGGGGGCGCGCGCGCCTGCGAGGGCGAGATGCGCGCTGCTGCTAAGCAGTTTCTCTGGTTGGGGTAAAGACGTCGGTTGCTGAGGGATTACAAGTTAGGTGAGTTCAAATGGCACATCTCGCCTGCGCGAGAATCCCATTACGCCAAATAACTGAGTTATTACGTTTCCTAGAAGGTAGACTACTGACATAATTTTCAATTATTAACACATGAATTTCCAACTCCAGTGTACGTAGTATCTTATCTTTGAAATAGCGCATTAACACTAAATTACTATTTTACATTACTATTTTGCTTATTGAATGTTATCGAACATAAATATTGAATTTCTTTAAATAAAAAAAAGCCTTATATGCATTTAAACTTTGTTAACACACGAAAAGAGCAACTAAATATTTCAATGCTCAATTACCAATTAGCTAACAAGGTGGATTAAATTATCATGAAATATATAGCGAAAAACCTCTGAGTCGGATACACTGGTTTATTAGTTTTCTAAATGATTAAAGACACTCATTTAACATTTCATGAACTGAAGAAATACACTGAGGAACTACATTTGCGTCTAAACACTAAATAAACGTAATTAAACTTTCATTCTACACGCTTTACCCGACACACTGCCACATATATCGTTCCACATGCTCCGACAGGTGTTCACTAGTTTCCGGCTTCCCAGCCAAGACGGATGGCTTGGGTCCGGGAACCGAAACCGGTCCCGGCGATCGGAGCGGCGGCGGGAAGTGCGCGCGGGAGTCGATCGACGGTCTCCACGCTCCTGCCGCCCCGCCCCGCCCCGCCCCGCCACGCCGCGCCGCGCCGCGCCCTTCCGCCGTGACCGCTTCGTAGAGGCCGGCGCCGGAGGCCGCGGACCCGCTTTCGATCTCCGGCATTGTTCTCCCCGGCGCCCGTCTCCGCTAGCCTCCGTTCGCCACTATCCAGCACTACCCGCCGTCGCCCATCGTCGCCCGCCGCCATCTGCCCCCTGCCGCTGCCGCCCGCCACCACCCGCCGCCGCCTGCCGCCGCCCGCCGCCGCCCACTGCAGCCGCCTCCCACCGCCACCGGCCCGCTGCTGCCGCAGCCCACCGCCGCCCAACGCGCCCGCCCGCCGCCGCTGCTGCTGCTGCTTCCTGCTCACCGCCCACTGCCCGTTGCTGCCCGCCGTTCGCTGCTGCCGCCACCCAGCGCCTCCGCCGCCGCCTCCACCACCCGCCGTACCAATTGTTCTCCGCGCGTTTGTTTCAAGTGACGTTCGCTTGGCCGCGAGCGCTATTAGACGCTGGTGTTGAAGAACACGACTCTTGCAATACCGAGTACTTTCACTGCCACTCAATTTGCTCGTTTACACTTCTATTTGTGAGAAACGGACCAAGGCGGTGCAGCGGGTGGGGTTGGAGCCTTGACGCGCGCACGGCGCGGCGCAGAAATGATTTACTGCACCTCTTGTGCGGGTGGGATTGGAGTGGCTCAGTAACGAAGTGTTACAACCTCCTCTACGCACTTACGACGAGTGAGCATTCTCAGCGTATCGAATCACGTGCCTCGAGTTAGTTCAATAGGCTGTAACTCTGAGGCGAAAGATTGTAAGTATATATAAAGGGAGTTTGAGTCTGAAAGTTGGTCAAATGAAAACCATAAAATAAATCACATAATTCCTCACAGGTTACGTTATAAACCTTCCAATATTTCGTTTTTGAACACGGTCTAGGTATCTAGGTAAGGGATGTCGCAGTAGATCACAGAGAGAGAGAGAGGAGAGAGAGAGGAGAGAGAGAGGAGAGAGAGCGGAGAGAGAGAGGAGAGAGCGGAGAGAGAGCACGGAGAGAGCGCGGAGAGAGAGCGCGGAGAGAGAGGAGAGAGAGAGGAGAGAGAGCGAGAGTGAGGAGAGAGAGCGAGAGAGAGAGAGAGGGCATTTATTCGCTGAACGGCAGAGTGCAGAAAGGAATATATTGATATATTGCAAGAAGAATGATGAAGCAGTGCTAGACACTCGTTGGATCAAATATTTATATTCCATTTATCAGTTAAATCCACCATACTTCCCAATAACATATCCAAAGAAGGGAGTCAAATTATCTCCAAAATATTCTGAATCAGATAGGGAACCGCCGCGGCTTAAGAATCAGGTCCTATTCATTTCCAAAGTCTGTCCATTCGCCTTCGCGTTGATTAACTACCAGAGGGGCCAAATTGCCTGACCTCTTTTTGGCACGTCCGCACCTCCCCCACACAACCGCTTTCCTTATCGGAAACACGGGTCCCCGCGACGCAGCGCTGCGCGGTGCGGTGTGGCAAACACGACAACTGGATCCAATCACCGTCAACGGTTTCCAGCGTATTGCCCCACATAGTTGGAAGGCTCTCCATTCTCGCGCTGCGCGGCCGGCCAGCCGTGACGGGCGTGACTGAAAACACATTTCGTCTTTATAGAGACATCAAAGCGGACACACCCCGGCCGGCGAACGCAACCGGCCAATCTCGAGAGCGTTCCCTGGACACGTCTCTTGTTCAGCGAAGTTCCGCGAGCGCGTGGCGGGGGCAGAGTCGCACCGGGAGCGGACGCCATCTCGGAGATGAGACTTCGGCGCGGGAGAAGCCCCGGCGGAGGCGGATGAGGGACGGAGCCGTCGCTCAGGACGCAGGTAGGCGGAAACGCTGGGAGGAAGAAAGCGTTCAGCAGAATAATGCGAAGCGACCGGAGGAAATGTAGCGGCGAAAAAAAGAGGGAGCGAGGATAAGACGTGTTAATGGATTCTTCGGTAGGCAACAATGCGTGCATTAGGACTGCATGTAAAAGAATTCAGAACGTACCCCAAAAGAGTAATAAAAAAATCCAATTTCTCTTAATATATTTTCCCGCGCACTTGAAGATTGTATTTTTCAACCCACCCACACTCTTACTCAAATCAGTAAGTATTTACTCCATTCATTGCTCTGAAAAATCCACAACCTCCATCACATTTAGCATAGTTAGTTTGAACCTATTTTATAACAGGATGAATTCATATCTGATCAAGTGAATAGAGAGTGTAGGTATGAAGTAAACCTCCTCCACGATACAGCAAACTGAATTATATTTCCAAACTGAACCGTATATGCACTTTAACTGCATGTACGCAGTATTCATGAATATGTTGACTGCAAACAAGCAATTATCTCAGAGTACAGCTAACAGATTATGTGATCCATCCACTAGACGAGATGGGATAATATATATTTAACCTATTAACACATTAATATTCAAGCTTATTTTAATCTTTATATTGTATGTAATCAGCAAAGATCACATAGGAAACGTCATATGAAACCAACGTCAGAAAAAAAATAGTGGAAGTGTAGGAAGATTGTAAAAAGGATACCATTAACACACGTAGATCATTAACGCCTGAAGTGGTACGCGTTCGTGTATCAAGTGAGACCCCGACAGCACGTTTATTTCCAGAACACGTGTTTACTTCTTTAAATACTGAAAGGGCATTATTTCATTCTAGTAAGATATGAGAGACTTTAACATCGAACGTTGAACGTCGCTCGTATATACGACTGTGGCAAGCGACTCGGAACATTTCAAGACAATACCTGTCACGCCGAGTGAGAGGTGCACCACTACACAACATTGTGGTAACGTACTTTCTCAGCGGGTGCCAGTAACACCACAAGTGTATGGCAGTGAAAGCGAGTTGTTTTCCGAGAAGATGAGTGAATGTTTGCGGAAGCGAAGCAACTGTTGCGAACTTGTACATGCGTCCTTTACATGGCTTTCACTCTTCTGAGAATCCTTAATCATAAACATTGCCTCTTGTAGCAGTGCACGTGTTTCTGCATTACATGGCTCTTCGACATTACAATAAAACAAAGAATTCAACATCATCAAGCCGTTCTTTCTTCAATTGTTGTATTTCTACAGACACATTTCCACGATATATTTACAATTTTCCCGCAAGAATAAAAAACTATACTTTAAATGAGAGGAATAGTGAAAAATCTAAATACGTCTATACAGCTTTTCTATCGTACATAAAAACTCTTGATAAAAGGAACGAACTCTATAAATGATTCCAGTGAGTTTGATAGTTTGTAATGCTATGTTACAATATGCTTCGTATCTCCCTCTTATTTTTTCCGTTTCCCAGTAATATAAGCAACCAAAAATATTAAATTCAACTGCAATAGTGCAATCTAAACAAACGTATTCTAACCTAAATTACACATATCATTAATGAAACATTTTCCCTAAATACAATTTAGGGGTTCAGTAATAATTTTCCTGAAGAGTGTGGTTATTTTTGTAATCATCTCCAGAAATCACGATATAATTAAATTGAACAAATCTTATTTTTGAAGAATACTGAATGTAATAGGAATGCACAAGGCAACTATTGTTTAGAAAAGGAAATTGCCTTTCTTTCCATAGCTTTCCGAGAAAGCTTCTATAAACAGGACTGCGTGCTGAACAGGTAGTCGTCCAGAAAACTACAGCGAAGAAGCACACGTCAGCTGAAATGTAAGGACGCGGCCGGGATTGCGCACAACGGGATCGCGACGTGCGGAGATGCAATCGGAAGCCCGCTACGGCCCGCGACCGCCGCCGCGCCGCTCGCATACAAACGCCCGGCGCAGCCCGCATCGTCCTGCACCACTCCACGCTGTAGCTGCGCCCCTACCGCAAGCTACTGAATGCAACGCGCATGACACGCCGGCGCACGGGTTGCGGAAGTATCAGGGGAGCCGCCGCCGCCGCTGCCCGGTGCGCTCAGCTGTCGCGTTTCACAGAGGGGAGCTATTGTAATCCACGCGCATGCCATCGATTGTTCACATATCAGTAGCCACAATGAGTCTAAAATCAGGCGAGTCCCTCGCATATTTGCAATACGTAGTAAAAACTCACTTTTTATTATTTTTCATAAATAAAGAAACGAGACATTTGTTTTTATAAGTTATGTTTTCAAAGTGACATGAAAGGACACTTTTAGACGATTATAATTTAGCATAATATTGTTAACTACAGTCAAAAATTTTCGTATTTTTTTCAGGGATTTAATGAAATTAATAATATAAAATTTTTAAACTAACCCGTAATAATGGTATGAATAATCATAACATTTCTAAGAAAACAAAAAAGAGTCATCCTACCAATGTGATTATCAGATTCCGTCAGCAAGAAGCCATTAATTGCGAGGCAATCCATACCTCAGAAAGCAATAACTCCAGACAATAAAACTCAAACCGATAGTATACCATGATTAATATCTACTGAATAAGCTCAGCCTACAAAAATAAACATGAAATAGCTACATAACATTTCATATGAAGCATATACGTATAATATAAAGGCCGTACAATATAAAAGACGAGCCCTACACTTGGCCTAGGAAACAGGCACGAAGTGGGAAAAGTATGCCAGCCTATAAAATCGCACTTAGCGAGTAGTGTTCATAAGGTGGCAAGATAAAATTACTTCGTGCCAAGAATATTTACGGGAAAAGGAAGCGCTTTAATGAATCAAGAAAATTGCAGCACTTCCTGGTTGTAAGGCTTTCAAAAATATTCCGTGAAATGTATGAATGTCCACCTTTTGTCAGGGGATCCACGAAATTGACAGTAAAGAATGTACTATATTGAATAAAAAATATCGATAAAAACTGATGTAGTTAGGTTTTGGTAGGGATTCGAAGAGAAATAACAACAGACAAAATCATGACAATTAAGTTAAAAATCCCACAAAGATGACAAAACAAATTCGATTGCACTTTAAAATAAAAACAAAAAACATTTTGTTGAGATTTTAAGCTACACAAGTCAACTTAGTATTGTTATAGAACGTTAAGAAAACAAAATAATAGAAACATAGGAATAACAAGTGCAAAACAATGACAGGGAAAATAACACTGAGCAAATACGAACAGTCACACGATATTCTTCTTCTTTCTTCAAGTAGTCGGAGCGTTGAAAGACACTCCTGCAAGCTGAAACCAACTGTGACTCCTTTTGTACGAGAGAAAAGAGACGATTACTGCGACGGCGTCCGAGGTACGGGTGGAACGAGGACAACTGACGAGATGCAGAAAATGTAAAAACTTACAATTGGCACGCCACATATAACTACAAATGAAACGACTCGTAGCGGAGAGACGCAGATGATGGAGCAACTTCAATGTCATTTAGCGATGTGTGAAAAAGAAGCGCAGCAAGGGAAATGAAACTCTAGGCAAAAGCGGGCAAGATCACCAACTGGAAGCAAGAAGCGACACAACACAGAAGAGAGCTAGGCAAATGCCTCTAAGATAGTCCGGCAAAAGTGAAAAGTGAATGTTGTGACATTCACCAAAATGTCTCATCATTATTATCATGTGAGTTTATTCCGTCAGGAAGTGATTATAACGTATCGGGTAAATAAAAAATGTATAGGCTAAAATTTCTACATTCTTTCTCCGTTTTTCCTGTTATCATTACTTTTCCAGATAAAACTGATTTTTTTCTTACATCATTCTGCCGAATTTTGTTTGAGTATATTTAGAAACAACGTAATAATTTATGTAGTCAAAAACTGAATGTAAGTCAAATAGAACACTTTCTCTTGAAATGACTAGGAAGCCGTCAACGCAATAAATTACTCTGCAGGTACAGGATGCACATTTTTTTTGCCTTGATAAGCTCCTTCAATCACGTATTTGTACGTACACTTTCACAGCAAGAGCAACGAATGATTCTTTCTGCAATACTAAATTTCTTCACATATTCGCGGCTTCCAAAATCGATTTGATTAGCCATTCTGAATCGGTTGAAACTGCGTTCTTTTCGTTAGAGACTCATACTAAAAATACACCTTCCACGCAACAACCCCATCGTCCTCTCTCAGCACCCCTCCCCGTGTCAGTAGAAGATCCATTTTACCACCAGAGGCCTATGAAGAAGTGGCACTGCTTCGCTGAGCGGACGGCGGCGGCGGCGGCGGCGTCTTTGTCAGCGAGAGCGAGCGCGGGGCGCGGAGGGGGCGGGGCGGGGCGCCAGAAGTAGCGTCGGCAGCAGGCTACAATTATCCCGAACAGCGCCGCCGCCCGAGAACAATGCGGCGGGAGCGCTAGCGCCACTCCGCCCAGGAATGCGGCGCGGCAAAGCACGCGACGACGGAGATGCGCACTCGGCGGCGGCGGAGGAGCCCGCGGGGGCGCTCAACGGACAAAGGACAGGCTTAAGACTCAGGGGGTTCGGGTGGGTGGATACATTTACAACATTCATTCACATATCGATGGCGTAGTGCACAAATATCGTAAGTCCACTCACAACTTTTTCTTTCTTTGTTATGTAAGGTCGCATCAACTTCTAGGTCAATAGCGACCACTATTGCTTGTAACGGTATGGTAACTGTGAGGATGACACGATATGATGACGATAGGGGGTGAAAGGACGAACACAATACAACCATGCCCGAGCCTGGTGTCGAACCCGCGATCCTTCGGTCCGAGATCGCTGCGGCACTACCGTCTTATTGATCTCGGCCACCGGATCGGCGCAACCATTTTTGAGTAGATATATTTCTGAAGTTCTCTTGTACATATCTAACTAGTGTACAAAGATGCAATGTTCATGTAAAAGGGATCATGATTGTTCCCAGTAAGTAAACATTATCGCCTCATAAGTAAATGCAAGTTTACTATCAAAGTTAGTTTACTCCAAACCAGGAATTCTGGACAAACAATATGTATGCACTGAGTAATCGGTATATCCATTCATTTTCATGTGTGCAAGTGAAAACACTGTTTCATTTTGGAAATAGTATTTTCATATACACTTATCTGTAGAAAAATATCATTATTTTAAGATCGTCTTTTTTCAACTTCTTATAGTGTTTACTTAATCATTCCGTGACTTGTAAATTCAGTCTCTTTGGATTAGACTAAAAAAACTAACAAAGTGGGAAGTTATTTTAACATTTCAGTAGTTCAGTGTGGTATTAGAAAGTGGACAGAAACTGCACCTTCGGCAACGAAATCGCGTCTTGGGAGGTGTGGAATTCGAAATAAGCAGACACACTGAACTTTCTTCTTCAAATCGCAAAGTAAGGACTCCGGTCAGTTTGCCAATTCTTCTGCTTCAATGAAAATGTGAAAAAACTGCATGAATTACAAAATCTCTTTGACGTTTACACTCAGGTGCTTTCAGGGGGAAAGGTAAGTGAAAGTAAACTTTAATTTCGCCAAAAAATGCTGAAAGTAGTGAAGAGAAAAAAATCAGATGGCAATATACAT